>OZ038392.1:37183850-37863850 GCA_964036045.1 Eutreptiella sp. 'Long Island Sound 2002'
ATTTCTACCTCCAGCATTTGTTGTGCAAAGGGAATTCACACATTGGCTCTTACATCACGTGCTCCACAGGGAAGGGTTTGGGGTTGATTCTGGTCGGCGTCTCTACCTGCCCTAAGTATTTTGAATTGTGGCAACCTTTGCCAACATTTGCCCCAAATGTTTTAGGGTGCATGAGCGGGCGGGTTTTCAACACTGGGGGGGGGGGGTGTCGATTCAGCCCTCTGGCTAGGACCTCACCCCAAAAAGAGCTCAATTGACGGGCCCACGTCCTACCGAGACTACCCCCGGGCCCCGGAGGTGACCCGGACCCAAAATTCGGCAAGAAATGAAAATGGGATTTTTGAAATCATGTCATCGAGCAGGTTCAGAAAAATCACCATTTGCCATGTATTTGGTGATTTTTGACCATTTTCAGTGCTCACAAAAATTTTCGGCCCTTTGAGCGCCAGAGTTGAACAAAAAAAAAGTGATTAATGGCCCTGCTGTCAATTGAGCCCTTTTCCTGAACCCCCCGCTCCAACACTGCTGCAGTACACGCCAAAAGCACACCGTTCTTTGTCGCGGAAAATCTTGCAGGAGGCAGACTGCATGTCTCAGCAATTCCACAAAGTCTTGCATGACATCTCAAGACGTCGGCATTGTGGGTTAGACTAGTCTGCAGTGCATGATAAGACATGGGACGTGGAGTTCTGGGGCTTGCCAGGGGGTTCAGGATTCAAAGATGCTGTATGTTGGAGAACTGAATTTGAAGAACATCTGCCCCGATGCAATGAGCTGAACTCACCAATGACAGAACCACTGGTGCATGTTCACTGGGTGATGGCATATCAGGGAGGAGAAAAACGGTGTGGGGAACAGTCCAATCAGCACAACATAACACCATTAATTCTATGGCAATCCCTAAAAACAAAGCATTTCATCATCTCACCCTCCACTTGTCATCCGCATCTCTGTGCATGATGGTCCCCTCGCATCCCGGAGGAACAGAAGCCAAATGACACCCTCCCTGCTGTGGGTACAGTGCTGTCACCATACACGAAAATTGGTCTGCATGGAAAGGGAGCACAGCATAAACACACAAACACATGGTCAAAAAGATGCTGCATCCAAACTGCCTGCCTTGGCAATTCCAACAATTCAATTCATCTAGAAAATACGCTGCAATGGCGGCTGTACGCAATCATTGTTGGGCATGTTTTCAAATGCAGAGTGTGGATCCACTGGGCCATCTCATGCCTTGCGGGGGCAGCGCCACTGCTTCCCAGCGCAGCACCGAAAGTCAATCCACCACTGATTCCTTTGGCCCTTACTTTGGATCGTTCGGTGCTCCTTGTTAAGCATCCCAAGATTTGACCCTGTGACTTCCTGACGCTTCTTAGGAAGTGCTGGTGAGCAGCTTCAGCAGCACCTGGACCATCCCTGCTCCTGGAAAGGCATGATGGTTCTCGGGGGTTCATGTTTTCCAATGACCTCGCTCGACTGGACACTCCTCCACAGTTGCAGACAACTAGAACAGGTTCCCTAATACATCCACCTTGGAGCTATAGCCCCTTACTGGTATCTCGTGGCTAGTAGAGTGACAGTCCCCACCCCTGAGGGGGATGACATGGGGGTTAGGGACGGCAAAAGGCAGGTACAACTTTTGAAATACAATTTCACTCTCTTAGCGAAGGCTTCCGAATGTTTGCTGTTATTTCTTGGAGCCTTCTATTTGCTAGAGGCTTGTGGACAATGCTTGACCCCCATCCTTTCTTCACACATGCTCGCACACAGGGTGCAGGGAGGTATGTCAGACAATTGGAGGTTTCAGCAGTTGTTGGCAGAAAATTTACTGGGTAACGGCAACAACTGCAGCCTTGATCAACGGCTGTTGCTTCACAGAAAACCAACTTTTGACATGTGGCACATGTGCATAGTGTCACAATGGAAACCTCCTGGCAAATTCGCAAATCCATACGTGTGGGGCAAAAAAAATTACGGGCTAAAAACTTGCAATAAATTCTGTGCAGAGAGATTCATGCGCAATCCGTAACTAGTTTTTCAGGATTGGCGCATAATTCAAGCCCCCATTTATTGGCCGTCAGCCACCATTGCCCTCTCCATTTGGTAGGTGCATCCCCACTGGCTTCATGTACAAGATATGCCGACCGTTGATGAAATGCAACACATTTTTGTTCCATGCTTTGGTGTTTCAAGCACTGCCCAAGCAGAAGCAAATGCCACTGCAGCTGCAGTTACAGTCAACCAGCAGAAGCAAAAGTGGAAGAAGTTTGATACATACAGGGGGGGGTGGGGGTGGCACCGGGGATTTTTCATAAACAAAAATGAAACAAACATAAAACAAAATTCGCACAGGGTTTATTTCGCACAGCGGTCTGAAAATTGAGCAAGAAATTTCGCATGCTGCTTTTGGTGAGGCTAAACGATTGCATTGTTTACTTCGACGAGGTTCCTGCATTACACTGTTCCCTTCCAGGAGGTTGCAGGATTGCACTGTTCACTTCAACGATCTTCCAGGATTGCACTGTTTACCACTAGGCAGTTCCTACATTGCACTGTCAACTTCTAGCGTGTCCCAGGGTTCTTCTGCTAATTTCTGGGTTGTGCCCTTCCACAGCAATCGGAACAGAAAAATGTTACCATCAGGATCAGTGACAAACAATCCAGTGATGATACATTTCTCGTCACTACAAGCTACACACACATACACACCGGTAGCCTCGTACGTCCCCTTGAGGGAGGGGAAATAGTGAACTGGGGTTTCATCCATCACCAACTGGCAGCAACATGGTATTGAGGTCATGCCGGTCATCATTTTGGGCAATTGCACAATGAACATCGTGGCTAAATTTCGACGACAGTTTATTTATTTAGTTTATTTCACACAGCGACCTGAAAATTGAGCGAGAAATTTTGCATGTGTTTGAAAAACGAAATTTCCCACAACGAAATAGTCCCGTCGCGAAATTCCAGCCCCCCCCGTTGTACTCCAAGGAAGGACGACCAAACTAGTGCAACTGGGGAATGAGGAGTGCATTGCTTGGGTGGTGCATGGCACAAATGCAAATCAGCTTTTCGAGCACACACTTGAAACCAAATACTACACAACCCATAATCCACCAGGGTGTAGTTCAAATTACTCGTGACAAGCGTGCTTAGGGGGGCTCCCGGCTTTTTGCATTTGGGGTTTCACTTTTTGCCAATTTGTACACACATGGGTGGTGTTGTTTTGGCACTGTGTCACATTTTTGAGGTATAGGTAGAGGCTGGGCTCATGTGAGAGCTTTGGGCAACACCTTTTCATCGGTTACATCGGCCTTGGTGGTAGATCTGGATCCTAAGTAACATGACGGATTGGAGGGGTGCACAAAAAAAAAATCACGGCCCTTTATAAGGCAAATTGGATGAACAAATTTGATTGGGCTTGGTGGGCTGGTCCCACCACCCCACCAAGCCTATCTGCAAATCACCGGAAATTCATCAAATGACCTCCCCTGTTGGTGAGTTGTTGCAATTTTATGTGATGTTTGATTTCAAAGGCTTTTTTTGGTGCTCCGTGTGTAACACCATCGCCTTTTTGTTCCCTCTTCATCACCACCACCCGGTTCCCCTTCTTCGACGCAATGTGCAACAATACTCTGGGGAAGGGGTGGGCTATGGAATATTTGCAGCACGTCGTTTAATGTGCCTGATGGCAATTGTTGTTGGTGGCACACCAATTTAAAATGCTTGTCATCATTATGTTTTCCAATATTGTGGATATGTTATGGGAAGGGAAATTCCTAGAAAAGGGATTGAGAAATCACAATATTGATGACATTGCTTTTCCTTTTCGTCCTCTCTTACGCACCCGTGTCTCCATGCCACTTGTGTAAATGAAGAGGGATGAATATATGAACCCCGCCCTATTCCATCCGCACCACCCAGTACAGGGGGAATGTTTGCCCAGCGCGCTACTTTTCTATTAACTATCCCTACTTCAGCCCCAGATTTACCCTCTCATGGAGAAGCCCCCCAAGTAGACCACGTTGGATTGCACACCTTCCCTACAAAGCACGTTACATAATAAAGCAATATCGCAACGAAACACAACACAACGCAACGCAAAGCAAAAGCGTAACAAAGATTGTCCCGGCTTCCTCAATAGCACCGCCTCAATGCCTTCTCCAGGGCCCAAAACAGGGTGGAAATGCTATGTCACCCCTACATTCTTGTGGATTGCGAGTCCCTAACCCCAACTCAAGGGGCCACACAACAAAGCGTGGATTGTGAGTCCCTAACCCCAAAAGAGGGCGGAAGTGCTACGTCACCCCTGCATTCTCGGGGGCCCCCAACAAAGGGGACAAAATCAGAAGTCCAAAACCTATGCTAGGGATCACCATGATGCTCCTAGTATCTCAAAGTATGGGTCTCTAGTACAGCCAGACGGCCAAATAGCTGCACTGCGCTACGTGCGCCCCCTTAGTGCACCCCCTAGAAGGCCACCGGTGGGGCACGGGTCACAAAAGATGCCCGGCGCGCGCCCGGCGCGCTAACGTTCCCCCATAATGCTGTTTGTTGGGGCTCCACTATAGGGGGGGGTCCCTTCTACTTTGCACTACAGTTTGTGGAGGTGAGGTTTTTGTTCTTACCTCTGCCCCGCTACCTTTCGTGCATTTTTGCGCAATTTCCCTTGCTTGCACCCCCCACCCCCTGTCCCGGGCTCTGGCTGCTGTCACAAGAAACATGTGCATTGTCAGACGCTGTTGCCGTGGGCCTTGTGGCTTCAAGACAGTGAAACTCACACAGCCCATATTCTAGCCCCGGGCCGCCTTGGCCTGTGTTCCGCCTTGGGCCTTGAAAATCACGTGCCCTCCTACATGTGGTTCCGTCTCTCTGCTGCGACGCGCCTACCAGGGCCAGCCGAGAGGGCTGGGGCGGGGTCAAACCCTTCCTTGGCTCTGCAGCAAACCCCTAGGCACGCCAGCGTCCTGAGCCTTAATGGTGTAGTGCCCCTCCCCAATGTGGAGGTCTGCTTGCCCCACAACCTCCTCCACCGCCCCCGGGGTCGGCAAGCACACCTTGAAAGAGGGGCTGTACAGCAAGGACCCTGCAGAACTGGGCCCCTGGAGGTGTGCCTGCCCCCTTGCCAAAAAGCAGTATCAACAAGAGTGCAAGATAGCACACCACCAGAAGAAGGGCTTCTCAGAGCCATGCATGTCACCAAATCCCCGAGGTGCCTGTGCTCCAAAAGGGGCCACTTCATGGAACAAGCAACAATCAATGGCAAATACTTCAAAGCCTAGCTGGCAGGTGAGTCACCTGATTGCAAAGCATACATACATACATGGGTTAAGGGTGCGAAGGCCATGGTGAAGCATGTGGCGGTACTCTAACACAGAACACATTCGTTATCTACATGTCCCAATGTCATGTTTGAAATACCAAACACGAGTTCAGCTTTTACTCCACATTCCGGTGACATTACTTGATCACATGGCTTTGTCACATCGGCTGCTGTGCCCTGCCATAGAACGAATTTTGGGTGCAGCAAATGCTGGCCCCGCACACTGCACACCAACTCTGGTTTACTTTTCCTTGCTGCTATTTGGCATCAACTCTGGTGTTGTGCAAATGAAGCGCCTGGCAAAAGTGCATTATCGAAGCCGCATGTATGAGGTGGACAGGGGGTGACATGGGTCAATTGTCATGGCAGTTGTAGCACATGAAACATGAAGGAGAGGTCCCGTGGGACACAAGCAGGACTGCGCCATCTAAGGTGCTAAGGGGCACCTGACCCCGTTAGCCACATGGGACGCTGCGAGGAGGAGGTACTATTGCTCTTGCACTGGGAGATGCGTACCACTGGAGGAAAAATTGGGATGGGGACAAAATTGATGTGGACAAATTTGGAAGCCCTCCGTCCTACCAAATATTCCCTTCAAGTATTAAGGATGCTACGTGCGTCGAGTCCACAGCCCCTCAGGAAATAACAGTAATCAGCCAGAAGCCATCCAGAAATAGCAATGACCATCCAGAACCCACCAGGAAGTAACAGCAACCATCAACTAGGAAACAACAGCAAGGGACCTTATACCAAAAGTTTCTTTCATTTCTACGCAGTAGTACCAAAATTCCTCCCCCAAAAAATCCTCAAATTATTCCCCCGGTGGTGCAGTGCATCTCACAGCGGGGAGCTGCACCGGGTGACCCCCCCGCTGGTGGTCAGACAATGTTGGGTCAGAAAGAGCGCTGTGTTAATGTGAGTTATGATGGAACAAGGCTGCGAGGTACCCACTCACCCAAAACGCCGTGTTGCAGCCATTGCACACGTGTATATTGGGTGGGGTGGCGGGTATCATCGGACTGTGCATGATAATGGTAACGTAATACAATCTCTCCCATTCCTCCTTTGTTGAATGGTGGGCGGGTTAGGATTACAACATAATGGGGACTGCCTGTGAAATCTGGCAATGAAACAGCACAACCCACCCAAGACGATACAGGAAACTGGGCCTATGCTTGGTTATGAGAGATGCACAGTGGGGAGAGCACACAAATATGAAGTTGACATAAAGCCCACTGGTTGCAGTGCCGGGGTCCACATTCAATTTCACTCTGACCTTTTTTGCCCTCACCAAAACAGCCGCACTGGTTTGTGTTTTGTGGAGCTTGCCTTTCTGCACCGCTTGCCTTTACCTTGAGTTACCTGGATGCCATGTAGAGGGCTGTGTATGTGTGTGTGCGTGCGTGCGTGTATGTGTGTGCGTGTGCGTGCGTGCGTGCGTGTGTGTGTGTGTGTTACCGTTTTTACGTTTTTACCAGGTCATCCCGGTTGGGACCTGTTATGGCCACACTGGTCGGGTCGCTCCCCATTATAGCAGGCCATCGGTGCAGGCCAGGGGTGCGTCCCTGTATTGCCCCTCGACCAGTGCGATATGCACTTAGGCCAGAACCTGGCTCGCTGCCCCAGGACCACCCTGGAAGTGGGGTGGTGGCTCCGTGGCTTCCGCCGGGCCAGCTCCACGGTAATAGTTCAACAAGCCCGTCATTGCCATGTCGCTCCGTGTGTTGTGTGTGTATTGGGGCTTTCACAGCTGGTGGTGCTCGCGGCAGTGAGGCGGCCTCCACGGCCTACTCAATTTGGCGATTTCCACAGAAAGGATGCCCTTGACACACTTGCCCACCATGCCCGATCCGGGGATCGATCCCACGACCTTTCGGTTGCGAGACCTACGCTTAGCCCGGTTGAGTTAGCCGGGGATCCTTGTGTGTGTGTGTGTGTGTGTGTGTGTGTGTGTTTGTGTGTGTGTGTGTGGATGTTTCTGGTTGTTGTTGGCTACCTTTTGTTTTTTTGCTAGAAACCAGCACACCCTACATGACGTCCGTGTCCCCTTACGCAAACAACTACAAAAGCATCAAAAGCTGCGTATTTAATACTCTGTATTGCTTGGGTGAGAGGCACAGTTTCTCTACAATCTTCCAAGTAGGACAAACCATACCTACCAAAAGAAACGAAGGTCATAAGCTTTATCTTTTCTTTGAGAGGAGAAATGCAAAATGGCATGGGACCAGTGCCATCATGCTTTGGTGAGAGGCAGGTGACAATGGAAGGGATGCAATATGTATTATTTATGAATCGTCACCCCGCCCCCCCCCCCGTAATAGCTACGCAAAAGTCCCAAATCAATACAGTCCCTTTGCCTACTGTAGCTTGGACAAGGCCGTAGATGCCCAGGTTCAAAAAGAGAAGATTGCACGGTGAGCTGGTGCCAGAAAGGGGATTATTATGCACAAATATCCCAAAAATCAGAGCTATGTGGGTTCAATTGGGCAAATACTCAAAACAAATGTGTCGATGACTCTATGCAGCTGGCAAGTCCAAACCCATGTCTTATGTGGCTACACTACATTGGTACCGAATTAAATTAGGTCCCACATTAATGCGGTCCATACGCCCGCTATAGCTTGGACATGGGCGTAGCTATTTCAGGGGGTGGGGGGGGTATGGGCCCATATACCCAGCCCCAACAATATTTTCATGCCAAACTGCATTCAATGTTTCAGCCATAGTCTGATTGTGCATGAAGACTGCCTAACCCTAGAACTACTGGGCACCAGCCACATAAAACACGAAAACGGAAGCACACAGTGCAACAACATTGTGCCGAGGATTCAACGGGTGACTGTCTAGCGCCTCGTGCATTGAATGCCCGGGGCCTGCTTCCACAAGCCATCCTTGTCCTCTGGTGTGCACCTTGGCGCGAACTAGGCCTGGTCATGAGTGTCCATGGTGCCATTTTTGTGATATTGTGGTCTCATCTCAGCGGGAGTGGGGAGAGCGGGGTCTGAGACCTAGCGATTTGCGATCGTGCTATATGCGCGATGCATGATATTTTTGTCATTGACTCTGAAACTCTGAAACTCTGAAACGGAGGACCACCTAGCTTCGGCCCATATAATTTGTTGCATGCTGGATAGCTGGCATGCGCGGCTCGAATGTGGTCCCACCTTGTCGAAACAGAAAATGGCAATGTCCGTTGCCACTTGACGTTGGACACCTGATCTTTCTGCGTACTCAACCACATCACGGGGTTTTTGGGTGACAGGCTGACAACTATGTGTGAAATCTCTTCATGGGGTGCAGCCAAGGAAGGATGGCCTAGGAACCCCCCCCTTCCTAGGGTTTTTCTACTCCTACACGTTACGACGGCACCCGAAGACTTTGAACACAAACACCACACCTTCAATGCACCTACTTTGGGGGACATTGGGTCCCGGGTCGGTGATGCCCAATTTTGGGGTGTTTTTGGAAACCCCGTTTTGGGCAAGAACCCCCCTAGGAACCCCCCTTCCTGGCCAGGAAGGGGGGTTCCTAGGGGGGTTCCTGGGCAGGAACCCCCCCCTTCCTAGACCCCTTCCTGGGCAGGAACCCCCCTTCCTAGACCCTTCCTATGACCCTTCCTGTCCCGAGGCAATAGCACACAAATCCGTTCGCTGGGGCTTGAATCGCATTGTGCCACCGCATTGATGTTGTCACTGGTCCACATGCCGCTTGCGTCGCTTGACAACGGCTGCACCGCGGCCTTGCCGCGCCTCGTACAATTGCAAACCGACACTCAACGCATCGGTGTGCACCACGTGCCTCATTCCGAGGCGTGTGATGCGGGGTCGCCGAAGACACCAACCACGCATCGAGTTTTTGAGATGCCGCTTGAACGGTTGGTTTCTGTATTCTGTCGGAATACCGCGAAAAATGTACAAACTGCCAAAGAGACGGGCAAAATATGCGCTGTGAACACATGCCCAATGTACCCAAGGGGTCACACCCCATTGCAATTTACCCCAACACTCCCCTAAACGGTCACTCGCGGACTCCAATTCCTTTGGTTCGGCCTGTGTTAGCCAATCCCTTTTGCGCCAGAGCGCGTGCATTTGATGCACTGATAATAACACATGCTTCATCAATAGGAAAAATTTAACGCCACCAAAGGCCACGTCGGGTAGGTTGTCCCGCAATACGGCCACAACTCGGCCATGTAATGCACTGTCTTCAAAAAACATTTTGCCACCTGTTATATCAAATTTTCCGGCCTTGGTTGGCCGGGGAGCCAACCGCTCAGCATGCGGAACGTTTTTCACCTCATCCAAAAGCTTGTGAAGCTCCAAAACCAAAGCTTTCCCTGCGTCCCTTGCGGCACGGGCAACGTCGGGTTCACCGTTTTCAATCAAATCTTTCAATGTTTCATTGACTCGCTTAACAATTGCGTTCGCAATACGACATGAGCCATGCTCCACGTCACCAACGCGGTTGCATGGGCCAATTGCCCTCAAAAATGAGCCCCACCTACATGGCACGTGCCAAGGAATCAATGCAATGGCAGTCTACCCAACATTTCCCCTTGTGATAATTGGCCGAAAGCATGGCCTTGCCATCACCTGTCAAGGCACATACACAGGGGATGCGATTCCCCAAGTGCCAAACATCCACAGTGGACAAAACATCCAAAACATCCTGATTAAGGTTTGCCTTAGTGTCAATGGCCCGGAGACAGTGCGTGTCATCCGGTCCGTCCAGCGCCCACCACGTCGCCCAGCGTCGCACGTCGCGTGCAGCAACTACACCCTGTGACCAAACGGTCACGTGGATGTCGCACTTGGTGGCCGAGGTCTGCCACAGTGGAGTGGCATCTGCGCAAATGATAATCAAAAGCCGGTCTTGACGAGGGATGTTAAAGGTACCGCACGCCCTACTCAACGTCAGCTGGCTTTGCACTACTTCAAGGAGTGGACATACAGTGGCAGATCGGCGCGATACCACCCCCGATGAAACCTCCAGGGCCGTCGCGACATATGGCAGCAGTTTGCTACGCCTCTCCATTAATTCCCTTCGTGTACAATTGCACTCCAATTTTAACATGTTGCGCGTGGAGAGGCTCATTTGGTGTGCCGTTTGCAAAACTTGGATCACTTCCTCGGAGACATGCTGTTCGTCGTCATCGCGCACCTCGTGGTTGTTGGACTCAATCACTATACCGTTACCGGTTGCGCGCACAACGATGTCGGCATCTCCAAGCACGGCGCCCACAACGTCGCGAATGTATTTCCGTCTCTGTCGCCGCGCATCAACCTCCAGATCCCAATACGGGGTCACTCGAACGACACTGCCAAGGAAATTTGTGACGGCCTTTTGCATTACATTTAAAATGGAAGCCTGCCAAGAATTGTGAGGGCAGGATGTGCACAGGAAGTGCCACAGGAACCCCACAGGAACCCCCTTCCTGCACAGGAACCCCCCCCCCTTCCTGGCCAGGAAGGGTCACAGGAACCCCACGGGAACCCCCCTTCTTGTTCAGAAAGACCCTTCCTGGACCCTTCCTGGACCCCTTCCTGCACAGGAACCCCCCCCTTCCTGCACAAGAACCCCCTTCCTGTACCCCTTCCTAGACACTTTCTGCACAGGAACCCCCCCCCCCCTTCCTGTACCTGGTGTTTCGGTGTACTGCCCCATCAGTTGCCCTCTCAGACAGTCTGGTCCTCTCAAACACCGCTGTCACATTGGGGCATTGCAACCACACATGCGATGCAACTGCGTCCATGCTTGGAGAGCTTGGGAATCTCGGTGGTGCCCCCAAGGGTGAAGCTATGTGAAGCTCCCCGCTCGTGGCACCACCTTACGCGCCCTGCGCACGACGTGACTAGTATCCTACGCGACTGTCGCGCACAAAATTAGGGTTAGGGTTATGGATTATGGGTTATAAGGGTTATGGGTTATGGGTATGTGGTTTTTTTTGCGCACCGCGTCGCACAACCCTTGGCGCGTTCGCACAGCCATGCATGCATGCGTGCAATCTTGGGAGTGGCCTGGTCACAGCACACGTGCACTGCAACCAACGGGACGCAACTCCCTTGCAGTGTGCCACCAAGGGTTGTCTCTCCACGTCTCATGCATGCCCACACAGGTTGGCAGAATCCGAGCACCCCTCAACAGCCACCAGGCCAGAGGGACACTTGGGATCCTTGCGCTCTCATCGCCGCCGTGCCTCGCCACTCCTCATCACTTGCTGGGGCTGGGGCCCTGGCCGTACGTCCGGTTGAGGATGCTCAACGCCCGGTCACATTCCGCAGCTTTCTCCTGCAGCAGAGACTCGGCCTTGACCCTGCCTGCCTGCGCCTCGCGCGCCGCGTCCTTAGCAGCCTCCAACCGGTCTTCCAGGGCAATCAGTCGTGCCTGCATACTTGCAATGGTTGCCTCGTGCTTGACCACCTGTTCCCGTGCTTCGCGCTCCTTCTTGGTTGCCTGCTCTGTGGCCCGCTCTACCCGGGTCTTGCCGCCACTTGCGATCGCCTTCTCAACGGCATCAGGCAACACCTCCTTCAACGCCGTGCGCACGACCTCCTGCAACCCAGGTGCCAGCTGCGTGATCACTGTCCCCGTGTCCATTGCCATTGGGCTTGCCCGCCCCGGACTGCCAGGTACGCGCCGCTTGGAGGGGGAGTCGGGGATGATGGTCCTCTGGGCAGGACGCTTCACGGATCCCCGCGCTGCCCTGTCTGATTGCTCCGGCTTGACCTCGGCCCCAGGTTGCTGCCACAGTGGCTGTGTACGTTCCTCCGTGCCGGGCTCCTTCTTCACGTGTGAGCGTCCACCCAATTGACCCTGTTCTTGCCGCTTGCGGTACTTCTCCAGCCAATCGTCAACCGCGTTGTGCACCTCAATGGGGACACCGGCATCCAAACCCGTCAGCCTTGCCAGACTCTTCAGCGTCTTGAAGCTGGTCTGCTCGCTGTACACCAAGAACGACCATGTGTTGCTGGCCTTGGCATGGCCAACAAGGCACAAGTACTCCGCAACCACGTACGTCTTGCCATGTCCTGCATGCCCCTGGGGCAGCTCGGCCAGACTGTCCGTACATGCCACTGGCAACCGCAATTGCAGGGCAGTGGCTGCCTTCCCCTTCTGGACGGTCAGTGTGCAGTCACGATACCGGAGCGTGCCCCCCTGCCTGGTCACAGGACTGTGCATGTCAGTGATGGTCAGCGTCGATTGCAACACCCATGTCGGAGGATCTTGAAGACTTGGTGCTCGCCCATCCACGGTCCGTGCAGCCTCCGATGGTGCCATTGGCGGTGGGGCCGCCCGCTCCTCCTCATCGACGGACTTCAGGACCAGCCGCGGGTACACGTCGACATCCGCCTGAAGAGAAGTACGGGAAGTGCCAGCGACGAAAGGGGACAGGAAGTGGTCCAGGAAGGGGGGTTCCTGCGCAGGAAGGGGGGGGGTTCCTGTGCGGCAAGGGTCCAGGAAGGGTCTAGGAAGGGTCCAGGAAGGGGGGTTCCTGTGCAGAAAGGGGGGGTGTTCCTGTGCAGGAAGGGGGTTCCTGGGGGGTTCCTGGGACATTTCCTGTGCAGGAAGGGGGGGGGGGTTCCGGAGTGACATGCACATGCCACAGCCCACACACGGTGCCCAATTGAAGCCCTCCAACGGCCCTCCCCTTGCATTGCCACTGCTGCTGACCCTTGGCACGCAGTACTGACCATATATTTGCCCCATTGCATTGTGAACCCCTCCAACCAAAGGCCCTGCGATTCAAAGGGGACAGAGTGTCAACCTGCTGGCATGCACACCAAAAGGCCTGCTCCTGTGCCACCTTGGTGTTCCGAACGATCGCCCCGGCGGCCATCAACAAGCTCGGGTCCACGGGTCTGGGCTCGGGTGGTGCCATCTCCATCCGGTACACCAAAACGTCACTGCTCTCCTCGGCACCCCGGGCGAATCCTCCAAAGCGGCCGTTCACCACGACCAGAATGCTCCCAGGCGGCGTAACCAACAGGGCGTGGTGTTCCGATCTCGGCCAGGGCAGCCACTCGCTCTCGTGTGCATGCCCCACTAGCGGGCAGTCCTCCGGCTTGGGGGTTGTGTCAGCGGGAATCACATGTGGTGCGGGCGCTGCCTCGTAATGCCCCGTGTAAAGCGTCGTCCCATCCGATGGAATCAAACAGGTCACCATGTGCTGCAGGGCAGGGACACGACTTGGATCAGCGGCCTCGGCACTCCCCGGATCGGATGCTGCTGCTGCTACTGCTTCAGTGTCGCACTTGCTGCACTCCATCCCCGTGTGATTGCGGCAAAAGACTTGGACTCCACACCCAAAGCACTTCTCACTTGTCGGCTTCCGGCGGCATCCGTGGATTCCACAACTGACAGCGGCCTTGTGCGCCCAGAACGGGGCGTGATCGCGTGCGTGGTGGCGTAAGAGACGGTGTGCGTCGACAATCCACAGAACCCAATAATACGGCGGGACCCCGGTTCCGCAGCCAATGGCACGCCGCCTCCTTCATGCACCACCGTCGAGCAGATCACCCAGAGGGAACCCCTTCTCATCGGCATGCGGTGGATGATCCAAGGCCGAGGGAACGCACGGGCAGACATCGCAACGAACTGCGCGCAGACCTCATCATCAGGGATGTCCATCGACAGAGCCCAGAACACGGAGAGGGCAATGCCATCCACAGGCAGTGACGCTGCTAGGAAATCTTGGTGCGGCAGTTGGCGGACGTGGGTGATGGACTTGATGTAGCCTTGCGTCATGATGTGCAGCGTCTTGCCCAAGATCGCCTCCAACTTGGCCTTCACCCGCGTCACCATGGCCGACAGGCGCGGCAGGTCCCAGAGGCGGATGTGTTCCTCCCCGTCCGGATGCTTCGCCATGTCCTCCGGCTTCCCCCACACCATCTTGCGGTCCGGTGGGTCGTGAGCTCGGCCGGCAACTGGGCGGTTGTGGTTGAAGATCCGGGCCCAACGCTCCTCGGCGATCGCCAGTGCCTCCTTGTGCGCCTCCTCCACCTCATACTCCGCAAAAAAACTCCGGATGAACAAGTGCTGCAGGCCGGCAAGCTGACTGGGGTCGCTGTTCACGGCACTGGGGCAGTCACTCGGCAGCTCCAATAGCGGATCCTCGTGCGCGACAAACAGCGGCGTGGAGGTGACGGGGAAGGCAAGGAGCCCGCTGGACGCATACGCACTCGGGACGGTGAGCCCGGGACCGTCGCCGTCCCATTCCCACGCCGAGCGACCGGAGAGCGAGTAGATGGGCAGCGTCTCCTCACCGGACTGCCGCGGATCGAAGAGGAAGAGCTTCCGCTTTGCCGCCTCCTTGTGCCACCCCTCCTTGGCGAAAGTCGCAGGCTTGGGCTTCGTAGAAGCGAAGCGGAGGGTGGTGGGCGGCTCGGCATCGACAGGGTGCGCAGCCATGTAATGGCTGTGGATCCGCGCGTGGTCGCTGGGAAGGCGGGTCGACAGGGACTCCAGCAAGGAGGAGTAGTCCGCTCCGCTGGGCCGCACATGGAAAGCGGTGATCTCGGGGTTCCGGCGCACTGTCTCTGCAATGAGGTCTGAGAGGGCACAGGGGTCCCTGTCACAAAGGATGGACTTGGTGATGCGCACCCGGCCGATGCTCGTGCCCGGCGGCCAAGTCACGGCGGAGTTGGTTGCGATGGCCGTGTCGTGGAACGTCTGCCCCTCCGGAAGGGAGCAACCACGTGTACCGGCCGGGCCTGTGACGGCCGCCATCCAATCCCAAGCAAACGGACAGGCAGTGCCTTTGAGGGGCAGGAAGGGCCATAGGAAGGGGGGTTCCTGGCCAGGAAGGGGGGGGTTCCTGGCCAGGAAGGGGTCTAGGAAGGGTCTAGGAAGGGGGGTTCCTACCAGGAAGGGGTCCAGGAAGGGTGCAGGAAGGGTCTAGGAAGGGGTTCCTAGGGGGGTTCCTGCCCGAAAAAAGTTGACTCCCTTGGTCCCACACCGGGGTCGTGATAGTTCCTATACGCTTATTTTGACCCCCAAAACACCCCCCATAAGTGTGGTCCGTCACTTTAGCGGTGCACTACCATGTCATTTGGAGGGGGGTTCCTAGGCCACCCTTCCTTGGCTGCACCCCACACTCGGAAATGGGTTGAGGTCTCGTGCGGCATTCATCGTTCCATGTGTCATCTCGTCGACCGGCAGTTCAGGGTGTGACCGGATCCAGTTGTGTGCATCCGTGATCGTCTTCTTTGTTGGTTCCCATGGACAACACGAAATCGTGAACCTGAGCAGGGTTTTCTGTCTGGTGTTGAGCTAAGGATCATCATTCATCATTCATGCCTCTAACAGGGGTGCATTGTCCCATTGGGGCGTCCAGATATTAGTGCAGATGACGCCTCAGCGTTGCATCTTACCAAGAAGTCCTATTGGATTGTGGCCCTTCATGGCACATAGGAGTGGTGCGAGTGTCACTAGGGGATTTGTTTCGCTGCATTCCATCAAAGCGGGTAGAACGAGAGAGGTGATTCTAGACGTTTCAAAGTCTCTGTACGTCTGGCAGTACCCTCGGCTTTGGTATGTAGCCAATGCTTCCCTGATTGTATCGGGGTTGGGCTGAGCGCTAATATAAGGCTCGGCATGGGATATGAAATCCATCTAGTGTAGTTTATACATATGATTTGGCATTGGTTGAAAATAGACAAATCCCTGCCTGTGGATGGGCGATCCGGCGTGGATTGTGGTATTGGAATATTGGAACTTTTTGTCGATGGTACGACACGAAATGCGCGCTCGTTTATGGTGTGATTCCTCGTCGTTGAGCTGTCTAGTGACGCGGTTCTCCAATCTCCTAATCAGTGACTTCATTTCGTCTTCGAGGGACTTGTTGTGTGATTTTGCGATTTTCATCCACCTTTGTATCCGCCCCTTTAGGTGGGGCCGTGCGGCATATTGCCCAGAACATGCGAATGTAGTGAGACAGTGACCCCATCATATCCCCTGGTGAGTTATACCCAGGCACATCCTGTAGAGACCGTCCCCAAACTCGACACGCATTGATCCGATTCCTGGTATCTGTGACCTCATACTTATCATGACACACCCCGATATTTTGTCACACAATTTGGTGTGGTCACATCGGAACTTTTCGATGTCTCTTTTCTGAATCTGTGCCTTGTTCTTGAAGTCCACCGCCATGACCGTGTCGCTGTCAACATACCGGACCAAGAAATCCATGCTGTGTCCGTGTGTCGCCACTCTCTCGATGTGTGTGTTCCGAGTTGCGCGTTCTATGGTTGTTTCGATTGTGCGCTCGCCGTCAATTCGCTTGCCTTCGTTGCGAAAAACACACACACAACGGATGTCTGTTATGCAAGAAGTTCACTGGCTCCTGAAGCCCCCGGTGGACGGGCCCATCAAACAGGGCCCATCACACAGGTTTCACGTTCTGGAGGCTCCGTCAGCACAAATTCCATATTCGTAGAGCCAGTTCTTTGAGCCATCACAGATCCTCAGACTGCCGTTTAAAATGAAACCCGACATCTGAACCAACTTTGATACACCGCAAGATGCCCCGTGCAAATTCACACGTCTTTATCGGCCTCACAGCCCATATCCCTATACTTTGCCTCTGGGTTCCAGCAAATGAAGGGGCGCTATTATTAATCTTAATAACCCTCCTATGACTTATGACCAAGGGCGCAAACAATGAAATTATTACAACACCTCCGACGCCTTGATGAATGGTACAACGTGGCGGCAGGAGTGTGGTCCTGAGAGACGCCCAACCACTTGCGAACCCAAAAGGGAATGGAAGCGGTATGCAATGTTGATGCCGCCCAGGGCTCGATTATGCACTTGGAGGCAGGGATGCTTTCAGAACGGGAAGAGGTGGTTGGGACTGGAGGGGTAAAGGCAAATCAAGCAACAGCTGGGGTTAGGGTTAGGGTTAGGGTTAGTATTACGGTTAGGCTTGTATGTGCAGAAAATGCACATGGCATTGGAGGAGTTACAGAACCATGCCACAACATTGATGGCACCCACTCTGGACGTCAGAAAAAAGGGAACCAACAAAATTCACGGTTGCGATGGTTATGCAAAAGACAAAATACACCTTCCCTTCGTTTCCCCAACTTCTACTTCATTAATTGGTTTGAACACCCAATTTTCGTTGGAGGGGCACAATACCATGAAAACACCTGGTATCAGTGTCACAGCTCGCTGCAGCCTCCCCCTCCCCCCTTTAGAGCGCAAAGCGGTTTTAAGTTTAGGGGCCTTGACCAGAGAACCATTCAGGGATGCTTTCATTGGAGAAAATTGAGATTTTGCAGGGGTTTGGGGGGGCTCTGAGGGGCCAAATCAAAAATTTTCAAAAGGGACACACTTCACGGGCTCGTGGCTCTGGCTATGAGGAGTCCAAAGGGATGACAGTCAACCGCCTGGCGTCGTCCAGGTCCCCCGGGCGAGTCACAAAATCCATCTCTGCCTCAAAGCTGCTGTCCGGGAAGAAGCGCAGTGAACTCCGGGTCCGGGAGGGGGCGCTCGCGTCCGAGTGCGACATCGAGTGGCTGGACCCCGACGGGTCGGGGTCCGGCAGCGACCGCGACCCGGTCTCGGGCGCGCCCGGTCGCGCCGCCGGCTTCGCCTCCGGCGCATCAGGGGGAGCGTTGGCCTCCGGCTCCGCGATCTGCAGCGGGAAGCCCTGTTGCGAGCGCGCGGTGTTGACGGGGGTCAGAGCCTCGATGCGGGCACTCGGTTGGGACGCCTTCTCCAACTGCTCGATCACCGGGCTGTAGTCCACAAATGTCGTGGCGGTCTGGAGGGCCACGGCGGCCTTCTTTTGGGCAATGGCGAACGCCACCAGCCCCAGGGCCAGCAGCACCGCAGTGACGCCCGCGACCACCCCCACCACCACCCACACCCAACCGTCGTCATCGTCGCCTGAGATCGGCGCCGTCAGGGTCACGGTCAGGGTCGCGGTGGCGGTCGCGGCGACGAGGTCGAGGGACCGGGCGCGGCCGGCCCAGGCGGCGCGGGGGTACGCGCCGCACACGGAGTACGTGCCGCCGCTCTGCCAGTGCGGCTTCCACTTCACTTCGTTGCAGGCCTAATGCAAATGCGGGTGGAGAGCGTGGGGGATGCGGCGAAATCCGAACCGGATCTTGCGACCCAGTCAAGGCGGCGATACGCACACAGCCCACAAATCCAAATCCGGCAACTGCAGTGACAAAGGCAGCAGGTGGGGTCAGCAACTGGCCGGATAAAAGTGCACACCGTTGCAAGATTCGAGCTCTCGTTGGCAGCGACTTCGGCACACAAGCGATCGATCCACGCCTCAAGCTCTGCACCCGTCTGCGTGGGTGCTGGCCAGGGGTCCGGGATGACAGTGCTTGCTTGGGTGGGGATGTTGCAGTAGGGACCCATCCATCCGTCGTTACATAGGCACCGCCCATCGCCGCCCCCGAGCTCAACCCACGTGCCGTTCTCCAACGCAGTGTATGCCCTTGAAGCGTTCGCGCCGCGGAACACCACCAAACACCTGGGGCAAGACGGGGCACGTGTGGAGGATGTCCGGGTCGCGAGGACATCGGTGGAGAGACCTTTCGGTTCGGTTGGAGAGGGTATCTCGAAGAACCCCCCCAAAAAGAAATGCAAGTCAATTAGGGTGAATATTATTCGCATCCCCTTCCGACCAACGGAGCAGCTACATTGTGGACACTGTACCAGAGACAAGCTATACTGTGGGCACTATACGCTATACTATGTAGAGTGCACAGCATAGCTTGTCCCTGGTATGTCCCTGGAATAGTAGGGTGTGCAAGCAATAGACAATGTCAATTAGACGAGGCGGCTTTGTAATGTGGCTAAATTTGCTATGTCATACCTTTTTTCAATGTTTGTTCCGGCCCACGATACGAGGTACAACACGGTTAACTTTCTTACGGCTGCGTACCCCACCTATGTGGCTACATAACCCTGGCCCGCCCGGCCCTAAACGTAAACCCCCCTGTACCGGTCACCTACAGTGGTGGCCGTTAGGACCAAGGGTGGGAGGGCTAGGCATATTAACATGCCCCGAGCCCCTCAATCAAAACTTTGAAGGCCATTAATTGGCTGACTGTGCGCGTGCAGCAAAGGTTTCACATATGCTTGTCAGAGCTTGTAAAGGGGGGGGGGTGCAGGAAAAAATCCGGATCAGCAAAGTATGCTGTGCTTAGGTATGGGCAAATCCTCAAAAACCAGGCATTGAATTGTGTACCAATTCTGAAAATCCGTTTTCACTTACGCAGCGAATGACTGCAGCGTATAGATGATGACCCAGAGGTTGTTGAACATTTGTCAGTCAATCCTTAGTGGCTTTTGGATGCTGTTTCTGTTTTGGTTGTTTTTTCCTGGTTGCTTCTTGATGGTTGTTGCCAATTTCTCGAGGCTTCTAGATGCTTGCTGCTGTTTGTTGGAGGCTTTTGGATGATTGCCGTTATGTCAATTCCGGGAACTGGAACTCTTGGAAGACACATTGGACTTTTTCCGCTTTTGCATGTGCTTTTACCAGTAGGCCATAATGGCACCGCATTGGCTTTCAACTCTGCTTGATTGTGCTTGACACATCACATCACATCACATCACATCACATCACATCACATCACATCACATCACATCACATCACATCACATCACATCACATCACATCACATCACATCACATCACATCACATCACATCACATCACATCACATCACATCACATCACATCACATCACATCACATCACATCACATCACATCACATCACATCACATCACATCACATCACATCACATCACATCACATCACATCACATCACATCACATCACATCACATCACACAGCCAGCACGGAACAAGAAAACAACGCATTACAACAGGGAAGGACAAAGCTGTTGCTTAAATCAGGTCGAGGCACACATTGAAAATGAAGAGGGCAATGGTGGCTGATGGGCAAACATGGGCGCCTCCTAAAAAAGGGCGCGTTTAATTATGTGCCAATCCTGAAAAACCAGCGATTAATCATGTATAAAACGTCTGCATAGAGTGAATGACGGCAGTTTTTTTAGCCCTCCCCCCTCGCACAAGGTAACAGAACAGTATGGATGTGCACCGCGGGGAACACACCTACCGCCGCGCTGCGCCTGCCCACACGCTGTAGTGGAGGTGGTGCGGCATCTGCCACCCCCGATCAGCGTGTTCTCCAGAGGACGGCAGGTGAGTGATGCCCCTGCCCTCTTCACGAGGCAGCGTGGTCCAGTCCAGTCAGTTAGGCAACGACAAGTGGCGTTGATGCAAGTGCCCCTGTGAAACATGGTGGGGAATGCCTCAGATGATGATCCAATACAGGTCGGTCCACCACCCTCTCCCTAACCCAGATCACGTACCCCCAGCCGGTGATTCCGGACTGGTGACTGCCGTGTGAATTTCGCTCGGTGTTGCGACAGGTTCAGCAGGAAGGGCCATGCCAAAATCAAACGGATGGTTCACCAGCACCCTCTCAGAGAACCCCAGGTCTTGCACCACTTCTTCAACAGCGCCACCGCCTGCCATTACTGTCTACAGACGGCGGGGGGGGGGGGGGGGGGGCTCTAGGGGGGTCCCAACCAAAAACTCTTCGGGGTATACTTTTATTGGACAAAACAAGAGTTTGAGGTTAAACCATCAATTTGACCCCTTGGGCTATAGCACGCGATTGGGCCCAAAGGGGGGGCGGGGGGGGTGGGGGCGGGCGTGGCATTTCCCAGATACATGGGCCCACCTGGTTTTGATCTGGGGTGATTTGTGTTTTCCAGGTCAAAAACAGAGTGGGTGGGTCATTTTTTCCAACCCCCCCCCCGCTCGAGGAGCCCCCCCCCCCCCCCTCCCCCTGCTAACCATATGGGGAAATCGGGCCTACCAGCGAGTTGTTGGCCTAAAGCTTGGGAAACCCCTATTTTGAAGGAGCACATCAACATGAAAGAGATCCCACATTCCCTGACAAACAGTGGCATATCCGACCTCATTTACCCCCCCACAATGCCTGACGTGCTGTCTCAGGGCCGGTTTGATCCAACAACTTCCGGCGACGTGGTTTGATTGTTGACAACAATGGAACGAACATGAACACAAGAATGACCAAAATCCGAAAACCACCAGAGCGATGCGTACCACTACGGACTGCAAGCCAGACCTTGTGGGCCCCCCGCATTGTGCCGTGCTGTCGCAGTCCCACCCGCCCGCAAACACCGGGCGTAGCGGTTCATCGAAGTACGGCAGAATGTACTGATCCTGATGCGTTTCGATCCAGCCCTGCGTCGGGTGGTCCGCGGGGTTGCAGCCGATGCGTGTGGCATTCACGCGCTGGTACACGCGGACGTAATCGATCTGGTAGTACGCCGGGAGGTCGTTGCACAGCTCGGCCAACCTGCGGCACGTGCGGCGTATATGGCCCAGACACGGACCGGAGGGTACTCAAGCGAGCCCTGGGGTTGTGCATCCACCGGGCGTTTCCCATTGGGCCCACAGAACCCAAACCTCCCGCCTCCTGCCCCTCCCCCCCCATTCCCACTCACCTGCTCCATTCAAACGATTGCACCCCTTCTTGCCAGAGATTCACAGCCAACCATCCGATTTGACGACATGGATCGCTTCCACCGCAATCCGAAACCAATACACTTTGCAGATAAGCCAGTGCACCTCCGGGACATGGGACTATCAATGCCTGACAACACATCTCTGGGTCTTCTTTTGGACCCCCCCCCCCCCCACCCCCTCCCCCTGCTAACCAAATGTGGGAAGTCACCAGCGAGTTGTTGGCCTAAAGCTTGGGAAACCCCTATTTTGAAGGAGCACATCAACATGAAAGAGGTCCCACATTCCCTGACAAACAGTGGCATATCCGACCTCATTTACCCCCCACAATGCCTCAGGGGCTTTCTCGCGGCCGGTTTGATCCATCAGAACACCCGAGGTATCTGGTCATTTGGTCGAGTTGGGCACTGATCCCCATACCTCTCCCATGCCAAGCAGCTGGTCTGCCACTGGGCATGCCTTGCTGACGACAGAGGGATCTCTTGATACGGAAAGAGGGAGGAGAGGAGACTGTCACTGAAAAAAGGCGCCGTGTCCAAACGCCCCACTACCGTCGCCGACCGCCTTCGGTGATTGGCTGACGAGTGCCGGTGGTTGCCCCACACCCGCATTCGGTGGGCTCCGGGCCGAGTCGTTTGCCGGGGACCGGGCACGGCCGCAGTGGCCTCTGTCTGCGGGGACTTCCGGGGGCTGCGATGCAACGCGTGCCCTGCACCGCCGGCGACGCGCTCGACTCAGAACCGCGGCACCAAAATCCCCGGCTCCAGTCAATCCCTGGCCGAAGCCCCTCCCCAGACTCAGAGTAGCGGCCGCCACAGGCCACCGTTGGTCTCTCACTGCGCTCGCACGCCCCTCTCACTGCCCTTCCCCGTGCCCTAACACTCGCCACTGCTGCCCTCCCGCTGCCCGCGTACTGCGACCCCCACTGCCCTCCCACTGTCGTCACGCTGCCCTCGCACCGCCAGCGCGTCCCATGCACTGCGCAGGCCCCTCAGCAGCCGGGGACCCCAGCGCCCCGCCCCCATGGGCCACTGCTCAACAACGCCCGTCGGCGATGTGGCCTAAAACGGTGCACCGGACCCGAAGTGTCAGAGATGCGTCCCCCCGAAGTTTGGGCGGTCGTTGTGAAGGAGGAGTAGCGGCGAGGGGCTGTACCGTTTGTTTATTCAATTTGGTCGTGGGGGAATGAGGCGGTTCTGGAGGTCCCAATGACGAAGTGCCAGTTACGAAGCTCCTGAAATGGGGGGTCCGCTCTAAAAGACTTGAAACTGTGCACTTTTGTCAAACAATTCGGGGCTCAGAGAGGCCAGTGGACGCATTCAGAGAAAACGCGGCCGTTGCCTCACTATCCGGTCGCATACGGCGGTTGTCGGTTGACCGGCGGCAGGGCTCCTTTTAAAAGAGGAGGGCATTCGCCTTTTCACGTCCTGGACGCTAGTGCGATTGAGGGAATCAGGGGGTTAGCGGGTGAGAGCTAAAAAGAGGGGGGGGGGGGGTGAGTTTTTAGAGGCGCCGAAGGCACCGAAGAAAATTGTTGGTCGAAACGAATTGGCGCCAAAGGACCAGACGAAAATTCGGCCCAATCTTTTTGGGGGTCCAGGGGGAGTGGGTGGGTGGTGTGCCCCCCCCCCCCCCCCGGTGGTGCCGAGTTAAAAGGAGCCCTGACCTGCGGGTGGTAGTGAACCGACAGTAATTGGCAGTGCCTGCCAGACATTTCATGATGGGCTCGGTAGCCGAAGGTGAACATTATACGTGGCCGAGTGCTGCGCGTCCGCGGCCACACACCCCGACGCACCACCACGAAGCGGAGGTCTGATGCGGATTTAACAAAAAGAGGCAGTGGACACGACTTCCGGACTGGCGGTTTGCTTTCCTGACCCTGTCCCTCGGGTCCCCCTGAGGCAAAGGGGCGCTGCACGCCGCACACCACTGCATGTGATTGGTCGAGTAGTCCACCGTCCCGTTGGAGAACGTGCTGTAGCATTCCTGTGAAGAGGGGCGTGCCCAGGCAGTGCAGGTTGCCAGGGGTGGACGGGAAAGGGGAAAGGGGAAGGCATTCGGTCCATGTGCCTTCGGACGGGACCGGAGCCTGCAATTCTCGTCGTTCCAGCATCTCCGTGGCGATGCCCTATTCTCCAGTGCGTCTGACTCCGACTCGTCCAAGACCGGCATTGGATTGCAACTCATGGAGCGCGATATTTGAGAGGTCACATTATCAGAAGGACTGATTTTGGGTCGTTCGACATTGAGCTGACAGTGATGCCAAATATTTCAGACTGTCCTCAAGCGCTATTGAGAGATACCTGACCGCAAGGAAATTAGATTCCCAACGCCGCAGCCCAAGACTGAATGATGGCGCGCGTCGAGAGCACCCACAAAATGAAAGTGGCCCATTTTCGGCCACTGTGCTGGGCCCCTGGGAATCACGGTGCTTTCTGCTTCGGTTTGGGTCCATCATGTACCATGCGTGTCGCCATGGCCATGAGGGCCGGGTCTTTTGATTGCCCTTGAACCCGCAAGACATTCAATGCCCACACCAAAGCACCGGGGCATGTTTATTCCAGAGCTGCTCTGGGATAGGGATGGACCCTGCTTGCCCCAGACCCTTATCGTCTTACACCCTGGTCATGTGTTTTTCCCCTTATTCGGCCGAAATGGAAAGGGGGGGGGGGTCCATTGCATCCTTTTGCCCACAGCGCCTTTGGCACATGTCTTCACGAAAATGGCATTCTTCAGTGCAAAAAGTAGTCACCACAAAGTTGGCCAATACTTTGAGCTAACTGATGAAAACTGCCTAAGCAAACAACAGGCCCCAATGCCCCCCACCACAGAATGGCCCCACGGGGTGAAGAGTACATGAGGAGGGCCGTAAACATGCTGTGTTCGCTAATCGTGAGTGATCATATCATCAGAAAAATGAATTTTGGAATTTTCCATGATCTGTTGGTGTTGAAAACTGCTTATGCATTTGTGCTTGGCCCCCACTCATAAGCACCCAATGGCCAAATCGAAAGGAAAACACATAAAACGAGTGTACAGCATGTTTTACATGTGATATTTGATCGTTGTGATTGGTCAATGTTAGAAAAATCAATTTGTGTTGTTGGATTTTTGAGATGTTGACGCTCAGCCATTTGAGAACACTTTTGGAATTTTCGATTGTGGGGCTGTAGAGGCTAGAAAAAATGCTGCAGTTTGTGCACGGGTGGCTTGGGAATCCCCTGTCACCCCAAATGGCCAAATGATAGGGTGGAAATCGCGTGAAGGTGTAGAGCATTCTTTACACGTGATCATTGCGAGTGCTCACAAGCGTAAAACCATCAGCTTTGGAATTTTCGATTTTTGAGCTTTTGAGGCTAAAAGTGGCCAAAGCAGTTTGCTTGGGAAGGCCCCCCGCCCCGCTGGCACCCAATTGTCCAACCGGGTGAAAGTCACATAAAGATGGTGTAGAACATGCTTTAGATATGATAATTGATGATTGTGAGTGGTCACAATGTCACAACGATTGGTTTGCAATTTTCGATTTTGGAAGCGCAGTCAAAGCAATTGTGACCAGATGTTTGGTGCAAACATGGGTTTGCTTCTTGATATACAGTCAAGGCATTCCCAATACCACCCTCTAGAGGGGCACCACAGGATCACCAAGGCCGCCAAACACGCCATCTTAACAAAAATGGTTGCAAAAGTGCATACACTGCATGAGCGCTCAATACTGACCACCTAAGGAAGCCCTACTCGAACTTTTCGGCTCAAAATCACGAAATTCTCTTGCCTTCGGCAAATCCCCCTGGCGACTTTGCGGTAGGCCCTAATCTGCCCCAGCCCCAACTGGCCAAATGGTCACAAGCACATAGAAAGGCTACAACATCTGTTGTATGTGATATGTGGCCATTATTAGTGGACGCAATATCCAAAAAACCTGGTCTCAGAATTTTCGATTCTGAGCTCTTGACGCTTGTGCACCGCCCCCTTACCCACCGCTCCCCGCAGCACCCCGATGTTTTGGCCACAGCACCAAAAATCACCCAACGAGAATGGCTGTGTCACAGAAAATGGATGTGACAATGCAGGTCTGACCTGGTTTGACAATGTCAGGTCACGCCGAAGTCTTCCACACCCATCAAATAAGCCGGCGAACGACCTCGACAGCTGCCCATAAACAGCCGAGGTCCTTCTACTTGTCCCCGTTCTACTTGTTCCCTTGCCTATCCCTATGCTTGTGCCCGTCCCTGTGCTTTGGGAAGGGAACAAGTATCAGGACGAAGACTTGTTCCCTTCCCTGCCCCGATACTTAATCCCCACTCCTATCCACGTCCCTGTCCTGACACTTGTCCGGATCCCGGTGCTTACTCTTGTCCCCCTGCCCCCCATCTATGCGTCCGTCCCATGGTCCAGACACCCTTCCCCTCGCAACGCGTACCGTGCAGCTGGCGTTGCTACAATCCACGCAAGCGCAATCACAATGAGTAGGGCAGTACGGCCAGCCCCATCGCGTCGATAAGTCAATGTTCAAGATCAAGTAGCTTGGCTCTGTCGGGATCCTGAGCAAGGAACGCGTAGCATTGATGCAAAGCAGCATCGGTTGCCTCAGGCAGCACAGGCCTGAGGCGGATCGAGGCGGTTGCTGTTTCCAAAGTCTCAAGCAAAGAGCCGCAATGAAGCGGAGGCCCGAGTCGCTCGGCCTTTTTAGAATGGGGATCTTGACAGTAAATTTCCCCGGCGTCTGAGCAGCGCCATGCGCACGGTACGACGCAAACAACGGGGTGCTACGCGAAATGCCCCGCTTTGGATCAAAGCCGGTGGCATCGTTTGGTTGCCGATGCCGGTTGCTGGGGCGTGGCCCTGCCGCCGTTTCAGGTGGGGAGGTCAGGGCAGGACCAATCAGACGACTGCGTCGTCATCAATCGACCGCTTTATTCCCTTGAAGCCTCCCGTGGCAGCCTGTCAAGCGCTGGCACATTTGGTGGATGACAGAAGACGCGGTGGTTGCTTTGGTTTTGCAGAGTGCACTGCTGAGTCGCACGCCACAATTCTCTGAGACTTGCGAAGGAATGAAGCGGCCAAACTGCTGCTGCTCCCTCCCTCCAGCCCCTCCAGCCCAGGGGCCATGAGCGCAATTGGCATTTTTGACTGCCCGAGCCCGGGGGGCGATGGGTGACCGTTTGCGGCCATGCAAAAATGCTCTGATTGGGCTTCATGTCACACAGGGGGGGCAGGCAAGGGGCTGGCGCTGATGGAAGCGGCCGTTCACGTACGTCGGATGGCCAGTCGGGTATCCCCACCGCACCGTGCCAGCCTTCACTGACTGTGTTCTGATGCCGGATCGGTGCAGAGCCTCAACTTTGAAGCGGGGCAGTCGAAGGCCTCCAGCAGGCCTCAGACCAGGCTGGGGTGCAGTCGAGGGTAGTGCGGGCTGTGGAGTCTTGGGGGCTGCACAACAGTCAAGAGGGCTCATGGGCGGCACTCAGGCTCAGATCCTGACACCCAGAACCTTTTGGGCCCTGGGGGGGGGGGGTCCTTGGGGGGACTGGGGGGCGGACCGCCGGGGTGGGGTCCCGGGCCCCCCAACATACATGTGGGGTTTTTGAAAAAAAAATTGTACCTGGTGGGGGGTCCGGTCCCTGCTGCCAGGTTTGGGGCGCTGGATGGGGGAGGTCAAGGGTCAGGAAAAGATTCATGTTTTGCATACAAATCTGGATTCCCCTTGAAATTCCGAGCATTTTTAGTAATTTTGAGTACACACACAAGCGGCAAAAACGAAATCGTATCCCCCTCCGGATGAAAAAAAAATTCCCGCACCTTCGAAGCCAAATTGCGGCCAAATGTGGTCTAGATCTCCTCAACGTTTTGGACTCTGGGGGGCTGGGGTGGGGGGGAGGGGCTGATTGGTGTCGGGTCTGAGCCTGTGTGCCCCCCAGGGCTCCAAGAGTGCGGGTCAGGAGGGATCTCAGCAGTCCGCAAAGTCCGACTGGGGCCAACCTCCGGCCCAACATAGTGCCCACCGACGTGCCGTTGCGTGTGAGGGCCATGCTCCTCTCGATGAAAGCCGCATCAACGAAGTACTGTTGTATCCCGTTGCGCGAGAAGTAGTTCCATCCTGAAGAGCCGGCCTTCCAGTCGAGCGCGTGAACGTTCTGACCTGAGGCAGCGTTGCGTCCGAACGAACGGACCCGCAGCGGGACCAGAATGGATGGGAGGGTGCGGCTGGGGTCCTACTTCGAAGGCCCTCTCAGGGGTCCCGCAGTCTGCGGGACAGACTTGCAGTCAGTACCACTCGCTATGCGTCTGCGCTCACAGGGCGGTGCTTCATGCAGGACACGAAATACACCTGCCGGACTTCGGTCCGCCCCGTCTTTGGGCAAAGCGCCGGGCCACCAGTAACTGACGGCAACGCACCGGCCAACCGGCGGTATAGCTAACCATGAATTGCCGTCAGTTGAGCGCCGTCGGTTACCCGCCGACCATGGCCGGTTGTCCACCGACCACCATTACAGAGCTGCATTCGAGGGCCCGGGCAGCTCCTCTCTGTGCAGACACGCTGATCATTGAGAACACCACCCGTCAACGCTTTCCTGGCAACGGGTCTTACGTCCTCTCCATTCTGCGTTGTCTTTCGAACGCACGTTGGCTGCCTCCAGGGCACAACCCACTTGAGCTACTGTCCGTTCTCTGCACCTTGATAATGAGTTGGACGGTGCAAAATCACATGGGCACAACTTAACAAGAAGCAAATCATCAAGGTTTCGTGTGCCCTGGCATTATTTGTTCATCACAGTCATGGAGCGGGAGACGACAATGCACCGTGCGCACAGTGCATCTGACACTTGCTGCCGAGGGAGGGGGGTCCAGAATGATGACTGGGCAATCCTATGGCTGTTGGCTTCAGAGATGAACACCAACCCCTACGGCCTCGTCCCAGGCAATAATTAACAAGGCACAATTTATCAAAGTCTTGGAGTTTCCGTGATAAGGGCGCCCCTTGACAGCAAATTGGAGGAGGATATTTTCTTCGATCTTGCCCCAGTGCCTCAGCGTTGCTTTCCCTTCCCCGACGTTATGAAGTGGGTGAAGGAGGAGCGCAAGGTTTTGCAAAGGACCTGTGTAGGCGTTGTCGGGCAGCTCGTTTATGGCACTGATTGCATCGGTCTGTAAAGGAGGGTACATGTAAAAGGTGCAAAGAGTAGGGGACACAGAAGAGCAGGGCAGCAGCCCACCCAGCACAGAAGGGGCGTTTCTGCACAGCGCATGCACAGCGCCCATTGGTAAGTTAGGTTTCCTGTGACCACCCTGCAAACCACCCACCACCGGGGAAGCATACGCCCGCAGGGCAAAAACTGCAGATTTAGACAGCAATCCGGCATTTTCGGTGTGGAACATAGCGTTATCTGAGTCTTCGGGCTGAGCAAGAATCTGAGCAGTGCTGTGCATGGGAGCACAGTAGTTTTTGCGGTAACCTTGGCCATCAGGGGAAATGGGTCCAGAATAGCCTACTTTTCGCACAGCACGGGCACAGCGCACGGTGCACCACCAGAAGAGCAGGCCTCCTCTTGAGCCGCTGAGTTGTGGGGGCGAGTGCTGTGAGTGGGCATATCAACGCCGACGAAAGACAAAGGGGTCTGCTAGGGTCTTCCAAAGGATGATGTACAAACAGGATATCCCAGGTTTTCGATTGTGGGGCCGGGGGGTGCACCACATGGCCCCTGCACAGTGCACAGTATTCTCCGTCCCATGTGGCAGTGCCTTGGCTGGCAGGATGGCCTGCTCTTGGATTTGCATTGGTGATGGCACAAGGAGGTGGATGTGCGACGCACTCACCCTGCCTGCTTGGTTGGGGCGACTTATCAGGCGGACCGGGCCTGCCGGGCGAGGAGTTGGATGTGTTTGCATCGGTGCAGGCATTGGAGGGTGCACTGATTTCCGAAGGCATGTGCAGACTAAGGTCCAGTGTGCTCATCTGCCAGGGACGCAGCGTGTTGGAGGGGCTCGTGCCACAAGTCCCACCCACAAGCCCTTTTCCCACACATAAGCATTCCCCCTTCCTCCTGCCAGCACCGGCGCTTGACTCTCCTTAACATCGCCATGTTCGGGTGGCATTGTACTTTATCCAGCTGTAAAAATCGTTCCGCCTTTTTCGACATCTCTTTACCGGCATTCAAGTAGCAGGCCAACACAGCGGGCACGCCGGCCTTCTCCAAGGCCTCGTATGGTGCAGCGTCACAGCTGCATCTGCACCTCCTGGGCAAATGAAGCTGTGTGGACTTTCAAGAAAGAAAGAAAAGCGAATCTAATGGCAGTGCATGGTGTTCAAGTTCAATTCCTGACGGTGACTCGTGTGGCGCGATGCGTAAAAAAAGACCTGTCTTTGTTTGAAGTAGGTTTCAATTTGCGGGGAATCGGATTGTCGAAAACATGGGAAAACAAGGTTTTGAAAGCAGGGGCCAAACAAGGCCCCCCACAGTGACATAGCCATACGGGTGTAAATTGCCACTACAGCCCTAAACCCATGCTGGACCACAAGGCTTACACACCGGTCACCCTGCAAATGTTGGTGACGGTGGTGTTGGGCTGCAAGGGTGTCAAATAGGACCGGAGGGGGGCAATGCATGCAGCACAACAGGCCGGGGAAAGGGGCAGTGCAGAGCTAGTGGTGCTGGTGTGCAGTGACCAATCAAGCACCGCGGCTCCGTTTTGTGTCCCTGCCGTATTGGAGACACACAGCGCAATATGCCCCCCAACCACAGAACCCCACCCTTAGAAATTCCCTCAATTCAAATCTTTCGGTAGAAGCTAAATCAAATTTGACTCTCGCACGCAATCCCCATGAAAACCACAAGATGCGGACACCAAAACACACAGCTTGTTCATGGAAATTGGGCTGTGGGGGCAGGGGGGGGGTATGATTGTATGCTCTGGGGGCCAATTAAGCGGGGTAGGCATAGGTATAGGCGAAGGCAACGTACAGACACAAGCATAGGCATATGCATGGGCATAGGCCTAGGGATACCCACCGGCATAGCCATAGCCATAAACATAGGCAAAGGCAAGGGACAGGCAGAGGGCACAGGCATGCCCATGAGCATAGGCATAGGCATAGGTAGACACTTAGGCACAGGCATATTGTGGGGCCGGCGACAGCACAATATGGCCCAAAGCCCCAGTCCATCTTAGCAATCCCCAAACCTGCAAATCGATGCCATTTGTCTCGTTTGACTTGAAATACTCTCCCCAGAAATCGATGTTGATGGTGGAGTTGTAAGATTGGCCATAAACTGATGGGTTGGCGCCAACGGTGCCGCCCAGTTCAAGCTCCGGATACCACTGGTATGTGAAGTTGGGGAAGCAATTGGCAAGATCCCCTGTGAGCACGAGATTTTGTGAATCCTCAGAATTGCACTCAACTGGACCTCGCTTGAGACTCAAAGGAGGTTTGGGCTGGAGGGGTACAGGATGGGGGCTTTGATAAGGATGGAGGGTTGGAGAAGGGGCATGACAGAGGGCCCTCGCTGTGCACCTGTGATGCTCCAGGCCTTTCAGCAAAACACAGAGGAACAGTGGCATTGACATGAGTACTGCGACCAATTTCATGCGCATTAAACTCCCCCTCAAAATCAAAGACACAAGAACTGGGGACGTCTCGGCTTGGATGCAGGCAGTTCCCTGCATGGGAGTGGCTCCGGGCGCGAGGGCCCAGCGGTGAGCCACCCCAGCTGTGTCCCTCGTTCCTTGTTATTACATCTCCCAAACCCCCAGCCTCCAAGCCCCATCCCATGTCTAGGTCTTAGAGGCCAGTGCTACTTGTTGACCCCATGGACACGGAGCGCTGGATCTGCAGAGGGTATTGCTAATTGCTTGAGGCCATAGACAAGTAGCGCTCGGTCTGTAGAGGCCAGAGCTAATTGGTTTGAGACCATAGACAAGTAAGACCGAGGCCATAGAACACAAATCCCCCCTCCCTCATGTCCAGCCCCCCCCAGGGTACACGGTTGCCCCCCCACCCCGTGGGGGAGGGGGTTGTCACCAAATGACGGTTCCCCCCACCCCCGGGGTAAACGGACACCACACAAGAGTAATTTCCAGTTGCCCATGGAGAGTTGGATCCTACTGAGTTGGATACGGGACGCAGCTCGTTCCTACTGCGTTCCGAGTGCAACAGGAGGGGGTCTAACTTAGTGGTACGTTTTTCGGCAGGATTCCAACCGAAGCTGTGACAATGGTGGCATGGCTGGTCAAGGCAAAGATTTGCCGTGTTGCGTTGTAGCGGTACTCACCTCCTTCCCCATGGGCTGGTGGTGTGCTCACGCCGCCCGGCTCCGGCACTGAACGGCAGGTAGGATTGTTTAAAACGGACGTGCATCGCAGCTACACGCCACCCCGTGGCGCACCGATCGCCCACCACGTAGGGACTCTGTTGCAGAGGGGGCCATACCTGGTGCTTTCTTCTCCATGGGGCGTTGATCGGCCCACTGGGGGATGCCAGGCGCCAGCTGTAGGGACGTGGCGACCATGGGCAACGTGGGCTCAATGTACTGGTAGGTGTCGTTGGACAGAGCAGGACACAGGCCTTGGGCCACTTTGGTGTTCTGGTACTCGAACGTGATGTTGCCGGGCATGGCCTGCAAGCGACCACAGACGGAGGGACGGGGATCGATCGTCCGCAGTCCCGGAGGCCGGGCTCTCGCCGCGCGGAACCACGCAAATGGCACTGGTGCCGTGTCCTTTGACCATTCGACCCTCGAGCGGCCCATGCAGTGCCAGCCCCTTCCCCTGCTCATGCCGCGCACGCCAGCCCGCCCCCTCAAGTGCCACATCCCATGCCGCCCCCTCCCCTGGGAAAAACTAGAAAGGGGGGGGGGGGAGTTGAGGGGGGGCCTGGGACCCAAAAGTTTGTGTACCAAAAACGGCCCTACCAGATTTTCCCTCTTGTAAATTTCGCTTTTTCTCCAGAGGTCACTTTGGTCTGGAGGGGGGGGGGGGGGTCCAGGGGGAGGTACCCCCCCCTGCTCCCATGGTGTATGGCCATTCTAATACTTCCCTGCCCCTCCCTCGCCTGCAAGGCCCCCACTCTGGGAACCCAGAAACGGCGGGGGCTGTGTAGCCAATACGTTCCCAAGAGCCCCATGTGACAGACAACCCCCTTGCGGCCCGATCCACTCCTCCCTCACGCCCCCCATGCGGTGCCCTGGCACGGAGGAACATGTCCCGAACCCCCCCGCCACCCCCTCGGCGGCCGTCCCGGGACCATTGCCCAGCGGCACCAGGGCCGGGGGAGCGGAGAGGGGGGCGCACCCAAACATTCATGAGTCAAAATGACCCTCGTGACGCGCGCTGATCATTTTGAGGCCTGTTCACGGGGGGAATACCTCTTCCAAAATCCTCCGTGCGGGCCGCCTGGGAGCCCACGTCCGAGCCACTGCTGGTCCTCAGATATGCCTTCGCTGGGCCTTCCTACCACTCACCCCCACAGAGCAATTTTCCAGTTGCCCATGGAGAGCTGGATCCTACTGAGTTGGATACGGGACGCCGCTCGTTCCTACTGCGTTCCGAGTGCAACAGGAGGGGGTCTCACTTAGTGGTACGTTTTTCGGGGCTGGTTCCTACCGACACTCTGGCACACGGGGGGGTGGGATTTCGGCTGAGGAACATTTCGGCAGGGGGAATTTTCGGCACCCCAAATTGGAGTGCCTTGTGTACAGTTGCAGGAAATTTCGGCACACCCAAATTTTGGGGAACTGGTACTTGCCCCACCTTCAGTCAAGGTCTGGTCCGGCCGCAGGGGCCCCAGGGTTGGCTCCCTGGGTGCCTGATCCCCTCCGCACACTGGTGGCTCCACAGAACACACCCAGTAGTGGCCCACTGGGTGCAAGGTCCCCTCCCCCACCCTGCACCGTGCCGGACATTGGTGGCATGGCTGGGTCAAGGCAAAGACGGTGCAAACCTCAATGATATCAATCTCGATGGCCCCCCGCCCTTGATTCGGGTTCAGGCCGTACTGGTCTGTGAACTCCGCCCCGAGACACGCGTTGATCACTTGCTGCGTCCTGACGTACTGATTGGCCTCCTCATCCGCCGCATCGGGGCAGTGATTGTAGGACCAGGGCCACAATTTCTCCGTCGAATTCTTCTGCGTGGCCCGACCGAGATTCCCAAACAGCCACGCTGCAGGCCACAGGCCACTCTGGTGTGCCCGCCCCGGCAACTGCGCCGACAGCTCCAGCACGCCCTCTGTGTAGCAAAACTTGTTCCACCCCTGCAGCATCTGCGTTGTGTAGCCCCGTGTCGCCGACTCCCAGCCGTATCCCGCGTGGTACACCAATCGGGTCTGCCGGGCCGCCGCCTTCATCTGCAGCATCCCGTTGGACGTGGTTGCGAACTCCGGAAGATCTGAGTATGAGTTCACTTGCGAGTTCGTGTCCGGGAAGCCCACGTGCGCCGTCCACCGCGGGTCATCGCCATCTTCGAAGGTCCGGCCGTCTACATTGAACTCGTCGGAGAAAACCAGTTCGAGGGCGTCGCCCGCGCGGTCGACCTTCCCAGTGCAAGCGGATGCGGGGGTGTCGGGGTCCACCCACTCCGTTGTCGGGCACTGCGCGACAGGACAGTACACGTTGCAGAAGAAGGCAAGGGCCAGGAGGATCCGCTGCCGTGCCAGCGGCGATGACATGCTGCGCTGTCCGTGATGAGCATCCTGGGAATGCGGGTGTCGTTTGACAAGGGAGTAGAACGTTCCATCTTTCAAGTTTCTTTGTTTTTGGGTCTCAGCAAGAACCGCCTCTTATCCAAAGCCCACTTTTGTCCAAATGCCCGAAAAGTCGATTCTCTACACTTGTTTCCAGATAGACAACCGTCGCAGTGCAATGCCACCGCAAGCGCCCCAAGGGAAGGCACTACTCCCTGTGGCTGCATGCACCCTCATCCGGCACCAATGGCTGTTGGTGCACCATTCGTCAGTGACCCTCCACTGCCACCCACGGTATGCCCCACAGCCCCCACCACACCGCTTCTCTGTCTTTGGCGTTCCCTGTTCTCTGCTGTGCTCCACTTGTCTGTGTATTGGTTCAACCGCATGTTGTCGCAATGCCGTGCCTGCCCTCTGGGCCATATGTCCGGGAATCATATTGAATGACCAACATTGCTCATGACATTGGCAGGCGGGGTTGGGGGTTCTAAGACACAAGATTTGGGGGGACAGCGGGAGCTCTAGCAGAATTATTGGGGGGGGGGGTGACAACAAACCCCCTCCACCCTCATAAAGGTCCTCTGTGCACAGCCCATAAAGCTCACACCCCGATACATCCGTCAACAGGAATTGTGCTTTCTCGCCTTTTGCTTCTTGAAAAATGCCCTACTTTTGGCGCTGCATGCGCGCTGCACAGACCGCGCCCCCTTCGCAAACTTGATGTGCTGATGGGCATCAGCATGTGCAGGCCATCAGGGAAAAGGGGACAAGCGCCGCAGCAACGCGCACCAAACAATTGTGCGCCGTGTTGGAGAGGAAGTTGGCGACGGATGTTGCGGCAAAGGGCAGATGTGCAGTATTCCAATAGATGCCAAGGCAGGCAACATCAAGCAGTAGCAGTGGCACATGGCAAGCAGTTCCATGGCCCTACACAACCGAGCACGACACAATAGCTTCTTGCCTTCGTGCTGAGTGGTATCATGGTACGCCCCCCTTAGTACTGAAATGTGCAGCAGGACCGTCCTTAACCAGCAAAATAAGGTGCTGTTACACTTCACAACACATGATGCATGCAACGGCAGTTGGCCAAAATTGCCAGGTCAAGCACCAACAGCACGTGACCAGTCACCAACTGTAGTTGGTGGTGCCGCATCCCTCTAAAGGGGTAGCACAGGGTCATGAAGGCCACAGAAATTGTCAAAAAAGTCACAATTTGGCCGCGGTCGAAATAGTGATTTTGCGCTTTTCGAACGTGCCATGGCCACGCCGCGGCAGGGCTGGAGGCTGCACTGTAGGAAGGCTGGAACTTTTGCTTAATGGGAATGGGGAGGGGGAGGGGTGGAGGGGGTTTTGAACACCCCCCCTTCCCCTTGGTTTGAATTGGTCTAAAGACACCCCCCCCCCTTTGGTGTTTAATTCTTCCAAACGCAACAACCCGTGTGCTGTCATATGGCTGATCCAGTCCGCCCTAGAAAGGAGCTGTGACCCCTTGCACTGCTTCGGCAGTTCCAGTTTGCCCTGGACAGAAGTTACGGGGCTGTGACCTCATCTGCATTCTGTTGCTGTTGGCACACAAACAAAACAAAAACGGAAAAAATGGCAAAGTGCCTGGACATGCTGTGCACACTGATAGGGACATGCTGTGCACACTGATAGGGACATGCTGTGCACACTGATAGGGACATGCTGTGCACACTGATAGGGACATGCTGTGCACACTGATAGGGACATGCTGTGCACACTGATAGGGACATGCTGTGCACACTGATAGGGACATGCTGTGCACACTGATGGGTAACTGGGTGATCCGGAAACCCGTAGCCCTGCGTTACATTTTCCACATCGGTAGTGGTGAGCACCCTCCAAACTTAACTGTCTTGGGAAAGACTTTGTGTGGAGCATGCCGGCACCGCGAGGGAGGTCCACTAAGGTACAGAAGGAGCCTGTGTGCAGATGGACAAGTGTCCCACTCTCACCGATTGGAAAAACCTTTCCCCAGCGGCTTGGAACAGGCAACGAACAAAACAATTCTAAAACCTCAAACCAGTGCGGACCTGGAAACCTGGAAGTACCAACCAGCATGGCAACCCCACCCCTCTTCCCCTGCTGGCCATACATGGGCCTACCGTCCAGTATTCACCCTAAACTCGGGAACCCCCTATTTTGGAGCTGCCACTTAAGGAAAAACGGCCCCCCACCAAAAACAAATTGGCATCACCTAAGCAATATACCCCCAAAGTGCCCAGATGGTTTCTGATGGTCGGATTGATCAAACGACATCTGGCGATGTGAGTTCTCAGCTGCTAAAAGTTTGCCGTGCAGGTGCTCTGGTCTTGAACGTGCCCTCACAGATATTGGTGGTTCATTGATGACGGTTGGCCATTGACCACTGGCCTCAGAGGCTGTCCTGGAGGGCTGTTTGTGGTTTGGAAATGTAATGGCTCCTGAAGAACAGTCTGATGAGGAGGTTGTCTCTTGCCAGTGAGTCATGGGCATGATAGTGTCCCACAGATCTTGGTATTCGGTGTGCCGTTGCAAGCAAAGGAGGAGGGGACGGAACTCTCCTCCTGTGGGCCCAGAGCACACCAATGCCCCTGACCGAACTTATTGTTGGCAGGCACTGTCTGGGACATGGCAGGCACCGAAGCAAGACAGGCATGGACATGGTGTCATGGGCTGCACATGGTCATCTGGTGATAGGCAGCAGGGCATGGCTGCTGTGGAATCCAGGAAGCAATCCACCCAGAGTGGCCTGGGGGCCAGACAAGGACTGCTTTGAGCCAAGTGATATATATAACGAGAGTTTGGAGCCACAAGATGTTGACAGAGTTGTGGTTTACTCACAACTCTTCCTGATAACAAACCCCAACCTGTGAAAGCGGTTGGTTGCAGGCGAACCAGGGGTGTTCAGATCCACGAGGTGCCCTGTGGTCAAGTGCCCCATTTGGAGAGGTGCGTTTGAAGCATCATCCCAACAACTGAACTTTGGGGTCATCGCAACCCACGTTGTTTAGTACTCGTGCCAGCCTAGACACCATCGCCGCCTGAAATGTCACTTCAAGTTCCCATCCAGCAACGCCCTTGCACCATTTTTGGAAAGAATCATCGACGCTGGCAACTGATTTGGGGTTTCTTCAGCACAAAACTGGGCAGTGGTCTAAACCAAAAGGTCCCTGAACGGGGCCCATTTTGATTCCTTTTCGTCCCAGCATGGCCTCAAAAAGGAGCCCCATACATGAAAACAGGCATTTGACATGTTCTGGAGCCCCCTTCAACGTGCTGCACCCCTACACCACCGTTTAGAGCTCCTCCGCTGAGATCTTTGGTGTACCCCAGGCGCCGGAACCAAGCGAGCCGCGCCGCCGACCCCAAAAAACCTTCTGTAAGCCTTGCTGTCTGCACCAGCTTGGCGACCCTTACCTTCATCCGAACCAGACCCCAGCGAAGGGAGCAGGAAAGAAAACTCCACCCCTGCGACTTGGGATTGTGGAGGGTTGGAGATGGTTTGTGACGGCCAATGAGGAGCGTGCCATTGTTGTTGCCATTGCCATTGTCATTGTGATGGATTTTAGTGTTTCTGAAGGGCTACCAGTTGTTCGTGAGGACTGTCAGGGATTGTGGAATATTTGAGAGGGATGCCAAAGGCTTTGAACGGCTGGTGAAGGTGTTGCACCGTAGCCAAGGCCCTGCAGTCAAGAGGGTGCGAATGATCAATGGCCCTCGACCATCCAGTGGTCCGACACTCGTAAACGCGAAGCTCAACCTCGGCACTGGGGGCCTCTCTTGGGCATACGAATGCCACGCACGCCCAACTGCCCCCCGGGCCTTTTGGATCGATAGAATCCATGTGACGACATACACACACCAATGTGCCCTTGTCGCTGTGTGCTTGCGACCTAATTTGGCATCTGGGGTCGCACACAGACCCGTGCTCTATGCCCAACCCCCCGTCATGCTATCGGAAATGGACAGGGGGAAGGGGGCGGGCTGGGAATAACAGGTGCCTGGGGTGACTGCACAGTTTCTGAGACGTGGCATTGCCTTTGGGTTGCAGCAAATTTCCGGGTCTTCAGTAGCTTCGTGGTGACACTAATCCCCAGGGAAGTATGAGAAAGGGGGGGGGGGGGGGGCGGGACCCCCTCCTCCGAGGGTGTCCAGCCCAGAAATGGACTGCACGCAGAACACGCCGATGGTCGTATGTTCCCCTGCAGCACTGCACAATGCCCTGTGCTGCGAAGTTAGGACGCTTGTGTATGGAAGCAGCAGTTTTTTGCGCCTTGTTGTAGGCCTCCGCCTTCCGCTTCCCATGGGAAGCGTCAGTGCGACGAAAGTACATGATGGCAGCCCCCTTCTCTTCACCAGTGGCAGTTTCCACCGCCGTGGAAACTGGGGGAAAGGGGTCTATGATTTGTCCTGCAACACAGACAGGCAACAACACACCGCCAGCAGCAGCAGCCTGCGCTGCCATGCGGCGGTTGTAGGCCGCCAAAATGATTTTTTCACCTCCACAACTTTTCCACGTTCAATTGCACATTAGAAGGGGAGGAGGAGGGGGGTCCGGGGGGGGGGGGGGTCGTCCTGTGGTGTACGGCCACTCTAATACTTCCCTGCTGGCATTAGGCATCAGCGGGATGGAGAGGCGCTGCGTAGGGAAGGGGGCGGGGGGGGCGGGGGGCGTTGGTTCAGATGCATCAGCCGGATTCCTGTCCTACATCACATGTGCTTCACGTCGGTCTCGGACGCTTTGCTTGCTCCAGTCTCAGACCCTCTACAATAGCACTTTGCAAGCCCATGTGGCTACCTGCAGCCACCAACAAATGAGAGTGGGGGGGGGGGATGGCATGTGATGCAGAAGCCCGTCACAGCCCCGGCCCGCGTGGCAGAGAGGGTCCCTGAATAGAAACAAAAATTAGAGAGGCCTTGGGAGTTGTGCCCACGCGACAGAAATCGCTCCCACCCACAGCCATCAGAGAACCAACAATTGCCGCTGGTCGACTGCCACTTGGCTTCAGCGCCAACAGCCGTCGGTCGACCGAAGAAGCCCCGCTGCCCTCAATAAAGAGGGCCGCCCGGCCGGTGGCTTAGGCTGCGGCGGCCGCTGGAGGGTCATCCAGCAAAGTTCCCACAGGGACGGGGAAGCCCCGCAGGAAGTCCGCCGTCTGCAGGGGCTTGCCCCCCGCCTTCTGGAGCCTCAACGGGTAGAACACGCCCTGCGAACACGTGATGCCGAGCTCCTCGTCCACGACGCGGCCCCGGTCCCCCTCGCCGAACGCCGCCTGCGGCTCCTTCACCGCGGCCGCCAGCACTTTGACGCGGGCCCCGTTCCATTCGAAGTAGGTCCCGGGGGCCGGGTCGAAGGCACGCACTTTGCGCTCCAGCGCCGCCGCATCGTCGTTCCAGTCCAGCCTCCCTTCCTCCTTCTTGATCTTGGGGGCCAAGGTCACGCCCTCGTCGGGCTGCGCGACGGGTGGCAGGTCGCCGTTGAGGTACCCCGGGAGCGTGCGCAGCAGCAGGTCTGCCCCGACCTCCGTCATCTCCTGCGATGCATCCAAACGGCAAAATGAAGAGGAGCACCTGCGGTCGCGTGTTCGAAATCGCTACTCCACTTGCGGCCAGAAGTGATACAAGAGGGGGGGGGGGGGAATGCATTGGAAGGGGGGGAGGTACCCCCCTTCCTCCAGGGCGTCCAGCCTATGCCCAGCTGACGGCAAGTGCCGGCTTCAATGGCAATTGTCACCTACAGTAGCCGCCCCCAACCGCTTTGGCAACCTCCTCCAACCGCCCATCCAACCGCTCCTGGGGCCGCCTCTAAGCTTCTAATGCATCACTGGGGGGCGGGGGGGGGTCCCCGCCCTAGCCCCCCCCCCCCCTTTCCCCTGTGGGACATTCCGTCGGGTTGCTGTTTCTTTACAGGGCCCTGGACAGTCACCCATTCTTCCCTTCGCGCGCTGCGGCGGGTCGCTGTTTTCTGACGGCCGCTGCGGCCCGTGTTCCTTGTTTGGTCGTTTCCGCGGTACCGCGGAGCCCAGTAGTTGGCGTACTGGGGGTTGTGCGGGTTGTTGTGGGGGTCGTTTTACGGTTTTTGTTGCCCACTCCCCTCCGCGTTCTGGTCGTGCAGGTCACCCGTTCTTCCCTTCGCGTGCTGCGTCGGACGAAATACGGATTACGAAATTCGGCGGACCAAAAAGGGGCCCCAGAAGGCGGGGGCACACTGGAGGTCGGTACTGCTAAACGGAATGGCCCCACCTCAGCCACTTTCAGCCATTAGTTGCTGTGAAAGACATGATAGGGAACCTGTTCTCCTTTCATGTCTGGTCGAGGTGCTTCAGATTTACGTGGAGCGTCAGTGCGCCCCATGCTGTGACACTCCCTGATTGGGTTGCACACTCATTCAAGGTATTGTCCAGATTTTGCACGCACAAAGAGCGTTACAGCTGAGTTCTAGTGCAAAAACACCGTTGTTGCCATCATAACAGGCCTGCACACATGTTCAGAGCCTCCCACCGTGCCACTGAGGCCGGTGTAGACATAGCAGAGCATCTTGTCTATACCTCTGCAAGTTTGGATGTCGTCGGTACCGCTGCATCATATCGTCACTACCCCTTCCGTCACAGACTTGAACTGGCACACTGCGCATTGTGCCCGAGCTTCCCTCGAGGGCGTGCCAGCGCAAAGAGGGGGGGGGGGGGGGGGGCTAACTAAAAAACAGACCAATGCAAACCAGAGGTAATGCAATCCACAGTCCGGCATGAATGCATCTTTATTCTCGATGCCAAACCTGGTCAAACCTCAAGACACACCCTGTGTCTGAAACAGAAAATAGTACATCATGTCTGACTACAGTTAGTCAGACAATCACAGTCAGTAGCTGTCGGGGGGGAGGGGGATCACATGAGGGTAAAACACACAAACCCGGTCCTACACGACAGCCCGGCCCGGCCAAACACCTGAAACAGGGAGCGGCTGGTGGTCTCGGGCGTGATCGGGATTTCGGCGGTGGAGATCATGGGCCCCGTGTCCAAGCCCTCGTCCATCTTCATAATGGTCACGCCGGTCTTGTCGTCCCCCGAGAGGATGGAGTACTGGATCGGGGCCGCGCCCCGCCACCGCGGCAGCAGCGACCCGTGCACGTTGACGCAGCCCAGCCGCGGGCCCTCCAGGATCGGGGGGGGCAGCAGCAGGCCGTACGCCGCGACCACCGCGATGTCGGCATCGAACGCCCGGAAGACCTCCTGCGCGGTGGCGTTGCGGAGGGTCACGGGGTGGAGCACCGGGAGCCCCGCGGCCTCAGCCGCGTTCTGGACGGCGCTCTTGGTGACCTTGCGGCCACGGCCGGCCTGGCGCGGGGGCTGGCAGTAGACGGCCACGATGTCGTACTCCTTCGAGGCGATCATCTTCTCCAAAATGAAGGACGCGAAGTCGGGGGTGCCCATGAACACGACCTTCGGGAGCGGCCCCAGGGCCTCCGGCTGCCCATCGGCGGACATCCGGAGGGACGGCAGCACATTTCTGGGGGGCCAGTCCGCTTTGGGGGCCTGCCGGACGGGGGCGGTGGCAGTCGGGCGCGGGCGGGGCATGTTCTGGAACGAGACGGGCCGGAGGCCGTGTGAGAGTCTTCCGAGCGTGAGGGACATGGCTTGGGTGACCACTTCATGGGCGCCGTCCGGCGCGCTCAGCAGCCAGAGGAGGCTCAGGCCCAGCAGGGCCATGAGGAAGGTGGAGGCACGGCGGCGCTGTGGCGTCCGAAGTTGTGTGGGCGGACGTGCCGACGCAGTGTAGTACGAGGGCTGATGGCTTCGCAGAGGCGCATGCCTTGCGGCAGCTCCGGGAGTCGCCATGCGGAGGTTTGGCTACGCGGGGGAAGAAAACAGAGGACGGGCACGGGAAAACCGGTGCAGAATGTGGCATGTGGCTACAAATGGGTCTGGGGCTACACATCCGTTCATTCAGGCCGCAAATTGCAATGCTGAACTGGATTACCATCGGTGCAGTGTTTCGGCTCTGCTGCTGAGCACATCCACCTGTTATGCTATTTGGTCAGGGACCATCAGGCACGCACGATGTGTGGCACCGACTCAAGGGAAAGTGCGCTTTCCATTTTCCGCAGCATTCTTCAAGAAAAGTTGCAAAAGAAGGATGCTTCGTTGAACCACAACAATAAGTTGTGTGGTAGCATTGCGGTTCCTGGAGGCCCTTAGAGGTGCATGGGGGCGATGCTTGGTGCCCCGGTTGCATGATTTTGTCGGCATTGTCTCAGGTCCCGCCATTACGCCATCTCCTGGACAAGACAACCCAACACCCTACCCTTTGCTACACCTTGAAAGAGCCCTGTAAGATGAACAATGATTTGTTCTGTTTGGAGGATATTTAGAGCATGAGCAGAAATACTGGTTTCCATCCATTTCTATAGTCATTGAAAGGGATTTGCTCCCACACATCATTGCATCATCTTCCACTTGGAACCGCAATGCACAATAAACTAAAGTGAATTTTTAAAGAACAGTATTAAAATTGTAATGGGATGTTGGGGGTTTGTGCTGGTATCCCCATCTCAACTATAAATCCACTGGATGGTGAGGATTGGCACTGGGAATTCATGGGCACCGGATCGTATCAGCACTATACATTTCTGTTTAGTCCTGTATCTTCTACAAAGCCCATTTCAAAACGTGCTGTTGTACCAATCCTTTCTCTTATGCTTGTTGCAAAATACTCTGTCACACACAAACCTCCTTTTTCAGCTCGTTGTTTCACAAGCACTTGCTAAAACTCCCACATAGGCATATCTCAACCTGTGCATGGATGTGGCACACAACCCCAAGTGCTAATACTTACTCACAAACAACTTCATCTACACTTTGGCGTTGTGCAAAACCCATCACAAGCACCGTATCCATCAGACTATTCCCATTGCTGTCGCAAGTTCATCTGTCAGAAATCAATGGTTCACAAATCCACCCATACTTCCCCTTCTGCAACCACATAACCAAAAAACGTTGACCTTCAGGTTGGCGGTCAATGTGAACCCGCGTTTTGAAAAGATACTTTTTCGAGGTTTTAAGGAACCATATTGGCGAGGCATCAAAATAATCCCTTTGCAGATGCACATACCCCTGTGTTGTCATCAAACATTCATGTGGACATGCAATTTGCATGATGTGTATGGGTCTGCACCATGTGTGTGAATCCTCCTTCCAATGTGAAAAATTCCTCATCTCTGGTGCTGCTTGCCTCCCAGCCAAAACCTATTTCTTTGGATGCTCAAATCACCATGATGTGAAAGATGGGAGTAAAAAATGCAATCCACTGGCTGTGTGTTTGTCACATGCCCCCTGCACTCTGTAAACCTCCAGCCCCCCTCCCCTGTCAACACTGTGAATAGTAGTTCGGCCAACCAAGTCACACCCCGGTTGAAGTCAAGCAATTCAGTGAAGTTGATGTGGCCCCTTGTTGTCGAGGGTTCAAATAATTATAGTTGATAATGGCTCTGGAGGCCACACACTTTAATGTTATCAGTTGAACCTCACAGTTTTAAAAGCATTTGAATGTGTTCATGATGGGCAATTTGGGTTTAATTCTATTTCGCCACTGCTTGTCTCAATTGTACCACTACCGACACCTGCCACTTGGCCTTGGCCTATTGTAGAGGGAGGGGGGGGGGGGGGGGTGCGCGGTGTCCCACTGATACATACTATTTTATTCATTGGATTCGGGTTGGTCTCTCTTTGGTGTGCAAACTTTTTCTCTGTCCATCAAATGCATTCTAGGTGTCACCAATGTGAAATGTGCAGATCCGAGGGGAAGGGGGGGGGGGGGGGGGCTCATTGGTGTGTGACACAACTCCCCCTGGAACTAACAGTGGCCGAAGGGCCCCTTGGGGGGGGGGGGGGGAAGCTTGGGGGGGGGGGGGGGTAGACAGTGGGGAAGGGGGGGGGAGGGGGTTTACACGTGTGTGCGCGAAAAACAAAAATTGTCGGGCAACTCTGAACACTGTGTATGGGGCTGTGGTGTGATCCAACAATTTGTACCACCCCTCATCCCCAGATAGGCTTTTTTTTGCCAGCCACATCTATACCCACATTAGATGTGATGAGTGGACGAGATGCTTTGTTCGGTATGTTCGGTGCGCGAATCTGCGGTGTTTTACTACTCCTACATCTCACAAACGTACCCCAACCACACAAAAAGCAAACAGCTCTCTTGTCCTTTTGAGGTGTGAGCAGTGTATGGTTGCCACAGAACCTTTATGGGTGACTGTGTTACTACATTATCCCACAAATGGTGCAGACTACAAGTCCTTGGTCTGGCCAAACGGTGGCCAAAATAGGTTTCATTGTGCTCAGGGAACATAACCTTGTGATCTTGGGGTCCCCCCCAAAAGGGGGTAGACTCTCCCACTCTTATGATAGACAACCATGCACAAAATCCTCTTCGGGCGCCTTTAGCACCTATGGTAAACTCGCCCACAGTTGGCCAAGCGTGGTGACCTTTGGCAATCAACCATGGCCGAAGGTGAGTGGTTAGGGTGAGTGGTGGAGGGGGAGGGGGTAAAGCCTACTTAAGGCTTTGGAGGGGGGTCGTATACCCAGCCTCCCCCTGTCTTAATGATACGCATGCTGCCGTTTGTGTTGGGACAAAAAGGTCGAAGAGCATCTCATGGGGAACCCACTTGTTTCCCACCACTAGTCTCTGAGATCATGGAAAGCCCTCAATCCAGAACAGCTCACTCAGTGCTGTGAACTACAGTCAGCAGTAGAGCCCCAATGCATGCATCATTCAGCACTCCTCAACAGGCGTTGGTGCAGCAAGCTATCACCTGGGGTTGCCACCTCCGCAAACTGTCCACCGGATCCATGGGGCTGGGGTTTCTCTCAGCTCTACACAAATGGAATTGGGGTTTGGAACGCCACCCACAAGGAAGCGGAGGCATTTGAATTCACCATCCCCAAGGTCTTCAACCCCTTCAAAGGGTGTGATCTGCGTGACAAGTGCGTTGTGGAGGGTTCCTGTTGTGCGATAACTCCAATACAAAGCCTTGGAGATGCAGGTGCTAACCACAGCAGACCCCAAAGGGATCCGCTTGGTGACGGAGTCTCCGACCTGACCTCTAGCACTACAGAAAGCAAGCGAAAGGGAACGTGCACCGATGCATCGCACCCTCTGCGGCCTTGATTATCAACTTTGCAGCTGGGGTCAATGGATTCGACCAGGAGGTTAACACCACCCACCAACCACCACCGGCCAACCCTTGTGTTCCCCCTTCTGCACGGGCATTGTAAATGTCACACTTCTTTACCGCCCTACCACTCCAATAGTAACGAGACTGTCACATTGCTCTGCTGCTTTCCTGGAACCCCACTCCCTTGCGAACACGCAACTGCTCGGTGCAGTGCATTTCGGCGCGTGCGGCCAGGGCTATGAGACGACGGGACAACGCACTTTGTGTCGCCTGGTCCGCATTTCTGGCTTCTGACACCGCCAGAAGCGCATCACAAGTCACCGAACCAGCCAAGCCCAAACTGCAACAGCTGAAAGCAAGTGGATCCAAACCCCTCAACACCCCCCTTCCCCCCAAAAGACCGCTGTGCCCTTTTTCCTCCTCATCAATCGGGCACTCCTCTCACGGATGATGCCACAAAGGACAAAAGAGATGAGCTGCCAGCAATCCCAATTTTGGGGGGGCACTTGCGCCGCGCACTACTGACGGGTCCGCACGGAACGCTCTGATTGTTACCCCCTCCCTAAATGGGCTCTAAAGAGAGCAAACACTGTGGCCACAAAAATCATATAAACACTCCTCCTTCCCACAAACATGGCACTAGCAAAAGCACAATACAATTGGCACACACATCATAATCTTTGAAAACAGCTCTTGCCCCGTGGTGGCCCTTCATGGTCCCAAATAAATACATCCGCAGAGGTGCCCGGCGCGAGAGGACAAATCCAAACGACAACACAACACCTTTCGTGTGGATGTTGCCAAACAGCCGTGTCGCTTGCACGCCGCGTTAGGTGCACCCCCTCAGCACCCTTAACTGGACTGTCTGGAGTAAATTGGTATCAACGTGAGTATGAGGCCTCACTGCAGGACTGCTGTTACCCCTGCAAAGATTGCTCGGAACCTGCCTGGCAACCACAATCAGAAACATGACCAAAATCACAACCACGACCACAGCCAAAGAAACCGCGGCCACAACCCAACCCCAACCAAATCAATACCCTAAGACAACACAATCTGCTTGATGGACCAATGAGCCATCACCCAGTCTCCTGTTCTATCCGGCCTCATGTAAACCGTCTGAACTACACCTGTCATCGATCCACTAGTAGAGCGGACATTCCTCCGTCCTGTGCGGAAGATTGTACATCTGTGCGTTGCCCACATTGTGCTGCTCACAACACCAATCATGGAAGGACTCCTTTGGGGTGTTGAGGACATGGGTGGTGCCACTGGGTAGTGCTGAAACTGCACGCGCCCACGCATGCCCATGTACAACCCCCCGCCTGAATGCCCCAGCAGATGGCAGCCTGTGGCGTTATGTCACGCGAACATGCTATTTTCTTGCCCCACGGGTTCTGCTTGTCTATGAGCAGTGCTCAGCCAGGAGCGAAGTGCATTTGCAGATGATCACTAGATCCAGTACAGAACCGGAGGGAGCACGCCATTTGCTGAGGAGGTGAGATAGCCTTTGCCTGTCACGCAGTGCCACCCGACCCACACCCCCACCCACACCACCACACCAACACACCACACGGCACCCGGCACACCATCTACAACCAACAGTGAGGGCAACGGAGGTCAACGGAAACAAAATACTCCTGGTCCACAGAACTTACTGCAACCCTCGTCATCTCCGTTCACACACCACCCCCTTTCAGAACTTTGTATCAGGACGCAGAAAAGGCATGTAACGGTTTGGGGTGCGAAGCTTCAGGATTTGTTCGCGCAGTGTGAAGAGTGCTGAGGGTCAGGAAAAATAGTTCCGAATCGCGGAAATCCTCTACCTACCGAAAACTATGCGCTTTGCGCAGCTGTACTGAAATGCGCTCGATAGCCCCGCCTGTAGAGTCCTTGGGGCGGCTGAAAGACCACTGGATGCATCAGCACCACTGGATGGAGCAAAACTGTGCATTACCCTCCAAACAACTGTCACACCACAAATCGTGTGTGGCTGAGGGTTTCACGTCTGATTTCTTAAGATTCAGCATGTAACATTGCCCACAGTCCTGGTGAAGGCACCCCCGGAATGACAACACAACATGCACGCACAGTGCGAGCAACGGCCCTAAAGCCAACGCAGTCATTGCTGACCCCCCCCCCCAATCCCAGGGAGGGCGACCGACCCATCCATCCACATCAGGAAATCTGCGTTCTGCTGTTTCTTTGGCGCAGGTCTACGTACAAAGGCACTCAGGAAAAGGGTCTGAGACTCAGCAGCAGTATTGCCCTCAACACTGCTTGCACATGGAAGAACCATTGCTACCGAAGGCGTGCAGCCAAGTGGTCATGGAGAGCTCTGCAGTCTGATGCACTGCCACGCCAGGACAAGAGGGAACCTTGTGAACAGGAAAATCAGACAGTCCGAAATACAACCCCTCTGCAGGTAATTTCCAAGCGGAAATTTGAGGCCGTTAATAATAATGGAAAGTGCTTTTTCCTGAGGCGTGTGTGTCCAGCTCTGCTTTCACTCCGCCTCCCAACGCACCGACACACACTGCCGGTGGTACCAATCCCGAAACGGATGTCCCCGTCGCATGATGAACCCGAGCCCTGTCTGGCATTGTCCAGCACCATCGCCCCCGCAGGGCTGGCCACACCCTCCATTAGCTTGCGCTAGGAGGACACAGGGGTGGAGGAGGACCTGGAGCAAGGGAACAAGGTACGATAGTTATTGCATGGGAGGACGCGGAGGCAGACGAGGAGGCAGATGAGGAAGAGGAGGAGGAGGAGGAGGAGGAGGAGGCAGTCGGGTGCGCAATGGCCGGTGGCTGGACTGGGACAGGCTGCAGATCCACCCAGCCGTCAGAGGATATCTCCACAAGCGGGATCGTGGTGGTACCAGTTGCGTCCCGCAGATTGCACAGGTCCCTGAAAGCAGCGGCGGCGACAGCAGCAGCAGCAGCAGCAGTAACACCAATACCAACACGAACAACACCAACACAAACACCAACATCAACACCACCAATGGCAACCACAATAGCAACAACAACAACAAAATCAGCAGCGGCGGCGGCAGCAACGGCAATGGACAGAGCAATGACAACCACAGCAGCAAACACGGCCACTATTGTACAAGTAGCAAGATCATGCTGTCTGGGACAAAATGAGGGTGAATTCAAAACTTCGGCTTGCTGCTAATCGTGCGCACACAAACATCTCTTCAGGGATTTTCTTGCGTCTGGGTTCTCAAAGCGATGCCTTATTCTCCATCGGAGGTTTGATTTCATGCACAAATGACGCGCAGCCAACAAGGGGAAGCTGCTGAAGACATCCGGGCACCATCCGGGGCCGAAGCGGATGTAAAAAACACATTGCTCCGCAATTCATATCCAAGCAAGCTTTCTCCAACAATGTCCCATCGGGGCCACCAATCGAAGCAATCCATTCCGCCCACGTCAGCACTGCTGCCTTCCAAATCCTGTCTGTTGCTGGGGCTTACCCTCACGTGCACAGCCAGAGGCTGCTGTCTCCCTTGGGGCCCTGTCTCCCTTGGGGCCGGTCGACCATTCATCACAGGTTGACCACCCCCAAAACCCCAGATTCTTCTGCTTCCTACCCCGTGTCTAAGCCCAAGTCCAGTTCAATCAGCCCCCAGATGTGTGCAGTTGCACAGAAATGGGCGAGCATAGGAGAGTGGACAACCGCCTTTTTAGTGATTAGAGCGGCTGCATCCTGAGAGGCGAAGCTGCAGTGATTGCCCACAACTCCTGAGGGGGTAGCTGGGCACTGGTTCACTATGAGCCCCCTTCCCCAAACACTCTGTCGAAAATCCAGGAGCTGGGGATGGGTAGGGGGCAACAAACAAAATGATCGCCATGTTGCACTGATCATTTTGAGCGATGTGTGTATGTTGGAAAAAAAAAATGGGTGGGACCCCAAAAGGACAGAGTGCAATGGCGTCCCAAAATAATATGGTCCGCCGAGGCAATTGGACGTGGGCAAAAGGGAAGGGGGGAGGGGATGAACCATGATGTGGGTCCGATTTGCCGGTGGTACTTCCGGTTTCAAGCACTTGGTTGTGTTCTGTGGAGGTGTGCCTCCAGAATGTGGCTGCGGCGGGGTGAATTCCACAGCCCACTGCCACCACAACTTCCAGGGCGGCTTTATGCCTGCCCTGGATGCTACTTGCAACATCAAGGAGCGGTGCAGCCGCCTCAATTCCTTTGAAAGGCCCCAGCATTGCACACACCCTTCAAGCTCAGCCACACGAGTCTGCAATTTGATGAGCTTGTTCTGCATTTTGTACAGCCGGTCTTCGTTTTGGATGCGCATTGCTCTCAGTTCATCCATCGCTGATTGCAATTCAGGATCCATTTTCTGGACACTGGCATGCAAAGCAGGGAGGGAGCAGCAGAGGGTACCTCCTACTTCCAACATTATGCCCACAACTAGCACCTAAGGCAAACGACCACAATCGTAATCACACACCCTCATCACCCCCATCACACTCCTTTGAGCATGACCATCACCACAATCACAACCACAACGGTCTTGAAATCTCACACTGCAATTGCACCAGCAAAATACATACGGGGCCGAAATCCCATTCACAAAATTCATAACATCAACAATCAACACAGAATGACACCATGGCTCAACCCAACCTCACCCGCATGTCCCCAGACTGCAACTAGGCAACATGAACATCGTGTGTCAAGATTCAATACTTGTCACTGCTCCCTTTTATTGCACGCAACAACGCCAGTGGACCTGCCCGTCGCCTTGCCCCTCTCTTCATCCTCAGTGGATGACATCAGCTTCCCGCGGCTTTCAAGATCACGTTCAGCATCATAACATTGGGCAATGCGTGCGCCCACTTGCTCAATAGCAGCCTCCAGCTCCGCCACGAGACGTTTGTGATGCTCCAGCGCCTCGGCCTCTTCCTCTATGCCAGGCATGGCCTGCGATGGGGCCAGTGCCTCCTGCAGCTTGTCATACAGCTTGGACAACATCAGCAACAAGCCGTGCCAAACATCTGCCAATGTAGAGAGCTTATGGTTCCCTTACTGGCCCCCTCCCATAAATCTCACCATCGCCAAATCTATGCCAGAACTCTTCGAGTCTATGGCACCCTGGGGCACCCACTTCACATAAATCCCTGAAAAGCCGCGTACATTTTGGGGTGCCTCCTGAGGTAGCATACTGTTGCCTGTTTGCTTTCCAGTCTCTGTTATTAGAGGCAGCTTTAATGCCCACTTGTGCACTGCACGCTTCTTGCCTCGTCGTGCCGCACGGCATAGCACATTTTGCCATTTATTGAAGAGAAGGTGAGCTGCAGCTCACACAGCATGTGGCTCTGGGGCAGACCCTCATCCTCACAAAGGGGGAAGTGTCACGGAAGTGTTGATAGGTGTCACACGAGTGTACTGGCGTGACACTCATATCTGTATATATATATACATATATATATATATATATATGGCATAAGTCGACACGGCCCCCCCCCCCCCCAGGGACCTATGGGCCTGGGTTGGGTGGGGACCAAGGACCCCCCCCCCCCTATTTTGGGGTCGAGAAACTCAAAAAAAGAGGAATTAGAGTGATCCAAGACGGTGGTGGGCCGCTATGACACTTCAAAGTTGCTAAAAATAGGTGTTTCTTACCGAGTGACATCATCCCCAAAAAATGCAAGGTTGGCTCAAAAATTGGTGCGCTGGGGTCTAGGTGCCCCTTCCCCTGCCCCTAGTGGGGCAAAAGGGTGATGAATGGATCCAAATGAAGGCATTGACGGCAATAGGCTGGGGCTTTTGTGGGTTTTGTGAGGTGAAGAGGGCTATTTTTAGGATTTTGAGGCTATTTTTGGGGATGATGTCACTCGGTAAGAAATACCTATTTTTAGCAACTTGGAAGTGTCATAGCGGCCCACCACCGTCTCCAATCACTCTAATTCCTGATTTTTTGAATTTCTCGACCCAAAAATAGGGGGGGGAGGTCCTTGGCCCCAACCAAAGCCCGGCGGGTGGGGCCGGGTGGGGGGGGGGGGGGCCGTGTCGACTTGTGCCATATATATATATATATATATATATATATATATATATATATATATAGATATAAATATATATATATATATATATATCGCTTATGAGAGCTCTGCCCCCCACCCCCGTGTCTGCCCCCCCCCCCCCTAAGGGGTCCGGAACCCAGCCGGCGCTAAAGGCTTTGGCCCCCAAGTACTTTATTCTAGCACGGGTAAATGCCCTAAGCATCCCATTTTCCAGACTGGGGCCTTTGGCCCCCGTCCCAACTATTGGCACTTCGCGTCTACAATAGGCAGTGTCTACAAGGGGCAGACAGTGTCTACACGCTACAGAATTTGGACAGGGGGGGGGGACAACTCTCATGTACCACATATAAATATACTGAGGCTTCGAATCATGCTCAAACTGCGAGGTTCAACATTCCTACTTCCTACATCGCTGCAATAACCACGAGTTTGTAGTTCATGTGGTGGCCTTGCAGTAGCCCCTAGCACACTGATATATGTGTATATATTACTACACCCCTCTCCTTAAATTTAGCTAACAACAAGCAAGCAAGCACGTCACGTCTCCGTTTTGGCCGTTACTCCGTCCCAACGCCTCGGATCCTTCCCTAATCTAGCTATCCTATACCCTACGTGGTGGCCCTGCCCAATCCAAGTTTTGAGCCAAAAACTCACCGATGGCGCCCCGGGGCGGGGGCGCCAAGTCGGGAGGTGCCATCCCAAAACAACGCATTTTGTGCCCCAAAACAGACTTTTGTGGCCCAAAACGGCCCCGAAACCCATTCAAAACGGCCAAACGAAGGGAAACGGTGGCTACACTCTACATGCTCCATGATTGCCCCGTGACAAAGAGCCCTTTGGTGCCCTCTAACTCCACGATATGTCCAAGAAACGGCCCAAAATTGGCTAAAAATGGGTTGAATGTGTGTTGTTGTGTCAAACAGCCCCAAACCAAGAACGCGCCGTATCTTGGGCTACGTGGCTCAAATCCGAATTCCGAGGGCACGTAGTCTGCCCGCAACCCCCCACTTTTTGTGGTTTCGAAGCCTTAGATTCGCCCAACGAGACGCCTAGACCCCCGTACCAGTGGTCGCTTGGTGGAGCCGGAGGGTAGCCCGGCCCGCACACGGTGGGGGCCAACGCTGGGTCCACCGTGGTCCCCGGGGCGAAAAAAATCACTTTTTCCAAAGTTGTTCCTAGACCACTTGGGATGCTCAAACAAGTGTTTTTTGCCCGTCTTGAGCCCGTGGTGACACATTTTGGCCCTTGGAAAACCCCCAAACTACCTTGAAAATGGGCCGTTTTGGGACCAAAAATGGGTCAAAAATGGGTCAAAAAAGCGTTTTTTCAAAAGTGATCCTGGACCTGTTGAGGCGCACAAACAAGTGACATGAGCCCATTCCGAGCCCCATTGGAGCCTTTTTTGGTCCCTCTAAGGTCCCAAAAGCCTTAAAAATGGCCCATTTTAAGCCTCTTGTGACCGAGTGTAGCCTGTTTCGCCACATGTATGCACCAAGTTTTACACTTCGCACGTAAAGCCATATGGTGGAGCCACCTAGAGCCGAAGAGAAGGGTGTAGATTAGCGGATATATATATACATATATATATATATATATATATATATATATATATATTACTACACCCCTCTCCCCTTAAATTTAGCTAACAACAAGCAACAACAACAACACGTCTCCTTGCCGTTTTGGCCATTGCTCCGTCCCAACGCTTCGGATCTTTCCCCCATGTAGCCATCTTCGAGCCTAGGTGGTGCCCTTGCCAAATCCAAGTTTTGAGCCAGAAACTCACCGGTGGCGGCTCGGGGCGTGGGCGCCAAGTCGGGAGGTGCCCTCCCAAATGTGCGCAGTTTTGGGCCAAAAACAGCCATTTTTTCGCCCAAATTAGCCCCGAAACCCGGGCAAAACGCCCAAACGAAGGGAAATAGTGGCTACTTTCCATGTGAGGCTTGACTTCCCCGTGTCAAAGAGCCCTCTAGTGCCCTTCAACTCCACGATATGTCCGAGAAACGGCCCAAAAAGGCGCCAAAAAGCCCCAAAATCCGCGCCATGTGCACCAGCACCCCAAAACCAAGCACGGGCCGTATCTTGGGCTACGTGGCTCAAAACCGAATTCCGAGGGCACATAGTCTGCCCGCAACCCCCAACTTTTTGTGGTTTCCAAGCCTTAGAATCGCCCAACGAGCCACCTAGACCCCCGTACAAGTGGTCACTTGGTGCAGCCGGAGGGCAGCCCGGCCCGCGCACGGTTGGGGCCAACGGTGGGTCCATCAGGGTACCCGGGGCGAAAAAAAAGATTTGTTCCAAAGTTGTTCCTAGACTGCTTGGGATGCTCAAACAAGTGTTTTTAGGCCATTTTGAGCCCGTGGTGACGCGTTTTGGCCCATGGAAAATTCCAAAATGCCATGAAAATGGGATGTTTCAAGACCAAAAATGGGTCAAAAATGGGTCAAAAACGCATTTTTCCAAAAGTGATCATGGACCGTTTGGGATGCTCAAACAAGTGTTTTTAGCCCATTTTGAGCCCGAGACCACCCGTTTTGCTCCATGGAAAAGGCCAAAATGCCTTGAAAATGCGCCGTTGTGGGACCAAAAATGGGTCAAAAATGGGTCAAAAATGTGTTTTCCCAAAAGTGATCGTAGACCATTTGGCTTGCTCAACCAAGTGTTTTGAGCCCAATTGGAGCCCATTTTGACCAAGTTTAGCCCCTTCCGCCACGTGTATGCACCAAGTTGTACCCTTCGCATGTACCTTAGAGCCGTATGGTGGAGCCACCTAGTATGGTGGAGCCACCTAGAGTTGGGAGAGGGGTGTAGATTAGAGGATATATATTACTACACCCCTCTCCCCTTAAATCTAGCTAACAAGCAAGCAACAAGCAAGCAAGCAAGCACTTCTCCTTTCCGTTTTGGCCATTGCTCCGCCTCGTCGCTCCGGGCTCTACTCTACTCTAGCCATCCTAGAGCCTAGGTGGTGGCCTTGCCAAATCCAAGTTTTGAGCCAAAAACTCACTGGTGGCGCCCCTAGGCGGGGGCGCCAAGTCGGGAGGTGCCCTTCCAAAACTGTGCATTTTGTGCCCCAAAACAGCCTTTTTTTGACCAAAACGGCCCCGAAACCCAGTCATAACGGCCAAACGAAGAGAAACGGTCGCTACATTCCACGTGCGCCTCGATTGCCCCTTGACAAAGAACTATTTGCCGCCCTCTAGCTCCACAATATGTCCGAGAAACGGCCCAAAAATGGCCAAAAATGGCCTAAACGTGCGTTATTTGTGTCCAACACGGCCAAAACCAAGAACGGGCCGTATCTTGGGCTACGTGGCTCAAATCCGAATTCCGAGGGCACCTAGTCCACCCGCACTTTTTGTGGTTTCCACCCCTCAGGATCGCCTAACGAGCCACCTAACCCCCCGTACCAGTGGTCACTTGGTGGAGCCGGGGGGCAGCCCGGCCCGCGCACGGTGGGGGCCACCGGTGGGTCCACCAGGGTCCCAGGGTCGAAAAAAATCATTTTTTCCAAAGTTGTTCCTAGACCACTTGGGATGCTCAAACAAGCGTTTTTAGCACGTTTTGAGCCCGTGGTGGCGCGTTTTGGGCCATGGAAAATCCCAAAATGCCTTGAAAATGGGCCGTTTTGGGACAAAAATTGGGGCAAAAATGGGTCAAAAACGCGTTTTTCCAAAAGTGACCCTGCACCATTTGGGATGCCCAAACAAGTGTTTTGAGCCCGTTTTGAGCCCGTGGTGACGCGTTTTGGCCCATGGAAATTCCCAAAATGCCTTGGAAATGGGCCATTTCAAGACCAAAAATGGGTCAAAAATGGGTCAAAAACGCGTTTTTCCAAAAATGATCCTGGACCATTTGGGATGCTCAAACAAGTGTTTTTAGCTCATTTTGAGCCCGTGGTGATGCGCTTTGGGCCATGGAAAATCCCAAAATGCCTTGAAAATGGGTCGTTTTGGGACCAAAAAAGGGTCAAAAATAGGTCAAAAACGCGTTTTTCCAAAAGTGATCCTGGACCATTTGGGATGCTCAAGCAATTGTTTTTAGCCCATTTTGAGCCCATTCAGACGGGTTTTGGCCCATGGAAAATCCCAATATCCCTTGAAAAGGGACCGTTTTGGTACCAAACTAGGTTAAAAGTGGGCCAAAAACGCGTTTTTGCAAAATTGACCCTGAACCATTGGGGGTTCACAAACAAGTGTTTTGAGACCATTTTGAGCCTGTTTTGATGGAGTTTAGCCCCTTCCACCACATGTATGCACCACGTTGTGCCCTTCGCACGTACCTTAGAGCCAGATGGTGGAGCCACCTAGAGTTGGGGAGAGGGGTGTCGATTGGAGAATATATATATATATATATATATTACTACACCCCTCTCCCCTTAAATTTAGCTAACAACAAGCAACAAGCAACAACAACAACACGTCTCCGTGCCGTTTTGGCCATTGCTCGGTCCCAGCGCTTCGGATCTTTTTCCCCATGTGGCCATCTTGGAGTCTAGGTGGTGCCCTTGCCAAATCCAAGTTTTGAGCCAGAAACTCACCGGTGGCGGCCCGGGGCGGTGGCGCTAAGTCGGGAGGTGCCCTCCCAAATCTGCGCAGTTTTGGGCCAAAAACAGCCATTTTTCGCCCAAACCAGCCCTAGTACGGGTTCAAAACAGCCAAACGAAGGCAAACGGCTGCTACACTTCACGTGCGGCTTGACTTTCTCGCGACCAAGGGACCTTTGGTGCCCTCTAACTCCACGATATGTCCGAGAAACGGCCCAAAAAGGCGCCAAAAAGCCCCAAAATCTGCGCAATGTGCACCAGCACCCCGAAACCAAGAATGGGCCGTATGTTGGGCTGCGTGGCTCAAAAACGAATTCCGAGGGCACCTAGTCCACCCGCAACCCCCCACTTTTTATGGTTTCCAAGCCTCAGAATCGCCCAACGAGACACATAGACCTCCGTACTAGTGGTCACTTGGTGCAGCCGGAGGGGCTAAACTCGGTCAAAACGGGCTCAAAACGGGCTAAAAACACTTGTGTGAGCATCCCAAATGGTTTGGGATCACTTTTGGAAAAACGCGTTTTTGACCCATTTTTGACCCATTTTTGGTCCCAAAATGGCCCATTTTCAAGGCATTTTGGGAGTTTCCGGGAGCCAAAACCCGTCGCCACGGGCTCAAAATGGGCCAAAACCACTTGTTTGAGCATCATAAATGGTCCAGGATCACTTTTGGAAAAACACGTTTTTGACCCATTTTTGACTCATTGTTGGTCCCAAAACGGCCCATTTTCAAGGCATTTTGGGATTTTCCATGGCCCAAAACGCGCCACCACGGGCTCAAAATGGCCCAAAAACACTTGTTTGAGCATCCCAAGTGGTCTAGGAACAACTTTGGAAAAAATGATTTTTTTCGCCCTGGGGACCCCGGTGGACCCACCGTTGGCCCCCACTGTGCGTGGGCTGGCCGGCCCTCCGGCTGCACCAAGTGACCACTTGTACGGGGGTCTACGTGTCTCGTTGGGCGAGTCTGAGGCTTGGAAACCATAAAAAGTTGGGGGTTGCGGGTGGACTATGTGCCCTCGGAATTCGGTTTTGAGCCACGTAGCCCAAGATACGGCGCGTTCTTGGTTTCGGGGTGCTGGTGCACATTGCGCAGATTTTGGGGCTTTTTGGCGCCTTTTTGGGCCGTTTCTCGGACATATCGTGGAGTTAGAGGGCACCAAAAGTCCCTTGGTCGGGAGAAAGTCAATCCGCACGTGGAGTGTAGCAGCCGTTTGCCTTCGTTTGGCTGTTTTGAACCCGTACTAGGGCTGGTTTGGGCGAAAAATGGCTGTTTTTGGCCCAAAACTGCGCAGATTTGGGAGGGCACCTCCCAACTTGGCGCCACCGCCCCGGGGCGCCACCGGTGAGTTTTTGGCTCAAAACTTGGATTTGGCAAGGCCACCACCTAGACTCCAAGATGGCTACATGGGAAAAAGATCCGAAGCGTAGGGACGGAGCAATGGCCAAAACGGCACGGAGACGTGTTGTTGTTGTTGTTGTTGTTGCTTGTTAGCTAAATTTAAGGGGAGAGGGGTGTAGTATATAGGGGTATATTACTACACCCCTCTCCCCTTAAATCTAGCTAACAAACAACAAGCAACAAGCAAGCAACAAGCAACAAGCAACAAGCAAGACTTCACCTTTCCGTTTTGGCCATTCCTCCGTTCCACCGCTTCGGGCTCTACTCTACTCTAGCCATGTCATACCCTAGGTGGTGGCCTTGCGGAATCCAAGTTTTGAGCCAAGTCAGGAGGTGCCCTCCCAAACCAACGCATTTTGTGCCCCAAAACAGACTTTTGTGGCCCAAAACGGCCCCGAAACCCATTCAAAACGGCCAAACGAAGGGAAACGGTGGCTACACTCTACATGCGCCATGATTGCCCCGTGACAAAATGCCTTTTCTTGCCCTCTAACTCCACGATATGTCCGAAAAACAGCCCAAAAATGGCTAAAAATGGCCTAGAGTTTGCGCTGCTGGTGTCGAACAACCCCAAAACCAAGAACGGGCCGTATCTTGGGCTACGTGGCTCAAATCCGAATTCCGAGGGCACATAGTCTGCCCGCAACCCCCCACTTTTTGTGGTTTTGAAGCCTTAGATTCGCCCAACGAGACGCCTAGACCCCCGTACCAGTGGTCACTTGGTGGAGCCGGAGGGTAGCCCGGCCCGCGCACGGTGGGGGCCAACGCTGGGTCCACCGTGGTCCCCGGGGCGAAAAAACCACTTTCTCCAAAGTTGTTCCTAGACCACTTGGGATGCTCAAACAAGTGTTTTGAGCCCGTCTTGAGCCTGTGGTGACGCGTTTTGGCCCATGGAAAATCTCGAAATGCCTTGAAAATGGGCCGTTTTGGGACCAAAAATGGGTCAAAAATGGGTCAAAAAAGCGTTTTTCCAAAAGTGATCCTGGACCATTCGGGATGCTCAAACAAGTGTTGGTAGCCCATTTTGAGCCCACGGTGACGTGTTTTGGCCCATGCCAAATCCCAAAATACCTTGAAAAGGGGCCGTTTTGGAAGCAATAATGGGTGAAAAAAGGGTCACAAACACGCTTTTCCAAAAGTGAACCCGGGCCATTGGGGGTGCACAAACAAATGAAATCAGCCCATTTTGAGCTCGTTTTGACCGAGTTTAGCCCCTTCCGCCACATGTATGCACCAAGTTGTACCCTTCGCATGTGCCTCAAAGCCGTATGGTGGAGCCACCTAGAGTTGGGGAGAGGGGTGTAGATTAGAGAGGGAGATATATATATGTATGTATGTATGTATGTATGTATGTATGTATGTATGTATGTATGTATGTATGTATGTATGTATGTATGTATGTATGTATGTATGTATGTATGTATGTATGTATGTATGTATGTATGTATGTATGTATGTATGTATGTATGTATGTATGTATGTATGTATGTATGTATTTATGTATGTATGTATGTATGTATGTATGTATGTATGTATGTATGTATGTATGTACATATGGCCGTTCGCATAGGGGGGGGGGGGTCTATCATACGAACTATTGACACCTTTTTCGGAATTCAATTGACAGTGCAACAATGTCGTTCCGTACCCCCGGGTATGTTATACCTTTTTGAAATCTATGTGCTAAGTGCTTTCCAACGCAATGTGAGTTGGGGTCTAACTCACCGATATGTCAAAATGCCGGCCCATACAAAAAAACATTTTGGTTCCAAAGACCCAGTTCTGCCGCCTGCACCGCACCTGTAATTTATATCCAGGATTGGTTCTAGGGAAATATCCCCAACATATCGTCATTTCGCAAAAAAAAAAAAAAAGAATGCTTGGAACCAAAAAGATGCATTTTTTCGTGCTGAATCCATTGGTGCATGTCTCACCGTCCAACTCCACAATATGTGTCAGAAAATCACCAAATACTGTTGGTCTGTGTTTAGCAAATCATACCATTTTTATGCATACACCATATGTATGCAATTGCAAATGCATCCATGGCAAATCACAGCCAAATTTGAAGCATTCTGGGCTTGGGGAAGTCGATATCGTCGGCTCAAGGGACTTCTTGGATGATCTCAGTGATGGTGAGTTGGCTGACGGAGAACATACCTTCAAAGAAGCCCTTGGGCTCTTTGGACTCTTTGTTGGACTGCTGCGGAAAACCCCAGCAAACCGTGAAATGCCAAAAAGTGCGGCATCGGTACTCAAAAATGTGGTCACCTGGCCCCCCATGACCCTACCTTTCCAAAACGGCCATTTCCTAGAGATTTTGGAAAGGCATAACATAACCCCCTCCCTCCAGGACCATTTTTTTCGACAAATTCTTGAAAAACTGAAAAAACTGTCAATAGTTCGTTGAAAAGGAGGGTTTACCCCCCCCCCCCCCCATGCGAACAGACATAGATATATCCTCTAATCTACACCCCTCTCCTCAACTCTGCGTGGCTCCACAACACGGTTCTAAGGTATGTGAAAAGTGTACAACTTGGCGCAACTTGGTACATTCATGTGGCGAGATGGGCTACACTGGGTCAAAATGGGCTCAAAATGGGCGCAACTGTCCCGTTTGAGCACCCCAAATGGTCCCGGATCATTTTAGGGAAAACACATTTTTGAGCCATTTTTGACACTAACGCGTCTTTGGTCACAAAATGGCCCATTTGCAAGGCTTGTTGGGACCTTAGATGGGCCAAAATGGCTCAAAACGGGCTCAAAATGGGCTCATTTCACTTGTTTATGCACACCAAATGGTCCACAATCACTTTTGGGAAAACGCATTTTTGACCCATTTTTGACCCATTTTTGGCCCCAAAACGGCCCATTTTCAAGGCATTTTGGTATTATTTTCCACGGCCCTAAACGCGCCCGAAACGGGCTAAAAACACTTGTTTGGGCATCGCAGGTGGTTCTGTCCCCGGAGCTCACGGCCTCCAGCGCGGCGTCCCTGGGAAAAGTTACACAGAGCCCCCACTCAGAAGTGGCGTGGCTGGAACCCCGCCGGTACTGTTGGGTGCCGGTGGTGACCAAAGTCACGTCGTCTGACGCGTCGCCCCAGGCAGACGAGGCCACCAATGTGGCGGTGGCCAGCCATGGGAGCCCCACGTGGACGGGTGCCATCTACGGCACGGTCCCGGAGGCGGAGATCATCGGCGCGGCGGCATACCTGTTGCACACGCCCCCGTCAGCGTGCACGGTGCACGTGGTGGATGCCTCCATCATTGGAGCGCACCTACACAGGGCGCACGAGACCCTGTACCGTGGCATCAAGGGGCCGACCTCGTATCTGGTCAACCAGCACGCACTGAGCTGGATAGTGGAGGGGCTGCGGCGGCTACCACGCAGAGTGGGGGGACCACACCATTGGGTGGTGCGGCAGAGCTCGCACTTGGCGGCAGTCCCGCTTGAGGCGCCGGACTCTGCCGCAGCCCGTGCAATGGCCCCGCCTGTTCATCTCGTCGTGCCCAAGGAGCACGCCATCCTCTTGGTGCCTGGAGATGATGGAGAGCTCGAGCCGCGTGTGCCCTCCATGCAAGCCCTTCAGCTCGTCAAGGAGATGGAGTGGCGCTCGCTGGCGGCGCGCACCAGGGCCCACACGCCACTGGCTGGCGCCTACGAGGCGGTGCCCCTGGGAGCTGTGCACCACGGCCCAACGCACAGAAATATGCTGCGGGCACGTGACAGTCGCTTATCCACCATGCAAGTCATGCGACGGTGGAGGCAGAAGCTCACGCTTGTGGCAATACCGTCCCACCCCTGTATCTTCTGTGGGGGGCCGGAGGAGGACATTGGCCACATGCGCTTGCTGTGTGCACGAGACGAGGAGGTGGCACGACTCTTGTGCAGGTATGTGGTGGAGTTCACGGCGGAGCTTCCCCTGACGGACAGGGCGGTGGAGTTCTTGGCGTGGAGGGAGCACGGCTGCAGGTGGACGGAATCCCTGATGGCGGGTGTCATCCCCGGGGACCCGAAGCGGCAGTTCGCGGCGGTGCGGGCGGCGTCGTCCCGGGGCCCTGCGAAGGCCAAGCTCTTTGTGGAGGACATGGTCCAGGTTGGGGAAGATGTGTATGCCCGCAGGAACCATCGGCTCACCCAGATCATGTTGCTGCCGATGCAAGATCGAAGGAGGGCGGTGTACGCGTTCCTGCGAGGTGATACACCCTTCTGCCCGCCGGCAGGGAGGGTCCGACGGCATCCGCCATGGAACCCGTTCGACGGCCTCCCTAGCGACCTGCAAGCGACCTTTCAGGAGGCACCGCTGCATGCGCTGTTGGTGCCCAGGTCGTACATCGCGCACGAGGAGGCCCTGTCCTTGTTCCCTCACTGGATGGCGGCGGTGGCGCAGGCCTTCAGCCAGTGGATCGGTTCCTGGATAACTCGGGACTTCCCGGCATTCCGGGAGTGGTCCCGCGTGGTATCGGCGCAGTCGTGGGCCATGGTGAGTGGTACCAAGGTGAGGGGCCCTGACGGCCAGAGTGATCCCTGGCTCCAGGTGTACGCAGACCATCCGGCTGTGGGGAACGTCATGGGCTGGCCTAGCGAGGTGCTGCCGGTCTTTCAGCGGCCTCTGTGCAGCCTCCCAGTCCTGGCGGTGGCTGTCGTGCTCGACGTGGGGACGTTGTGGCTGTATGACCGGCAGCTGCGACGAGCCATTCTATCAGTCACGGAGCAGCGGTCCATGGCCGTGTTGGTGGGCTCCAAGCAACTGGCACGGGTGCAGGGCGACGACGCGCAGGGCCACGTCACGGAGGCCATGTTCTCTCTGCCCGAGGGGGACGACCACGTGGCTGCCGATGCCCGTCACACCCTCGATACCCTGGGCCTAATGGCGGTCGTTGAGGCTCGGGCGGGAGGACAACGCTTGGTTCTCGCGTCCGCCAGGGGCCCGGGGCTGGACGGGGTTGATGTCATCGGGGAGATCGTGCGGGACTATGGCTGGGAGCTCCTGACGCATGGCACACGCAGCCCCAAAGTAGCGCGGTGGCCCCGGCTGCTTGAGAGCCTACCGGTGATGCCCAACGGACAACCGATACTCCGCCCGGTGTCCACGTGGGATGAAGCGAGGCGCGGCCTGCTCAGTTGTGCCACTGTACGCGCGCTGGCAGGTGCTTTGCTCTGTCTCCAGGAAGCGTGCTGTGATGTGTGGCAGGACCTGTGGTCGCAGTGTTGTGATGGTAGCTGCGTTCCGTTGCGGTCCGTGCTCCCACAGCAATGCCATGGGTGCAGAGAGACGACGTCGGTTTGGGTTCATCAATGTGCCTCCGTCCCACTGTGCGGGACGTGTCGGGAGCGTGCCAGTAGGGGGTGGCCTAAGGCGAGGTGGGCGCTGCGGCACTCTGGACAGATGTCCTCAAGTGCCTGGAAGGCAATCCAGGGTGACCTGAAGAGCGTCCGGGTGGAAGGTGTGAGGTGCCCCGATGCGCCGACGGCAGCCCTGCCCCTACTGCTGTGGTGGGCAGCTCTGGAGGGCGACTCGCGGGTTCTTTGGTTGTGGCATCACGGAGGAAATGGTGACAGCGCGGTGGGGGCCGGGGGTAATGCAGCTTGACAGGGTATGGGAAATGTAGGTGCGCTTGCCACCATGCCTATGCTGGACGCAGCGGCGGGGGTGGCACATGAGAAGCAGTGCCCTCATGGCCTGAGTGTGCGGTGATGGCAGACGGCGTATGACAGCCAACGCGATGTGACAGGTCGTGCCGGCCTGATGGTGAGCCGTACTGTCCCCGTGCATGAGGGTCGGACAGGGATGCTTCACCCGCCTGCCCCGGGTCACCGCGTACAATAGTGAGGTGTCATGGGTCGTCCCGACCAGGGTAATAAGGCCCAAACCCCTGTAGGGTATTCCCATGACACCGGGGTCTCTACTGGCGGCCCGGCTACGGCAGTTCCGGGGGTAGTTGCTCGGGATACTCCGGGGGTTCACAGGTTTGTGTGGGGGCGGGCGACAACGCTACCGGCGCTGCGGTGCATGCGTTGCGACGCCCCCTGGGCGCGTTGCACGGGGTTGCGGGAGCAGCCTGCAGGCCCCGGAAGCGGCGAAGTGTGCAAAGAGGATTGCGACGGCGTGATGGTCAGGTGGACCGTATGGTGGGCGTACTTGGGATGGCGTGGCGGTCAGGGAGGTGCTATCATGAGGGGTACGCGGAGTAGCAGATGACGGTGTACGGTCACGGGGGTTTGCGTGGCGGTACTGGGAGGTGCAGTCTTGAGGGGTACGCGGAGTTGCAGGTGACGGTGTACTGGGGTCACGGGGGTATGCGTGGCAGTACCTGGGTCCGTATGGTGGGAGTACCGGGGACGCGCGGCGGTACTAGGGATCCGTACTGTGCGGGTAACGCGGAGTCGCATGGCGGTACTGGGGTGTCCCCCTGACCCCTCTAACAACTCAGGGGGATTGCAGGGGCATCCCCTGGCCCCGTTAACAAACTAGAGGGACCGTGCCTGAGGGCATGTACATAGTCTAACCGTCTGACCACGGCCTTGCGGTTGCGGTGGTGCGTGCGGTGGCGGCTCGCAGGTGGCATCGGCGTAGCGACGGCGGTACTACACGGCGGCGTAGCACCGAGTATGCGGTCGCCTCTATATACGTGTAATCTACATAGTCTTCACGACAGCAGCTTACTCCTGGGGGGCGCCTGTCCGGTCGGCTAGAGGCGACATGCAGAGTGGTCCAGGGGGTGACGCGCGGGCCAATGCTATAAGTAGGCTCGCAACGTCGTCGGTGGGAGCCGAACCTGCGGCCTGGCCGCTGCTGTGGCGGAAGAGGCGCAACCACGGGAGCTGGCCAATCAGTGCAGGTAAGGGTCAAGGGTAGGCGCCAGGGCAACGTATGTGGGCCAGATGAGGTGGACCTGGTTACCACGGCCTGGGGCGAGCCTCTGGTGGGTACCCCTACAGGGGGTCGATAATCAAGCTACGGCACCCACCAGCCCGAATCCGAGCCAGCGATATTCACGGGTTGCGCCACTCCCGTCGCGGGGCGGCCGGCGTCCCCCCCTGTAGACCCTCTTGTTATATTATACGTGGGCAAGCGGGTGCCTCGAAGCTGATTTGGGTACTGGCCCCTGACATGGAGTGCCGGCACGGTATATATCTGGGGTGTGGGTGCAGGGCCACGGAGAAGGTAGAGTTGCTACCATGTTTCTGTACTATACTGTGGAACTGGTGTGGTGGGTCGGCGGCGTACATTATGGGGACATGGAGGCGATGAAGGCTGAGGGCCAGGCTAGGCTGGAGCCTCCCAGAAATCCTGGCTATGCATCTACGGGTTATTGCATGCTGGCAGTGGGTCACGTGGAGTCAGGGGTGGTGGGCAATTACGAGTACGCAGCTGGCAGTGGATAACGTGGGGTCACGGGTGGTGGTCGTCTCCACGGTGGCGGGGGTACGCGAACAAAGAGGGGTCCGCTCTTGCGTCGCCGCATGCGTGCTGCTTTGTACCTTGGTTGCTGCTTTGCGCCCGTAGGAGACGCCCTTGCTTTCTGCTTGTTGCTGTGCTGCTGCGTTGCTGAGCCTTGCCCCTTTACCCCCGGCGAACAAACGGGCCAGCGTCCGTCGCCGTTGCTAATGCTAACGCTTTGCAGTTGCCACTGCCCCCAAAGCCTGGTTGGCCGGTATCCCCGATCCTCTGGGTCCTCCGTCATGATGTGGGCCACCTCAGGCAGCCCTGGGACCCACGCGATCGAGCGAGGCAGGAACCACCTGTCGGCGCGAGATGCCCGGTAACTCCAGTAGACGGCATGATAAGTGGTTATGACTATGACTATGACTATGTATGTATGTATGTATGTATGTATGTATGTACATATGGCCGTTCGCATAGGGGGGGGGGTCTATCATACGAACTATTGACACCTTTTTCGGAATTCAATTGACAGTGCAACAATGTCGTTCTGTACCCCCGGGTATGTTATACCTTTTTGAAATGTACGTGCTAAGTGCTTTCCAACGCAATGTGAGTTGGGGTCTAACTCACCGATATGTCAAAATGCCGGCCCATACAAGAAAACATTTTGGTTCCAAAGACCCAGTTCTGCCGCCTGCACCGCACCTGTAATTTATATCCAGGATTGGTTCTAGGGAAATATCCCCAACATATCGTCATTTCGCAAAAAAAAAAAAAGAATGCTTGGAACCAAAAAGATGCATTTTTTGTGCTGAATCCATTGGTGCATGTCTCACCGTCCAACTCCACAATATGTGTCAGAAAATCACCAAATACTGTTGGTCTGTGTTTAGCAAATCATACCATTTTTATGCATACACCATATGTATGCAATTGCAAATGCATCCATGGCAAATCCCAGCCAAATTTGAAGCATTCTGGGCTTGGGGAAGTCGATATCGTCAGCTCAAGGGACTTCTTGGATGATCTCAGTGATGGTGAGTTGGCTGACGGAGAACATACCTTCAAAGAAGCCCTTGGGCTCTTTGGACTCTTTGTTGGACTGCTGCGGAAAACCCCAGCAAACCGTGAAATGCCAAAAAGTGCGGCATCGGTACTCAAAAATGTGGTCACCTGGCCCCCCATGACCCTACCTTTCCAAAACGGCCATTTCCTAGAGATTTTGGAAAGGCATAACATAACCCCCTCCCTCCAGGACCATTTTTTTCGACAAATTCTTGAAAAACTGAAAAAACTGTCAATAGTTCGTTGAAAAGGAGGGTTTCCCCCCCCCCATGCGAACAGACATAGATATATCCTCTAATCTACACCCCTCTCCTCAACTCTGCGTGGCTCCACAACACGGTTCTAAGGTATGTGAAAAGTGTACAACTTGGCGCAACTTGGTACATTCATGTGGCTAGATGGGCTACACTGGGTCAAAATGGGCTCAAAATGGGCGCAACTGTCCCGTTTGAGCACCCCAAATGGTCCCGGGTGATTTTAGGGAAAACACATTTTTGAGCCATTTTTGACACTAACGCGTCTTTGGTCACAAAATGGCCCATTTGCAAGGCTTGTTGGGACCTTAGATGGGCCAAAATGGCTCAAAACGGGCTCAAAATGGGCTCATTTCACTTGTTTATGCACACCAAATGGTCCACAATCACTTTTGGGAAAACGCATTTTTGACCCATTTTTGACCCATTTTTGGCCCCAAAACGGCCCATTTTCAAGGCATTTTGGTATTATTTTCCACGGCCCTAAACGCGCCCCACGGGCTCGAAACGGGCTAAAAACACTTGTTTGGGCATCGCAAGTGGTCTAGGAACAACTTTGGAAAACATCTTTCTTTTTCCGCCCCAGGGACCCTGCTGAACCCACCGGGCTGCCCTCTGCCTTCACCAAGTGACTAGCGATACGTGGGTGTAGGCATCTCGTTGGGCGAATCTGAGGCTTGGAAACCACAAAAAGTGGGAGGTTGCGGGTGGACTAGGTGCCCTCGGAATTCGGATTTGAGCAACGTAGCCCAAGATACGGCCCGTTTTTGGTTTTGGGTGTGGTGACACAAACTGCGCACAATCTGGGGCATTTTTTGCCTTTTTTTTTGCCGTTTCTCGGACATATCGTGGAGTTAGAGGGCACCAAAGGGGTCTTTGACAGGGCAAAGACAACCCGCACATGGCTTGTGTGAGCCGTTTTTGTTGGTTTGTCCGTTTTCAACGGGTTCTAGATCTATTCTGGGCCAAAAAAGCCTGTTATGGGGCAGAAAACGCGCCGTTTTGGGTGGGCACCTGCCCACTTAACGCCACCGGCCCGGGGCGCCACCAGTGAGTTTTGGGCTAAAAACTTGGATTTGGCAGTGCCACCACCTAGGGTCTAGGATGGCTAGAGCAGAGTAGAGCGTGTAGCGTTGAGAGGGTGTGGTGGCCAAAACGGAAAGGAGAAGTGCTTGCTTGCTTGTTGCTTGCTTGCTTGTTGCTTGTTGTTAGCTATATTTAAGTGGAGAGGGGTGTTGTAATATAGTTACCCTCACGTGACACTTCACCCGTCTAAATGGATATGCTCCCCAAAAAGTCGACATGCATCAGTTCATCATTACGAGCGGTGTGGGGGGGGGGGGTTCGGACAGAGGTGATTTTGCTGAGGCAGATTTTGGGCGGAGAAATTTCGCCACCTTGCAAATCTGAAGGCTCAAACTGCCACACACACACACACACACACACACACACACACACACACACACACACACACACACACACACACACACACACACCCGGTGCAGGCCCATGCTCCCTTCAGGATCAGAAACACGTGCTCATAAAGCTGCCACTGAAAACACTAAAACACTGATGCTTGACACCATGGAACACATCTGCTGTTCTGAACACTTGCAAGAATGTAAGGGTGCAAGGTGTGGCTGGAGCTGCGGAGGGATCCCATATCCTGGGCACCATATTGCTTCATCAAATCGCGTGCACTGAATTGCAAATGACCAATGGTGCAGTCGGGTTATTTGGCGGCAGCCTTCTCATGTTGCACTTCATCATGTATGGTCCATTTGGAAGATCGAAAAGTGATTTTTCATGATTGCATGACTGCAGTGCATGGCAGGGTGCACCAAGCCTTTCATTTGATTGCTCGCTGGGACCAGCTTGCAAACAGAACACCACACCGAAACAGAGGCAGGGACACCTGATCATCATGCTGTGCTTGAGAAGCAGGCTGAGAAATGGTATTAAAAACAATATTACCTCTAATACTTTAACTTCTGCAACAATGGGGCCACCAGCAATCGTTTCTGCAGTGCCACAGCCTGTACATCGGTGCAAGAACGGATGGCGCATGCCGCGCTGCCGACGTCTTTCAGGCAGGAATATTTCGCCACCTTCCTGAGACACGAAATTTTCCCGCGAAATTATCCCCGCCCAAAATCCCCCCCCTTCCCCATGCAAGGGGCTCCATTGACAAGGCCATTGTTGAGTCAGTCTACAGTCCTGCATCGCATTGGAAAGGAGTGCATAAAAGACAAACTCTCCCGCTGTTGTGCTCCGATCCCTCCACAGGTTGTGGGCCCCTCTGAGGGGTGGTCCTAAAACCTGCTGCATCACGGCAGGATCATCAGTTGGTACTGGCAATACGCACTCCTTGCAACTCATCTTGTGCCTTGCTTGTATCCCAGAGACAGAAAGGGTTGCGCCTGCGCTGAGGAAGGGGCGGGAGAGGGATGGACGGATGGATGGTACTGGGCGTCTCGCACCCAGGCCTGGCCGAAATTTGGCTACATTTGAAGCGCCTCGTGCCTCCTTTGGGGTCTACACCCACTCAACGCTCAGGTACCCCCATTGCATTCGAGCCTGCCAGTCATGAGTCCCATGCACATCCGCTGTGTCACCAATGATGACCCAAACCGTCCCAGAGCCAAAGGGAAGGGTTTTGGAACAAAACAAATTTTCGAAAATTTCCACGTGCCACAAAACGGCAGAAAACAGCAATTTCAGGGATTTCCGGGGGCCCATGGCCCTAGCCACATGGGCCTAGGAGCCAATATGTGGGGCCCAAGCACGGCACGGCATTGGGAGAGAGCCCCATGGGGGGTTGGGTGCCATCAAGGCTCAGCAAGCATGCCGGTTGGTCCTCCCAGCTGTGTGTACTTCGTCACCCCCATGCGTGGATGGGTGGGTCGGTTGTCAGTCGGGTAGGGGGTGAAGGGGGTGGAAATTAAAAACTGCGAGAGATGGGGAGCCGGCTCAAGATACCACCGCGACGATGTCCCCACTTTGGCACTGCCCCACCCGCTGGCTTCATGACTTTGGGGGCTGATGCCTGGCATTCTGCCTCCGCGTGGGCACATGTCTCCGTTTTGGACTGGGAGGGAGGGAGGGGGGGCGGGGGCGGCTCCTGCTATGGTCTTTACATGTCCACACCCGAAGCACCGGTCACCACGAGTCCCAGCCAACACATGTCCGAAACAGAACCCGAACCATCAAAGGAACAAAAATATGCACATCAGCTGCAAAAAGCGGATGGCCCAGTCGCCTCGCAGGCTGCGGGTGATGGTGTCGCACAGCGCGCGCATGGTGTGCCGCCGGGACAGGCATTGGTGCATTCCTGCGAGAAATTGTGCGACCATCTGGCGCACAGGGGGAACAGTGCGCCGCATGCGCACTGCGCGTACCTCGTGAGGGGTTTTTTGCGGGAACGGCTCGACTACTCCAGCCCCCCACACCCGCTCTCCTTTCCACTTGCCCCCCATTGCACCTGGCGTGCCATGTCAAGTACTCGCCCATAGAACAGATGCAACATATTTCTCTGTCGTGTTCCCCTTCCCCCCTCCCTTGAACGTCATACTCGCTTGGGTGGGGCTAGGGGCAGGAACTTGTATGTGCTGAGGGGGGGGAGAGGGGCAGCACGGGCAAGGGACAAGGGAAGGCCTGGGCTGTGGATTGCGTAAGGTCTCAAAACCTCCAAACTCTGCAGATGCACTACTGGGCATAATTGGGCTTTGCCCAGACTGAGCATCAAGCTCCCGTCGATTTCATGACTCAAAGTCCAGGGAAGCCTGAGTGGGGAGCCGACAGGTGTTGTTCGGAATATGAGCGTCTGAGATTGTGAGTACAAGGACCACTTCCACTTTGGCCCCCTCCAAGTCACTGCAATCGGCGGGTTGTGGGCGCGTCGCTTGAGAGGGGCAGGCGGCCAGGAAATCGAGAACCAACACCCACCTGCGGCTGAAAAGAGGGCCGTTCCCTTGGCTCCGAGAGCTGCGGATGACATGCCTTGCTGGACAGTGTACTTGAGCAAGGAGATGCAATGCAACGGTCAACAAATACGAATGATCAAAACGCACCACACCCACACCCACACCCTTTGTCACACATCCCTTTGTCACACATCCCTGTGTCGCGCATCCCTACTGCCTCTGTTACTTGGAATTGTTTCTGTAATGATGGAGTGCAGATAAAGGGCACAGCAATTGCAAGCAGCAGCACGTTTGCAGGTCAAACGCTGTGGTGGGTCAATGCCATCTGCCACAGCACGGGAAAGACCACGGAGCATGGAGCATGCGTTCATGATCTGATAAGCCGTCATCATCGACCCGTGTGCGGGGTCGACCACCACCACACGTTAGAGTGCGAATGGGACCCTCCACGCATTGGCTGTGGGTTGTTGATTTGAAGGGAGAGGGAAATGCGCTGAACGTCGAATGCCGCCATCATACCGGCAACAGCAGATCCATCTGATGGCTCGTTGCTTAAGTGTGGACGTGGCCGGTGACATCTCGAAACCTGTGTTGCATAATCTGTCAGTTTTTGTAGGCGCACCTTATCAGCTCATAGGCATGCATCAGACACGGAGAAGCAGGGGTAGGGCAGGGAGGTGAGGGATGGATCGGAAGTCCATGTAGGATGTGAAATGTGTCAAGAGCAGGGCAACCGGGCCGGCACGAAGCACAAATGAAACAGCAACAGACGGCAACGAGCACTTCTGAGGGTCAAGCCTCCTTCGACATGGACTCGCTGTCCACCCTGTCCATTGTCATTGGCACAGAAATGGTAAGAGCCCCGTCCACCGCCGCTGGCACGCCACGGGCAGAGCCGAACAGGCACACGAGCGCAATGACCATCTTGCTGGTCACTGACATGTCCCCAGAGTACGCACAGTTCCGGTGGTGTTGCGCCCCCACCGAGTCCCCTACGTTGCCGTACGCTGATACCACCTCAAAAATGATGGCAAACATCTGCCATGACCCCTGGTGCAGCCGCGAGCTATCGAAGACCGTGATCAGGAACACGGCAGTGCTCAACAGCACCATGTTCTTCGCCAATCTCGAGGACTGGAACTCCTCCCACATGATGTAAAGAAACTGCCGGATGGCAACCACTCGCAGCTGCACCTTCAGATGCCACGTCAGCTCCCGTGGGAGATACGCAGTGTACTGCAGGAAGCGCGGGTCCGTAATCGTGGGTGGGGCATGGCCGGCAAATGAGGCATTCTCAACAGAGTCGCTAGCAACAATGGCCAATCCATATTCCAAAGCCATCTGCTTGTTGATCATCTCTGATTGCTCGCGCTTGGTGAGAGACAGCGATAGATCTCCTCTCTCAGATTCCTGGGGTAAGAACAAGGGAAAAGATTCACTGCGGGGTATGCGCTGTGCCATGCAGACTTTTCCTGATTGCACACCCAGGGGTGTGCCTGCACCGGTGACACAGTGGCCTACCTGCCAACCAAGCATGTGCGGTCCCTCGGAAAAATTTCTTGTGCTGCGGCATGCTGCGGCACGCTGCGGCATGCTGCGGCATGCTTCTACCTGCACATGTGGGTACCTGCGCTTCTGTGGGAAATTGAACTCACAAACAAGAGACAACATGCACAACACTGTTGGGCCGAATTAATCACTTTCACCATCCGGATCGTCTGTAGTGGGTTTGTTGACACACATCATAGCCAAATGGCGCAAAGTGTTGTTGCCCATATGCAAACGGTCCTTTGTCTGGATGTGGCCCATCAAACTGAACGTTCGCTCAACATGGCAAGCAGAGCGTGGTCGTTGGACAAAGAAAACAGCAATGCTACTCAACGTAGGAAAATCGTCTTTTTTGGCTGCACTCGGGTTCAGCTGGTTCTGGCCGTGGGACGTTGACAATGATCGTGGGGTTTGGCTGTGGTGGTGCCTCCACACAAATGGGTGGGGGCTGCAGTGCAGCCTTGCGTGCATGTGTGCCAGGTTGACGTTCCCATTCCCCAGCAGAATTTTCCCATCTAATTGGGAAAGTGGTGTGCTTGGTGTTGACTGTTGACTGGATGTTGTTGGTGCAGATGACTGACTCATGACAAGACAAATAAAAACAAACTAGGGAGACATGGGGCAGGCAGAATGTCTCCGGTGCAGGCAGACAGACACATGAACTCAAAAAATTGGATGCTGCGGCATGCCGCGGCATGCTGCGGCATGCTTCCAAACCCCTATGTGCAGCTCCAAAAAACGGGTGCTGCAGCATGCTGCGGCTGCACATGCTTGCTGCCAACTATCAGTCGAAAAGGCTGCGCCCCCCATGGGGATGGGTGTGGGGCGGCGTGAGTGTCACATTTTTTGCCGGGTTGTGAGGAGCATTTCAGAAGTCTGCGTTTCATTCACAGCATTCTGAGCATTCTAAGCACAAATGGGGTACCATCCCATTCAACATTGACCACAAGTGAAAATGAAATATGGCATTTGCAGCAAAAACACAAATGAATCAGCAAAGGTACTCGGCAAGAGCAGCATACGGCAAAGGGCAATTGATGACTGTTTCACTGCTGGTATTGTTTATGGCAAAGCATAGCACTTAAACAGCCAGAAAAAGAAACATTAGCCTGTGGTTTGCGGCGGCGTATCCCCATAGTCCCAAAAAAATCGACCAGGTTCATCTAGATCAGAGCCATTCTTACAGAACAACCATGTACTTCCTCTTGCCCTCGTGGCCACAACTGCCTACCCGGCACTCTTGGGCATAGAGGAATTAGCTGTGGAGCATGACTAAAAGATGAACTAGAATAGGAGCTTGAACTAGAGCTGGGGCTAGATGTGGCATTGCCACATGCTACGTTAAGAGGATTAAAAAAATTGGCAACAGGACCAGACAATGGAGCTTCCTTCTACAATACAGGTTGCCCTTGATGTGCCAAAGCGAAACATTTCAACAGGCCGCCTCACTCCTCATCACCAGAAATAAAATATGCCACACTGTGGTGATGCCCTGCACACACACCCTCATTGGTGTAGGTTGGGGTAAGTCGTTTGTCTGGTCTCACACGACTCCCCCACATGGTCACTGGTCATTGGGGGTGTTGGGTTGCGTTGGGTTGGTACTGTTGTCTCATCCCGGCAAAATACGAGGGACACGCATGCATCATGGAGATTGTTGTGGGAGGAGGCCCATAGGCAAAATTATTCTTCGGGTGCCTTCGTTGCCAATGGTCATCTAGGCACAAATGTAGCTACCTTTTGGCAACAAAGTGTGGCTGAGAGGGGGAGGGGTCTCATACCCAAAAGGAGGCACCTCTCCCCTCCTCCCTGGTGCCCTCTTTTTTGCAGCCTTTTTTGGGTTGCCACTAGAACGAGGGCATAGACCGATCATGGCAGGTCCCCAGGAAGCCAACATGTACGTGCCAAGCGTCCAATGAAGTGCAGTACGCCACAGTGGGGTTGCCTAGACTGGGCCATGTGGGGGCATGCCATTGCACTTTGGCACGGAATCCTTTTAGATGGATTTTTGATTGAAAAGTGTTTGAGTCCGCCAGTTTGGCGACCTTTTGCCCCACAGCAACAGATGGTGCTCCGTGTCAATGAATTTGTCTCCTATCATCAGGGATCTGCCCCTCCCACCCCACCTCCCACAGCAGTGAATCCCTGACGGCAAGCGATATTCCGCCATGGCAACCTGCTTGCCTTGTGGGGCAAATGGCACGCGGTTTTGCTTCTACAGCGCTGCACTTTCCCCGTAATGGCAGGGGATCTCCCCCCACTGCAATACTCTTCCCTCCAATCGAAAGCCTCCTTCGGACAGCAATCTATTCCCTAGAAAGTGGCCATTTTGCCAATCTACTAATGGCACTGGGGAGCCCTTGTCATCAAGCCTCCTGGTGTCAGGAATCGCACCATGCGACCAAGGGTGAAAACAGTGGCATCTTAAAAAGGGAGGGTGAATGGACCTAGGGTAGTGATGCAGGGCAGAAAGGGTGCATGTACGCGCACCATAAATGGAAGCATTGCCCTGCCAACCCATGCAAACGCTGTGCAACCCTTCACAAAGTGGCCAGGAATGGAATTTTGCAACCATTAGCCGCGCATGCATGTGAAACTACCCTCCGCAACCTGGATAATCCTGGGGAACCCCAATCAACCTCTACATTAGTGGACAGCCCAGGACAACCGTACAGGGGGGGGGAAAACTTCGCCCGGGGACAATTTCGCAGGGGAAAATTTCGCCAGGGGAAAATTTCGCCACCCTTGAAATCCCCAAAGCCCCAAGCAAGCATGTGTCTCGCAAAATGTCTCTCGATTTTCAAAAAAAAAATTTTGTCTCTCGGTCTTTATATGCCCCTTGAGGACCTAGATGCCAGATCTGGTCATTACTCCAGTGGTACATGCACTTGGTTCTGATGGCACAGGCGTTGGTTCAAACCCCAGTGATGTGAATCTGATGAGATTGGTTTTTCATGCACAAACAAACCCTGCCTGAAGCAGTCTCCAATGGTCACAAAACAACAACACATGCACTACACAGGGGGTCCAAAACTGCAACAGGCTGGCACAACATGGTCCCAGAATTGTGTTTTCCAAGAGGAGCCAGGCGCGCCTACGAACGCGCCTGAGCCAACCGTTTCTTGCGCAGCTTCATGAAATCTGGTGCAGACGATCCAGTAACTGGTGCAGAAGGTGCAGGCTTCTTTTTCAAGGCATCAACAATCCTTAATGCATGGCCATCCAGGACACCACATTTTTTAAGTGCTGCCATATTAATAAGAGTGAGCTCTTTCATGCATGCAAATCCAGCAGCTGCAAGTGGCACTGCATACTGTGAATACCCAAGCTGTTGCAAAAAATTCACAAGATCAGCCTTGGGTTTTACAACAGCACCACAGCACTTTGGGATGCACTTTTGCGGATGACAAATTTGTCCATGGAAAAGCTGTCAAAAACAGACAGCACGTGCAAGGGGTACAAAGGATTGCATCCACACTGCCACCGAAAGACAAAAAGCACGTAGCACACTGCGACTAACACCGGAGGAAACTGCAGCCACGTGGATCAAGTGCTTTGGATGCGACATATTTCTTCTGGATACTAGGCTGGCATTCGACGAAACGCCCCTGAAGTACTTTGCAGAGCAAAAGGGAACTTATGAGTATCCTAATGTGCAGAATGTGTTCCCTTCCCTGCCGCAACAGTTTATGCATCCAAGCATTCATCATGATCATGCTGTCAAAAGGATGTTGTACCCGAAGCCGAAAGTGTTGATGATGTTCCGCCCACTCCTGCAGTCATTTACCTGCCTCCCCCCCTTCAGTGTTGAGGAGGCTGAAGAGAGAGGTAAACCTACGTCACCATTCAGGACTGTTGATGCCTTGAAAAAGAAGCCGACAGCTCCAACACCAGATACCCGATTGTCAGATTCATGCATCTGCGCAGCAAATGGTTGGCACAGGCGCGTTCGTAATTGCGCCTGGCCCTGCTCACGAAACACAATGCCTGCAGCTGTGGTGAAGGATGGAACTGTTACGCCAAAATTTCGCCAGGGGAAAATTTCGCCACCTTTCTTAACGGCAAAATTTTCCCCGCGAAATTCTCCCCTGGCGAAGTTTTCCCCCCCCCTGTAATGCATCTTAATATCTCCCCACAACGCTCAACAACTCTTGACAGCGCACTGCAAATCTCCACAACCCATGATATAGCCCACCACAACCCTCAAAATCTCTCAACGACAGCTCCCCGTGGGAGGGAGTGCGGCAGGCACCTCCTCTTTCTTCGGCAGCACTGCTGAGTGTCGGATGGCCATCACGAACGGGACCGGTGCCAAATACATCATCACCAAATACACAATCGACTGCTGGTTGTAGGACTCGTCCATGCTTTCGATGGACAGTCCCGCGTGGCGGGTGTTGACGGCCGCGAAGGCCGCGCGCGACAGAGTGGACCCAAATGAGTCCTCCTGGTCACTTTGGCACAGGAAGTATGCGACAACCTGTGGAAGAGCATCAACGAATGGCGGTGGGTTGGTTTGCGGCTCCACAAGCAGGCGGAGCAAGGGGTGTCTAGGGCCACCCTCGACTGACCCCTGCCACGAAGGCAAAAATGTCTGCGTGAAGGTAGACAAAATCCTTGTGTTGAATGTAATGACCCACGCACTTATGGGGTTAAAGTTGTTTATCAAGCACAAAAAATGCCACAACCATTCCGCAGTAGGAATGGTGATGGGGTTGAGTTGGTTGGAAGGGTGGCAGTTTTCTTCTGCGCTTTGGGGCTTCTCTATGAGAGGGTAAGCTTGAGACTGAAGTCTTGGGCAATTAGGGATGGGCCACGCACTGCTTCCAGCGTTTAAGGGAATGCCGTGCACGCAGTGCAAAGTTTTGGATGTCGGCAAATACTCGCACCCTAGCTACCTTTTGGGGGTAAAACATTGATCTTGTGCCCTTGGTTTCCTATAAAGGAAAAGTGCTTCCATAAATAGTCAAATATTTTTGGATTGTTCATTTTTCTGAAATGGATTCCGAGGAAATAATACGGTCACCACCAATCGTATTACTTGGGTGAGTATCCTAGCCTCTGCATGCGCAGCATGCACGCAGTGCGCATGCAGCGCCCATGCAGTGCGCATGCAGTGCCCACGCAGTGCAAGAACTTCCCCTAAGGCTTAGCTCAGGGTCAGGTATAGGGCCCGCCCATCTCCCTTTTCCCGTAGGCATGGCATTGCCGCAATTGCCGTGCAGTGACGGCGCCTTCGGCACACCGGCACACACATGCACCCGCACCTATACCCCAACCCACACCCACGACCCCACCAACACCCACACCCACGCCCAGACACAGGGGGTGTGTTTGCCCAGTGCGCGCCCGGCGTGCTACTTTTGTAGTAACTATCCCGGCTTTAACCCCAAATTTTCCCTGCCCCAGAGGAGCCCCCAAGTCGACTAGGGTGACCGCAAAGCTTCCCTACAAAGCACATTGTATAAGTCCAAATAGTTGAATTCAACATCAATGTGTGTCCATCATGTATTGCCTAATAAACAACTTGTTCCCCACAAGTGTAGGCATCAATACATTCTTGACAATAATGCTCCTGGCACTCACCACAAACTGTGATGGTGGAGTGCTTCTGACAGCATAACACACACACATCCGCCTCTTCCTCTCCCTCATCTTTTGTGGCGGCTGAGTTGCTTTTATCAGTCCAAACATGAGGCGGGACATGGTTCCATGGCCCATAAGGTGGGTGACGGACCTGCCTCCGAATGCAAAATTGTGTGAAATGCAACAAAACACGCACGAACTGGTGCAACTCATTAGGGCCGCTACTTCACCCCTGCCTTCTAGGGGTCCCCATGGTGGGGATAGATCAATATGGCTACATCACCCCTGCCTTCTTGGGGTCCCCATGGTGGGGATAGATCAATATGGCTACATCACCCCTGCCTTCTTGGGATCCCCATAGTGGGGATAGATCAATATGGCTACATTGCCCCTACCTTCTCGCGTTCCCCGTAGTGGGGAGAAAAGAGGGATGGAAAATGGGTAAATATGGTTGAAAACGGGTAAAAATGGGTGACAATTCAAATATGCCACATCCAAAATGCATAAGAAGCCGCTCCCCCACATATCCATGTCCACGCCCACATCCACATTAACACCCAAACCCACATCCACATCCACATCCACATCCAAACGTAAGCCAACATCCACATGTGCACCCATACCCACGCACACATGCGAGTGCACACCCACACTCACACCCATATCCACGCCCAGACCCAGATTCACCCCCACATCCCCATCCAAACCCACATCAACATCCACATCCACACTTGCACCCAGATTCACACCCACACATCAATGCGGGTGTGGGTGTGCACGCCGAAGTGTGGGTGTGCACACGGATGGAGGCCGTGTGGATGTGGGCAGTGTGGATGTCACGTTGGATGTGGCGTTGGGGGCAAAAGAGGGACTTTGCAGCCGCCCCTGCGGACGTGGGTATAGATGGGTGTGCGAGGTGCAGGCCCTGCTTTGGCAGAGGAATCCGTGACGACCTGCAGCAGCATGAGCAAAAGTTGTGTGATCAGCAAAACCCACGTCTGCGTGGACTCAAAAAGGCTGGTGTACACCCGACGAGGGTTCAAAAGCAGGTACTTGTAGGCCACTTTGTACGTGGTGCCGTGCTTCATATGGTGATTCAGGGCGATTATGATCCACCGCAAGAAGATGGGGAACATTACATTGCCCGCAACCACCAAAATGGAGATACACAGCAGCACTGCTTGACATTCACGAAATTGGCGGAAGCTGTCAGGCAGCAGCGCAAAGCCTGCCTGGCAATACGCAGATATCACGTGGAAGACCGTCCAGAAGATGGGACTGTCTCCACCGCTTGCGATGGCGGCCATGCTGTGCTCGTTGGAGGAAATCAATATGTACAGGAGGGTGCCACACACGCAGTAGACGGTGAGCTGATAGCTGTGTGTGGTGGGTGTGGGTGTGGGTCTGAGGGAAGGAAATATGGGGTGGGGAGGCATTCTGCGCTGGAGAAGGCAACATGCTACACAGCACAGGTAACAGGCTGACTTTGGTGATGTAGTTAGGTAAGCACAGAAGGACAACCCCTGGAACCTTGTCCGACCCACCCACCCAATATCGGTCGAAAGGGGGAATAGCAAGCACCAAACTAAGAAATCTCCACACTTTTTAACGGCTCACAAAAAGTGGGAAAAGTGGGGAAAGTTTGGGGAATTGGGGGAAAGTGGGGGTTCCTTAAATGGTTGGACTGTTGTGGGGGTTTGTGGAGGGTTTACAAGGGCTCACAAGGCTTGCAGGGAGCCATACCAAAGGCACCCAATTCTGTTGGGCTTCATTTGGTGCCGTTCCTTTGCCTTCTCTTTTGTACCACAAATCCTGATGACACACTCACGTGATGAGTTCTGCCACCTATGCCGCCCCCATTTCAACGACAGTGGGTGACTTCATGAAGCCCAAAACCACACTGTTCTCTCTCCCGCACCCAACTCATCAATGCACTTCGCACTCCTCGCAGCTGTCTTAGGGCTTACACTCTGCCATGTACATGCGCACAGTAGTAGCATGTTGACTCCTCCCCGATTCTAATACCATACCTTGCTCGCATGCAGTCCCATGCCTTTTTCGCCGACCCATCCGAATCACGGGGGCCGCTGCCAACCAATGTGTGACCCCGAGGGGTGTTCGACAGTTTGGGGGGCTGTAGGGGGGGGGGGGGACCCCCCTGTGTGACATTCCGTCTGGTTGTTGCTCCTTTACGGGGGGACCCACCCCCCTTCGTTGACCCAACCCCAGCACCTTTTCCGTCAGGCCCTGTCCAAGCGCGCAAAAAGACAAAGCTAACAAGACGCACTGTGACCGGTCATAGCTCATGATTGTTTTGCTGCACTGCAGCACTTTCAGAGTAGTACTGAATGTTGCCTTGAGTTCGCCCAGAGGCTATCAAATGTCTCTTTGGCTGCCTTGGGTCAGCTCTCTCTCCCCCCATGTGGAACCCGGTTACCGACGCATGGTCGGTGCAGTGCTCTTATTAACTGTGCATGCAAAACGGGTTATGCCGGTATCCACTGGCCGTCAAATAGTGTCCCTTCCCCTTGTCACAAACCACAGACATATATATAGAGAAGCGAAGGGAGGAAAGGGGCCTCAAGCATAAGAATCATCCTCCCACTCGTCGCCCTCTTGCCGGTACTCTTGGGGCGAGCACGCTTCTTTGGCCGGGCTGCTTGCGATCTTGTGACCCGGCAGGCTGCCGGCCCATCAGACATGGATTCCGATGGCACATAGTAACTAGTGCCTGACGGGGCACTACTGCTGGAGGATGCACTCGTACTGGAGGAGGCATTGGGGGTGGAGTTGCTGCTACAACTGCTGCCACTACTACTACTACCCTGGTTTGGCCCTGAGAGAAGAGCAGGGAGAACAGTGGGCAGGGCCGGCGGCGCAGCAGGCTTCGCCTTCGGTGGCAATGGGGCCCGGAAATTGTCAAAGGCTTGCAACACCTTTGTTTTCTCCTCTTCGCTGCACCCGGCATAGTCATGGGACACACCGGGGTGCGCTTGTGCCATGTGGTGTGGCATGGCGTAGGTGCAATGCCATTTTCGGCAATCAAGCACCTTGCAGCGAACTGGCAAGTTGGTGCTAGGGTTCATCGTTGTTGGGGTTGCCGCGCGGTTTAGTCGTAGCCGATGGTACGCGAGACTGCAATTGTTGTCAATTTTTTCGCCGTGCACACTTGTGCTGCACTTGCCATCTGTGTTGCCACACCACAGGCAAAACGCGCCTTTATCCGCACCCTCTTGGCTGGCCCACCTATGGCCTCGCAAAAAATGCCCAGCAATATGCGACCGCATTGAAGAGTGCATGAAAATTGGTCGCAATTCTGAAAAGGGCAGGGCATACGTTTTGCTCGTGGTGCATTCCTCAGCTACTCACGGTATTGAGCACAACCCAAGAGTCCATTCTCCGCAGGGTTACAGGCCACAGACAGCCGAGATAGAAGGGAGGCCTCGTCCTTCAAAGCGCGTATGGGGCACTGCTCCAACCCCGACCAAATACTCCCCAATAAGGTGCGGACCTTGTCACGGTGCAAGTGGCCTTGCAATAGGGATGCAGATTCGCAGCGAATTGGATTTGAATTCGGCGAATTCGGTGCGAATTCGTTCGCACTGCGAATTCGCTGCGAATTCGCCGTGAAATTCACAGCAGTGCGAATTCGTTGCGAATTCGGTCTGCGAATTCGCTGAAAGTCGCGCGGGCGGCGGCGACGCCGCATCGGCGATTTTCTTGACTTTTGTTCGGCCGATTTCTCGGCATTCTTTTGGAGTCAAAGGCTGAAACTTGGCAGAATTTTAGTTCATCATTAAAAAGCGACTATCCATCGTTCCACTTTCGATCCCGGTCCGTTTTTTCAAGTGCCAAATCGACGAAAAAAATCGCACCGGAACAAAAACTGGGGCTATTGACATTTCGATTTTATCATGAACAATGATGGTATCAAGTAACAGCCTCCAACTCTCAAAGAGTTTGGAGAAATAAGGCAAACAAAAGTTCCAAATTTGCTGATGTGGCCATGCCGGCCACGGCGCTAGCGCCATGAATCAAGCTTTATGTTCCTCTTGTATTTGTTATTTCTTTTCTTAGCCCACCTCTACTGCAATGGTTGAATTGAAGATTGCAATGGATGAAGGCTCAATAAGGGCAACTAGTTGTTCATATGTGATTGTTCGTATGTGGCTTGGTGATTGTGCATGGTTTGTTGCTTTTTGTCCAAAAGGCGTTTGAAAGACGCAAGGAAGGGTTTGTGGGTGTTTATTTAGTATTCTTGGTTTTCATTTGTCGTTGTCGTACGACAACCAGTTCTCTATGCAATAACTTTATGCACAGAGATAAATTGAAAAATGGTAGGTAAACTTTAGGTCCGCCAATGGGCTGTCACCGTCGGGTCGGTTCAACCTAATTCGGGAGAAATTCGAATTTGAAATTGCGAATTCGAATTCGGAGGGGTCTACGAATTCGTGCGAATTCGGTGCGAATTCGAATTCGAGCGAATTCGTGCGAATTCGAACCTGCATCCCTACCTTGCAGATTGAACGGGTTTTCAGCCCTCTGGAATTGTTTCGAAAACGGAGATGATGGCAGAATTCCGGCCTTGTAAAAAGTATGCCTCGGACCCCCCAAGCGCAATGTGAGCAATGCAAGGTCCCGTTCCTGCTCCGTGTACTTTTGCAACAGCTGTGGGGTAACGGCTTGCTCCAGAAGGGCCACGCAATATCAAAGATTGTGACCTTGCGACATGTGATGCTCCAAAAAAGGGCCAACACAATGAAAATTATCGGTGCGCAGTGCGATCACCAATTTGGAGGCCGTGTCAGCAACACCACGCAATGACACAATTTTGCGGTGAGCATTTAGCGCAGCCAGGCGAACGTGGTCACGTTGATCGCGTGTTTTGTGCAAGAGTTCGCTGAGTTGTTGCACACCCAATCGCAAATAATCACTCCTAGGTGTGGCATTGATGACATACTCAACGACCTTCTTCAATGCTTGTGAGTCCTTCAACTCCGCGCAGTGCTCGCAACACTTTTCCCCGTCGCGCATTTTGCCATCACACGCAACACTGAATACCACGTTGTGACCCGGCAGCCAACTGATGGGCGGGCACTTTGGGATCCCCCGGGGAGTGTGTATCGCAAATGGATGAAACTTGTAAAATGTTTCTGGTGTGAGTTGCTCCGGGCAAAACCCTGGGCAAGTAGCAAACCCGGCGTCATCGACCTCCACCATAACCTCGTCTACGGGCCCAACACATGGGTCTGCTTCCGCAACCGGGGGCGGATTACTCTCCTCCTCAAAAGCAAAATCGCTCGGCACCGCTTGCACCCTTTCAGCCATGAAATTTTGGCTTAGAATGCGCAAGCGCGCCTCCCTACACGCTAAAGATTCGCGATGTTGCTTGATTTGGAATGCCTTCACACGCTCCAATTTGCGCCCGCAATCACATTCCTAATCTTGCTAGGGGTCATTGTCTTGCATTTGCTTCTTGTGGGGCTTGCCTTGAAGGTGTGCTTGTATAGCCTGATCCATGACGGACCGTAACACCATTCCGCACTCACAATCATACTGCGTGTGGTAGGGCATTATCTAAGATGTCTGAAGCACCATGAAGGAAAAACGGACACGAAAGAAACACGCTGCACATGTATGCATGCCCACTTCACAAGGTCAAGCATCACAGCGCCGCCATTTTTAGAGATGGGGAACCGCCCCTGCAACTTAGCCATTTGCGCACACCCTATGGAGCACCAAAGCGTGGTAATCCTAAACTGCGACACAACGTGGCCATTTTTAGAGATGGGGAACCGCCCTAATTGTAAGTTAGCCATTTGCGCACACCCTAGGGAGCAGCCAAGCGTGGTAATCCTTAACTACGACACAACATGGCGAATTTTAGGGATGGGGAACCGCCCCGTGTGCAACTTAGCCTTCTCGGGGATGAACAAAAAAAATCAGAAGTGGCTGCCTCACCCGTGCCTTCTCCGGGGCCTAAAAGGGGGCGAAAATGGGAAATAGTCCCCACTGTTTCGGATCACAAGTGGGCAAGGTGGCTAAATAACCCGTGCCGCCGCCTAGGGGGTCCCCATCGCCTCAGAGCGGGGGACAAAATCAGAAGTGGCCCACAAGGGGGCAAGGTGGCTACATAACCCGCGCCGCCTAGGGGGCTCCCACCGCTTCAGAGCGGGGGGCAGAATCAGAAGTGGCCCGCGAGTGGGCAAGGTGGCTACATAACCCCTGTAGCCGACGGGGTCCCCACCGCTTCAGAGCGGGGTGCAGAATCAGAAGCGGCCCACAAATGGGCAAGGTGGCTGCATAACCCCTGCCGCCTAGGGGATCCCCACCACTTTAGAGCGGGGGACCAAATCAGAAGTGGCCCACAAGTGGGCAAGGTGGCTAAATAAACCCTGCCGCCCAGGGGGTGCCCAACGCTTCAGAGCGGGTGGCAGAATCACAGGTGGCCCACAAGTGGGCAAGGTGGCTACATAACCCCTGCCGCCTGAGGGATCCCCACCGCTTCACAGCGGGGGGCAGAATCACAAGTGGCCAACAAGTGGGCACGGTGGCTACATAACCCCCTACCGCGTGGGGGATCCCCACCATTTGAGAGCCGAGGACAAAATCAGAGGTGGCCCACAAGTGCGCAAGGTGACAACATGACCCTTGCCGCCTGGGGGATCCCCACCGCTTCAGATCGGGGGATAAATCAGAGGTGGCCCACAAGTGGGCAAGGTGGCTACATAACCCATGCTGCCTGGGGGGTCTCCACCGCTTCAAAGGGGGGACAAAGTCAGAAGTGGCCCACAAGTGGGCATGGTGGCTACATAACCCCCGCCGCCTAGGGGATCCCCATCGCCGCAGAGCGGGGGACAGAATCAGAAGTGGCCGACAAGTGGGCAAGGTCGCTACATTACCCCTGCCGCCCCACCGCTTCAGAGCGGGGGGCAGAATCACAGGTGGCCCACAAGTGGGCAAGGTGGCTACATAACCCCTGCCGCCCGGGGGATCCCCACCGCTTCAGATCGGGAGGACAAAATCAGAAGTGGCCCACAAGTGGGCAAGGTGACTACATAACCCCTGCCGCCCAGGAGGTCCCCACCGCTTCAAAGCGGGGGGCAGAGAATCGGAAGTGGCCCACAAGTGGGCAAGGTGGCTACATAACCCCTGCCGCTTGGGGGATCCCCACTGCTGCACAGCGGGGGGCAGAATCACAAGTGACCCACAAGTGGGCAAGGTGGCTACATAATCCCTGCCGCTTGGGGGATCCCCACCGCTTGAGAGCACGGGGACAAATTGGAAGTGGCCCACAAGTTGGCAAGGTGACTGCATAACCCCTGCCGCCTAGGGGGTCCCCAACGCTTCACAGCGGGGCACAAAATCAGAAGTGGCCCACAAGTGGGCAAGGTGGCTACATAACCCCTGCCGCCTAGGGGGTCCCCAACGCTTCACAGCGGGGGGACGAAATCGGAAGTGGCCCACAAGTAGGCAAGGTGGCTACATTACCCCTGCCGCCTAGGGGGTCCCCAACGCTTCACAGCGGGGCACAAAATCAGAAGTGGCCCACAAGTGGGCAAAGTGGCTACATAACCCCTGCCGCCTAGGGGGTCCCCAACGCTTCACAGCGGGGGGACGAAATCGGAAGTGGCCCACAAGTAGGCAAGGTGGCTACATTACCCCTGCCGCCTAGGGGGTCCACACCGCTTCAGAGCGGGGGGCAGAATCAAAGGTGGCCTACGAGTGGGTAAAGTGGCTACATAACGCATGCCGCCTGGGGGATCCCCACCGCCTCAGAGCGGGGGGGCAGAATCAGCAGTACCCCACAAGTGGGCAAGGTGTCTACATAACCCCTGCCGCCTAGGGGGTCCCCAACGCTTCAGACCGGGGGGCAGAATCAGAAGTGGCCCAAAAGTAGGCAAGGTGGCTACATAACCCCTGCCGCCTGGGGGATCCCCACCGCTTCAGATCGGGAGGACAAAATCAGAAGTGGCCCACAAGTGGGCAAGTTGACTACATAAACCCTGCCGCCTAGGGGGTCCCCACCGCTTCAGAGCGGGGGGAGACTCAGATGTTGCCCCCAAGTGGGCAAGGTGGGAATATATCCCCTGCCGCCTAGGGGATCCCCACCGCTCCACATTGGGAGGACAAAAGAAGAAGTGGCCCACAAGTGGGCAAGGTGGCTATATAACCCCTGCCACCTAGGGGGTCCCCACTGCTGCACAGCGGGGGGCAGAATCACAAATGGCCCACAAGGGGGCAAGGTGGCTACATAACCCCTGCCGCCGACGGGGATCCCCACCGCTTCACAGCGGGGCACAAAATCAGAAGTGGCCCACAAGTGGGCAAGGTGGCTACATAACCCCTGCGGCCTAGGGGGTCCCCAACGCTTCACAGCGGGGGGACGAAATCAGAAGTGGCCCACAAGTGGGCAAGGTGGCTACATTACCCCTGCCGCCTAGGGGGTCCCCACCGCTTCAGAGCGCGGGGCAGAATCAAAGGTGGCCTACGAGTGGGTAAAGTGGCTACATAACGCATGCTGCCTGGGGGATCCCCACCGCCTCAGAGCGGGGGGGCAGAATCAGAAGTGGCCGACAAGTGGGCAAGGTGTCTACATAACCCGTGCCGCCTAGGGGGTCCCCAACGCTTCAGAGCGGGGGGTAGAATCAGAAGTGGCCCAAAAGTAGGCAAGGTGGCTACATAACCCCTGCCGCCTAGGGGATCCCCACTGCTCCACATTGGGAGGACAAAATCAGAAGTGGCCCACAAGTGGGCAAGGTGGCTATATAACCTCTGCCACCTAGGGGGTCCCCATTGCTTCACAGCGGGGGGCAGAATCACAAGTGGCCCACAAGTGGGCAAGGTGGCTACATAACCCCTGCCGCCTAGGGGATCCCCACCGCTCCACATTGGGAGGACAAAATCAGAAGTGGCCCACAAGTGGGCAAGGTGGCTACATAACCCCTGCCGCCTAGGGGATCCCCGCCGCTTCAGATCGGGAGGACAAAATCAGAAGTGGCCCACAAGTGGGCAAAGTGACTACATAACCCCTGCCGCCTAGCGGGTCCCCACTGCTTCACAGCGGGGGGCAGAATCAGAAGTGGCCCACAAGTGGGCAAGGTGGCAACATAACCCCTGCCGCCTAGGGGGTCCCCACTGCTTCAAAGCGGGGAGCAGAATCACAAGTGGCCCACAAGTGGGCAAGGTGGCTACATAACCCCTGCTGCCTGGGGGATCCCCACCGCTCCAGATTGGAAGGACAAAATCAGAAGTGGCCGACAAGTGGGCAAGGTGACTACATAACCCTTGCCGCCCACGGGGTCCCCACCGCTTCACAGCGGGAAGCGGAATCAGAGGTGGCCCACAAGTGGGCAAAGTGGCTACATAACCCCTGCTGCCCGGGGCATCACCACCGCTTTAGAGCAGGGCACAAAATCAGAAGTGGCCCACAAGTGGGCAAGTGGGCTACATAACCCCTGCCCCTAGGGGGTCCCCACCGCTTCAGAGCGGGGGGCAGAATCAGAAGTGGCCCACAAGTCGGCAAGGTGGCTACATGACCCCTGCCGCCTAGGGGGTCCCCACCGCTTCAGATCGGGGGGCAAACTCACAAGTGGCCCACAAGTGGGCGAGGTCGCTACATAACCCCCGCCGCCTAGGGGATCCCCATCACCTCAGAGCGGAGGACAAAATCAGAAGTGGCCGACAAATGGGCAAGGTGGCTACATTACCCATGCCGCCTAGGGGTCCCCACTGCTTCAGAGCGGGGGACAGAATCAGAAGTGGCCCACAAGTGGGCAAGGTGGCTACATAACCCCCGCCGCCTAGGGGATCCCCATCGCCGCAGAGCGGGGGACAGAATCAGAAGTGGCCCACAAGTGGGCAAGGTGGCTACATTACCCCTGCCGCCTAGGGGGTCCCCACCGCTTCAGAGCGGGGGGCAGAATCACAGGTGGCCCACAAGTGGGCAAGGTGGCTACATAACCCCTGCTGCCTGGGGGATCCCCACCGCTTCAGATCGGGAGGACAAAATCAGAAGTGGCCCACAAGTGGGCAAGGTGACTACATAACCCCTGCCGCCCAGGGGGTCCCCACCGCTTCAAAGCAGGGGGCAGAGAATCGGAAGTGGCCCACAAGTGGGCAAGGTGGCTACATAATCCCTGCCGCTTGGGGGATCCCCACCGCTTGAGAGCACGGGGACAAATCGCAAGTGGCGCACAACTTGGTAAGGTGGCTACATAACCCCTGCCGCCGACGGGGATCCCCACCGCTTCACAGCGGGGCACAAAATCAGAAGTGGCCCACAAGTGGGCAAGGTGGCTACATAACCCCTGCGGCCCAGGGGGTCCCCAACGCTTCACAGCGGGGGGACGAAATCGGAAGTGGCCCCCAAATAGGCAAGGTGGCTACATTACCCCTGCCACCTAGGGGGTCCCCACCGCTTCAGAGCGCGGGGCAGAATCAAAGGTGGCCTACGAGTGGGTAAAGTGGCTACATAACGCATGCTGCCTGGGGGATCCCCACCGCCTCAGAGCGGGGGGGCAGAATCAGCAGTGCCCCACAAGTGGGCAAGGTGTCTACATAACCCCTGCCGCCTAGGGGGCCCCAAACGCTTCAGAGCGGGAGGACAAAATCAGAAGTGGCCCCCAAGTGGGCAAGGTGACTACATAACCCCTGCCGCCTAGGGGGTCCCCACCGCTCCACATTGGGAGGACAAAATCAGAAGTGGCCCACAAGTGGGCAAGGTGGCTATATAACCCCTGCCACCCAGGGGGTTCCCACTGCTGCACAGCGGGGGGCAGAATCACAAGTGGCCCACAAGGGGGCAAGGTGGCTACATAATCCCTGCCGCTTGGGGGATCCCCACCGCTTGAGAGCACGGGGACAAATTGGAAGTGGCGCACAAGTTGGCAAGGTGACTACATAACCCCTGCCGCCGACGGGGATCCCCACCGCTTCACAGCGGGGCACAAAATCAGAAGTGGCCCACAAGTGGGCAAGGTGGCTACATAACCCCTGCCGCCTAGGGGGTCCCCAACGCTTCACAGCGGGGGGACGAAATCAGAAGTGGCCCACAAGTAGGCAAGGTGGCTACATTACCCCTGCCGCCTAGGGGGTCCCCACCGCTTCAGAGCGCGGGGCAGAATCAAAGGTGGCCTACGAGTGGGTAAAGTGGCTACATAACGAATGCTGCCTGGGGGATCCCCACCGCCTCAGAGCGGGGGGGCAGAATCGGAAGTGGCCGACAAGTGGGCAAGGTGTCTACATAACCCGTGCCGCCTAGGGGGTCCCCAACGCTTCAGAGCGGGAGGACAAAATCAGAAGTGGCCCACAAGTGGGCAAGGTGACTACATAACCCCTGCCGCCTAGGGGGTCCCCACCTCTTCAGAGCGGGGGAAGACTCAGATGTGGCCCACAAGTGGGCAAGGTGGCTATATAACCCCTGCCGCCTAGGGGATCCCCACCGCTCCACATTGGGAGGACAAAAGCAGAAGTGGCCCACAAGTGGGCAAGGTGGCTATATAACCCCTGCCACCTAGGGGGTCCCCATTGCTTCACAGCGGGAGGCAGAATCACAAGTGGCCCACAAGTGGGCAAGGTGGCTACATAACCCCTGCCGCCTAGGGGATCCCCACCGCTCCACATTGGGAGGACAAAATCAGAAGTGGCCCACAAGTGGGCAAAGTGACTACATAACCCCTGCCGCCTAGGGGGTCCCCACTGCTTCACAACGGGGGGCAGAATCAGAAGTGGCCCACAAGTGGGCAAGGTGGCAACATAACCCCTGCCGCCTAGGGGGTCCCCACTGCTTCAAAGCGGGGAGCAGAATCACAAGTGGCCCACAAGTGGGCAAGGTGGCTACATAACCCCTGCTGCCTGGGGGATCCCCACCGCTCCAGATTGGCAGGACAAAATCAGAAGTGGCCGACAAGTGGGCAAGGTGACTACATAACCCTTGCCGCCCACGGGGTGCCCACTGCTTCACAGCGGGAAGCGGAATCAGAGGTGGCCCACAAGTGGGCAAAGTGGCTACATTACCCCTGCTGCCCGGGGAATCCCCACCGCTTTAGAGCGGGGCACAAAATCAGAAGTGGCCCACAAGTGGGCAAGTGGGCTACATAACCCCTGCCCCTAGGGGGTCCCCACCGCTTCAGATCGGGGGGCAAACTCACAAGTGGCCCACAAGTGGGCGAGGTCGCTACATAACCCCCGCCGCCTAGGGGATCCCCATCACCTCAGAGCGGAGGACAAAATCAGAAGTGGCCGACAAATGGGCAAGCTGGCTACATTACCCATGCCGCCTAGGGGTCCCCACTGCTTCAGAGCGGGGGACATAATCAGAAGTGGCCCACAAGTGGGCAAGGTGGCTACATAACCCCCGCCGCCTAGGGGATCCCCATCGCCTCAGAGCGGGGGACAAAATCAGAAGTGGCCCACAAGTGGGCAAGGTCGGTGCATTACCCCTGCCGCCTTGGGGGTCCCCACCGCTTCAGAGCGGGGGGCAGAATCAGAAGTGGCCCACAAGCGGGCAAGGTCGCTACATAACCCCCGCCGCCTAGGGGATCCCCATCGCCGCAGAGCGGGGGACAGAATCAGAAGTGGCCCACAAGTGGGCAAGGTGGCTACATTACCCCTGCCGCCTAGGGGGTCCCCACCGCTTCAGATCGGGAGGACAAAATCAGAAGTGGCCCACAAGTGGGCAAGGTGACTACATAACCCCTGCCGCCCAGGGGGTCCCCACCGCTTCAAAGCAAGGGGCAGAGAATCGGAAGTGGCCCACAAGTGGGCAAGGTGGCTACATAATCCCTGCCGCTTGGGGGATCCCCACCGCTTGAGAGCACGGGGACAAATCGCAAGTGGCGCACAAGTTGGCAAGGTGGCTACATAACCCCTGCCGCCGACGGGGATCCCCACCGCTTCACAGCGGGGCACAAAATCAGAAGTGGCCCACAAGTGGGCAAGGTGGCTACATAACCCCTGCCGCCTAGGGGGTCCCCAACGCTTCACAGCGGGGGGACGAAATCGGAAGTGGCCCACAAGTAGGCAAGGTGGCTACATTACCCCTGCCGCCTAGGGGGTCCCCACCGCTTCAGAGCGCGGGGCAGAATCAAAGGTGGCCTACAAGTGGGTAAAGTGGCTACATAACGCATGCTGCCTGGGGGATCCCCACCGCCTCAGAGCGGGGGGGCAGAATCAGCAGTGCCCCACAAGTGGGCAAGGTGTCTACATAACCCCTGCCGCCTAGGGGGTCCCCAACGCTTCAGAGCGGGGGGCAGAATCAGAAGTGGCCCAAAAGTAGGCAAGGTGGCTACATAACCCGTGCCGCCTGGGGGATCCCCAGGGCTTCAGATCGGGAGGACAAAATCAGAAGTGGCCCACAAGTGGGCAAGGTGACTACATAAACCCTGCCGCCTAGGGGGTCCCCACCGCTTTAGAGCGGGGGGAGACTCAGATGTGGCCCACAACTGGGCAAGGTGGCTATATAACCCCTGCCGCCTAGGGGATCCCCACCGCTCCACATTGGGAGGACAAAATCAGAAGTGGCCCACAAGTGGGCAAGGTGGCTACATAACCCGTGCCGCCTAGGGGATCCCCACCGCTCCAGATTGGAAGGACAAAATCAGAAGTGGCCGACAAGTGGGCAAAGTGACTACATAACCCTTGCCGCCCACGGGGTCCCCACCGCTTCACAGCGGGAAGCGGAATCAGAGGTGGCCCACAAGTGGGCAAAGTGGCTACATTACCCCTGCTGCCCGGGGCATCCCCACCGCTTTAGAGCGGGGCACAAAATCAGAAGTGGCCCACAAGTGGGCAAGTGGGCTACATAACCCCTGCCCCTAGGGGGTCCCCACCGCTTCAGAGCGGGGGGCAGAATCAGAAGTGGCCCACAAGTCGGCAAGGTGGCTACATAACCCCTGCCGCCTAGGGGGTCCCCACCGCTTCAGATCGGGGGGCAAACTCACAAGTGGCCCACAAGTGGGCGAGGTCGCTACATAACCCCCGCCGCCTAGGGGATCCCCATCACCTCAGAGCGGAGGACAAAATCAGAAGTGGCCGACAAATGGGCAAGCTGGCTACATTACCCATGCCGCCTAGGGGTCCCCACTGCTTCAGAGCGGGGGACAGAATCAGAAGTGGCCCACAAGTGGGCAAGGTGGCTACATAACCCCCGCCGCCTAGGGGATCCCCATCGCCTCAGAGCGGGGGACAAAATCAGAAGTGGCCAACAAGTGGGCAAGGTCGCTGCATTACCCCTGCCGCCTTGGGGGTCCCCACCGCTTCAGAGCGGGGGGCAGAATCAGAAGTGGCCCACAAGCGGGCAAGGTCGCTACATAACGCCCGCCGCCTAGGGGATCCCCATCGCCGCAGAGCGGGGGACAGAATCAGAAGTGGCCCACAAGTGGGCAAGGTGGCTACATAACCCCTGCCGCCTAGGGGGTCCCCACCGCTTCAGATCGGGAGGACAAAATCAGAAGTGGCCCACAAGTGAGCAAGGTGACTACATAACCCCTGCCGCCCAGGGGGTCCCCACCGCTTCAAAGCAAGGGGCAGAGAATCGGAAGTGGCCCACAAGTGGGCAAGGTGGCTACATAATCCCTGCCGCTTGGGGGATCCCCACCGCTTGAGAGCACGGGGACAAATCGCAAGTGGCGCACAAGTTGGCAAGGTGGCTACATAACCCCTGCCGCCGACGGGGATCCCCACCGCTTCACAGCGGGGCACAAAATCAGAAGTGGCCCACAAGTGGGCAAGGTGGCTACATAACCCTTGCCGCCTAGGGGGTCCCCAACGCTTCACAGCGGGGGGACGAAATCGGAAGTGGCCCACAAGTAGGCAAGGTGGCTACATTACCCCTGCCGCCTAGGGGGTCCCCACCGCTTCAGAGCGCGGGGCAGAATCAAAGGTGGCCTACGAGTGGGTAAAGTGGCTACATAACGCATGCTGCCTGGGGGATCCCCACCGCCTCAGAGCGGGGGGGCAGAATCAGCAGTGCCCCACAAGTGGGCAAGGGGTCTACATAACCCCTGCCGCCTAGGGGGTCCCCAACGCTAGAGAGCGGAGGGCAGAATCAGAAGTGGCCCAAAAGTAGGCAAGGTGGCTACATAACCCGTGCCGCCTGGGGGATCCCCACCGCTTCAGATCGGGAGGACAAAATCAGAAGTGGCCCACAAGTGGGCAAGGTGGCTATATAACCCCTGCCGCCTAGGGGGTCCCCATTGCTTCACAGCGGGGGGAGACTCAGATGTGGCCCACAACTGGGCAAGGTGGCTATATAACCCCTGCCGCCTAAGGGATCCCCACCGCTCAACATTGGGAGGACAAAATCAGAAGTGGCCCACAAGTGGGCAAGGTGGCTACATAACCCCTGCCGCCTGGGGGATCCCCACCGCTTCAGATCGGGAGGACAAAATCAGAAGTGGCCCAAAAGTGGGCAAAGTGACTACATAACCCCTGCCGCCTAGGGGGTCCCCACTGCTTCACATCGGGGGGCAGAATCAGAAGTGGCCCACAAGTGGGCAAGGTGGCAACATAACCCCTGCCGCCTAGGGGGTCCCCACTGCTTCAAAGCGGGGAGCAGAATCACAAGTGGCCCACAAGTGGGCAAGGTGGCTACATAACCCCTGCTGCCTGGGGGATCCCCACCGCTCCAGATTGGAAGGACAAAATCAGAAGTGGCCGACAAGTGGGCAAGGTGACTACATAACCCTTGCCGCCCACGGGGTCCCCACCGCTTCACAGCGGGAAGTGGAATCAGAGGTGGCCCACAAGTGGGCAAAGTGGCTACATAACCCCTGCTGCCCGGGGCATCTCCACCGCTTTAGAGCGGGGCACAAAATCAGAATTGGCCCACAAGTGGGCAAGTGGGCTACATAACCCCTGCCGCCTAGGGGGTCCCCACCGCTTCAGAGCGGGGGGCAGAATCAGAAGTGGCCCACAAGTCGGCAAGGTGGCTACATAACCCCTGCCGCCTAGGGGGTCCCCACCGCTTCAGATTGGGAGGACAAACTCACAAGTGGCCCACAAGTGGGCGAGGTCGCTACATAACCCCCGCCGCCTAGGGGATCCCCATCACCTCAGAGCGGGGGACAAAATCAGAAGTGGCCGACAAGTGGGCAAGCTGGCTACATTACCCATGCCGCCTAGGGGTCCCCACTGCTTCAGAGCAGGGGACAGAATCAGAAGTGGCCCACAAGTGGGCAAGGTCGCTACATAACCCCCGCCACCTAGGGGATCCCAATCGCCTCAGAGCGGGGGACAAAATCAGAAGTGGCCCACAAGTGGGCAAGGTCGCTACATTACCCCTGCCGCCTTGGGGGTCCCCACCGCTTCAGAGCGGGGGGCAGAATCACAGGTGGCCCACAAGTGGGCAAGGTGGCTACATAACCCCTGCTGCCCGGGGGGTCCCCACCGCTTCAGATCGGGAGGACAAAATCAGAAGTGGCCCACAAGTGGGCAAGCTGACTACATAACCCCTGCCGCCCAGGGGGTCCCCACCGCTTCAAAGCAGGGGGCAGAGAATCGGAAGTGGCCCACAAGTGGGCAAGGTGGCTACATAATCCCTGCCGCTTGGGGGATCCCCACCGCTTGAGAGCACGGGGACAAATTGGAAGTGGCGCACAAGTTGGCAAGGTGACTACATAACCCCTGCCGCCGACGGGGATCCCCAACGCTTCACAGCGGGGCACAAAATCAGAAGTGGCCCACAAGTGGGCAAGGTGGCTACATAACCCCTGCCGCCTAGGGGGTCCCCAACGCTTCACAGCGGGGGGACGAAATCGGAAGTGGCCCACAAGTAGGCAAGGTGGCTACATTACCCCTGCCGCCTAGGGGGTCCCCACCGCTTCAGAGCGCGGGGCAGAATGAAAGGTGGTCTACGAGTGGGTAAAGTGGCTACATAACGCATGCTGCCTGGGGGATCCCCACCGCCTCAGAGCGGGGGGGCAGAATCAGCAGTGCCCCACAAGTGGGCAAGGTGTCTACATAACCCCTGCCGCCTAGGGGGTCCCCAACGCTTCAGAGCGGGGGGCAGAATCAGAAGTGGCCCAAAAGTAGGCAAGGTGGCTACATAACCCGTGCCGCCTGGGGGATCCCCACCGCTTCAGATCGGGAGGACAAAATCAGAAGTGGCCCACAAGTGGGCAAGGTGACTACATAACCCCTGCCGCCTAGGGGGTCCCCACCGCTTTAGAGCGGGGGGAGACTCAGATGTGGCCCACAACTGGGCAAGGTGGCTATATAACCCCTGCCGCCTAGGGGATCCCCACCGCTCCACATGCGGAGGACAAAATCAGAAGTGGCCCACAAGTGGGCAAGGCGGCTACATAACCCCTGCCGCCTGGGGGATCCCCACCGCTTCAGATCGGGAGGACAAAATCAGAAGTGGCCCACAAGTGGGCAAAGTGACTACGTAACCCCTGCCGCCTAGGGGGTCCCCACTGCTTCACAGCGGGGGGCAGAATCAGAAGTGGCCCACAAGTGGGCAAGGTGGCTACATAACCCCTGCCGCCTAGGGGGTCCCCACCGCTTTAGAGCGGGGGGAGACTCAGATGTGGCCCACAACTGGGCAAGGTGGCTATATAACCCCTGCCGCCTAGGGGATCCCCACCGCTCCACATGCGGAGGACAAAATCAGAAGTGGCCCACAAGTGGGCAAGGTGGCTACATAACCCCTGCCGCCTAGGGGATCCCCACCGCTCCACATTGGGAGGACAAAATCAGAAGTGGCCCACAAGTGGGCAAGGCGGCTACATAACCCCTGCCGCCTGGGGGATCCCCACCGCTTCAGATCGGGAGGACAAAATCAGAAGTGGCCCACAAGTGGGCAAAGTGACTACGTAACCCCTGCCGCCTAGGGGGTCCCCACTGCTTCACAGCGGGGGGCAGAATCAGAAGTGGCCCACAAGTGGGCAAGGTGGCTACATAACCCCTGCCGCCTAGGGGGTCCCCACTGCTTCAAAGCGGGGAGCAGAATCACAAGTGGCCCACAAGTGGGCAAGGTGGCTACATAACCCCTGCTGCCTGGGGGATCCCCACCGCTCCAGATTGGAAGGAAAAATTAAGAGGTGGCCGACAAGTGGGCAAGGTGACTACATAACCCTTGCCGCCCAAGGGGTCCCCACCGCTTCACAGCGGGAAGCGGAATCAGAGGTGGTCCACAAGTGGGCAAAGTGGCTACATAACCCCTGTTGCCCGGGGCATCCCCACCGCTTTAGAGCGGGGCACAAAATCAGAAGTGGCCCACAAGTGGGCAAGTGGGCTACATAACCCCCGCCGCCTAGGGGGTCCCCACCGCTTCAGAGCGGGGGGCACAATCAGAAGTGGCCCACAAGTGGGCAAGGTGGCTACATAACCCCTGCCGCCTAGGGGGTCCCCACCGCTTCAGATTGAATAACAAACTCACAAGTGGCCCACAAGTGGGCGAGGTCGCTACATATCCCCCGCCGCCTAGGGGATCCCCATCACCTCAGAGCGGAGGACAAAATCAGAAGTGGCCGACAAGTGGGCAAGCTGGCTACATTACCCATGCCGCCTAGGGGTCCCCACTGCTTCAGAGCAGGGGACAGAATCAGAAGTGGCCCACAAGTGGGCAAGGTGGCTACATAACCCCCGCCGCCTAGGGGATCCCCATCGCCTCAGAGCGGGGGACAAAATCAGAAGTGGCCCACAAGTGGGCAAGGTGGCTACATAACCCCCGCCGCCTAGGGGATCCCCATCGCCTCAAAGCGGGGGACAGAATCAGAAGTGGCCCACAAGTGGGCAAGGTGGCTACATAACCCCCGCCGCCTAGGGGATCCCCATCGCCGCAGGGCGGGGGAAAGAATCAGAAGTGGCCGACAAGTGGGCAAGGTTGCTACATTACCGCTGCCGCCTTTGGGGTCCCCACCGCTTCAGAGCGGGGGGCAGAATCAGAAGTGGCCCACAAGTGGGCAAGGTGGCTACATAACCCCTGCCGCCTAGGGGATCCCCACCGCTTCAGATCGGGAGGACAAAATCAGAAGTGGCCCACAAGTGGGCAAGGTGACTACATAACCCCTGCCGCCCAAGGGGTCCCCACCGCTTCAAAGCAGGGGGCAGAGAATTGGAAGTGGCCCACAAGTGGGCAAGGTGGCTACATAATCCCTGCCGCTTGGGGGATCCCCACCGCTTGAGAGCACGGGGACAAATCGGAAGTGGCGCACAAGTTGGCAAGGTGACTACATAACCCCTGCCGCCAAGGGGGATCCCCACCGCTTCACAGCGGGGCACAAAATCAGAAGTGGCCCACAAGTGGGCAAGGTGGCTACATAACCCATGCCGCCTGGGGTATCCCCACCGCTTCAGAGCGGGCGGCAGAATCACAAGTGGCCCACAAGTGGGCAAGGTGGCTACATAACCCCTGCCGCCTAGGGGGTCCCCACCGCTTCAGAGCGGGGGGCACAATCAGAAGTGGCCCACAAGTGGGCAAGGTGGCTACATAACCCCTGCCGCCTAGGGGGTCCCCACCGCTTCAGATTGAATAACAAACTCACAAGTGGCCCACAAGTGGGCGAGGTCGCTACATAACCCCCGCCGCCTAGGGGATCCCCATCACCTCAGAGCGGAGGACAAAATCAGAAGTGGCCGACAAGTGGGCAAGCTGGCTACATTACCCATGCCGCCTAGGGGTCCCCACTGCTTCAGAGCAGGGGACAGAATCAGAAGTGGCCCACAAGTGGGCAAGGTCGCTACATAACCCCCGCCGCCTAGGGGATCCCCATCGCCTCAGAGCGGGGGACAAAATCAGAAGTGGCCCACAAGTGGGCAAGGTGGCTACATAACCCCCGCCGCCTAGGGGATCCCCATCGCCTCAAAGCGGGGGACAGAATCAGAAGTGGCCCACAAGTGGGCAAGGTGGCTACATAACCCCCGCCGCCTAGGGGATCCCCATCGCCGCAGGGCGGGGGAAAGAATCAGAAGTGGCCGACAAGTGGGCAAGGTTGCTACATTACCGCTGCCGCCTTTGGGGTCCCCACCGCTTCAGAGCGGGGGGCAGAATCAGAAGTGGCCCACAAGTGGGCAAGGTGGCTACATAACCCCTGCCGCCTAGGGGATCCCCACCGCTTCAGATCGGGAGGACAAAATCAGAAGTGGCCCACAAGTGGGCAAGGTGACTACATAACCCCTGCCGCCCAGGGGGTCCCCACCGCTTCAAAGCAGGGGGCAGAGAATCGGAAGTGGCCCACAAGTGGGCAACGTGGCTACATAATCCCTGCCGCTTGGGGGATCCCCACCGCTTGAGAGCACGGGGACAAATCGCAAGTGGCGCACAAGTTGGCAAGGTGACTACATAACCCCTGCCGCCAAGGGGGATCCCCACCGCTTCATAGCGGGGCACAAAATCAGAAGTGGCCCACAAGTGGGCAAGGTGGCTACATAACCCCTGCCGCCTGGGGTATCCCCACCGCTTCAGAGCGGGCGGCAGAATCACAAGTGGCCCACAAGTGGGCAAGGTGGCTACATAACCCCTGCCGCCTAGGGGGTCCCCACCGCTTCAGAGCGGGTGGCAGAATCAGGTTGGCCCACAAGCTGGCAAGGTGGCTACATAACCCATGCCGCCGAGGGGCTCCCCACCGCTTCAAAGTGGCAGACCTTAACCAAAAAAAAGAGCTGAAACAGGCTCCCATCAGCCAAGGTCCGACCCGGAGGCCGGGTCAGGGTCAAAATCCTTTTTTGTGCTTTTCAGTCATTTTTTGAATTCTCCACGAAATTCTGAGTATTTTGAGTACAGACACATAGCGTCGAACAAACAAATTTTCCCCTCCCGTATGCCTAAATCAAAATCTCCGGCGCCGACAAAGCATATTGTTCCGTACAACAATTTTGGGGTCCATAGAGCCCCCCCACCCCCCCTTTGGGGTCGGGTCCCGACCAGGATCAGCCCCCGTGATCGGTATATACCACCATCCAAGCCTGGTCCCTCCGAGTGCCCCGATGATGTTTCGGAGAAGGGGGCACCACCGATCGGCTGGTTGAGACTTGCAAAAATAAGGGAGAGGGCAACCGTTCGGCGCCAATTGTAGGTAGGGTAGGACAGGTATCTCTAAGAAGAAGCCGAAGAGGACTGTTGGAGAAGGGACCGCAAGCAAAACAGTTTTCAGTTTTTTTTTCTTCACTTTTTGAAACTGAGTAAAAAAACCCAAAAATACAGTAAAGCTGAGTAGAAAAAAATTACTTCTCAAAATTGAGTGGACTGAGTTTCAAAACTGAGCAAAAATTGCCTTTTTTTAATAAAAAAAAATCACTCAGTATTGACAGACCTGTGATGGAATGTGCCTTTGTTGTTGCAGAGAGGTTTCTTAGGGGGCACATGTGTACACAGTGCATAAATGGATGGGTGGGGTGGGTGTGGCATTCGGAAGTAGGTCAAGATGTGCATTCAGAAAGGCGTTGTGATCAACAAGTGCATACAAGAATTGTATTTAGGAAGGGGTTACGGATTGGGAAGCGGATTCTGGATCTAGATTTGGCTCCTTCCAAATTTCTGCTGGTGGGCGTGTGTATGTAGCTGTGTATGCATGGTGTGGATAAATCAAGGGCCAACTGTGTGCGAGAACTTCAGGGGTCCGGCGGGGGGGAGGGGGGGTGGTGGAGGGGTCCAGCCGCCCCCCCCCCCCACCCAGCCAGGACGAAAAATTTTCAACCCGAACATACATACCTGAAAATGATCAGCGTGTCATAAAAAATTCTGGCCCCCCCTGGGGGTGTTGCACGTGGGTTGGGGAGTGGTGAAGGTAGGGGACAAAAAAATTTTCATGCTTTCAATGTGTATTTGAACTCTTCATAACAATCCCAGCATTTTAAATATACACACATGGGGTGAAAAAAAAATTTCACCCCCTGCCGTCCCCGAAAACAATTTCTGCGGTGCCTTGGGCGTTCAGATTACCAGCCAAAATCTGAAATTGCCATGGGTTGGGCCCGAGAACTTTGGGGGGCTGGAGGGTGGGGGGGGGAGGGGTTCTGAACAAGGGTGCCGGTGCAGATGTGGGTGTAAGGACCGGGGGGGGGGGGGCGTAGCATCAGGCCATATGCCGACTCCTTCCCACTCTCAGACCACTTTCAGGGGGGGCGAGGGGGGCAGCCAAGAAAGGGGGGGGGGGGCAGGCTTCATACCCTGACGTATATGGCATAAAATGACCGCCTCATCGCCCTAATCACTTCGAAGCATGCAGGAACGCGTCGCGTGCCCTTCGTGGGGTGCTCCTCCTCAGGGTCCCGAAACATGGGTGATGGAAGTGGTGGAGATGACAGAGGTGAAGAAAGGAGGCCTAATAGCGCTTGTCCAAGGGCCGATCAAAGTGGGCCCAAAAGAGGGCGGAATTGCTACATCACCCCTGCATTCTCGGGGATCCCCAACAAAGGGGACAAAATCAAAGCGGGCCCAAAAGAGGGCGGAAATGCTACATCACCCCTGCATTCTCGGGGATCCCCAAACAAAGGGGGGCAAAATCAGAATTGGCTGCCTCAACCCTACCTTCTGGGGGGCCCAAAAGTGGGTGGAAATGCTACATCACCCCTGCATTCTCGGGGATCCCCAACAAAGGGGACAAAATCAAAGCTGGCCCAAAAGAGGGCAGAAATGCTACATCACCCCTGCATTCTCGGGGATCCCCAACAAAGGGGACAAAATCAAAGCGGACCCAAAAGAGGGCAGAAATGCTACATCACCCCTGCATTCTCGGGGATCCCCAACAAAGGGGACAAAATCAAAGCGGACCCAAAAGAGGGCGGAAATGCTACATCACCCCTGCATTCTCGGGGATCCCCAAACAAAGGGGGGCAAAATCAGAATTGGCTGCCTCAACCCTACCTTCTAGGGGGCCCAAAAGTGGGCGGAAATGCTACATCACCCCTGCATTCTCGGGGATCCCCAACAAAGGGGACAAAATCAAAGCGGACCCAAAAGAGGGCAGAAATGCTACATCACCCCTGCATTCTCGGGGATCCCCAAACAAAGGGGGGCAAAACCAGAATTGGCTGCCTCAACCCTACCTTCTGGGGGGCCCAAAAGTGGGTGGAAATGCTACATCACCCCTGCATTCTCGGGGGTCCCCAACAAAGGGGACAAAACCGAAGCACCAAAAAAAAAACAACAGAAAAACGTAAAAAAAATTTCTACAGTGTCCTTGACCCTGCCTAGGGTCTTGCATGTTGCCCCCACTGGGGATTGAACCCATGACCCTACAATTGCAGAGACACTACTTTACCCACTAGGGTATGGGCCATCTCTGAGAAATTTCTGCACAGGGGTGGTATTAGTATTTGGTCCAATTTGGTTTTCATCCATTATTGGGTTCTCCTACAAAAACTGAGTATTTTGAGTATAGACACATGAGGTGAAAACCAAGTTTTTCACCCTCTACTAGATCAAGCAAATTTTCCTTAGGGCGCCTTTGGCGCCCATGGTCAGGCACTTTCGGACCAAATTCCGGAGGGGGGGGGGGAGGGGGGGGGGATTCGGCGTAAAGGGTCCGGTCCCGGCGAGCCCCCCATGGGTGTAAGTCAGGACAGGCTCTGGGGATACCAGAGGACAATTCCGATGAGCAGCCACAGCGCCTGGTACTCCACGAGCCACTGGCCCACGTGATGCTGAGGGCACCCCTCGTCGAAGATGAAGGAGTAGTTGCGTTGATCGCGTGGGATGAGCTTCGACAGATAGTACAGTCGGATCGCGGGCACCACCAGATTGATGAGGGAACTGGACGCCAACTGAACGCAGCACAGCAGCACCACTTTGGAGCTGAACAGCCACCGGCTGTGGTCCACCGAGTTCAGCCCCGTCGCCGTCGTGGCGCTCGTGGTCATGAACAGGCAGTCGTACCAGAAATGCGTGGCGCTGTGCGACTGCCGCGGGTACTCTATCCAGAAAATGACGAAGGAGGCCAGCACCGCCAGGCCTGTCTTCCACAGCAGGTAGTACCACAGCCACGGGATCTGGCTGGTCTCGTGGACCTGGTTGATGGGGCTCACGACATCGTCCACCATCGACATCCATTTTTGGTGTACCGGTTGACATGGGGACACGGGACTCGCAGGGGACGTGAACGTGTCATACGACGCCGTTGCCGCCACAGGAGCGCCATCGTGCAAAGTGGCCATACCCCTCTGCTGTCGAGTAGATGCAGTCACCAATGTGCACAGCGGTACCCTCCCCCGCCCTTGTCCAGTCCCCTCCCATTACCATCCCCAGGGGCGGGGGGGGGGACCGTCACGTTTTCTGCGCAGTACAGTGCTCTCGTACAATGGCGGTGTCGCCCCCCCCCCCCCCCAATGGAGAACCGTCACTTGGCAACCGTTCCCTGGGGGGGACCGTCGCACGCCGGGGGAGACTGAATAAGGGGGGGGGGGGTAACAACAGTGGGTTTCTGTGGCAGACTCTCCACTGTGTGTCACTGTGCACAGCCTAGTCACCTGTCCTGCAGTACTACTCTTTCCCTCTTCCAAGAAAAAGGGTTGCACGAAGAATTGACGTTCCGTCACAGGCAGCTTTGTGTCACAGTGTTCATGCGGGACAGCTGTGCACTGCCAGTGTACCACGTGGGCGCTGCGTGCACATTTGTTGCTGGAAGCCATACAACATGGCCATGAAGACCAGCAACTTCCGAGAGCACAAAAAAATGTACCAAAACACAGTTCATGGTTGTGATCATCTTCTCCAGTGGCATACTCATCAGCCCCTAACCCATGGCACTTGCTTAAACCCAGAGCGGGGTGAGGCTTGAAATAGTGTCCCGGTGCTTCCAGTAGTACACTTTGCACTGTGCTTATAGCTCCCCAGGTTATAGCCCCCTAGGCTATAGCCCCTGAGGTTATAGCCCCCGAGGTTGTAGTCCCCAGGTTGTAGTCCCCCAGGCTGTAGTCCCCCAGGTTGTAGTCCCCCAGGTTGTAGTCCCCCAGGTTGTAGTCCCCCAGGTTGTAGTCCCCAAGGTTGTAGTCCCCGAGGTTGTAGTCCCCCTGGCCCTCTGGTGCCCGATCCCCTGCGCGCTTGGACAATTACACAGGACGCCTCAGGGGCCAGCGGTGGCCCCATGGGTGCCGGATCCCCTGGGCGTTGACCAAACATGATTGTGTGCTGTAGCGCTCTATGGTTGGTCCACTGGGTGCCGCGTCCCGTGCGCACGTTGGACCACAACCTCTAGCTATCATGAGCTCCATGGCCAAAAACCTGTGTGGAGTCGATCTTCAGTAATGCTGGTGCCGTCGTTTCCTGGTGCGTGAACAAGCGTGGTAGGGGCCCACTGGGCGGGGTGGAGGCGAACCCTGGGGGGGGCGGGGGGGACTTGGGCGCCCAGGGGCGGGTTGTTGACGTCAGTGTGGGGTACCCTTGTCGTCCCCTTCCCCCTTACGGCTGGTCTGCCCTTGGTGGGCTCCCCCATGTCATGCAAGCAGCCCCGTGTGGGCTGTGGGGGACACCCCCACCTGATGCCGGTTAAGCAGCGGTTGCCCTGGCATCCGGTAGCAACGGGCGCCCCCCCCCCTGCCCCACAGGAGGGGCCAGTCGGGTCTAGTGCCTTCGAGGACCCCTGGGACTAAAAGGGCTGTAGCACCACAACTCGGGAGCCATCCCAGGGAGGTCCCTAAAGCAGGGAAGCACTCAGCGCACCCTGGAACCCCTCCAATTGCCCTGGGTGCACCCAGGCCGTGGGAGTGTGGGATCCAGCCTTCACGGTAGCGCCACCTGACCCCGAAATAAGAATTGGTGTGTTGGTGCTTTCTTTACTTGGCGTGTGTTCTTTGTTTGGGGCTGAAGATATGTGAACCCCAAAACAAGCCAACACAAAGTTCCAACAACACAAAGTTGGCGGAATTCGGCAGCCCCGGCTTTTTACTTGATAGCTCACCGCATCAATGGTATGGCACTGCAACGAGACGCTCTTGGTCACATTGGGTTCACTCTCCCTTTCGGGGAGGGATCGCCTTCTCATTCCTGGAAAGTGGGCACCCACGAACCAGATATGCCCACAAATGTGCAGTCGATGCACAGACCCCCTGATACCTACCTGCAACAGGAAGAGAGTGTGAATGCTAGTGCAGTCTCTTGGCAGCCCTTAGGGGACGCACCAATGTGCTTCCAATTTGGTCGGCGCAAAGCCCCATCCCATCTTTGGGGACAGCCAGCCTTTAAGCCCCCCCCTACACACACTCAGGTGTCCCATGCTTTCTACAGAGCCCTTAGAGATATGTGCTCCGGTTTTCTCCTCTCCATCGTCTGTATTCATCACCTGTGGGTGATGGAACATGCACGACTCCTTGTACCTGCAGCTCACTCCATACCAGCAGTCCACGCAGCACAAGAACAACGGCATCCCCAAACTCCTGTGTGCTAACGCCTAAACAGCACCACCCGACCAGGTGCAGGCACAGAATCCGTCGTGGTGTGTTACAGGTCGGACACATACGGGGTGGTAGTGCCCCACACCTGAAAATGGCAATTTAGACAGTCACTATTGCACGACACACACATCACATCACATCAGCCCCTAATTTGGCCAATTCTCAGCCCAAAACCCCGCAAACGCCAAAGATGGACCTGAAACCCACTGAAAGCGTGGCACACACCAAAATGAGCAAGTCTGTAATGTGATTCGGCGCACCCTCACCCCCAACACACACACGTTCCCCTTTTCACCAGTCAAAGCTCATGGGCCAACGGGTAAACGGAATGCCAAAGGCAGGGCAGTACACACGCAACAAATCGGGACAGATTGTTGAGCTCAGCGTTACCCCAGCATAGTATGCCACCATGTGAGGCTGTGTTCCACAAGATGCAGTCTGCAGAGGTTGCGGGGCACTGTGGGAATTGCCACTTGCGAACACTTTGGGGCAACGGGCCTGCCACGAAACGTAGCAGAGTTGTTGTCGCTTAACGAAATACAGGAAACACACGTGTCTACGTTTTCTGGCGCCAGACGTCGCGCATCCCCGGTGCACACAATGTGCACAGTTGACTCGCATTGGGTGTAAATATATATGGTGTAGTTATGTATATTTCGGAATCTAACAACCACAGACAAGGACGTGTCGCAATGAGACATGGACCGCAAGCCGCGACAATACATGCAATGCATTCAGCAGGCGCCTGTCCAAGGCTTGTACCAAATGTACGGTGCGCATCATCAACAACGTGGGACCATGGGTCATGACAGGACCCGCACGAATCATCAGCCTCCATCAACCGCAAAACACTCTGTTGGTTTGATCGCCATGAATGTGTAGCAGTTGACGCCAAGCGTGACGGCTTCTTGTGCCTGGCAATGGGGGCACTGCGTGGCAATTGATGCAGATTGTTGCAGTGGGTGCGTTTGGGCATTGTTGCAGTCCAACAGCGGACATTGGCTTGTGTCCTAGGCAACGACACACGTGGGTCTGTTTGGCAATGGTTGCAGCACGTTGCATGCAGGCACTTGTGGTAGAAGGGGGCGCGCAGATTACCGCTTTTGCAGTGACTCTAAAGCCAGTCAGAGAGGGAACACGGAGGTTTGTGACTGTCGACGCACGCGCGTATGTTGGCGTGCGCGTGCAGAGGAATGCTGTGTTTGTATCACTGCTGCGTACCTGGCCGGCAAGGGTGCCGTCGGGTTCCAGCAGCGGTGCACGCCGCACGTACTGCCGCAGGACCGCCAAGGGGAACTCCCTTTTGGGGCGCCTCAGCGGACAATGGTACACATGTGTCATCGGATTGTCCACCTGCAAGAGGATTTTGTCTCCGGGAACGGTCAAGGACTTGACGGTGAGGTTGAGTAGCGAGTGGGACCAGGGGAAGCCCCCCACATAGACACGGTGCCGACGCTATCGGGCTGCCCACTCCCTCATCGACCTGGCGCCCCGTCGGTTCGTAGCACTTGTTGATGCATGCCAAGTAGTTGATGACTTCCCGGAAAATGCGCTTCAGCACTGCATGCATGGGATGTTCTGGCCGGCATGTCATGCGGTATGCCTACGCCTTCAGGTGAGAGGCAGGATCCAACACAGCAATCTGAGGGAGTTGGGGTGCGGGTGAGAGGTAGGATACAGCACAGCGATCTGAGGGAGTTGGGGTGCGGGAGACAGTGGGTATATAATAGTGCTATCGCCCAGCACCATGATAACACTCAACGATTGTGTCCTTTGTCAGCTATGTTGCACTTGAACTGAGGCTTTTCCATGTACATGCGCCCTGTGGGTACCACATTGTGCATAGCATCCCAAAGACTCAAAGAGAGCACCATTTCAATATATCTCACATTGCGGATGTGAGTGGGAAACCGTCACAAGGGCGGCTGTCCTAACCCTGAGGCTCGGGCCTGAGGCTCGGGCCAAAGGGCCATTCCCAAGGGACAAGAGCCCACCCAACCAGTCCACGGCCTAAGCCAAGAATGATTCGCGGAAAACATCCTGTTCGTCTCTAATTTTCTGGAGATAGAGCGCCTTGAACTGCTTACAGAAGCTGGAGCACTCCAGCCCCTTGAAATCCGGGTTGTACTCCACCTTCGTTCTAGTGAACGTGTCCTCAAACACGAGGTTGCCTTCCAGATCCCCAACCGCATGCTGATCAAATCGGACAGAGGCTTCGCGAAATTTCAGATATTGGGGCATCAGCCTCCCCATCTCCGTCTTCCGCCGGTCGGTGACGTTCTTGATCCTGTTGGCAGAGATCTGCTTCTGCTCGACACGCGCCCTAAGCACCAACAGAAGCTGAAAGGCAGCCAGGAGCCACAGTTGGTACACTTGGCCCTCGTCATCCCCCCATTCGGAGCTGTGCTCCAAATGGGCTACAGCCAAGTTGACGAGCTTCAAGAGCCCATCGTCAATGTCCTGCGCCAGGCGGATCTTCTCCTTCTCATACCTTTCCACCAGCATGTCTTGGTACTTCTCCATGCAACTCATGTAAGCGCCCCGCATCTTCGTTGCCTCATTGGCAAGTACAACGCCTTTGATCTTCTGCACGAGGAGGTCCACATCAGAACGCTGCTGCAGCAGACAGTCCATCGCCAAAGCTGCGCCCGCCACACCAGCACCCAGAACAATGCTGTACTTGGGTGCTAGGTCTTTCAACATCTTCACACACCTGTCTTTGGCCTTTTTTGAGGGATCACTCGCAGCCATCGTGTTCAGGCCCTGTTGCAGAAGCCAGTAGCTGCATTTATAAGTCAATGGGGCTGTGATGGTGGTGGAACTTGATTGGGTCCGTTGAGCTTTGTGAACACTGTCCAGCCACTCGTGGCAATACCTGACGCGGTCTTCCGCCAAAGCTGATGGACCCATGTTTTAAGAGAGACGTCTGTGAGATGCGAGCTGAGTTTGGAGAACTTTTTTTTTGGCTCAGACCAAAATGTGCTGGGGTAGCCTGCTCAGTTTACAGTACTTGAGATAACCTCTCAGAATCAAGGTTCAGGGCTATCCAGTGCTACAATGATCCCACAGTGGCTGTGGTAGCGGATCTGACACGTATTGAGGGTTAGTTGAGCTGAAAACAGGTTATGCAGTGGGAGAATGCCACGCCCGTAGGCTTCCCAGTGTGCATGAGGCACAATGACTGTAGGTTGAAAAAGAGCTGAGTTTGGGGAACTTGTCAGCGCATTCTATGGGGATTGGCAACTTCTTACAAGAGACGCTTCACAGTGGCACGTTTCCGAGGGGAATCCGAATTTGTGCAATGCCACTTTGATTGTACACAACTGTTCTGCGGAGGAGCCCAAAAGCGCACAACGCAGAACTCCCACATCCCAGCTCATGAATACCACGTCCAGGGACAAGGTGCAGGAAACCTCCCAAACCCAGCCATCCCAACCCACGTTCGCTGATTTGGCGATTTCTGGCTCTGCAGTAGTTCATTTGTTTTTTCATTGCTCGGTCACCACGACCATATCGACCATTCAGTAGTCCTGCCTCCTCCCCTTCCCCCTTGGCCCTTCTCTCAGCTCCCTTATCCCTTCCCTTTCACTCAGCCACTGTCCCCTGCCCGACCAGGGGGGAGCGGGGCAGGGCGGGGTGGGGCGGGCGGGGCGGGCGGGGGGGGGGGGGGCTGGCGGGCGGGGCGAGCGGGGCAGGGCAGGGCGGGCGGGCGGGGAGTGCAGGGCGTGGCGGGCGGGGCGCAGCGGGGCGGGCGGGACGTGCAGGGCAGGGCGGGGCGGGCGGGGCAAGGCGTGGCGAGGCGGGGCGGGCAGGGCGAGGAGGGGCAAGCACGGCAGGCAGGGCGGCGGGGGCGGCCAGGGCGGCCGGGGGGGGGGGGGGCGGGCGGGCCGGGCCGGGCAGGGCGGGCGGGGGGACCCGAAAAATGAGGGACTCCCAACCGCCACACAGCAGCTTACTCGGTGCCGCCAGGTGTGGGGAGGAAGGGGGCGGAGCGGGGCGGTGCGGGATGGGGCGGGGCGGTGTGGGGCGCAAGGGGGCGGGGCAGTGTGGGGCGGAACGGGGTGGGGCGGTGTGGGGCGGAACGGGGCGGGGCAGTGTGGGGCGGGACGGGGCAGGGCGGTGTTGGTCGCGGGGTGGGGCGGTACAGGGCAGGGCGCTGTGGGGCGGGACGGGGCGGGGTGGTGTGGGGCGGGGCGGTGTGGGGCTGAAGGGGGCGGTGCGGTGTGGGTTGGGACGGGGCGGGGCGGTGTGGGGCGGGACGGGGCAGGACGGTGTGGGGCGGGGCGGGGGAGGCCGGTGTGGGGCGGGACGAGGTAGGGCAGTGTGGGGCCGGACGGTGTGGGGCGGGACGGTGTGGGGCGGTGTGGGGCGGGACGGGGCACGGTAGTGTGGGGAGGAAGGGGGCGGCGTGGTGTGGGGCGGGACAGGGCGGGGCAGTGTTGGTCGCGGGGTGGGGCGGTACAGGGCAGGGCGCTATGGGGCGGGACGGGGCGGGGCGCTGTGGGGAGGAAGGGGGCGGGGCGGTGTGGGGCGGTGTTGATCGCGGGGCGGGGTGGTGTGGGGCGGGGCAGTGTGGGGATGAAGGGGGAGGGGCGGTATAGGTCGGGATGGGGCGGAGCGGTGTGGGGATGAAGGGGGAGGGGCGGTACAGGTTGGGATGGGGCGAGGCGGTGTTGGTCGCGGGGCTGGGCGGTGTGGGGTGCGACGGGGCGGGGCGGTGTGGGGTGCGACGGGGCGAGGCGGTGTGGGGCACGACCTCCCGTGAAATCACATCATTATGACAGTCACGCAGCCAAGATGAGGCGAGTGTCCGCCCGACTATGTCCGGCTTTTTTTGGCCTTGAGGCTGGACAGTTGGAACCAGTCATTTTTGGAAGGGACAGGCGCCTGAACTGTGTCCCAACCCAACACCTGTCACTGTGCCACCAGCATGCCGTCGGCGTGCCGCCAGTGTGCTGTGTGTGTGGTGTGAGTGTGGTGTGAGTGTGGTGTGAGTGTGGTGTGAGTGTGGTGTGAGTGTGGTGTGAGTGTGTCCGGTGGCCTTGAGGGGGAGTCGTCGCACAGTGCGCGCACGGTTCAATGGTTTTTGGAATATTCACCCAGCTTCTACCCCGTTGAACAGCCCCCACAAAACCACACCCAGGGTCCCAATTTCTGCACCCTGCGGCCCTTGCTAGCATACCAGGAATTTTTTTTTGTTCTAATGCCTGTCACAGGTCCCAGGGTCCTAATTTCTGCAACTTGCAGCTCTTGCTGGTGTATCAGAAACATCTAGTTTTTAGCCTGATGCAGTTGAAAAAAGACCTGTAAGTGTGCATTGTCTTTTTGCAGCCTGCTGGTCCTTCTTGTGCTCTTTGTTGAAGCGCAAACGCTCCATCTCTGGAGCTGTGTTGCACAGTTTTGAAGCCCCCCGCTCTTTTTTCTGGATCCTTGGGTTTGGGGTGAATCCAGTTGCAGCGCAGAATCTTTTTAATGACAGCAAGGACCTCAGGAAGATCAGGACATACAGGGTGGCATTGCTTCCAAAAATTGAGGTGTGCTGTTCTCAAATTCTCCACAAAGACCTGGCGTTCCAAAGGTCGGGTTGCAGGCATTTCAAGTTCATCTAGTTGTACAGAAACAGGGAAATATGCCCTGGCCTGATGCACAAAAGCCTTCTCCCGCACAGTGAAGGGTTGTGCCCAAGCGGGAGGGGACGAGACGCACAGAGAGGGGTTTATTTTCAGTGCAGTCTCCACCAAGCTCTCTCAGACCCTGTGAGTGCCACGACGTCGTCTCGCATCCCCCCTTCTTGGCAAAGAACCCCTCCCCTCTTACCGTAGCACTCAGCCAACACAATGCACCGTTTAATAGAAAGAAAGAAAATTTTGGAAATGGAAATTTTCAGAAAGGGGGCAACCAATGGTCAACCAACAGCTGAATAGTTGTCCTGCATCCACAACAACCACGAAGAACCCAACTTTGTGGGAAAAAAATTCAGGCGTTCTGGATCTGGGTAATAGACAATACCCAAAAGTATGCACGGATCAAGCAACACCCCCTGAGTAAGTTGTTGATTGTTTCCAATTTCACGCACTCTGTTGTGATTCGTTTGGGGGGGGGGGGGTTCAATTGATTTGCTTTGTTTGGGCCAACCACATCTGGCCTCTCTGCCCATACCGGAACCCTTCAGAAATTTTCAGGTACCCCCAGTCCCACAGCACAAACACAGACACACACACTCACTCACACGCACACTCCCAAACGCGTGGTGCAACGCAGGAAGACGGAGGCCGAGAGGGCGTTCAGCTACTGGACAATTCAGCTACTACTTTTGTCAATAGTAGGGATCATCCCTGAAGTAGGCAGGGGATCGGTCCAAAGGAAATTGAGGTACCCAACCAGGACCCCCCCCCCGTTTTTTTTTTCAAAATTTTGGGGGGGGGGGGGCTACAAAAAAAACCCTTCTACCAGGGAACAACGGCACCCCAGTGGCACCCCCTTGGGAGCTGTGGGCCCACTCACCCACCCATCTACCTGGGGCTGAGTGACAAGCGTGCGATCATCATGGGGTTGAATGCTGAAGGGGGGGTTGGGGGTCCAAGATGACCCACCCAACTCGGCTGACACACCCACCGAGACCCCCTCCTCCAATTTAAATCCTCACAGCGATGTCTGGTCAATAGAGCTCTCGGAAAAAAGGCTCAAATGATAGACCCCTGAAAATCCCAACCTTGCACAGAAAAGGAAAAAACAATGACCCTCCAGCTTATGAACCAAGTTGGCCTGGGAATCCAGGAAACCCCGACCGCCACTCGAGGGCCACCAGCACTCTTCATAGCCAGGACTGCTCCTGTACTACCAACCCCGCGAACCAGAATTTGCGACCAGCTCTTACGTCCATCAAAGAAGTGCACGAACGATGATAAACACAGGCCTCTTCAGATTTTGCTGCCAAAAACAAAAAGGAAACCGCGCAGAGGTCACCTTGGAAGCAATATCCTCCAAAGGATACTGCATCCCTTTGTGAAATACCCTTTGGCAGACCATGACAAGTGTAGAAGCCCCTTGCAGCTGCTGTGCACAGTGCGCATCGTCTTGTTGGAGCTATGCACTACACATCAATTGTTGATCTCCAGCAACAGTTGGGCCTGCGACGGTTTGTGCTGCATCACCAAAACATGGCTCGGAGCTGGTAAATAAAAGAAGCGGGCATGGAAGCCGCGCCCACACTGCTGTACAAGACCACTGCATGAACTCTTTGACCCTTTCCTCTTGCCCAATTGAGGGACCCCTCCTCAACTCAGAAGGAAGCGATCTCAAGCAGCATCTTTCGGGCCTTGCTGAAGCTGTTTCGTGCACAATCCCAGTTGATTGTTCAGCAGTCAAGCAGATCCGACCAGTATGGCCGAATCATGCCAGAGCAAATCTGTTAAGCCCGTATCTTCATTTATGTAAGTTTGTGGGAGACGCCGCGGGGATTACTTCTGTGTTGCGCAGCCCACCCTGGAAACTACCAATCGCTATGCTCCCTGGGGTTCTGTGCTGAAACCCTGCGACCCCACTGTAGTGACCTGCCTCACGGGACATGTAGCACAGGCAGAGAAAAGCGTTCTCCAATTCACATGCAAAATGATGTGACCGGACAAAATCGGTGCGGAGCACTGTCCGAGTCACAAGTGTTCAGTGCATCACGGTCTCTGAGTGTTTTGCAGGTAATCTGGACTGTTCAGAGGGGGACAGCAATCGTCTCTGGCCGTATTCTGTGACACAGCGCACCCGGAGTGCAGCTGCGGTATCATTGACCTCCCAACACCCACCCACGGTGCCCCCGCTTCGCAATGTACAATCTCGGCACCATCGCTCTGCCCCAAACTCTTCGCAGGGCCTCAGTGGGAAGAGAACGAAGGCAGTGCCGGGCTGCACTGGTCGTGTCCGAGCATCAGGTATCCCCCATCGTTGCCCACGCTGCGCGTGCCCCAGCGTGGCCGCCCGCGAAAAACGGGCTCCGTGATGACTCACAGACCCCCAAAGTACGGGATTTCGCGCGTGCGCCAGAATGTCGGCCGTAGGATCACTGCGTCTCCGTGAACTGCAATGGCACCCCCTACTACACACAGGGACTGTCCTATGTGTGCCCCTCGCCCTTGCGCCTTGGCCTCACTTGCGTGCTTTTGCCCTCGTTCTGCAGTGTGGAGACCAGCAGTTGACGTGTTCGAAACAGGCTGTCTCGCGGCTATGACACAGCAGGAGACCGATAGCCTGGATCGTCCCTGAGGTTTGTTGTCCTGTGCACCCTAGAAGGTCCCGGTTGTCAGGCATGAGGCCGCACTTCGGCGGAAGCCCGGCCTTGCCTCTTGTGCACCAACGTGTTCGAAACAATTCGTGGCGCGAGCCTGCGGTTGGTGCGAATGCATGCAACCCCAAACTGCCTGGGGAATATATAATTGCGTGACTTGATTGTGGGCTGCATGTGCCTTGGCGGCTCAGTGCTTGCGTGACATTAGAGTCGTGGCCTGGGGACTGAGATTGTGGCTGTCGCTACGTGCACCTGCTGTGTACCTCTGCGCGTTGGTGGGAGGCAAACTTGCGGGGGTTGTCAGCGGTGCTCGCCGGGAAAAGGGGTCGAGAGGCGAGCACTGCAGATCAAGACGGGAATGGGACCTTGGTCCCAGAGATCGGTACCCCACCCCCTTTGCGTGAATGGGCCTTCTAATAAGAGGGTGCGGTGCGAGTGGGGGGCATGAGGTCTATATTCTGATTCTTCTCGGTACTCCGTGGCCTTTGCAGTCGGCAAAAGGCCCAAACACCGGCTTTGTTTGTGCACTTCTACCCCTGCCCCCTGCCCACGCCCCATGCCCCACTGCCCCTGCCCATTTCCCCGGCCCCTGCCCCTGTTCCTGCCCACCAGACACAGGCGCACGCCAACCGTTTCCTCCCCCTCAACCCCAATAGAGTGTCCCCCTGAGATACGGTCCTCGCACTCCGGCGGGTTTCGATGATTTTAGGTATTTGTTTGGGGGATTGGACCTTTTGCCATTCCGAACGGAGTCATTTCGGAACGCCAGCCACCAAATTCTACTTCAGGGCACTGAATGGCAAACAGCTCCAACGCAATACTCCCACCCCTGGCCCACTGTGCAATGCAACCAAAGCTGGGGCGCAGGACGGCAGTGCGAGGAGGACATATCCCCAAGCCTGTACTTGGGCGTACAGAACAGGTGGCGTGCCATGCACCCCAGACGCCCCATTGCGTCTGGAGAGGTCCATGAGCCCAATTGCGACGGGAATCAGCTTCACTTCAGCATCCGGGCAGACCGGCTGGTGGTGTTTCGTTGCAGTTACCCCCTAACTCGGAGGACCTCCCCTCACGTTCCACTGAAGTGGCAAACACCGAGAAACAGGCAAACCCTTTGGGGGTGTTGTTGCACGGTGCGCGCACGGTGCGACGCTCCTTTTTATAAAAACATTTAGGGAGATTTTACCCGCGAAAGAGGCCCTCTCAAATCCACTGCGGTAGGAATTCGTAGGGGCTTCTGAATGGCGGAGTTGGGCAGCTTATGTGTGCCATGGAGGTGGACTTCACCTCGGCTTTTATGTTGCATTCTCTCACTTTCCCCCTTCACCCCACATCGGGCAAAAAGCAGTGCCCGTGTAAACCAACACACAACAACTTGGCACAGTGCGCGCAACACCCCTTTTAGCCTGACCCTCCCCCCGTACTAAATTGTGATGGAAAAGGAGGTGCACATCTCTACACAGAGAGCCACACATTATTGTCTAAATAGGTCACAAGAATCCGATTTCCCAGACTGCCCGCGTGCGAATGCACCCCCTCGAAATCGCCGTCGTCCACACCGCCAATCAGCAGCAGGGTCGCAAAGCAGCCCCTGTCACTGCGCCGGTCAGCACAACGGGGGGCGAGAGGCGGGAAGAATGTCTCACAGAAGAGCTTTGCAGTGCCCATGGCTTTGCAGTCAAAGAAAACCCCAGCCATCTGGCACTCCACGTCATCACCCCTGTCCGGCCCCGTGCGCACCCTCCCGTCGGGAATGAAAGCGGCCCCCACACTGGCCGAACTCTCTCGCCTGCAACGCTACACCGCACGCCAAATGGAACGGTACGTGCGGCAACGCACAGGAACACAAAACGCAGGAACACGGGCTTCGACCAGGCCACAGCTTAGTGCCAGCGCCCCCCCCCCCCTCCGTCATTTATGGTCCTGGCAAACCCCAGCCGACCGACTGACCGACCGACCCACATCAGATAAACCATTTCCTCGGGAAAAAAAAAACGAAATTCATAAAAGCTCCCGGCGATTCGAGGCCGATTTTCGGTGCATAAACCTTTTTTGGCCACTGCCCCCCCAACCCTCCACATTTTTGCCCACAAAACTATGGCCTGGCTTCGACGAACGCATGTTTTGGCAGCTCTTTAGCTTCACTACGGCCAGTGACCCTGATTTCTTTGCCGCTGCAGAGGCTTCTGTCACACGAACCACCGAAGAGGACTGATCCACACACTATTACCGCATACTCAAGTGCAACGAAGGAACGCGAACAGACAAATTCATTCACCAACTGAATCGCTCCATATGAGAGGGTGGTCTGTACTGCGCTGGAGCGTGGCAACTCCAGTCAGTCGTCCTCATCGTCCTCATCCAACTCTGGGCACGGGAATCGGAGGATAGCCGCCACCCCTGTCAGCAGCCTCAGCCGCTCTCCACTCACGTGCAGGGAAGAGAAGATCTTGACGTCTCCATTAGTTTCCCTGCGGAGACCGCGATGAGCTTGGGGTTGGGGAAGGGGCTCTACGCGGAGGATTGGGTGCCACGTAGGGCTGCCGCTCACACGCAATACACCAAAATCTCTAGCTTCGATCACGCCTGCTGAAGAAGCCGCCGTTACTCAGCGTCAGACTCCATCAATCGGCCTCAAAACGCGGTCGCTGCGTCGTGCACCCACGGGGTGTATCCGCTCAAGACTGGTGGCAAATACTGTTCCCGTGTGACATTATGGTACGAACCACCCTTAAGTTTTAGGCCGTAATGTAGACCCAGGCAGTGTGCACAGGCGTGCGCATGCACACCGATGCACGGTGCACAACGGGTACCATGCAGAAGCCCGCAAACTTGGGAGATCATCACGTGGAATGCTGCGTGGAAACCATTCCATCTAAAATAAATCCCATGCAACAGAAATACTGCAGTGCCTGCTCACAAAACGACAGAATGGAATGCCCTTTTGGGAGATGTGCAAACCTACTCACCCTCCCACACACACCTCACCACCGGGGGGTGACTGGGCTGGACCCACCTACAAAGTACCTGTGGAAAGCAGGGGGGGGGGGGTTCTGTGGGCTGGCCGGGAGGAGGCTCGGAGGGGGGGGTCACGGGAGGGGCTCGTGTCTGTGTGTACACGACCCCTCCCGAGCACGCCACCTTAAACAGTGGCATGTGCCCCAGCCCAGCCCGTTATATGGCAAAATAGTCTCCCCATAAGAAACATGGGAGGGTGACAAAACCAGTGACTAGTGTAGAGCATTTTCTTGCGTTAGGTCAGGGCTTGGTGCCTGGAAATTAGATTAGGATGTTGAATGAAAAATCCCTGACCGTTAGGGTTCGCTGTTGATTGAACAATTCCTGAAGGTTAGGCGACCTGTTGCATGAAAGATTTCTAAAGAGTTACGCGATGAAAGTAAGGTCTCTTGCAGTTAGACCGCAGTTGGAATCAAAACGGCCACATAACCCCTGGTGGGGTCAAAACGAATTTTCATATCTTATTTCATTCTGGATTTCTGCAGAAAATCCTAAGCATTTTGAGTACACACAAAGGGGCCGAAATTGAAAATCTACCCCTTCCCATAGGAATGGAAATAAATTCTGGTGATGACCCTCAGACCACTGTCTTCGGAAACCCTTCGGGGGGGGGGGGGGGTCGCATCCAAGGACCGGGTCTGGTCAGCCCCCCCCCCACCTCAACTACATGTAGCACATGTAGCATTCCGGTTACATGTACTCACAATGGAGGAGGAAATGCACAGGAATGATGGGCACCCACTGTAAGGCATTCGGGGTCTTGGGGTTTGACCACTTCCATCAACGATACTGATCCGGCAATAGGCCCCGAGAGGCACTCGCACACAACGGGGGGCAGAGACCTCACTTTCTCGACCAATGCAACGTATTTCTTACGCTCAGTCAGGCTTTGCGATCGAAACAAAGAATCTGTCACCATCAGCACATCGATGGCGTCCTTCTCTGCTGCGCCGATGCAGTGGTCTATCACAACATAGGACAGGCAGTTGGAGGAGCCAAGGGACAAACAAACCCCAGATCAGAGGCCACAAGTCGGAAACTGAATACTGGCCACAAGATTGCACCCTGCCAGTCCAACCCGCAGCCCGTCCCTGAGCGCAAGCACACGATGTAGGTCGAATGATCAGACAGTGATCCTGTGCTGAGGCAAGGCCTCACAGGACAACGCAGGTATTTCGCCACTTCTCCCAAGCTGAATGTGGGCTTATTGCCAATCCCAATCCACGCCATACAATGGGCTCATACGTGTCGAAAAAATGTGCAGTCAGAAAAACAAGCTGACACAAGGCGAGGAAGGAAAAGCGTTGAAAGCGACGAGAGGGGGGGGGGGGGGTTGGCCCTTTGGAAGCGCCGTGCCCCTTCAGGGGCTCAGATGTTCGGCGGACATTAAAAAAAAGAGCCGACGTTCAGGGGTGGGAGCTGCTTCTTCCCTTTGCCGACAGTGTCTACTGTATGTCTGGTGAAGGGCATGTCTGGGGGGCAGTCACCCCGTTTTGCAACCGCACCTGAACCTTCATTCCCTGCCCCGATGCCGATCCATCAGCATTACGGCCTCGAAAATTTTGCTCAAGGGACTCAAGGGAGCAGCTCTTCCATCTGCCCCTCCTGCAATTCTACCGGCGTCGGATGTAACGCCCCACAGCGACCCCCTGTTGGCGGGTTGCTAACAGGCAGACGTCAAATCTGACACATCAGAGTGATCGCAATGGGAATCACAATCTGAATCAGAGCCCGTAGAATTGGAGGAACAAACAAACATTGCCAATGCGAGTCACGTATCAGGGCAGGCGGGAGGCGAATGTTTTCACGTTTGGTCTGCACCAAACCGCAGTAACTGATCCCCGGGGATGGCGTGCTACCAGCCCTCAGACGGTGTGCTTCGTGCTTGGCCTTCATCACTGTAGTCTTCATGGTACACTTGAAATCCGAAATTCTGCACCACTTTTTGGACAACAGTTTGTTCCACTGCCTCAAGGCCGTGCTTGCACAACTGGGTGGCGGCCCGCCCCATTCTCCCCGCACGCACACGTTCCCACGTGGCATCCCAGCCAGGGGCTGCGTGGGGTGCCGAGAGGAAAACAGCCACAGGGTCAGAAGAGCACGAAGGGGGGGGGGGGGGGATGCAGCCCAGTGCCACGTCTTTTGAAGTAGCTGCTTGTGGGTCCAGGTCAGTTCTGGGGTGGTGTGGGACAATTTCGTGGGGAAGATCGGAATGCCTGTCCCACTGCTCACAGTTGCGTGGGGGGTAGCGGGGGGGTCAACCAACATCAAGATAACGTCAAAGCAAAACAAGCAAAGTCGATGTGCGCACATTCGGTGCAAAGCAAAGCAGTTTGGTACGCGTGGAAAACTACATGACTCACACGACATTTCGTTGGTGGGGACGCGCCGGTTTACTCGGAAGCCCATGGCTGACATCCGTTGCCTGTCCTTCCCGTGTCTCCTCTTTGTTATTTGTACCTGAGAAAGGATCGGCGGGACGGAGGCATCAGTTTTTGCCACAAAAGAAAAGCGGGTGGGGGGGGGGGGGGTTCCAGCAAAATGCGTGGGGCAAACATTTCTCATGGACCTACTTTCCATGGGAGCTTTTGTCCCGAAGGGGTTCTGGCGAGGGTAGAGATGGCAGCCAGGGAGAGGGGGCGGGAACCACACCAGGGCCGTAGACAGCGCGATCCGGGTCTTCATTCATCATGTCATAGAAATTGTCCAAAGCCCTGATTAGACACAGACCGCTTCCGTGAACCGCATCCAAACGCCACCACCCGCCTCTAAGCTACTGCATCACTCTGGCCCGGAAAGGGCAGACGTTTCCAAACCATTTCCATCACGTCATCACGCCATCATGCGTCTCCCGTACACCACACCACCACACCACCACACCACCACACCACAGCACCACCACACCACCACACCACCACACCATCACACCACCACACCATCACACCACCACACCACCACACCACCGCACCACCACACCACCACACCACCACACCATCACACCACCACACCACCACACCACACCACCACACCACACCACACCACCACACCACCACACCACCGCACCACCACACCACCACACCACCACACCATCACACCACCACACCATCACACCACCACACCACCACACCACCACACCACACCACCACACCACACCACACCACCACACCACCACACCACCACACCACCACACCACCGCACCACCACCACGCCACCACGCCTACACATACACATACACAAGACTGCCACCATTGCGTACCTCCAGCTCATCCTCGATCGTGCTCCCACCCCCTCCCCCTGAACCACACGGGGGTTGCAGCATACTTGACTTCGCCTGCAGCCTTTGTATCAGACAACTTGCTGGCCACTGCAGGATCTACCATGACCTCCTTTGGACAAGAGATGAGGGTGATGCATGAGGGGACCGCCACACCAAATGGGTACACCACCCAAATGGACTGGTCTCCGCTCGGGCGCCCGTGACGCGTAGAGCGGATAAACAGGGCAAACAGGGCGCTGAGGGTTTTACACCTCCTGGCGCCTTTCTGCAACAGTTGGGGACTGGCAATGCGGCCAGTGCTGTGTACCCGACCCCGTCCCAGTACGCCGGGCATGTCAGACGTTTCCCATTGTGCAATGATGTGGCGACTTTGGATCGAGGTTGCAGGATATGATGGGGAGCACACCACCTTGGACCGCCTGACATCAACTCGTCGCTTAACCACACGACCCGGCACACAATGGCAGGAGTTGATTGTTGGGTTTGCAGAGCCCGGCTGCGGGTGAAACGGATGGTTATTTGCAGTAAACATAAATGCCATCTGTGCACCGGACAATCTCTCTACCACCACCTCAGATGCTGCCCCGCCCTGCCGGACCCGTAACTGCACACAACGTGACCACCTTCAGCGAATGCTTAAAACCAGAAGATGAACGCGATAAGACGAACTTGGCCTTGTGTTCTTGTAGCTCCTTCATCTCTCTCTTAACCGCCTAGAGGCAGGGCAACGGGTCACGCTATGGGAAAGACGAGACGAAACCACTTGCCCTTCACACGAACACATGAGCACACAACCGAACTACTTCCACGGCAGGTGAAACAACGATTGACAGAAATTTTGCAAGCTCGAAGAGGGTCTTATGTTAGCCCCGAGCACACGCAGAATAGGCTGAGTCGATGAAATATCCCTAACCATCATCATTCATCACAATACGCGACGCACCAAGCGGTCAATGCACTGGAGGCTTAAAAACTGTCCATCTTCGGCCATTCTGAATCAAGCACAGGCCGTCGCGTGCACCATAGGCAAAAAGCACTGGTGTGGCAAGGTGTGCAACTCCCCCTGGAAAACAAAACGCAGTCTTGGCCATTTTGGGTCATGGGTGGACCCCATCTCTGAACATGTGGTAGCCATGTGCGCCCTTGTCACTTGGGGTGAGTCGAATCGCAACCACAAGTGTCGAATTGTTCACTCCCTCATTTGCTAAGCCCGCGCTTGCTGGTTGTGGGCGTGCGTGGCTGTGTGACACCTTTTTGAATGCCCAACTGCACGGGTTCCATTTCCGGGTCTTTGCCATGCGGGGCATCATGTGGATGCGTGGCATTTGGCAAACCAGTACCCCTCGCCCTTTGTTCAGCTTCACGGTCCTGGCCTGAGGCGTTGTCGGGCCCAGGAGGGAGGGAGTGGACGCTTACGGGGCAGAGAGGCTGCCAAGCAGCAAGAGCATTCCCGCAGTCAAACTCACGCCACAGCAAAAATGGCACTCGACGCGTGAAACAGGGGAGGGAGGCCGAAGCGAGTTTTCAAGGGCGGGTGCAAAAGCTTTTACCGGCGGTTGGAAGAGCAGTCAGGGGACAAGATCTGGCGGTTGTAAAATGGTTGGACAACCGTTGGAGAACCATTACCAGTGAGAGTGGTAACGGGTAGTTATTCCAGATATTGCATACAATGACAACCTTTGTGCATCCATTGTCAATCAATGCTTGCATGAGTGAGTGAGTGAGTGAGCGAGTGTGAGTGGGTGAATGAACGAGCGATCGAGTTAGTGAGTCAGTGAGTGAGTCAGTAAGTCAGTGAGTGAGTGAGTGAGTGAGTTAGCGACTGAGAGAGAGAGGGAGGGAGGGAGGAATAGAGAGAGAGGGGGGGGGGGGGGGAGAGAGAGAGAGAGAGAGAGAGAGAGAGAGAGAGAGAGAGAGAGAGAGAGAGAGAGAGAGAGAGAGAGAGAGAGAGAGAGAAGTGTGCGTGTGTGGGTGGGTGAGTGCCCAAAATGACACTTTTAGCTTCCTCCATAATCCGAAAAATTTTGGATATTGATTCGCCACCCATTTCCGGGCCAGGGGTCGGGCATTTGAGGAATCTGCAGGGATGCCGATGGGCCAAAAAGTGGCCACGAACTAAAACCGCCAATTTGATCACTTCCGGTGGTCCCCAACCAATTTTTGAAAGAAAATTGTGACCTATGCTTGACTCCAGGGACCCGTAGCATGTGCAAAATGCGCCGCTCTAGCCAATCGGCCAATGACGTGCATGTGGCGTGTAAGAGGCCTACCTGTGTGAGAGGCCCACCAAGGGTCTTCATCAAAAAGGAACACGGAACACGTCCTGCATTCTGAAGCACCACCCCACACACCTCTTCCATGATGTACTTGAACAGCTGGTCTTTGGTGAAACCCGGGGAGGCAAGAATCACCGCCTTGACAACATCCCACCTGTGGACATTTGGCCAGGGACGCAATGAAGGTTCTGGATGGTGACTGAGGGCTGTTGAGAGGGCTGCGGCAGGCGTCGCAAGCTGTTGAGGATCGTTGGAGTACTTCCTCCCCTTCTCTGCGTCGCACTGTGCGGACAGGGAAGGAGGATCGGGTGGGGGCCATGCACCCACTGCGACACGCGCCACGGCCGGTCACATCCTTCTCCGGATGCAACGGGGGTGCGTTCAGTTGGCAACAGTTGGTGTGACCATAGGGTTTGTGCACCCTGGGCTGCCATCACACTGTCCTCATCCCGTTTTCCTCGTTCAAGAGTCGCAGTGCCCATCCCCCTTACAAAACGGGGGCACTAGGGGTCAGGGGTACATCTGGTAGAGCCATAAACAAAATTGCTCTCCGTATCATCCAACACGTCCGCATCAAGGATGACGAGCAAAAAACTTTGGTATACTGTACAGCCCATCACAAACCGAAAACCATTTCGAACAACCATACAAAAGATCCCGGTCTAGGGGAAAACCATGCAACTCTTGCAAAAGGTTGGGGGTTCATTTATTGTTCATTAAATGTTTGCGAATAAATATTCAAAAATGAAAAACACCCACAAAAAAGACGGGGCCAAAGCATCCAAAGCTGACAGGACACCCCCGCGCGTGACCCAAAAACTGTCGGCCAGCGGACCCTTTGCCCAAGGCGGGGCGCACGGAATAGGTCAGGGCATGATCCACCGCCACTGTCCACAACTCCGCGAACGCAACCACACAGGGGAGTGTATTAGGGTTCCCTCGCGCAGGCAGAGCCAGGCACGCCCACACCGGATATTGCGCTCCAGGGCCAACAAAATCTGTTCGTAGAACCGCTGCAGACCTTTGTCATGTGATGATGACCCGCACTTGCGCTTGCGAGGGATATTGACCTGGCGACAGAGGAGGGGATGTTGCCGGAGGGACGGAGGCTGCGGAGCTCTGGGTGCCATGACCCAGCGGCGCGTGCGTGCAGTGCATGCAGGCAGACATCGGCATGGGCACACATCAGCACAGGCGGAGGTTGGTAGACTTGCCCTGTATACCGCAGCCACCTACCAAGAGCTACTGGATTGCAACCACTCAAAGGCACATAACTGTACAGAGGAGTGGGAAAGATCCGCAGGCCTGGCAAGCATCGGGGGGGGGGGTCCACGTAACACATCCGGACATGTCTAATCTGACGTGAAAATGGTGCTTGTGGCTGTGCTGTGCACATAATGGGGTCCCCTTCCCCTTCGACCCCAAGCTTGACCTGCTGTGCAGCCCCCCCCCCCCCCCCCTACTGCATGGGCATGCACGAGCAGATCTAATGGGCAAGGGTGCAGAAAGAATATTTTTTTCCCGATGTCAATGACAGCCTTTGTTGGGGTGGGGTTCCCAAACAAGGGCCCAAACCACAAAAAGCTTCTAGACACTTGGCTCCTTTGGCGTTCGGGTACAAAAACGAGCAGTGATGGACACAGCCCGGGTCGGAACCCTTTTCAAGAAGGGGCTGGGGAACAAAAAGATACCGGGGGGTTGCAGATTGGGAAGTCGGAGGCAACGTACACTGTACCCCATTTCTGTTGCTGTATTTTGCTGTGATTGTTAGCGAAACAAACCCCTCAAGAACAGTTTGCCTGTGGGTCACAAGCCCGGCCTAAGCCCGGTCAGAAGATCTGCTTGCGACAAAGGAGGGCAGTCACCTCGATCCTTTGCTTCACAATGGTCATGTTGGGGGTCACAAGGCACAGGTGTGCGATCCCCTCCTGCATGATCACGGCCGCGACGTCGGCCTTGGCACTAACATCGGTGCACTCTTGCAGCCGGTCCAAGAACACAGCTGCAAAACACGCGTCGTGCTGCTGGGCGGGCGGGCGGGTGGTCTTGTTTTCGAAACGAGCCAGGACCCACACACGCAGGTCCCCCCATGGCAGACCTTAAGCAGACGACTGCGTCTATCACAAAATTTTGGGGGGCGCAGAACGCAATGCATATTCCGACACGATGTTGTGCTGTTTTCGCGCTCATTCCAACTGGGGGTAAACATGCGCCGTGAGCATTCTGTTGACAACTTTTCCGGGACCGAAAGGAGACAGCACGGAGCAATAGAAGCTCACCCCTCGGCGCCCCTTGCGCCCGAATACCACAAGTCACTCTCAGCCCTGACCACGTGGCGTTGGCCACCACGCTCCCTTGCTGTATCTGCAGCACTTATGGGATGGCTGGGTCGTCGGGGCAGTCGCATTGGCGAATGGAATCTGTGGCATGGGCGGATGAGGGCAGGGCGTGCCCACGCCTCGTTTAGATGCACGATTTGCTTTCACTTTCACTTTGGCACACAGCTCACAGGAGGCTGAACCGCAGGCTCACTGTCATTCACTTCTATTTCCAGCACCGTGCATTGACAATACTAGCGATAAGGTGTCAAATGCACTACATATTTGTGGCGTCTGTCCACTTACAAGCGGACCGGAAGCCTATTTGCAAAAAAGAAAAACAACAGAGAGCAGTGCTTGAAATGCTTTAATAGAAGAATCAACATTTTTCGGGTTTTATTTGGAACAATACCTTCTTTTTTCCCACATTTCGGCGGAAAGGCGGGAAAGTGTTTTGCAAGGGAGTTTGGGGACGGTAAAGGAAACTGGTCACTGCACATTGGAAACCGATGTATGCAAACGTCGAAAGTATTTATGTCAATGTCGGTCATCCATGTACTCTTTTTGTTTTTGCTTTTTCGAAAAAAAAATCGAAACATCAAACCTCCAAAGTTTTTGTCCCCCCGTGTTTACAGGGAGGGTTGCACAACGGCACGCACACTACACGATCCACACCATCCCAACACTCCTTCATGATACTTAGCTTCATGTGCACTTCGATCTCAGCGGTGTGCGATGCGCCCATTTTGATGTTCTCGCTCTCGAGCGTGTTGGTGCCCTTGATCCTGTGGAAATGTGGCGACATGATGAGCGAAGGGCCCCAACAAAAAGGGGGGGGGGTCAGAGCCATAAGTTCAAGGAAAGGGGGGGATGGGACAACGGACAACATTAGTAAACATAAAAAAGGGAGTGAGTTTATTGTGCTATGTGTCGGTTGTTTATTATGTCTTTGTTTTGGTGTGTTGTGTTGTGTTCAGTGACGCCACACATTGCCCGCATATTTCGGAGTTCCGATGTAGCAAGAGAACTCTTAGTAGTGCTTGGTGTCTTGTACTGTTAGCTTGTGCAAGCTTTTATTCCACCCGTAGCTTCACTTGAAGATGACTCTCGCAACAGGCCACGAATTTTCTTTGTGATCAAATAGGCCACGAATTTTCTTTGTGATCAAATGAGTGGTAGCTTGAGCGGGCCTAGGACCATTGACCCATGCTTTTGGGGGAGATTCCCCAACATATTGAGACCCTCCTCGATCGTGTCAAGTGTAATCCGGAAGGCGTTGTACACATCCCGGTCGCAACCTTTCTCTCTACCTCTCAACCTTTGTGCTGAACCAACAATATGGCCAACACAAGGCACCGCGAAATTGATTGGGCACGAATCCCCCCCCCTTATGTCAAGGTCATGCCACGGGCACAGTCAAGGTCATGCCAAGAACTAAGCATGTATACCATACCAAAAAACGCACAAAAGGAAGATTGAGCTGGGCAGTGACGGTTGCTGCTAGTGACGGTTGTTGCTTGTGACGGTTGCTGCTTGTAGCTTTGTTGGTTGGGGGATTCCAAACCACGCATAGGTAGCCAGTCCCTGACCCATAACCCCCTCGCTTAGCCCGTCGCACGGCGTCTAGGGCTTTCATCGGCCTTTGCCCCCATAGGTATGCACCACACAAATGTGTTGTGTTGTGTTGCGTTGTTGTTTGGGTTGCGTCGCGATGCATTGTGGTGTTGGTGCATGTGCCCATTTGGTTGCGGGGATGGCGCGTGGGGTGCGTCGGCGCGGGCTTGACACTCCTCGGATCGGTATAGAGCCGGGATCAACATTGGGGGCATACATGGGGACGGAACCGGCGTTGCTCCCCCATGTGCCAAGAAAAACACACACCGAAAAGACACAGAAGCAAACAGAGAAAGATATGGCCTTGTTCAAGCACATTGCTCTTGTCTGACCACCGTTTTCCTTAACGCGGGCCATGCTTCTGCAAAGGGGGGGGGGGGCAAGGGAACGGTAGGAACCCGGAACGGCCAGCGTACATTTTTTGGACCATCATTGTGCATTTCACATGAACCTGGGACATAAGGGGGAGTTGGGCAATGATTCGGTTGTGTCAAGGTTGTGCAGGGGGCTATGTTGGGCACTTTGTTGGGCGGTTGTGTCAACATGCCTAATGCCCGTTACCGTTTTATCTCATGCATCAAACAAGCGAACTGCCCTTGGCGTGTTTCCTGGAGACCTCCGACATTGTGTCTCTCAAGTACGATCGCCACACGAGCCAAACTCCCGTGTTTTTGAATGCTACCAGTTGTGGCATGGACACTCAAACGATTAGTGCCGAAGAATTGTGCGTGTCCCCTTGTGTGCACCAAGAAATAGAACACGACGCAAAGACGACAAGAAGGGAGAAAAGATTGCGGCATTCATGGCGCCGACGTTGAAAAAGAGGGATGCTTAGCGGCTTTTTCAATGTGTACGTTTGTCGCGGATCATTATGCACAACAATAACGGTCCAAGGTCCAAGAGTTAGCTTGTCCTTCCAATAGCGTTGTGTGGCGGGTAACTAGTATCCTTTCTTTACCTTCCTTTGCGGGCCCGAGCACATTCCCATCACCGATAGGACTCGAGGCCACCCGTACCTCGCAACAACACACCTCAACTGGCCAACTTGTGTGTCAAAATCAACGGTTTGGACATCCAAAATCACGGTGATGACCTTTTTGACGCTAGTCGTCACACCTAAGGGTGCGGGACGATGTCGGCCTTCCCTGCCTCAATCCTTATGCTTCCAACGCAATCGCCCAAACCTCGAACTGGTGTGACGCCGCATAAAGGCACATACCAGTTGCCGCATTCTCACTTTGCACTTTCCGTTGGGTCCTGCACTTCATCTTATCCCCTGGGATGTAGGGTCGGCAAGGGAGGACATGGTCCAAAGTCGACGAGGATTCGGTGAAGCACGCGCAACATAACACAATCCGCGGTTGCCCCACCACGTTCAGCGCAAGTGGTAGCAAAGAGGGGATCACCAGGCAAGATGAGGTTGTACAGGTGCCACAAGTCTTCTGTATCCTCTGTTTCGATGTGGACGGTGCCCCCGCCATCCTTCTCAAGTTCTTTCCCGTAAAGTTTCATCTTTGAAGCTCAATACTTCTCATGGGAGATCCTGTTCACACAGACAAAGGAGCACGAAAGCAAGCTGTTCACACAGACAAAGGAGCACGAAAGCAAGTTGCGTTCACGGCGCCCATCGCTTGTGGCGGCTTTGCGGAGCTTCAAACCATGCCTTTGTCCAACCTCACCAATCTCACCGAACGTGATGTTGTGGGTTGCGCTCATACGGGATGCGTATGCTTTAAGCGGGGCTCCTACATGTATTTCGGACGGATCCTACAAGCTTTTGGAAGCCCCATATCCCCGGCGGTGGAAACGTTGACAACAAAATGCCTCAAGGACTAGGTGCGCCATTTCCATGGTGAAACAAGGCTTACACTAGCTCCGTACCACAGAAAACAAAATGGAACGAAAAACCACGGCGACGGGTGACCGAAGGGGTTCACAAATCAACGACCAAAGTGCGTCTCCGGCCGCACATTCTACAAACATGACGACCAATGGGGACATGATAATTGAAATGCTCGTGCATGAGTGAACGTGCATGTAGGATCAAACCGCATAAGCACTCGTCACATGCATCGCCCTTGCCCTCCGGTCCCCACGATTATGTATCGGATAGCTTCATGGAAGCAAAAACGGGAATAGGTATCTCCGCACGCAGCGGCCTTGGTACCTAGATAGACACGCCGACCGCAATGCCATACCGGATGAGGATAAGCGCGGGCAAACCAACACTTGGGTTACATATTTTTTCACAAAATGATCACGACACCACCGGACTCAAACGGTTCGCAATCCAATCAGTTCCACAAAACTGTTTTAGCAGCGATGCACACACAAACAATGGACATGAAAAACAATGTCGCGAACGAAAAAAAATGGACACTCACTCCACCCGTGATCCTCGTGCCATCCATATATCCACAGGGAACCGGAATGGCCGAATGGTCGGCGGCCACGGCCAAGGATCATGAACGAAAGGAGAACTATTGGTTATTTCTCAAAAAGGGCGTGGCAACGCCATGCTTTTGCTATGCCAAAATGGAGGGCGTCACAAAGCAAGGACCGTCAAAGAATTTTCACACCCCATTCCTATTGAGGATAAAACAACTTTGGATTGGTCCCACAGAATACTTGTTGTCGCAAGTATTCGCAGGTTCGAGGATGGTACTGCGGTCATTGCAGGCACAGGGGACAGTATCTGTGGAGCGCGATGCCGCCGCGCCCGGTCGTTCAGCAAACGTCAACAAGGAAGGGCGGAGGGGGGAAAGCAGGCGCGAATCCTTTTGGAGAGAACAATGAAAGAAGACTGCATGGCTTTGGTGCTGTGCATAAGCCTTGGGGTACAGTCATGCAAACAGAGCCAATGCTTAAAAAGCATGCAACATAATGGGAAGGAATTATAGCCTGCTTATGGGTAGGCAGGGGGAATCGTGCAAATACATCAAAGTTGAGTCCTAGGCAGGAAGCATTGTTTCGAAAGAAAACCCTACACAACCGTTACCTTCGTAAATAGACACAAATTTTCCAAGCAAGTACGTAGCTGAAGTTAGCCATCAAGATTGTTTAAAGCGTAAAACCAAACCCTAAGGATGAAAAAATGCATGTGGCCGTGGGCAAGGTAAAGGCAGCATGGGAGTACGGGAACTCCTTTCATTCGTTTAGCCATGGTTATCTAAAGAAATTCAGCAAAACCACAGAAAAAATCCAAGTTTGATCTATGTTACATGGCTAGGCTTGGCTGTTGGGGCGCTACGCACCCCCCCAACCAAGCCTAGCATATTCTTTCATCATTTGGTCCAAGACAAAAAGGATTAAAATGCATCCTGCCCTACAGGGTCAGAAAGTGCAAAAACGATAAGTACAGGGGGTGGTAATAGTTCATATATGCAGCGGTTGGTAAAAGGTGATTTTAGATGTGTTTTTCATGCAGCGGTTGGTAAAAGGCTGGTGTTTTTCCATGTAAAGGTTGGTACCGACATCCTCTTCTTTTGATTACCTTAATGTTTCTTTGTATTTGTACAACACTGGTACTATTTCTCTCTCCTCGTTTTTTCAAAACATTACACTTTTTTTTTCTACACCTTGCACTCTTGCTATTTGTGTGAAATGTTTTATCTCTGTTTTTTTCTTCAAAACCTGCTCTCCTTTTTGTGCTGAAAAACCTACACTGTTTCTTTTTGTCACTCACTTCTGCATTCAAAATGCCGTTTTTTTTTACCTACTAAAATATTGTTTGTTTGTTTTTGTCACTGACTTCTATGTTGAAAATCCTGTTTTTTTTTATATTGTTTTTCTTCTCTGATGTGGCCAGAGTTCCTGCTTTTTTATGAACCACATTGCCGTGCGCAACTCGCGTGAATTAGGAAAAATGCCCACAAAAAAAAAAGTGCTCTCGTGTGCAAATCGTCCAACCCTACAGACTTCACTGCCCTTTGAGGGACATGTCGCTGTTGCAAAGGATGAACCACATATTCAATTTGATCGATTCGCTGTTATTCAAGAGGAAACAGGAGGTACTACTCTCTTTCACTCATGGTAAGCATCACTGCACAGCTCAGAGTGCCTTCATCATCCGAAGTCTGCACTGCCTTCCGCGCCTCCCTTGCCCTTTGCCTGTTCTCCCTGGCCACACGCTGAGCATGTACATCACGTGGTGCAGCACGAAACCTTTTGGCAAGTCTGTCCAACCGGGTCTCAGCCCTCCTCTTTGCTGCTCTTTGCACAGGTGGTGTGCCTGGGACTGACAGGACATCAATGTTGTCCTCCACCTCTGCCCCAGAGGCTTCATCTGCCTCTGCCTGTGCCTCTGAGGCTTGCTCTGAATCTGAAACATGACCAGGAACAACAGACAGCAAAGGTGCAGGCATGGGGATGGCTGCTGAAGGGCAGGGTCCACATCATCTACAGATTCTGTCACTGGCACCTCTGTAAACACCATGTTTCAGCTGCTGAGGATGTGTGTGGTTGTCAAAGGGGATGCAGCCCATTCAGCAAGCCAAGTTACAAGGAGCGCCTTCATCGTACGCTCGCTGCTATCCAGCTTGGGGTGCTTTGGCAGCAGTCCATCGTGGATCTTCAGGCAATGGTCAATGTGGCGACGCTTCAGTCTGTCGCGCAACCATGCTCTCATGCCTGGATTGATGACTTGATCGCCAACATTGCTGACATGGCTGCGACGAGCGCGGCCAAAGAAAACATACATATGTGGCCGCGCCACAAAATAGTATAAGTTCGCCAGCCTTATTTCAGCGTCGTCAACGCGCTTCAACTCGTCATCGTCGAGATGGCTTCCAACCCAGTCCATGATGACGACACATGGGTAATTCTGCGCCACGCCATGGTCGCGTCTGTCCTTCGCAACTTCAGTGTCGACCTTGATCATCAGGTGTTTGAACGTGTCGCCAGTCTGACACTTCTTCTCCGCGTGGTCTTCGTGCATGTAGGATGGCAGGCCCTGAGGCAGGTCGAGACGCGCATGGCAGCGCCCTGTCTTTCCTCTGTGCAACACTTGTAGTACCTTTACGGTGCCTACACGGTGGACCACAGGCGTGGCCGTGGCCTGTCGCTTGTCAGCGCTGCTGTAGTGTGTGACCTGTTTGTCTCCGGCTGCATACCCTCCGCGCAACTTGGGCGCGTACTGGAGGGGCGTCTCGTCCAGGCCCAACTGCGCCCACGGCGGCAGCGGCTGGGGTTCACCTTCAGGGATACGCACACCATACTTTTGAGGCTGCTCAACGAGGTCCAAGAATTCACGTCTCCATTTGTTGTCGAGCGCTAAGTTAGACACTGTAGAAGTCAGCCGCTCAGTCGTGATCTTCTTGAGACAACCCATCTTGTGCCTGCGACGAAAGTTTGCAGCCCATTGGCGGTCCAAAACAGGAGCAAGACCAGGCCCACGACACCTCTCAGCGACTGTTCTTCCAAGCGCCGCAATGGTGTCCAGGTCAATCACGGCAGCCTCATACTTCAACTCTTTGATGCACTTCAGAATGGTATCCTCCTCTGTGCGGCCGAGAACTGAGTTGGTGCCGTACCCTTCCAGTGGCTCACCCTCCTGCACCTTGCCAGCCCAGGTGCGAAGCGTGTTAAGGGGCGGCGCTTGACACCCGTAACGCAGCACAACGTGGTTGTAGTTACCTTCCAGGAACAGTTGCACACAAAGGGACTTTTGCGACGGCGTCCACTCTAGCCAAGTCCTCGGCGCTGAGCTCTTGTATTGACGGGCCTTAGAACTGGTGGAGACCTTCTTGCTCTGGGACTGCGACACCACTGCAGCCAGAGCGTCGTTCATGGACTGGCCTCCCTTTGTGAGGAAGTGCTGCATGACTGAAGACAGAAAAATTATGAATGTTATTGATCATTATTGTTACTATCATCATTATTACTACTATTATGACCACAGAAGCTCAACAGAGCGCGATACAAAAGCCTCTGTTCTCCTTTCCCAAATTTGACCAATCACGGAACACATCTGTGCGGTTTTAGTTCGTTGCTGCAGCGGTTCGTAACAGCGGGCGGTTTCTACATGCAGCAATTCGGAACACCACCCATACGAACTGCTACAAAACGAACCTTTACACTTACGAACTATTACCACCCCCTGTATTACTGGACCAGCCAGTTGGTCCAGCTCAATGTTCGTTCACGACTTCGTCTTCTTGCTGTTGCCTGTGTCCTGTACTTGCCAACAAGATCAATTGTAATGGAGAACATTGGAAACCATTTGATTTTTAAGTGCAAGACAAGGAAAATGGGTTTTCTATATGCACCCAAGCACAAGCATATGACGATGATCGCTATAATGGTTCGTTTTGCCACAGTGTTTACACTGTATGCGGGCCTTGAAATCGGCGATCAACGCGTTGGGGTGCAACTGTCCTTTGCCTCCTCTGCCTCCTTGGCCTTTTCCTCTTCCCCGGCCTTTTCCTTTGCCAGAGCCTTTTCCTCCTTTGTTACCCTTACCTTCTCTCTCAGAGACTCTTAGCTCTGCAATCATCGAGTGGCATTGGGAGAGGAGATCGGAGATGTCCGCCTTGGGAGCTGAACTTCCAGACGGTGGTCCTCCAGAGAAAGAGGTGTCCTTTTCCTTATCTCCCTGCTTCTCTTGGTATCGACTCGCAGCAGTGCGCCCGGATGCAGAACCACGAGAAGCGGCAAGATGTTTAAAACCGACAGAAAGTTGTGCGCGCTCCTTCATGAGATCCTTCAATGAACCATAAGAGTGCATCCTTGCAAAAAGGTTATCGTCCTTCGTCCATTCAACGAAAAGCTTATCATTTAATTTCGAGGAACGTTCCATAAGCTTGCGCTCCTGCGTCATAACTCCCGAGTTCACTTTATCGAACGGCCTTTCCAGTGTTTCCAATAATTTGACCACTTGGTCCGGTTTCGGGTCGTAGGGTAAATGGGACACCTTCGAAATCTCACCCAGACTTGAGAGGTCCGTCTAAAGTGTAGGATAGAGGTCTTGGAGTTTTTTCAGAAAGTCTTCAAAGCTTGTGGCCGCTTTGAGCAACTTGGAGACTCTTTCTTGAAGTTTAGGATCCTTGATGCCCTGAAGGATGAGGTTAGCTTTCACCAGATCTTTGGCTTTTGCTTTGCCAGTGAGCACCAGGTATCTTCCAAATTTTTCTGCATACTTCTCAACGTTGCGGCCATCGAATGGTGGAATTTCGATTTTCAGCGCGTTAGTCTTATCCTCTTCATCCTCTTCACTGTCATCCGACCACTCATATTTGTTCACACCTCCACATACTTCTGTGAGCGTGGCAAAAGCCGATGATTCTCTCGTAACAAAGGGACTTTTCTTAGTAGGTGGTGAACGACTGGAGGTAGGCATGCCCCGAACGTCTTCGGACGTCTTGGAAATCTTCTCGTTCATCCGATCAATGCGCTGGAGCACCTTCGAAAGAACTGGGTCATCCGTCTCCAGGATTTCTTCCTCAGAATCGTGGGAGAGACTCTTGTGAAATTCAACCATGGATTTTCCCTTAAGTGTCTTACGCGTACGCTTCTCTCGTACTTCGGTAGCTTTGTGCTTCATTTTCTCCTTGAGATCCGTCAATAAATAGTCTCGCAACCAGCCGCTCATTTCTTCGTGCTCTTCCTCCGTCAGCTTGCCAATTGCATCTTTTAGCTCCTTTGCAAATTTTGTCTCAGGTAATTCGTAAGAACTTTCGAAGAAATCATGCCCAACTTCGGAACTCGACGTCCAAATAGGTACTCTGTGATCGTCTCCTTAAAAGTGATCCTTCGGCGTCGACGTAGGTTCCAGAAAAATGGTTGGCGGACTGAAAGGAACAGGTGTCATAGTAGATCCTGACGGGAAACTCGGCGAACTCATACCTGGAATCGAACTGGTCAAGCGTCTGCGCGCGTCGCTCTCTCGAATTGAAGCTGCGGTCTTGTTGAAAACCAGCGTCTCTTGTAAATAAAGGAAATTCTGCATGTTCTCTTCTTCGACGTGTAAAACACGCTCGCGTTCAACCAAGCCTGCCAGTAATAAAGCATAAGGATCACCAAGAGAATCCAGTTCTTGTTCTCCCATGGGTTGATAACTTTCATATGATTGAGATAAAGGTTGCCTTTCTTGATTCGTCCATTCGTCTTCTTGTGCTCCGTTAACGAAAGACCCCAGTGATGCTTGTTGATCGTCGACGTTGCTAGAACTCGCGAGATCGACGCTTCGACGTGTGGAATCAATATCGTGCACAATAGCATCCATACCTCTGCTACCACTGTTAAATTCCCGCTTTGCATCTCGTTCCTCTATTTGAATAGTACCACTAGCGTCTGGTTGCACTTGCTTTGGTGTTTGCTCCTGCTCCATTTCAGGTACTCAAAGATTTCAGTGGAAAATAAAACCAGACCAAGACTCCAAGACGAGCAGAACTGGGATCAATAAAATAATAAAGAACTTGATGGGGCTGTACAATGAACAGACAAACAATGGGTGATGTTGGGCCTTGTGTTTGCTCGTATGCATGCATGTTTGCATCAGGACCACTCAGGACTTCAGTCTGCACTCCGCAACAGTGAACAATGACTTCAGATCAGGGCAAAAGTGGTATATCTCAGATATCAGGCTTCCTGCAAAGATAGTCAAACAGGCGAAAGAAAAAAGGTTTCAACATGATAAAAAATGATAGAAAATCACTTTGAATGTCTTCCAGGAATTTTCTGTAGCTCAGGAAATAATTAACTCATGTCTGCAGAACTCAGTAGGAACTTCCCTGATGACCTCAGAACTCAGTAGGCATCGCCCATAGTGGAAGCGGCGCGCTCACGGGGCAAAAATGGTCAAAAGAATGAAATAGTCTTATGACCACTATATAGATGCGGAATCGTATGCTGAGTCTGAAAATCATATTCTTTTTCGGTGAAACAACCATATGTTGGAGAAAAATGCAGATTACTGAAAAGCTCAGTCTCCATGAGACTAGCCAGAAAAAATAGATAAAGCAAAGGCCAACACCCATGTTGTGCTACATTACAAATAGTGTTCAAAGAAGAAACAATGGAATAACAAACAATAACTCATGGCATATAATACAATAGATAAACCCTCTTTTGCATTAAAGTTAAGCCATTAAGTGTCTTTCACCCATATTGGAAGTGATCAAGCTCCATGGATAAAATTTTCCCGAATGTCCCAACCAAACTCCAATAAAGAATAATACCATTGCTCCATATGAAACCAATGTTTTGAGAAATTGTTGCTCATTCATGGACTTTTAACAATCACACTCAAGGATTCGTGCTTCTCAAGACTCAAGTCAAGCTGCGTGTCCATCCGCTGGAAGGCTTCCTTGGAAAGGTCTTCGCTCTTCATTTGCAACCTCTCAATAGTCCCTGAGCTCATTCTTTAAGCCTTGTATGTGGTGGATATGCAGCCGTAGTTGAGATAGAAAAACCCACCATCTTGGTAGTCTGGGATTCGCTGGAGGTAAACCCTTCAAAAAGGTTGAAGATGAAGCTTGATCACTTAGCCATACCACCGGGTTGTCAGCCAGTAACCTTGTCTGCGAACTCAATAACAGCACTACAGCCAGTAACTCCCTCTCGTACACTGAGTAATTGGATCTGGCCGAGTTCCACTTCCAATTCCAGTGGCCGAGGGGGACCAAATGGAACTCGTTGCAGTCATAAGTATGCTTCAAACTTCCGTCCCGATCAATGCCCGCTGTCTTCAGTTCACTCCGTATTCGTTCAACTGCACCTTCGTTGATACTTTGCCCCTGGTACAAACTGCCTCCACCGCCTTCATCACATGCATCAGAAATAAACACAAGTTCACCGTCTGCTCGAGGAACTCCCAATATCAATAGCGAAGCCAACTTCGACTTCAGTTGCTCAAACTCGGCCTGGTGTGCTGGTGTCCACTCCCACTTTTCGCTCTTCTGTCAAATTTGTCAACAAGACGGAGGAATAGGTAAAGTTGCGAATGTGTCGGCGGTAAAAATTGCAGCTCCCTATGAAGGCCCGGATGTCTTTCGATCCTTGAACAGGAAGATCCCGTATTGTGGCTTTCAACAACGGGGCGACTTTGTCCTCCACAGGTTTCCACCACTAATATACCACCCCGAAGCCTAAATACTCAACGACTTCTCGCATGAACTCGCGCTTCTCGATTTTCACTCGCGTGTTGCACTCGTCACAAACAGAGAGGACCTCGTCTATCAACGCCTTGTGGTCTTCAGTGGTATTGGATCCCAGGAAGACGTCGTCTATGTAGGCCTCAATCACTGCTCCCTTTCTCAGGAGCTGCTGGACCTTTGGACGGCGCTTCATTATGGCAATGATCTGGTTCATCAACTCCTGGAACGTGGCAGGTGTATTCGCCAAACCAAACGGCATCACGTTCTATCGAAACACTTGCCCGTTGGTTACAATCAACGCACTGAGTTCCTTCGCTCTCTGTGTCACGTCGATCTGCCAGAAGCCCGAACGTTTATCAAGTTTGGTCTTGTACTTTGTCTGAGCTGTCTGTTCAATGGCTCGTTCCAGGTTTGGTGTGCTCCCTGAGTGCCTTTTGAGTCTCTCGTTCAGCTTAGCGTAGTGCACAACCAGTCTCTTAGCACTTGACCCAGGCTTCGCCACGAGGAAACAAGGTGAGCAGTGCTTCGGAAATTCTTTTCCTTCATATCTGGACATTAACCTCGCATCACAGCATTCGTAGATCTGCCTCATGGTCTCTTTTTCGTCCTCCTCGTCTAACGGTATGGGTCTGGACCTCAGAGTTGAGTTCTTGTGCTCGTCGGTGACTTCGAGGTCCATTTGTATCAGCTTTTTGCATGACCCTGGTGACATAAGAGGACCGAACACCACCTTGTGTTTGCGTAGGAGACCTTGCAGTTCTGCCGGATGCTTCTTCAACGCTTCGTCAAAGCCATCGTCGCTCTTCAGGTTTAACTTGCCATACTCTTGTCGTTCTGCAGGTTGCAAGTCCATTATCAATCCAGTCAAGTCCACGTAATAGTCGTTATCCTCCTCCTCGTCAGACTCCTCGCAAGGCGAAAGTTCTTCCTCCGACAACTCAGACATGTAGAGCGCTTGCAGTTCCTCTTCTCTGGAACAGGGTCCATGGTAATGAGTTTTCCATTTTTCTTTCAACATTCTTTCTTGCTCCTTCTCGCCCAACTGAAATATCTTCTCCTCCAGAATTCGCTTGCTTGTTTCAGCATCTTCTCGGGAGCATGGCCATCCGCAAGGCATTGCCTTTTTCCCATTCTCTTTGTCCGTGCAGACCTCAACGTTGTGCTGCACCAAGCTCTCCAGAGCCAACAGCTCAATCGACTTTTCCTTGTGCAAATTGTCAAGTTCCACTTCGCACATGAGAACTTCTGCCAGGTCCTCGTACTCCTGGTAACTGCACGTGGGAGGTTGTTGCTCTTCGGTCAGCTGGTGCCAACTTTTCTTCTTCGGTCCAACTCTCTGGTGGATATTCACATCCGCCTCATATCCTGACTCACTGCAAAGAGGGCCGTCATCGTCACTGTTGCTTCTTGAGTCTGACATACCTTCTTCTTTCTCAAGAGTCACTTTGGAATTGGTGTCTTCTTTCGGTGTCGTTGGGGGCTGCGACGAGGACAGTCCCATCGTGCTCTTCAGCTCCTCGACTGACCAGCCACGGTTCATCTTCGTCAACCACTTCACTGTGGGCTTGTGCAGCTCCTCAATGGGTATCTGCATCGCTGCCCCATCAACTAAACTTATCACACTCCCCCACTTTGGAGCAGCAAGTGGTTTGCTCGCCCCATCGGGCACATATAGGGGACAATCGGGTAAAGGCACTCGTTGCACTGTCAGTCGGTCCAGCAGTCTTCTCCATCCGTGCCTTTCACCGAAAGGTCCCCAATCTGGAGTAACCAAGACCACTTTCGCGCGATCAAGCACAACTTTCGCCAAACATTTGTAAAGGTGTGACCAGGGCGGGTTCGCCCATAGTGTGCCCACCAACCCCCACGAGTAATGGTAGCAACTGTTCTTCATAATACAATAGAGCCCTTCGACTGCATTCACTGTATTTGCATACAGGTCGACTTCTGGGTTACATCTGAGCTCCAGCAAAGCATCTTCTCGTATCTTGGATACCAGTCTGTGCAACTCCTTGTTCCCCATGCGGAGCTGGACCTTCGGTGTCTCAGGTAAGCCTTCCACTCGCCTTTCCAGACTCACCAGGTTTATTTCTTCTCCCTTCTTGACCAAGAGCTTCGCTGGGTTAAACAAACAGCCAATAATCACACCTGGATTCCGTGTCACAAAATTCATACCAATACACACGTCAAAGGCTGTCGTGTTCAGGCATACACATTCGTGCGGCAGCTTGAAAGTCCCCAAGTCGACTTGAACTGTCGTCTCTCCTTCTGATTACTCATAGTTCCCATTGCCCACCTTGATAGCACAAAATTTTTTGTAATCTGGAGACTTCACCAGACGACTTGCACAGATAGAATCAGTTGCCCCTGTAGCATAAATTCCTTGCCTGGTCACCCCATCAACTTCCACATCCATTCATAACGTGTGACCCTCTAGGGTCGCTGCTCGTAGCAGTTCGATGACGTTCTCCACTTCCGCGGCCATCACTCTTTTCCTTTTTCGATCGTTTCCTTCTTCTTCAGGTTCTTCCTTCTTCTCTTCTTCTGCTTTGCCTTTTCCTTTGCCTTTTCCTCTTCCTTTCTTCAGTTCATCCTTTCCTGCTCCTGTGTCTCCAAATTTTCCACGCGACTCGTCGAGCACCTTCTCTGGATCTTCAAACCCATTCTGCTTCAGAAAGTGGATCAACCTTTCTTGGCGTTGTTGCTTCTGCAGCTTGAAACAATGATCCGAATAATGGTTGGTTTTGCCACAGTGTTTACACTGTATACGTGCTCGGAACTCGGCGATTAGCTGCTCGGCGTCAAGGGTCGTGCGCTTGCCTCGTCTGCCTTTTCCTTTTCCTCTGCCTTTTCCTTTGCCTCTCGTGTCCTCAGGTTTGGCGGCAGTCCTCTCCAAGGGAAAAGCGTTGGTCGACAGCTCCTGCTTCAGTGCTTCTAAGGCTTCGATCATAACTGACTTGTCCGTATCCTTCGGCACGCCCTTCTCTGACTTCTCCTTTTCCATCCTTCTCAGTGTAGCGGTTCTTCCTCCATGACCTCTTGACTCCTGCAAATGTTTGGGGGAACCTGACAAGGTCGCTCTCTCTCGAAGTAGAATGCTCAGTGTGTCATAGTCGTGCAAGTATGGCGACAGGTTTGGATCTTCTGCCCACTTCATGAACATCTTTTCATTCACCCTGGAGGCCAGCTCTAACAATTTTTGTTGACCGGATAATGCGTTCGGAGTGAATTTCTCTAATACTTTGTCCAGTTCGTTCAACAAGTTCTCGATTTGCGCTGGCTTCGGGTCTGCAGGTAAATGTCCTATCTTCGCCAACTCGCCTCTTAGTGAAGCGGTACCCAGAACCCCATGGCTAGGGTAGGGCATACAACCGGCCTCCGGTCCACTAACCCCATGTACGGAAGGGAAGACCGGTCTCCGGCCCACCAACCCCATGTACGGAAGGCGCCCGTTGACGCCCGGTGCGAGCCCGGCGGGAGCGCGTTCCGTGCCGTAAAGCCCCGCATCGGCAACCGATGCACCGCCAGCGGAGATTCGTATATCAGAACATCAGGAATCAACAGGGTTTTATTTTCATCTTGTTTCCGTCAAGGTTTACGCTTCCGTTCTGATATTCACTGTTTTGACTGCTGGCGGTTGGATCGCGACTTTACCGTAACCGCCAGTTTAACTGTTTATAATGGAAATTTTAACGCAATCCGTCACGAAGGCTCCAAAGCCTTCAGGAACTGCATGGATGCTTCCGCAATTTTCACATCTTACACTCGCAACCTTAATCCGAATTTTTCAGGATGTCGAAATCGGATTTTCGACTTCGACATCCCCGCACTTGATTTGACCTCTTTCGAGTGGACCTACGTGCTTCCCTATGCACGAATCAACTTTCCTTTTATCTTGCCCTCCATTTGACTCAGAGATATGGGCAAAACAAAGTTGATTCGTGAGGCCACTTGTGAGGGTCATATCTCGTGCCGCTTGCGAGGAATGGCAATAAGGAAACGTGGGATGTATTCACAATACTCCCGACGTAATTTAGGAAGCATCATATGCCTTGCGTTTCCACACGTGCGCGCTAGTGTAATGGATCATGGTCAAGAGGGTAGAGTTTGCGTTATAACTCTTTGGCCATGACAATGCGTGCGTTAAGATAACTTTCGAGTGTAGCGCGCAAGTGTTGGTGTTGCATAGGAACTCTCCTTGAGTTCCTATGAGCGATTGACACAAAGTTATGCCCTTGGAGGGGCATGACATATCGTGGGAGGAGCTACCTTTTTGGGCAATATGTGGTATGTACCATGGGTTGTGTTGCGTGCCCATTTGGCGGGTCCATTGCTCCAAGCCGAACCCGCCAATGGACCTCATATTGTGTAAGCCCCTTCTCCATACTCCCCAGGATCAATTGCAAACCTAACCTTCGTGAAGGGAAGCTTGTGTGGCGATCCCAAAGCGATGCGTTGGGAGCAAGGTGTGTGTTTTGCAATTTTCCATATTTTCATGTGCCCACTTGGGAAGTAGCGCTCGTAACCTTTTAAGGCGCCCCAAGTGGAGCACATATGTGGGATCGAAGGTCATTGGTGTCAGGTCATTGTGTTTAGAAGGATTAAGTGATTGCACGATCCAAGCCGAAGATATTTCAATATGATTGTGGACCTTTCAAGGCACTTTTATGTGTCTTTGTGCCAATTTTGCCGTTTTTGGCCCGTCATGATGTCAAGTGGCGACCGTGTATCTCAACGTTGCGCTCAATTGACATCATGACCCAAGTATGGTATGATGGTACATACTTTGGTGCCCAACATATCTTGGACCCGGCGAATAACTCCTCTTGGGCTTGGCACGCCGTGGCCGCCATGTTGGCGATTTGGGACTATCCCAAATCATGGGCTCACTTGGCGACCCTGCCATTCCCAATACCGGAGGAGTTGGGCGACGCCCAAAAGATATGTTGGACACATATGACTTGATACCAATCCTATGGCACACTCCGGTCCAAGTCGGGCATGTGCCTCATTTGCCCCAACCATGAGTGTGCGCATTTTTGGCCATTCTGAGCAATTTTCTACTTTTGCTGCCCGCCGTGCACTATGTTCTAACCCTCGTGCACGCCGGACGCATGGACCAATGGACCATATATGACATGGGTGTTATGGGTAATGGTCCCCATGGTCCACACACCACGTGGGCGAAGCGGAGCCACCTTCGTTAAGGTGCTAGCCCAAAATGAGTGTGGGCAATTTTGCCATTTTTGCATTTGTGGACCCAGTTTGGATCGTCACCACGCCAAGTAGCATGGAGATCTTTGAGAGCCAAGGGCATGGGAGTCTCCGTTGGACTCCCGGTGGATCGCGTATGGAATGACGGATCCGATCTCCAAGCCGGCGTGGAGATATACTATTGGGAGCACCCCAAATTTTGGCTCATTTCGAGCAGCCAAAATGACCCCATTTTGGGACCCCAATTTCCCCCTTCCGTGTGGTCAATTGGCGGCCCCATTTCTCTGAGCCCATAGGGAGCCCGGACCTAACTCTAAGTTGTACACTCAGATATAAGTCCTAGGTCCTGCCTCCTACCCTGTGAGCCATTGGCCTTACCTTGGCCGGGCGAGCCACGCGTGGGAATGATGCCAATTTTGGTGATTTTGGCATCATGACCCCACTTGACTCATCCGTGTTGCCCTGATGCCGGGACCTCAGAGGGAACCAGGTTGGGTGAGGGCTCCAGGGAGCTCGTACTCGAAGGGCATAGGGTCACTTGCCTTGTCCCTACCTCTGGCGGGTCCGGACGAGAGGTCAATTTTGGGGATTTTTGAGTTAATATCAGTTTGGGCTGAAACAGCCCATTTTCAGCTACCAACTCCTGGGTGATAATGGCGGGGCCATATCTCAAGTCCATTTCAATCTCTGGGTAGAGTCCTTGGAGTCCATCAAAGCAATCTTCCAAGGACTTCGCTTTCTTGAGACAATTTTCTGCACACAACTTGACATCAGGTTTCTTGATCCCTTCTATTAGGAGCGCTGCTTTGACTTTGTCCTTGCATTGGTGCTTGCCTGTGACGCAGAATCAGACCCTTGGTCTGTCCTGCCTTGATGGCTACTCGAAGAGCCGCCCCGACAGCGTCGAAGAACACGCGCGCACCGCAGAATACAGGCGCACGCTCCAGCGCTTGCGTGTCGTGATCAGGACTCTGAATCGAGATTGTACGAAGTATTGCGTGAAATATAGCGTGCATTATGCATTATTATTATTATTATTATGCATTATTGTTTTGTTTGCACACAGCTCGGATTGTGTCATGGAGCAGCAGGACTTGGCAAAAGTCCTAGAACTTTTCGTAGCTGGCAATACGAGTTCAGCACGATGACAGTCTGATGGAGCAGTATGGTGCAACGTGTTCTGTCGCTACTGCCGTGTGCTCTGTTGATTTGCTTTTCTGTTGATGCGTCCCCAAGCAGGATGAAGCTAAACTCTGGCAGCGTAACTCGAGATCAACACCGGCTTCAAAAATCATGAACAGCAGGACTTTCGGGTTTTTGCAGTGGTAAAACTGAGGTTCTTTTGCGGCGGCGGTACTTTTGGGGCGTTTGGAAAACCCACAGATGGAAACCAAAGACCCAGGAGAAAATCACTTCCATAAGTATCCGTAGACGCAATCCCCGGTACCCTGGCCCTGCTTCAGAAAAGTTCTAATATATTGCCATTTCCGCGCTCAACAACTGACTGAATATCGTCCGGAACAGCACCCTTGGACGCCAGAAGATCACCGTTGGGTCCATCATGGTGCGCCGACGACTTCAACTGCGACGCCGGTTGGCGATGAGAGGACTTTTGGCGGCACAGTGTGACCAGCGTGCAGGTTCGTGGATTTTCGCCTGGAGCACGGTTCAGCGCGTGAGGTAGGACCTGACCAAGGAAACGGCGCCCGCCGTGGAGCCAGCCGGGCCGGGTTGACCCCCGCGAACCGATGGGGCCTGGATGCAACCGAAGGCGGACATCGACCCTGAAGCCACCAGCAGCGCCTCGATCTACCAAGAGCTGTCACCGACGTTGCCGACGCATCCTCTTGGCTAAACCTATGTCTGGGATTTTAATTATCAACTTTGGTCTGCAGCGCGTGCGGACTAGAGTTCAGTCTGTTCCCTGATGCAAGTTTTTTTATTATATTATATATTGCGCTTTTGTTCATCTGTCGCAATATACAGTATGTGTGCAGCCTCCCACGGCTGACATTCCGCAATGACCGCACACCACGCCGCAAGGTAACCGACAGCCTTGAGGAGCGAGAGCGGCACCATGGTCGGTGCTGTGAGGTGTATACTATGGCATGTGGGTGTCAGGTCGGCCGGTAGGGAGTTCGGAGCGACCTGCGGACCCTGCAGTTCGTTCCTGAGAGGGGGGTGACGCAGAATCAGACCCTTGGTCTGTCCTGCCTCGATGGCTACTCGAAGAGCCGCCCCGACAGCGTCGAAGAACACGCGCGCACCGCAGAATACAGGCGCACGCTCCAGCGCTTGCGTGTCGTGATCAGGACTCTGAATCGAGATTGTACGAAGTATTGCGTGAAATATAGCGTGCATTATGCATTATTATTATTATTATTATGCATTATTGTTTTGTTTGCACACAGCTCGGATTGTGTCATGGAGCAGCAGGACTTGGCAAAAGTCCTAGAACTTTTCGTAGCTGGCAATACGAGTTCAGCACGATGACAGTCTGATGGAGCAGTATGGTGCAACGTGTTCTGTCGCTACTGCCGTGTGCTCTGTTGATTTGCTTTTCTGTTGATGCGTCCCCAAGCAGGATGAAGCTAAACTCTGGCAGCGTAACTCGAGATCAACACCGGCTTCAAAAATCATGAACAGCAGGACTTTCGGGTTTTTGCAGTGGTGAAACTGAGGTTCTTTTGCGGCGGCGGTACTTTTGGGGCGTTTGGAAAACCCACAGATGGAAACCAAAGACCCAGGAGAAAATCACTTCCATAAGTATCCGTAGACGCAATCCCCGGTACCCTGGCCCTGCTTCACCTGTCAATAGCAAATACCTTGCGAACGTTACTGAGAATCTTTCGACGTCTTTCCCTTCGAAGGCTGGTATCCCCATTTTCATGGAACTTTCGGTCTTGTCTTCATCATCGTCATCTGACCATTCAGTCAAGCCTGTGTTCTCATTGCAACTTTCTTTCAGTAGCTCGAAGGCCTTCACGCTTTGTGGTACAAATGGAGATTCTGCCGGAGGTCTTATGGTTCCTGAAGGACCAATCCGACTCAAGGTATTTACCTTCTTCCCCAAATTTTTTATCTCGTCTGTCGTTGGCTTCAGCATACCTCGTAGCGCTTCGATAAAGTCTCCTTCGCGCGTCTCCATCTTCGAAAGCTTCTCGTCGTGATCCCCCGTTGGTACCGCTACGTAAGCTGGATATTCGCAAGTCTTCGCAGGTTCTGAGAAGTCAACACCTTTCTCTTTGCTGGTTCGTTTGACTTTCAGTTTTCCTTTCCCTTTCTCAAAACGCTTCGCTCTGATTGCTTCGCTTTTCCACCGCACTGCATTGTCGATGGATTTGAGGAAGTCTTAGTACTCTTCCATCTCTGAATGCGTCCATTCGTCTTCATCTTCGTCTTCAGCGCGATCTTTGAAATCCGAAGCTGGACCCGAAGACGATTCACCCGTCTCCAACGCGCTGTCAAATTTCGGTTCTTCAGGTTTGTCGGGTGTATGCATTCTTTCCTCGTGAACTTCCTCGGTCTCCTTGACGCCTGACTCTTCGACGTCTTCCTCCTTCGTGACGCCTGACTTTCCTTCGTCATCCAAGACACCTCCGTCATTGTGTGCATCGTCGCTGACGCGCGTTGCGTCTTTCAACCTACTCCTCTTCGTCCCACTGCTCGTTGCTTCCATTCGTTGCCGTAATCGCGTGCCCTTCTGAGTTGCACGAGTTGCTAATGATTTCGCTTTGGTGCAGGTCCCAGGTCTTCGCGAACTGCATCTGTTACCAATGTTCATTGTTGCTTTTGGGCTGCGCCTCCTGCTCTACTCACCAAAATATGCTTTGGAAATAAACCAAGAACTCGACTTGAAGGTGGAGACAGCGAAGCAAAGGATAAGGATCCTGGCAACCAGAAGCATGGGATACAATAACATGTGGGACTGCAGTACAAAGACAGTGCTGTGTATTGACATTGCATCGCCTTTATCACGTGCTTGCATGCTTCGGATTCACAGCGCATAGGGCACAAAATGGCTTAACTTGAAAACCATGCCAAATGAAAAGATAGTAAAACACACAATCAAAAATCAGATTCCCCATATCAAAAATAGGTGGAATATCACATTTTATGTCTTGAAATAATTTTCTGTGCCTCAGCATAAAAAAAATCTGTGACTGCAGAACTCGGTAGGAACTGCCCTGACGATGTCAGAACTCAGTAGGAACTGCCATAATCTGGTCTCATGCACTCCACCACCAAAATGACCAAAAATGGGCCCCGACAGCAAAATTCAGTATGATACATCAATATATGCGGAATTTTATGGCAGATTCAAATATGCAAACGGGTTTTGATAACTCAGCGACATGTGTGCGAAATTCAGCTTTTTCTGATCAGGCTGAGCACCTTCATGCATAACAATAGAGCATAACCAAAATAGGTGTTCACCATGTTTCCACCTAACTTATCTTAATACCTAGACCAAGTATCATAGCCTCAAGCTCAAAGATAATGAAACAAGCTAGCTATCAGTCTCACCCTGGGTTAGTGGGGGTGGGCTGACCACTGCCCTCAGTTCAAGATGGCTCCGGGGTTTCAGCAATACTGTGGGGTTGGACAAATGATCAGATGATTAGAAACAGATTCCCCAATCAAACAAAAGCATTAAAACAAAAATGACCTAAATGATGGGCTAGGTACTATTTTCAACATCGTTATGTCTTCTATGCCAAGCAATGTTGCTGCCCATGCCACCGTGACCTCTGCTCCTGACCACCCGGTCTGGTTTCAGCGCAATTTGTTCTGCGGGACAGTCCTTCCTGCCCTCGGGGTTCCCGCAAATACCGCTTGTTGTTTTCCATTCCTCTTTTGCTTGCTAGACCTCTTTTTTTGTTTAGTTTATTTTTTGCTCGATTTCTTTGACCAACAACCTACATGGCTTTCATCCTAAAAGTGCTTTTCTTAAGGTCCCGTCTAGCGGGTATTCTCAGCGCTCTAAGCCTAGATGCGGATGGGGGGTTGGTTAAGGAAAACCTAGTGGCCACTAAATGCCATGTGGCCTCTATTTTGACCACGGCCATTTTCAAAGGCCGTGCCGTTGGGATTATTCATGCTGACTGTGGTCAAGGTTCAACCAAAATTGCTTTCCGGTTGCTAAAGGTGTCTGTTGACAAGGCGAGATCCAGTCCCAACCTTGGCTGCATTTGCATTTTTGAATGTCATACGAAAAAGTAGAATAGACCTTTGCATATCTCCGTTGCGAGGCTCAAGTTTTGCACCAAACAATCATTCCGTTCCCAAGTGTAAGTTTCGCTTCTCGTGTTCTACCTCAGCTCAAACTACAAATTGCACAACACCATTCCTGGTCCCGCGGGCCAATCTTCAACAATTTTTTTTTAGGCTTGGCATCTCTTGATGGTGTGCCATACCACAGTATTATTAATATTTGTATTTGTTGAGACAAGAAGACACAAGAAACTCATATTTGCTTATATTGACATGTATCCGTTGTGCATGTCCACTCATCCTTTCGTTGTCGGGGGAGTTTGACTTGCATGTTTTACCTTCTCATTTGATGTATTTGGGAATTGCATGAAAGAACTATGATGTACATATTATGAACCGGTGATGTGCAAATGCCACATCATGAATTTTTTCTTGTCAATCTCCGTGTTCAAGTGTTCATGGCTGCCGTAAATGTGTTTTTTTAAGACGTCACAGACTTATCAGCGCGAGTTCTGAAGTTCGGAACGCTATGGATACAATATCACACAGCTTTCCAACCTGGAGGGGCATGTTGAGGCACCAAAGGTGCCAAAGAGTTACGGTGAAGACCCTGAAGTAGCTGATGGGCTTTGGTGACCTTCCGGTGGGTGTTGGTGTGTGTAAAATGCAGAAAAGATAGGTGATGGAGTGGAAAATGTGGGGCTGGGAGGCTTCCTTTATGCCGCTGGGCCACCAGGGTGGCCGAGAATTTCCTGACAAAACGGGAATGGTTATTTGTTGAAAACTGTAGCATTGGATCGATGATTGGATGGGTAGAAAAGTAAAAAGAATTTCTTGTCGTGCTTTTTTATGTGTGCGGCCGACCACACCCTGCTTTGGAAAACAACCTGCAGTTTACCCCTAGGGTAAAACCAACAAGTGGCCTCCAAACAGCGCAGAGTGTGCAAGGCAAACTGATATATATGATTTGGAAAGTCTATATAACCAGCTCGTCTTGAGTGGCCACGTAGCACAAAGTGTACTTGTTGGAATGTTAATTGAAAACGGAGACCCGGCATAGAAACTGGTTTGCAGTATTTTTGAGCATGCATAGACAATTAAGTGAGTGTCTGTGTTGTGAGCTGTGATGGTGGGTAGCATTGTTTGTCGAGTGTGTGTATGGAGTGTTAACTTAGAGCTGTGGCGTGTGTTGCCCTGATGGAGTGTCTTGTTGTGAATGTGTTCTGTGAAAGCAGGGTGTGTTTGCTTCAGTGGGAGGTGGAGTTCTGAAATTGGTTGATCAAGATTCAGCATATTTTAGCCGAGAAGAGAAAAACTGAGGCAAGGGTAGGTGTTCGCATACCCAAGGAAGACATATTATAACACTTTTTTGCCAAGACTTGAAGTTGGTGACTGAGCGAAAATTTGGATCCGTAAATGAGAGTCTGGATCTGCTTACATTTACATGATAGAAGGCACGGAAATCAGCTATTGGTACAGCCATTGGAAGGCGTTGTGGTCGCCGCTGGAATGGATTATAAGCTGGTTTTGAATCAAATATTCGCATTCACTGACAACATAGGGTATAGTCCTTACTTCCTTTTTCAGTTAGTCTGCGGGTGGGTGGGACGAGGTGCTGCGCTTCGAGTTCTGTACTTAGGACATATGACTTGTGCCACTCGTAGTCCATTTGTAGGTCTTGTACGCACCATGAGCACACCGTAGTCTGGCCGCAGGATCTGAGCTTGTTTTCGTGGCGTGTCGGCGATGGCGGCTTGCTCTCAGCGTCCCAGTGTTTGCCGTACGAAGCGCTGTCTGAATCTGACGACTGCAAGCTTGGTAGCGACGCGCGTGAACAAAAGCTGCTCGTGTCGTGCGGCGGAGATTCTTCACGCTTAGTTGGCGGCACTGGGTCCTGTGCTCTTGGAGTGTGCAAATACAGGACAACACTTGGTGCCGGTTGCTGTACTTTCCAGACATTCATCGGAGGACTTGCTGTTTGGTACTGTCGAACTTCGGGGCCTTGCGGCGGGCTTGTTCTACAGTTCGGTGCTCCTTTTTTGCTGCCCAGACTTCGTTCGTGTTTGGTTCGCCTTGATGCTTGAACTTGCAACTTCATTGTTTGCTCATTATCTGTCCTCTCTTTCACCTTTTTGGTCGTTCGTGAACATAACGCTGTGGGCTTGGTTGCTTGTGCCCTCAAGGCAGAGAAAAGATTGGGTGAGGCGAAGGTAGATTCCATACCACGGGCGCGCTGTGTTCTCCTCGAAGTTACTTTTGTGAAGGCTTCAGAGGCGTTGTTGTTTTTGTACCCGGTTGTCGGCGCCGCTGCATGAGTAACTTCGGATGTTTTGACAGGAGGAGCGTCGCACACTTTCACTCGCGGAGGTGGTATGTTCTCGGTAAGCTGGTTTCCCTTCGGCGGCGGCGGCGGGCAGAGTTTGACCGTGCTGTTCTCCTTGGAAGTCTTGCCGTAGTCATTGAGGCAACTTGTGTGGCGGTCATTGCACACTGGAAAGGTAGCAGAATTGGTAGCATGATAAGGCGTAGGTACTGGCTGCTGTTGTAGTTGTCGTGCAGGCACTCTAGGAAAACAGGATAGTTTCTCCAGAAGCTTGGCTGTGGTTTGTTCTTGCCGAAGACACAATTGGAGCTGCTTTATTGCTTGCTTTAACAGTTGGCAGGCTTCAGAAAGGATGAGCCAAATTCCTAGACACGGCAAGAAGGTATTCCAAATTGTTTGGTGAGGTCGGGGCAAAAACAGGCCCGCGTGGGTAATGGTCAAAAAAGATGCCCGCCGCGCTAACACTCCCCCTTTGATCCACAGCATGGATTCCTTGGATGAATTATGGACTTCGTAACTCTAAAAACAGGCCCATTGGATTGGCCCACTGCTTGTAGCAAATTTGTAAACTGGTAATTAGGCAGATCTAGTTTTTATGATTTGAATATTTAATAAAAAAAGATTTCGTGCATGTGATTAGGATTGAATAAATTTGCCACATGTTTGCTTTGTTTTTCAAAATCAGACAGGATTGAGAAATGGTTGTTTTTGCACACCCATAGCACTGGCATTGCATTACAAATGTTGTTAAGGGCTTTTCAGGCTACAAGTAGCATTCAAATGTGGGCAGCCGTAAAGTTGTAACATTGCTTTGCTAGTGCAAACAGAAACCAAGAAACCCTTTGTTGGTTGAAAATGGCCTCAGCGTGAGTGGTCAAGTGACAAAGATGTCAATGTCAGCAAGTGTGGAAGGACAGCACAGCTCAACGCAGTGAATGCATCAGAGCGCCAGGCCTCCCAAAAACACAAGTTGAATGGAAAGGGAGAGGAGAAATGAGGGAAGCAACCGCTATTGTGTGCAAACCCAAATTGAGGGTTGGGGTTTCCCAGGGAGTTTCCGAACACAACCTCCAAAATTGGCGAGGCAAGAGAGCCAAGGACATCTTCACTGTGCAGATCTTGTCAGAGAAGTTCGACGAATCCACCTCACGGAGGGACAATTCAAAATAATGCCGATTTTGCCATGCCGCGCAGGCACTGCCAGTGCAGGTGGTTATTGGCGAGGCCATAATGGCGCCCCACTGCTGCATTTGTGGTCCAATGCCCAGAGGAACCTCCTTTGTCGAAAGCGTATGCCAGTCAGGGAAATGGCTCAGTAGTGGTGGCCTACTGTAAGTTGGCGGCCACTAAGTAGGGAGGCCTGACATGTAGATTCACAGCTACACATTTGCCTGGGCCAAAAGTCCCATTCATGGTGTCCACATAGCATAATACGGTCCTGTAGGAGTATTGTGGGACTGCCTTGCCTCATCATTTGCACCTGCACCACCTGAGTGAAGATGTACTGTATCGGCTCCAAATACCCCAAAGGTAATAGAAAAAAGAGGGGGACTGATGCACAAAGATGCACTGATGGTGGCTTATGCTCCTGTCACTCTGGTTGGGGGGTCCGAAAAAATGAATCTGTGCACCCGTGCACACGGTGCGTGCACAGTGCACAATGTGCCATCAACAAAGCTGGTTGACCAGTCACGGACAGACGTGAGTGGTTTACCAGCAGCAGTGGGTCTGTGATGGACAGCCATTGGTGATTATGGAACGGCAATCGGTGGTGAACCCACAAATTTGGGCCAGTAACCGCAGGCCGCCATTAAATGCCATCGTTCAGGACCGTCCATAAAACCAAAATCCAGGACCTTCTAGACAGCCCTGTAAACCCCGCCTTTTAGGCCCCTGGCCACGTTACAAAACATTCTCGGGGGCCTTTGCCTGGACCACGGTCCCAGCCCCCTCTGCCGGGAGCATGACGAGGGTGCGGCTGTGGAAGTCCTGAAGACTGGGGCGGTGGCCCACGCTGATAAATGTGATACCGGCCCTTTGAGTCTCGCTGTACAGATGCGCCTCCGTCGCCAAATCACATGCGGACGTTGCCTCGTCCAGAATGGCCAGTCGCGGCCGCGCCAGCAGCAGCCGCGCAAAGGACAGGCGCTGCTGCTCCCCCTGCGAGAGGACGGAGGCCCAGTCACACGTCGTGTCCAAGGCAGAGTGCCCCGGGACATCGGCTGCGAGGCGGTCCAAGACGCCCCCCAAATTGACACGCTGGAGCACGGCCTCCAGTTCGGCATCGGAGGGGGACGGTCGGGAGGACGTGCTAGGGGAGGCAGAAGGGGGCTCTGTGGAGGACGAGGATTCGGAGGCCGCAGCAGCGGAGGGCTCGGTCCACGTGGGATACAACAATTGTTTGCGGAGTGTGCCCAGGACCTACAAAATGCAGTGGATTCGGGCGGGATCGATTGGAATGACAAACACCGGAAGAGTCCAGCATCTAAATGCAAAATCGGAATGTTGGGGCAATCCACTACAAAACCTGAAAAGAGTGCATCTTTATTCTCCAATGTCGAACAAAAGGATCAGAAGTGGTGATCCTCAGAATGAAAACCCTGGGCACCACACTCGAGCATATAGCGTGTGTTTGAGCGTCTGAAATGAATAATAGCAATCAACGGCACCAATCTCTGGGGGGTCCAAGAATCCTGTCTATCCACCCAGTGCAACAATAGGCACATTTGCAAGTGAGGTTAGACATGCCTGCCAAAAACAGTGTGGGGGACCCTCCAGAAGAAGACTTGGTTCATAAAGCCGCCCTCCAAAAGCTTGGGGAAGTGATTCACTTGGAGGCCATGACTGTGGCACATTGTTTCTTGTGTCTAGCACAACCTGGGCTGCTCTCACGTTGGGCAATTCCAGCCAATATTCATCAGAGTTTGGCACGCAAGCAGCTGGCCATCCAATTCTGTGAGTTCAAACGGCCATACACCGGGGCCCAGCCAGATGCACACAGAGTCAATGCTTGCTACAAGACATGGAGGGGATATCTAGCACCCTCCAGAGCGTTCCTGGGGAGCGGACGGAGGAGAAACCAGCGCACCATGCGCCCCGCGACGCCCACCAGCTAGTGGTGGGGTGAACGCGCTGCTTTCGTAGCACCTTACGGTCTACTTTCATCACCGGGATGGAGCTCTACATGCTTAACCCCTAGGGAATACAATACGGGGGCCGGTTGGGTCAATTGCACATGAGGATCCGACTTGTGTCAAGTCTTCCCCTCGTCAGCTACCCCTTCACCAATGTGAGCCGGCTTAAACAGTGCCATGATACCGGCTGTGATCGTGGTCATGGTCTTGGTCACGCCTGACTTGTGAAACATGTAAAAGAAATGGTGGCCTTGCATTAAAGAACACGGGAAACAAACACTGACACTTGGGCTTAAGCAACATCGGTTGCTCACGGGTTGAAAGACACCGATACTAACGAACACAACCGATGCTTGAGCTTGCTGAAAGCATTTGGGGACACGGCAAATCCACGCCCCCAAATATCTGCAGCAACACCATTCGAACATTTGGGCACACTGGGGAGGCGTGCACAGCACCAAGGAACAGGTGCAACGCTTACCCGCATCTGAAACGAACCAGGCCCACACAGTGTAAGGGGACCAAGAAGCCCTTGAAGGACGACCGGGGGCTTGGGGATATGTCTGACCTTGGGAAACCGGATCACTGAACCACTGCTGTAACAGCTAATTGGGCTGAAGGTGCAACACTCGTACATTGAGCGGACAGCACAGGAGACTAAATCCCCTGTACCCTTTGGCAGAGGGCCGCGTGGGTCACCGTAAACAACGCCGCACAAGGTGCCGATTCCTGCGGCGAAGGGCCACTTGAACCATATCAACCCCCTCCCCCCCGCATCCTCTGGCCGGGTGATCACATACATATGTCAATCACAGTGGCAAGTACAAATCCCAAGCGCTGCCCATCCCCCCGCATCCTCTGGCAGAGGCCCTGTACATGCAAATCCAAGGCAACCCTTGGGGCTGGTGGGGCAACCCCCTTAGACCCAGAGTTCAGTGCCTTTGAGGGCGGGACCCCGGAATCAAGCCTGCACGGTTGCTCTCCCAGCGCTGGGGGTCCAATTGCCGCGCGGTGCCTATCCCACAGCATCCGCTGGCCGTGGGGCGTGCGGCCCACAGGCACAGTGACTCATCAAAAGACATCTGACATTAAGTCACACCATAACTCTTATTGACATTTACATTCATTCACACGTGGCCGCCTGGCGGGAGACTGCACCTTCCCCCACCGATGCCCAGGCCCCGGTAGTCGAGGCCCAACGGGACCCGCAAAGCGAGGGGAGGAGGTGGAGTGCGGGGCGTGGTCATCCCGACCAACCTCTCGTGTGCACTCCGCCGCTCACCCTCTGCCCGTCCTTCCCTTTTGGGGGGATTCATGCGCCTGCGTTCGTGAACTTATAAAATCATAAAAAAATATTAAATCACGAAATCGTAAAACATCAAAACTACAAAACTGGGCAGCAGGACGCCCGGTTCCCAAAGCCCCCCCCTCCCCCCGGGTGGGGGGTCGAATCCGTCCTGCCCCATTGCAGCCTCTCTGGGGGTCATTCACCGATGCTTCGCCGCACCGCATGTTGCGTGTGAGCCGAGGGGGGTGCACCAGTGCCTCCCCTAGTCACACCCCCCACCAAATGTGAGGTGCGTGCTTTTCCTGCCTACCTCCGCCCCTTGCCAACACGCCCTGCCCCCCCTTCCTGCCCCCTGCCCCCCCCCCCAGCCCCATGGCTGCGCGCCACAGCCCTCATACACCGTGGCGCCGCGTCAGGACGCGCCATGTCAGGGCCATCATGAAGTGGGATCAGAACGCTGGTTCGAGAGTCGCAGACATTCTGGGGTCGGGGCACACCATGTAGGGCTTCTGGGGGACGAAAAACAAGTCGTGGTACTTGTTCATGGGGTCAGACACGGCGCGACCGATCTCGCCCTTGCCCGAGCTCCAGAGGCCCGCAAGAGCGCGCAAAAGGGACGTCTTCCCGCTGCCGGAGGGTCCCATCAGGAGGACGGACTCGCCGGGCTCCACCCTCAAGTTCAGCCCCTGCACAAGTTCGGTCTTGGCGTCGGGAGTGCGGAGGAAGAGGTCGGTGGTCCTCAGCAGGACATCATCCGGGACGGTGTCGGTGATGGTGATCCCTGAGTCATGGGGGCAGAGGGATCGAGCCAGTGCGCCTGGCGTTCCCCGCAATTTCACTGGACCCCCCTTCTGCTGCAGCCCTGCGGGCGGAGACACAGCTGCTTGGGTGGGTGAACTTCCACTTGGGTGGGCGGGCTTTGTTTGCGGAGGGGGGGGGGTCGATACAGCCCTCAGGCTAGGCCCGCCGTCCCCCAAAAAGGGGTCGATTGGCGGGCCCCCCAAAATCCTACAGAGACTGACCTCCGGGGCCCGGAGGTGAACCGAACCCAAAATTCGGCAAAAAATGAAAATGGGATATTTGGAATCAGCGCGTCGAGGGGGTTCAGAAAAGTCATCAGTTGCCATGCTTTTGGCAAAAAGAATTTTTTTTTTTTGGCCATTTCGAATGCTCAAACAAATTTTCGGCGCCTTTGGCGCCAGAGTTCATAATAACTGATTAATGGTCCTGTCCATTGAGCCTGTTTCCCGAACCCCTCCCCCCCAGTTTTCGGAGGCTCTATCGACCCCCCTCCGCCCGCAAGCGAAAACCCGACTTCCCCTTGGGTGAGGCGGGGGGGGTGTCAATTGAGCCCCTTGGCTAGACCCCCCCTTCCCCCAAAAAGAGCCTCATTGGCAGGACCCCCAAAACCCGGGAACACCCCGCGTTTAGAGGGGGGCTTCTGGCACCTTCGACACCGAAAGACATCATGATCCCTGTCAATTGACCCCCCGCTCCCCAGTTTTGGGGGGCTCTGTTGACCCCCCGCCCCCCAGAAGTGAAAGTTCATCGCCCCATTGCACCAGCACACGTGCACCCCCGTGCCCGTGGACAACGCCATGACCGAAACTCTCGGCAGTTTTTGTTTTGCGTAGTGTTTGCAGAGGCCGTACAAGGGCACGCTGTGGCACCTTGGGCCTACGTCTCCCACTGAGCTACTCATCGCCCACCTGGTGTCCACTGGGACCAGGAGTTGCGTCCAAAGTCGCATGATGCTGACCTCAAGTCGCAAAAAAAAGTGTTTTCGGCGACATTGCGGGGGTTGGGGTTCACATTGTGGCGCATGTACCGTGCAGCCGTTCGCCCTATCCGCTGCAGCAAACCGTTCAACGCTCCAAACCACGTGCCCCAGCCCGGCGTGCGTCGACACACCCTCACCGTCTGTGTCGGGCAGCACTGCATCATGCCCCTTTTCCGGATCAGTTGCAGGCGGCTTTTTGTCGCTGTTGGCAGCCAGAATCTCCGTGAACTCCCCCAACCGATCGACTACAGCTGCAAACCCGGCGATTGCACTGAACTGCGTCACGACCAGCGACACGTCACCCAAGATGTGGTTGAACGCCGAGGCGCTCTGGTTGATGACCCCGAACTCCACCTCCCCTTTGAAGTACAGGGGCGCAATCACAGCGGCCGGAAGCAGCCTGAAAGTGATGGCATGAGCGGCAGTCGGTGCGGGCACAGGCAGGGCACAGGACTGCCACCCATCTTCCTCAAGCACATGGCAATGCCCATCAGAGGGGGGGGGGGGTGCCATAAAGACTGAAAGAGTATGCTGGTTGGTCCTCTGGGTGTGCGTACGTGTTGAGAGGGCGGGGAGGGGCAAGCCAGCCGGCAAAAAATGTAAACAGTGGCAAATAGTGGGAAACAATCTGGCCGTTCCAGGGATGAACACCTCAAATGGTGCATGGCACAGAAAAACCAAACAACAGTTGGTACATGCATATCAATAATCTGTAATTTCCTGCATCATGCGGCAACCCTTTCTGTAGAGCAGTGGAATGCATACGCTGTGGTCCGACTGCAACCCGAAGAGCGATGCGGAATGGAAATGAAGCTCACAGAAAAGCTGAGCAAAACAATCTGTAACCAGCATGCACCCCCAAAAAGACGGCAGCAAGAATGGATGGGTTGCCTCCTCACCTAATTTTGGCACAAGCAGAGTGTGCGCAAGGGCGATTGTACCAACATCTGTGTGTGTGTTTGGTATGGCAATCAGGGCTTAGGCTCTGGTCTTGCAAAACGGGTTGCTTCACTTCCAAAAATAGAAATTTGGTGTGAGGTTGGGGTCAGGGACTTGTGGAACCCTTGCACAAACCAGTGTTTTAATCTCAGGGTTCCTGGGCTTGGATGCTGTGTTGCAATGGGGTCTGCAGGTCCCATACAAGGCATCTTCTGGAGGGTCAGAAGGTCCAATAGTCTACAGTCTATGGGATGAAGGACGAGATGCAGGATCAGGGCATGCAGAAGCTCGTGTGGTCGCCTTTGTTGAATTATTTCATGGAGCAAAGGTAGAATATACACTGCCCTCTCTGTAGATAGCTGCTCCACGCTCCCAGAGCCGAAAGGTGCGTACGGTACCACTGATGAGGACTTTGCTGTGCTCACGCTGCGTCTCGTTCACTAAGACCAATCCCCTACAATTCTCTGTAGGGCACCGTCACTTGCACATTTTCTCCAAATGTGCATGGGGAACAGAATTTGTAGTGCATGTAATGTAGGACACCATGGACAATGGCTGCAGTAGACCCCACCAGATGGTGTTCATATTCTCCGTCCCTTGTGCAGACACACAATGCATTCTGACGGCACGAGCATGCCCATAATACACCCCCCCGCTTACTCGAATGACCGGGCCTAATGAATCCCCGCTGGTGGCACCAAATTGACCACTGAAGCCCCGAAATGGGGCAAAGGGACCGGGGCAGTCTTGTTGGAGCTAGCACCTTTTTAACTTTCCTCTACCGGCCAAAGACTACGTGGTTGGCATTTAACTGACGGCAGTCGGCAATCAGGCAACGGAGAAAGAAATCAGGCAGAAACTCTGAATATTTCCCTTTGGAGCGCTTTGAAGCACATAGTGCACAGTCCACACCACGAGCTGCTCTTCGCAAGAAAAGCCTAAAGAAACCCCTCTTTTAAACCGCACCTGAGTCGAGCCCTCAATGTGAGCCCATGTTTCTTGCATTGTCGTTGGCTGTCACTTGTCAGTAACACGACACTGATAACACCAAAATGCACATGCGCGCGCTTTATGTGTCACGCTGGCGGACGTGCCAGGCCTTAGCGTGGGCCGACCGGTGACGCCCTGGTGTTTGTGTCAAGGACCTCTTCATGAGAGAACTCGACCCCGCCGGCCGGCAAACCCACCATTTTGATGACCAATGTGAAGGTGGGATGAAGGTTTCATTTTCCCCAGCGGACGACGGCCAGAGGGTACATCTAGCTATTGTTACGTATGCACGAAAATCACCAAAAATCACCGAAAACTTCCAAGCGACGGACCGAAGCATATCGCATGCACGTCGGTACAGATTTCCTAAAATTGCCACCGGTAACCGGACAATATTGGTCTCTCTTTCAATGTTCTGTGCTGGGCACCGGTGGTACATGTGACTTTCACACAATCAAGACTGAGGGGTGATTTTTGCCGCTCTGCAAACTTTGTCGCAACTGTATTTGGGCAACTGCAGGCACCACGGGTGACGAGATCTAGCACACTCAGACCGCCTTTTTGCAGTGCCCTGTTTGTCGCGTCGACCGTGTGTGTGTGTGTGTGTGTGTCTATGTGTGTAGCGTGTGTGTGGGTGCCAGCAGAGAGCTTGCGGTATTCAAAGCGGCTAGGGGACCCAGGGACAACGTCATTTGCCAAGATGATGATTACCACAGGACAGCTTTCGCACACAGAGTTCGGACTACAGATGACGGAGGAGCCCACACCAGCGGGCACTCACGAATCATTGTCAGGTGCAAAGCAGAACAAAAACAGAAGGATGTCCCACCTGCACTAGGCGCCTTTCTGCAATGCAAAGGATAGACCACGGGGGGGGGGGGGGCGTAGCATCGGGCCATACACCGACTCCTTCCCACTCTCGGACCACTTTCAGGGTGGGGTCGGGGGGCAGCCAGGAGGGGGGGGGGGGAGGGCAGGCTTCATACCCTGACATATATGGCATAAAATGACCGCCTCATCGCGCAAATCACTTCGAAGCATGCAGGAACGCGTCACGTGCCCTTCGTGGGGTGCTCCTCCTCAGAGTCCCAAAACATGGGTGATGGAAGTGGTGGAGATGACGGAGGTGAAGAAAGGAGGCCTAATAGCGCTTGTCCAAGGGCCGATCAAAGTGGGCCCAAAAGAGGGCGGAAATGCTACATCACCCCTACATTCTCGGGGATCCCCAACAAAGGGGACAAAATCAAAGCGGGCCCAAAAGAGGGCGGAAATGCTACATCACCCCTGCATTCTCGGGGATCCCCAAACAAAGGGGGACAAAATCAGAATTGGCTGCCTCCACCCTACCCTCTGGGGGGCCCAAAAGTGGGCGGAAATGCTACATCACCCCTGCATTCTCGGGGGTCCCCAACAAAGGGGACAAAATCAAAGCACCAAAAAAAAAACAACAGAAAACCCTAAAAAAAAATTCTACTGTGTCCTTGACCCTGCCTAGGGTCTTGCATGCTGCCCCCACTGGGGATTGAACCCATGACCCTGCAATTGCAGAGACACTACTTTACCCACTGGGGTATGGGCCATCTCTGAGAAATTTCTGCACAGGGTTGGTATTGGTATTTGGTCCAATTTGCTTTTCATCCATTATTGGGTTCTCCTAAAAAAACTGAGTATTTTGAGTATAGACACATGAGGTGAAAACCAAGTTTTTCACCCTCTACTAGATCAAGCAAATTTTCCTTAGGGCGCCTTTAGTGCCCATGGTCCGGCACTTTCGGACCAAATTCCGGGAGGGGGGGGGGGGATTCGGCGTAAAGGGTCCGGTCCCGGCGAGCCCCCCGTGGGACAGACAAGGTTGTCAACATCCTGTATCCCAGCTGCAATCCGGCACAGCCTCTTGCAGCGTTGCAGAACCATAGGCCTGCAGGCAAAGAAAGCAAGCACAGCCAACTAAGGGATGGATAGCAAGGGAAGTCAGGCCATCCCTACCCTGCCCTCAGCACTGCCTGAGGTGAAACATGGAGAGGGGGCTACATAGGAACTTCGGGTTCGGGTACCAACCATCAACCCCCCCCCGTGTTCCTCCGGATACCCGGACGAGTGACAAACCAACAAGGAAACCTCCAATTTTTAGCTAACATTCATGAAGCATGCAGAAAACGCCCCATCACCGGGGTGCTACACACACACAATCACCAAGGAGACAGTCAGGTCAAGCTGCCACAGGCAAGAGAAATCTGTATCCCACACCTGTGTGATTCCTTGCACAGCCAGGTCCCGGGACAAGACCCAGATACTATATGACTCCCCCCACCAGCAAGCATGCTTTTGTAACCATGCAGCCACCGCCCGAGCTGCTTCCTCTGGAGTGAGGGGGAGCCTGTACGAAATGATGAAGACGGCTTTGACAGTTGCTTGCACGTTGTGTGGCGTAGTTGCATACGCCCTGTGGATCCCCTTGTGCATGGCGCGCATTGCCTCTCCCCTCCCGAACCCAAACAGCATGCTAACCTGAAGCCATGCCATTCACTCACGATTTGTGAGGCCTACATGACAGAGAATGGGAGGGCATTTTTCAGACGTCTGATAAAGATGTTGCCCAGACTCCGGGTACTTCGAGTGAGGGCTGATAGGGGGGGGGGGGGGGCAAGCGTAAACCCTACAAACGGGTCACACTTGACGGTTCAACAAAAGCCAGTCCACTCCCCCCGGTCCCTCTCACTATCACCACTCCCATCGCTTTACAGAGAGGCCCACGAGAGGCCCCCGTACACCGAGTCTATACCTCTGTTATGCATTCGCACACCACAAGAAGGCCCCATGCCTTACGGAGGATGTTGCGAACGGTCTCCATCAGTGATGCCTAGGCCTATGGGGGGGCGCTGGTAGCCATCAAAATATTATCTCTAAACTGCACCAGGGCCACTATGTGCTCACCCACCCAATAAGGAAAACCCGCTTCAGAAACGATCAGCGTACCGAGCTGTCTAAACAGGTTCCTCTTTCTGAAGACACACCACAAGCTGTGCAGATCTGCTGCCTAGGCACTGAACGGGCTGCCCATGGGTATGCATCCCGAACGCACCCACAGACGACCCGCTGCTCGTGCCCTATTGTTCACTGTGAGGTCAAACTCCACGAGCTACATGAGCTGCGCGTGACTCACCACCCGGAAATCTGCGGACGTAGCCCTCCCTGCTTGGTCTAGCTTCTTGTGCTTCTTGCAGACACTCCAAACCAAGTCAATACTTCTCCACCGTTTTTTTTTTTGCATACAGCCACTCCGACCCAGTCTCCATGTGTTCGAAGATCCACTGTGGCTTAACTCTATTAGACTGTTCCTTAGAGTCCAGCTCCGCAAGGGCTGTCAACCTCAGACCGTCGATCCAGGCATACCATGTAGCGACATCCTGGATGCGCGGTATCTGAAAGGCCATGGGTATTTCTTTAATCATACACCACAAAAAGGTGGTGAATGCGCGCGCTTCCGTACGGAGTAACTATTTTGCGACTACTGGCTGTGGGTTAGCTGCTATTGGCCTCCATAACCACGTCCCCTTCCGCAATCCCTTCGCCTTCCCAATCAAATACAGTTTGCAATCTTTTGCTCGCTCGTTCCTTGGCCACTCCTTTTCTACCATGAGCACTGCCATGAGATCGAGATCGCTGGCTGCCTTTTTTTGTGTCCTTTGTCTCACGGTATCCTTCCGCTTTTAGGAACTCAATGACTGATTCCCATACCCATGCACGACAGAAGCCCCATATCTCTCCCGGACCTTTATCGACGATGCGGACATATATCATATGGGATACTCTCTTGACTAATGTCTGGACAAACTTCACGTCTCCACCAGTTTCAGGAAATAGGGATGTGGGAAGGCAACTGGTAAGGTCAGGGACGTGGCCTTTAACCTGCTGTGCAAACGACCGGATCGCCTTGACCGCCAAATCATGGGCTTTGAGCCCGTTTACTGGCACGCGGTCGCGCGGTCGCAATATTTTACCATTGGGTGTCTGCACAGTGACTGGCACCAAAGCCAGGTGCCCTCCCGCAAGCCTTCAAGCATGCCTCGCTGAGCGTGGCAATAACACACCGGTTTTCTGTCAACTAGATTGGCCGCCCGCGCTGCCTGATCAAAAACTTTATGCAATTTGTGTGGGCTACTACGCACGACGCGAACCAAGCAGAAGTATGCCTGGCGCTGCCATGCCAGCATGTTGGCACTGCGCAGAATTCTTCGCAACACCCGGCATAACGCGGTTTTCTGGCTCGTTGTGACGTTAGGAACCACGACACTAGACGTGAGGGATAGGGGAACATTCAATTGCTGAGACATGGATTGCGGCTCCGGCTGCATGAACTTAACACGACTGTAATCCTGGGAGTCCTTCGCGACGCACACCTCTTGTAGCACCCGCAGCACCCTTTTGTTGAGCCATCCCCTGTTGGACGAGGTCCGGCCGGCTGATGGGTGTGGGACTCCCGGTGCTACGTCATTGACAGCCCAGCGATGGAGCTGCCACCACCAACCCCTCTCTCTTACCACCACCCATGTGGCTCGTACCGAAGGATAGAAATGCCCTAGTGGGCGTGGTCAGTCGTGGCCATAAGACGATGCAGGGTACAACTGTCAAACCCCCGCGCAGCATCAGTCAAATACTTACGGAGCCTTTGACCTGGCGCGAGGTGCGTTTAACATACGGAATTCCGAGGTACAGGTGAAAAATGGCGTGTGTAAGAAAGCAGCGGTGTGTACAACCGGTGAATGAAGCTCAAGCGTCTAACCTCCCACAGCCCTTTGTGTGTCTTATACGGAAGAAACGCACTGCGCTGATGGAAGTTGTGCCCACCTCCCAATGCTTTTGTCGACCAATGCTTTTTCCATTTGGAGAGTGAGGGTACAGCAAATGGCCTTGCAGCGGGGGATGGTGGGCGAAAAGACAAATACAGAGCCACACGCCCTAAGGGCAAGGCTCATGCGCAGTATTTGCACAGTGTCAAGCACCTGTAACGCCTCAGGCGACATGTACAGGTAGAAATGTTTTCCTCCATCAAAAACAAAGCCTACACACAAGCTTGGGGTACCATGATGCTGAACAGTGGCCGGGCCTGGTCACAGACCCAAAACCACATGTGATCTAGCGGTAGGATCTCCGAGTTCACGACAATTGCTCTATGTAGATCCACAAACACCGCCACACCATGACCCGGCCCCTTATCGTGGACACAACATTGAGCCACACTGCCTAAGGCTTCATGAAAAAAAAACCAAACACGGGTGGCATAGAGGGTGTGTAGCACGCGACGTTGGACGTACATTGCTGGAGCTTCCGCTATTGAGTCATCTGTTCTATGCCCCAAATGGTCCAACTCACATGCCCTGGACCATGGAATCTGCCATCACTGAGTTTACGTTCAGCTACCTAAGACCCTGCCGATAGAAGATTGTCAAAGAGGTGGCGAGTGTTGTCGCCAAAACTGCCGGTATGTACATATTTCAGAAGGCTATACAAGTGATCATGCAAACAAGAAACAAACTCCTTCGTTTGTTAAAAGACGTGGTTGGCTAACCATAACTTTTGCTGCAAAAATTGGTAGTCCAGCATGGTGGCAAGGAGTGCATCCTGTCTATCATCATCCTCCGATCAGCTGGACCGATCCCCCGCTAAAATGTGAAGGAACACGGTTGCCCCCTCCCCCCGTTCCCTTGAGGGCTCAGGGGCCTCAAAGCTCTTTACCTCACCGCCTGGGCTAGACCCAAAGCAGGGGAAAAAACCTTCGGAGGCATGCAAGAGCTGTGCAGTACAACTTTAATGGCCTTCTTCTTTTCTGGAGTCACATACCCTGCAACGATCCCATCCACATTGGTGATCATTTCCTCCCCACAATGCTCCCGTAACCACATCCGGAGCCTTTCATCCTGAGCCACTCCCCATTCACCAAGCAGGACATCAAAGGCCTGCTCACACCACGCACTCTTGGTAGTTGGGGTTGAGTGGAGCCACATCGGCAACTCTATCCCCCACCTTTCCGGCCCACCCCCCTGGTTGTGTGACGGCGACGATGCTGCCGCTGTTGCTGCTGGCACGAGGTCCGAACGCATCAACGTCAAGAGCTGCACCCTTTGTTGGACTCGGTGTGGGCAGTGGGCCTTGGTGTCGCCGCTTTGCTGTTTGGGCCGGCCCAGGGAGATCCTGTGGCGTGGCTTCCGTGGACTGGCGTTTAGCCCATGACAGTCGTACACGATCCATTTCCGCATCTCCTGTTGGACTGGACATTGTGGGCGTTGGTGCTGTGACTAGTGATGGGGCTAGGCTCTTCTCATTCTCTTTCATGCGTACCAAGTATGTGTCAAACTCACTCCTCGGCAGAGCACTCTGTGCTTTTTCACGAACTGGTAGTGCAATTCTTCTTCATACCACATGTTGCAGCGCAACTTGGCAACGACGGCCTCGAACCATTCTTCCACTTGAGGCCTCCACTCTCGCAGCTGTGCCCCTTGTTTCTCTGCAAGGGCATATTTCCGTGCCGTTTCCTTCCTTTGTGGAGACCCGGGTTCACGCCTTCCTGCCGCCACTTAAGTAACGTCGCCATTTGGCGCTGCCCGATTTCCACAGGGTCGCTGAGTCCCTCTGGATTCGCCGGTTTTTTTTGGTGCGGCCATCTCTCCTTTGAGCTGTTCAATGTCCCTATTGTTTTCCGCACTCAGTGCCGTGCCTCTTCTCATACATCCTCTTCTCATACATGTTCGCACATCGTAACCAATGTACCCACATTAGCAGCAAAGATCCTTCATCCGTATAGTGTCCCCTACCTCTGGTCACAAGACTGTTGGTGCCGACAACTTGCAATCACTCGTTGCATGATTAGGTTTCCCACGGCGAAGGCACCACATCTCTCTCGAGCGCGCTCCTGTTGTTGTCACATACGACGCGCGACCACCTCCGCTAGCACCAGGAGGGTTTTTCGGCACATGCTTAGATGGATCGTACTTCTCACGGGCTCTGATCTACTGTTCCTCGCTCCCACACAGCACACATTGATGAGCCTCTTGACGCGCGTTGGCAATGGGACACTCGTGGGCCCAGTGGTTTGCATCTCGGTCTGTCCCCTCACAAGACCAGCATGGTTTTGGAGGGGGGTTTGACCCCGATGGCGGGCCAGCGTCACTCCCAGGGACTATGGGGCAATTACGTGCTACGTGCCGTGCTCTATGGCAACGAAAACACATGTTCAGTCCAGCTGCTGCAGCTCCCGACCTTGATGCAACAGATGTAGATGGCACAAACAAAGATCAGCAGAATCGTTAAGGTAATCGGTGTCAAAGCCAATACGGAGACATAACCCGTTGGGTTTATCTCTACTGCCCAGCAACACACACACACACACACACAAACACACACACACACAAATGAAAACGCTCGCCAACAAGTGGACAAGCGAACTTCTCGTCACGTCAAGACCATGGGGAGGGAAGAAACCATGGGACTAGGCGCCATTTTGCAGGGAACATGCGCACAGAGAGGTCAAGCCATGCGGTTAGCGGTGTGAACAATCCTTCCTGAAGCAGGCCGAGGCATACCATGTGTCACACACATGTCATCTTGGGACTACTTGCAAGGCAGCGCGCACGCGCACACACACTCATACACACACATGAAACACCCACAAAGGAGCAGAAAGAGGGGGAGATGTGGCGGGAACCCAAGCCACACGGCCATGGATGGCATTACAGTTTGCTCAGCAGGGTTTGAAATGGACTAGAAGTGGAGAAGTGGAGCAGGGGTTTTGGCACTACCCCCATACCGGGTCCCGGGAGATGCACTTGGCCCAAAAAGCGCTGTGATGCCTAGGCGTGGGTAACCACCGCAGTGGCATGTACTATGTCCGCCAAAGTGCTCATCTCGTGGTACCGTGAGGCACCCGACCCCTCCCGGTCACCCCACCTGCCCCGCAGCAAAGGGGCATTCCCCCCGGGTTTTGCCGCATCGGTCACCGAGCCAAGCCGGGGGCCCCAAAGCCAGCTCCAGGAGCTGGTGCGGTACTCGGACTTGGTGAACGGCCGTTTGTAGCATCGCCATGAGCAAATCCTTCAATGTCACCGCCCGCTGGCAACCGCAGCTGCCAAAGCACTCATCGGTGCCCAAAACGTGGGTTGGGGGGCCGTACAAACACACACATGATATACGTAACACGGGCAACAGCCAAGACACAGGCAGCGATCAAGAAAGCCTGTTTGCAAAGATCTCGTCAGGCACAGTCAGAACAAAAGCATAGTCATTGTTTGCACTAGGCACCTTTCGAAAAAAAATAGACACTCACAAACACACACACACACACACACACGTTGGAGAACCACGAAACAAGAACACAGCAAGAAAAGTGGTTAAGAAACATGTGTAAGCCATGTCCAGAAGGGTTCTCCGGCCCTCTGCGTGACCTGCAGGAAGCAGCAAGCGGTAAGCAACAGACAGCATGTGACTGGCGCTCAGGGCGAGCTGCAACTTGGGTTTACTAAGTTATCTCTCTCTATCAGCGAGCACCTTGGTGTAACGTCTCACTGTCATCGCTGACTTCTACGCGAGGCCGGCCGCTGCACCAAGGGTCCAAGCCCCGAATAGCAGGTCTCACAAGCCAGCACACATCAGTCACAGTGCAAGCAAGAGATGTTTGTATGCATGTATTGGATGCAACCATCCAACCGGCCGAAACAAAGGCACAGTATCAGAGTGCCTCAGTGTGGGAGCCCGGAGCCCAGTCCTTCACCTACCGTATTAACAGGTTGGACCACCGCGCACCTCCTTGAGCAGTCACTGGTGCGGGCTCCAGGGCACTCATACCTGTGTACTGCCTGCCACGAGCTTCACAGAAGTGGCAACTCAGCATTGCCGGCGTATATAGACACGTGCTCACAGGCACACACACAGACTTGCATACTTGCATGTTTGCGTGTTTGTGTGAAAGCAACGGACTGCTAAACGGTCAGCTGACTGCCAATAGCAGTATCACACACGTTGGAGAACCACAAAACAAGAACGGAGCAAGAAAAGTGGTTAAGACACACACAATCACACACACAAGTGTAAACACACACAAATACGGACGATGGAAAATACACGGCAGACACACCGCAACCCAGTGGGTGTCAGTTGATTCAAAAAGCCATAAGAGGGAGAGAGAGGGAGAGAGAGAGGGAGATAGAGAGATAAATTAACATGCGCACACGCACGCACACCAAATGCATAAGCACACACAAACAGACACACACCACAAACAGGAACACACACACGCACGCACAGGCACGCACACACAACACATGCGCACATAAACACATCCGTGCACGTACAAGCCATACCCAATTAAGTATTGGTAGTAGGACTGGAAGAAGCCCAAGTTCCGTTCCGTGATCATCAAGCTGAAAACATTGTCGACAGCTTTGCCCAGCAACTTCTTCAGAGTCGCTATCTCATTCTGTTCGCCCGCGAAGAAGGCGATGCTCTCCGCGTTCTCACGGATGCGGACGAGGCTGTATCGGAAATTGGCCTCCCGCTTCTCCTGCTCGAAGTTGAGCCCCACCAGCGGCTGTCCGATTTTGATACTGATCAGGGTACCCCTGAACAGAACGGGCTCAGGGCAAGGGCCACACAAGGGCCTTCAGTGCTTCAAGAAATGGGAAACTAAATAGGGTCTCAGTCCCGCTTGCAAATGCGGCTAGGGGCCAAAGGGTTGGGGCCAAAATCGGGCCGTTACAATGCAGTTGGAGAGCGGTTGGGGAAGGACGGACCCTCAGCCCAAAGGGAAACCAAGACTGCCTGGATTCCATGTGATGCACCAGTGGACACACGTGTGATGGGCCAGGGTGCAGTTCATTGGGGGTCGTTTGGGAGCGCTTCTGACTGGGTCAGGTACAGTGAGTGGTGCCGGGCAGGACTAGTGCAATACCCCGACGTTTCTCATCAATTTTCATCACGACGCTTGACAGCAGTCCTCAACCCTCCTCAACCTCTGTCAACCTCAACAGCCCACAATGATCCTTGCCACCCTCCACAGCCCAAACCCTCCACAACTCTCCTGAAGCCTTGCATTCAAGAAAATAAGGGTTGAGGCATAGGGCACGGGCGGTCCCAATTAGTGAACAGTTGCACAACCACAGTCATACCCCAGGGCGTAGATAATGAGGACTGCAAAAAGTGGTGGGTAAATTGAGAACAGAATTCCCGCAAAGGCCACGAGGTCCGTCGTGGCACCCAAAATGGTGAAGAAAAAGCCCAAAGTAATGGAAGTGAACTGACTGACGTCTGATGTGATCCGCTGGTCGGGATTATCCATGAGGGACCCGGTCTGGATGCGATAAAAGCTGCGCCCATCCAAATACTGCTGGATGAGGCGCTCCGTCAGCCACTGGCGCCATTCGACCTGTGCACATGCCCCAGCACAGCACGTGGCATTGCAAACAGAAAACATGCAGCAGAGCAGCAGGCGATACACATCAATGTAATCCCTCAGGGGGCGTGTGCAGCAAGCACGCACTATGGCAGTGTGCGCACCTGTTGGGACGACTATCACCGGAAAAGCATGATTACCGACCGAATACTTAAATCTTGCGGACCACTAAATTTTGCACAAGGCAATTTGAATTTTCTTGGAGAAAATTTGTGCACAGCCACCAAAAGACTAGAATTTTTAATGCCATTTCGGCAATTTTTCATTTTTGTGGATGCACTTTCACCAAAAAATAATTCTTTTCTGCGCGTCATTTTGCGCTTTTTGCACAGTTTTTTTTTTTTTGAGTGGCTCTTTGCAGGGGCATTTGCAGGTGCTTGGTGGTTCCCAGATGGATGGTGCTAACGTCTGGTGGTTCATGCATTGCTGTTGTTACTGCCTAGCTCTTCCTGGATGGATGCTGTTAATTATTGGCAGTTCACGGAAGGGGGACCACCATGAATAATCAACAACATCCACCTCGGGAACACTAACAGCATCCCTTCAAGGACCACCAACAATTAACAGTATCTATCTAGGGACCACTAGGATTTAATAGCATGCATCCAAGAACCACCAGGCATTAACAACATCCATGTAGGGGCCACCAATAATTTTTGGCACCCATCTAGGGACCACGAATTCATAGCATTAGATGGGTGATGTTAATTCTTTGAATGGATGAAGTTAATTCTCGGTGGTCCCTGGTGTTGCTCCAATGATTTTGCCATTGGGTTAACTGCTAACCCTTCCGAGGGAAATCATCCTCGTTCTGCAGATGGCATTGGACTGTGGTACCTTCAAAGGCAGTGCGACAATCTGCCCACCTGCACAAATGCCAAAATCAAGTGTCATCCACCCCAATGCCGGGTACCTTAGGTGCTCCACGGTCGCAACAGCACTTGCCATGGAAGTAGAAGCATATAACACTGATCCCGTTGATCCCAGCTGACCATCAGTCTAAGTGGGATGGTGGATAGGTCCAATAAGTATGCCAGGCAGAGCATCTGCTTGGTAAGCCAACTCATCGATGCAGGAAAACCCACCCCCCAAACATCTGGATGCCACTCCTCCAGCATGGCAAGCACCATAGGATGCAACTCTGAAGTTGTGAACTCCAAACACGTTTCTACATGAGCCCTTATTGTTGCCACAATGTAGTGCAAAGCGGCACTGGTCACCAAAGCTCGCCTCCCCTTCGCTCTGCATTGCAGTGCCTTGCTTGAATACAGAATGATCTGACATGGGTATCCAAATGGGACCCATAAACCAAGGGGACCACAAAAATTGCAAAACTTCCCAAAAAGTGCCAAAACCCTCTGTGTTGGCATATAATGAATGTCCCCGAGAGATATCTGTTCTGTGAGAATTGGAAGTGAAGCCCCTCCCGCATTTTGAGGGTGGGGAACTCAAAAGAACATGTTTTTGAAGGCATTTAGATGGGTAGGGGGGGGGGGTTGGGGCCTAGTAAGGGGTTGGAAGGGCAAAAAATAGGGCATGACATCATCCTAAGCAGATTGCTAAAAATAGGCACCTTAGGGATGAAATTGGTGACTTGAGCCATTATTCAACCCTAAAAGTGACTGTGAATGATGAAAATGAGCAAAAGGAAGGGGAATGTTTCCAACTTCCATGGTATGGGGGGGCTAAAAGGTAGGGATGGGCAATTTTTAGGAGTAAAATGGCTATTTTTTTACCACTATGGGTAAGATTGTACCAACAGTGATGTCCTACCCCATTTTCTCATAATTTTGCCCTTGTGCAGCTCTCCCACTGTCCCAACCTTCTGTGAAACATAATTTTTGAGCTTTCCACCCGAACAATAGGGGGCCGGGTTACCTGTGCCCCCCCCCAAAAAAAAATTGCGCCGGGTAATGGGGGTAGAGGTGCAGTGCAGTGTTTCTGAAACTTGACCAAAACAGGCAATAAAAACCCAAACCGTCAATGGTAACGGCCAATTTTCGAAAAGAATATGTTCCTAGCCCCGGTAACCCATACATCCCCAAAAAGCCCTCTCCAAAGACTTTCCGAATATCTCTTGGGGACATTCGTTGTGCGCCAACATAGTGGTGTCGGTATCATGGAAAATAGGGCAGTCCCGACGTTACAATTTCTGGTCACGCAAGAGTTGCAGACCGTCATCAGGGAGCGCCTTAAGCGCAGTGCGCGCCCGGTGCAACTATTTGGGTGTTTGGCCGTAGCAGAAACCCATAGTTTGTGGTACTTTGGGCATCATTGTTGTTTGGTAGTAGGTTTTGATGCATTGGGGATATGGCATTTTTGGATTTTCACCCTGTTTCACCCATTTCTACCTTTTTGCACACTTTTTTTACCCATTTACACCACACCTACTCTTTTTCTCGGTTGATTGATATGGTGATACACTTTCAGGGCGCCTGCTACAGGGTGCTGCTACAGGACACCATACTTCCTTCCTCATTTCTCAAGCCCACTTTCTCCATGGATCTCAGTATTGGGGGATAGGGTGTTCTATACACGCTCCACTGGCCTGCGACCTCCTGCCATGGTAGTTGGGATAGCTGAAGACTGACTCCCCCACTTGGAATACTACCTAGATGGGTTGAGAGTGGTGAATCGGCAATGCAAGATGGAGTCCATCTCCTTTGCCATTCCAAGTTCAGATTCGCCACCTCACTGCCCTCCATCTCCACCGCCGAACGGGTTTTGGCACTTTTCCTGGGTTTTATGAACTTTTGGTCCAATGCGCCAAAATTTCGTCCCGTTGGGGTGGGGGGGGTATGCGTATACTTTTTGAAATCTGTGAGAAAAGGCCGTTTCAGAAATGTATGGCTTGGAGGGGGGGGTAGATGACCACATTTTTGAGCAAATGGAGGTGCAAAGTGGATGATGCACAAGACAGGGCAATGCTCGAAGGACCACTGATTTTTCTGAATCCGAATCGTCCCCTTTATTGCCCCCTTCCACAAGGGCAGGGACCCCATTGGGGCACATTGTGAATTGGAACATATGTGGCCACAAACTCCTGCTGTGAAGCCTTCGTGGGGTGAGCTTTACGATCCCAAAATTGACTTGCAAAAGAAGAGGCCTCTGCGGTGGTCAGAATCTGGTGCTCCTGGTGTGTGCACGCAGGTTGCTGTGAACCACCGTACGGGGCTTCTTTGCCTGGCTGCCAGGCTCATGCACCTGCACCCACCTCACACCCCCTGAGCGCGCTCTTTTGCGCACCAAAGACTTTTGTGGTGCATCGGGGGAAGCAACAGCTCGTGGTGTAAATTTGTATGCAGACATGGTAGCTGCCTGTTGACAAAAATAGGCAGCAAGGAACGCCGGCACCGTCAAAAAAGGACGAAAAGCTCAAACATGTTGTCAGTACAGCATGCAGACCCAGGGTGTTCCAAATAGCCCTTTTCAAGGGCTTTCCGAATATACCCCATATACCCCCCCCTACGGGACACACAGTGGGCACAAATCAGGTAACAATGACGACAACCACTGAAAACCCACCGAGTTGGTGCATTCAGTACCGACCCCGAGAGATATACCCCACATACCCTTACCTAGGGGACACTCAGTGGACACAAATGGAAAACCCTCCGTGTTGGCATAAAACCTGACGCCCCCGAGACCCCTTTTCCGATGGTGAGCGCCATTTGCTGGTGCTGAGGTTTCCATTTTTGTAAATTCTCCTGGGTTTGGTTTTTGATCCACTTGCACTGTAATGTTCTCCACCAACTGGGTCACAGTGGACCAGTGCCACAGCAAAATTACCGCAGGGTCGTCCAACAGGCCTCCAGGGGCAGGCACAGCATGGGCCTCCAGAGTGTGCACCATACCAATGACAATGCTATGGTAGAATTCTAACATTCTTGTCCTTTGGCCTTCAGCAGCAAAAACAAGCCATAGCAGTTGCACAGAAGATAGCTGCAAAATGTGTGCACAAACTGAACCTGGTGTCTGCAAAGTGCAAAACGAAACATTGTCGGGAGACTGGGACACAGAATTGATCTATTTTGGCGCCCTTTTACAGCTAATTTCATACTTCCGAAGGCATGGTGCAAAAAAACTAATGTTTTGTAAGTCTTTTTTGCGTAAAATCACTGTGTCCTGAGACTATTCAATATTTCTGGAAATCCTAAATATTCGTGATCGCCCCTCACCGCTGGGAAACAGCAGCAACACAGCTGCTCACAGCCACAACACGCAGCAGCACAGAGCAGCAACACACGGCTGCACGGAACAGCAACACGCGGCTGTACAGAGCAGCAACACAAGACTGCAAACAGCAGCAACCTTCAGCTTAGCACTGTAAAAATCACGGAATACAAAGAACGGAATGCCACATGGAATGGCCACCAGATAAATCTTCAGCTGACGCCAGAAGCCTTCAACGTCCTTCTCCGATAAGTAGTTGAAGAAATCCCGCCTGCAAAAGAGCAAAGAGGGAAGATGGCAATGCCCCTTCAGATCACTCAAAGGGCCCAGAGACCCCAGAGGTCTGAGAAAGGAATGTTCCACTCGGCTGCTGAGCATATCGCCAAGGGTCCAAAGCAGGGGCATGAGTCATTAAATTGACCTCTGCGCAAGTGGGCACACAAGATCCTGCCAATACCCGTAAGATGTGGGGCAGACACACCCCAAGTAGCTGAACCCCACGCTGATGCCTGTGGTCAGCAGAGAGGCCACCACGAGCCCTGCCAGTTTCAGTTGTGCGGACCTGGCGTCCGGATTGGTCTCCTTCCGCCAGAATGGGGCCGCAAGGGCCATGAATCGGGTATACAACAGCCGCAGATCCGAAGAGGGGCCCTCTCGGTCGGGCTTCTTCAGAGGCTCAATTGCAGCGAACGGGTCCGCATCTGTGGGACGGGAAACAAGAAGAAGTGGTTGGCTGGAGTGAAAGTGTCATTTGTGAGAGGGGGGATCCAAGGGTGTGTGGGGGGCAGGGGGGCAGGGCAAGGGTTCAGATGCCGGCCCCGCTGAGGGATGCAGATGTTTATGCAGACCCTGACCCTGTGTGGTCTAAGGTTGCAAAGCGACAAACGTCAGAACAAAAGGCTCTTCAGTGACATTGCCGTAGGCGCTTTTCGCTGTGACAAGAGAGGTACAAGGGGCGGGGGATTCGCCCGGGGACAATTTCGCAGGGGATAATTTCGCAAGAGAAAAGTTCGCCACCCTTGAAATCCCCAAAGCTCCAAGCAAGCATGTGTCTCGCAAAATGTTTCTCAATTTTCGACAAAAAATTTTGTCTCCCAGTCTGTATATACTCCTTGAGGGCACATATGTCAGATACAGACATTACTCCAGTGCAGTTGGTCATGAACGTACAAGCGTTGGTTCATATCCAGATTAAGCAATTTTTTTCACCTGTCCAGCACATATGAATCTGATGAGACAATTGGTTTTTCATGCACAAACAAAGCCTGCCCCGCCTAAAGCAATCTCCATTGTTGCGTCTACGTCAGCATTCAGGATTGTCGATGCCTTGAAAAAGAAACCAGCACCTCCAGCACCAGTTACCTGATTGTCAAATTCATGCATCTGTGCAACAATTGGTTGGCTTAGGCGCGTTCGTAATTGTGCCGGACCCTTCTCAGGAAACCCAATGCTTGCAGCTGTGGTGAAGGATGGAATTGTTGAGCTAAAATTTCGCCAGGGGAAAATTTCGTTACCTTTCTTAACGGCGAAATTTTCCCCGCGAAATTCTCCCCTAGCGAAATCCCCCCGCCCTTACCTTCATGCACTATACGAGGGCTTGTTTCAACGTCACATTCCTACGTACCGACAAAATGTTGCATACACCGGATTGAACATCGAGGTCATTTTCTATCACAAGGATACGGCCTCCTTGGCAAGGGGTGTGGGTAGCTGCAACCATGAACACCCGAGGGATGAGGTGTTTGGGATGGAGGAGACCATTGTTGCATGCAAACCTCTCAAGCCATTGCATCTATGGCTACCTTCAAAAAGGGTGTACGGGATATGCACACAGTTCGCACACGGTGCGATTTCAGCACGCTACGGCTCTCGCGACCCAAGGAATACTCACCACACAAGATGGGGAACACAAAGTGGCCCACCGAGCAAACTGGATACAGGTGGGGATGGCTAGACCGTTCATATTGGATTGCCACACACTCTGGGGTGGATGATGCGCCCCCAATGGTGGTGGGCACATGCTAATTTGTAGTGCCTCGCTTGTAGTGCTTCGCAAATAGAAGACACCTCTATCTAGCTCCAACAATTCTGAATTCATTGACATGAGCCGTTGAGGTGGACGGAGACGGCACATTGCAATGTGAAACTTTTCTTCATATGCATGCACCCCTTGTGCCCAATCCCCAAACATAATGCCCCTAAAGGTTGTCTTACCTGATCGCACAAATCTGCCCACTTTTGAGCACCGTTTAGTATTACCACTATGTGTGTGCACACCAGGCTGATGTCGCACCACATGCCGCACAGCACGCACTTACACCGCCAGTATCCTCAATATTCTCGGCACCCTCAATATTCTCGACTAACTATAGACCCCCTCTTGTTCTTTTTCGTCAACAATATGTGGTTGTGCGGCAGCGACCTGTTGCCTGAGACAGGTAGTAGTAGGCCTTTGGGCACGTGCAGCATCCACCGCTGTGCACCCGTTGGTATGGGACCTGGTCAGGTGATGCTTCAGCTTCACCAAACGGTCTCAATGCCTTTGGGAATTTTAAAATGATCCCTCTTGGCCTCGGCCTCATTGCTGATTTTAGTCGTGCAAGCACAAGTGCGCGTTGTTATGGTGCAACAACACAAAGATATGAATCCAGAAGACGAAAGTGTGCACAACCGCAATCACCAAATGTCTCATCTTCTTCATGGGTCATTGGCCCCACAACCTGGAGCTCAACAAGCTCTGCCCATGCTGCCGGTGGCAAGGCATCATAGCCTAGTGCTGTGTTGGGGAGTCTGCAAAGCGCCAACATAGCATTGGGACCCCAAGACCCCCTAATCTTAACAACTATCAATACAAACACAACGGCCTGCATCAACGATGTACAACGACAAACACCCAAGCAAGCCGCCACCAAGTTTCAGCATGACATCAGCAACACAATTCGAAAATGCAATAGCAAACATTTGAAAAGCTCCAAAGTGCGACGATGTTTATGTAACGACCAGTGCGTATGCAGAAACAGGAACCACGGGTGGGTGGGTAGGCAAGAGATGTCAGCAACAAAAACTCAATATCCAAAATTGAATCTGTCAAGAAACGATCACAAATAGGGCTGCTCATGAAACAGCCCTTTCAGCAGAGCATGAAAGGTCGGTTTCAGCCTGACATAAGCAACACAGTTCGAAAATGCAATAGCAAACATCTGAAGTGCTCACCCCTTTATGTCTCTGCACTCAACACTAACGGCCCTTAAGAAAATTCAGTCTAGAACAACAAAACACTAGTAGCACCCCACAAAACATGGTACACTAGGCAGCAAGAAACGTGACACCCTTGTACTCCAAACCGACATATTCTACATCAGGATATTCCACGGACGTGAGGCCTCCATCGACGCAACGGCCAGCTAACGCTCAGAAAAATAACGTATCCGAGAAAGCGGGTCTGCTGGCTGGTAGGCACTGGGAACCCAAACCGAATGCAGGATGAGCCCTGAGTTCTTGATATGCAAAACCCTAGCTCGCAAAATCCTATTATGCCTCCAGAAATGCGCCCTGGACTTTAAATTCACATTGGCCCAAATAGCTTGCAAATTATCCTGCAACATCACTACTTGCGGCAAGTTACGTTTGACAGCACATTGAATCAACATCCAGACTCCATAGAGCTCCGCCACTAGTTGGGTATTAACCCAGTTGGGACACATCAAGGCCCGGCCACCGCCCACAGGGTCAAACATGCCAATACGATACCTCTTCATGCCCGATGCATCCCAAAACTCAGCTGCATCAACAGAAATCCATTTAACATACCTCCAATTACTAACCAAAAGCTCAAGCACACAAAAGGGGGGGCAAGCAACAAACGCCGCCGACGCTAGGGACAACCAAAGCCTAGGCGTCATCTTGAGCCACTCAGACCTACCCCAAAACAACGCACAATATGCGCCCCCCCAGGAAGGGCAGGTGACCAGTCGCCGGTGTACCCAACCAAACAATGAGCCCCATAATTCGCATCAGTGTCTTGTGGGACACATACGAACCCCATGTAATCACCAGACAAGCGACCAGCTTTGCAACCACCGTCGTGGCATTAGCAATGGACAGTGCTGAAAGATCCACCTCCTTACCTAACCATTAAACAAAATCAGTAAGTTCCAAGACACTTTTATCCGACACTTTATACCCTTTGGACACCATGATTGCACTCACCAGTTGCATGCATCGTCGTAACCAACCACAGCTATTCCCCATTACCACCAACACATCGTCCAAACAATGATCAAAATCAGGTGTGTACCCATACGGCAACCCCAAGGGGGGCGGCATATACGCAAAAGCCTCACTCATATGCCTCGCCACTACGTGCTGACAAATGGGGGGCGGCAGTTTCCAGCCAAACGGTAACGTCCGTACATCACAAACACCCAAAGGTGAAGGCACCCTAAAAGTACCCCAAGCTTCATGGGGCATATGCAGCCAAGAATAACAATTCTTTAAATCAAACGTACAAGCATGGCGCGGGACCGAACGTGCACCCACCGAAGCTGACCACCGCACAAATTTCTGGCGCAAAGACCACAGACTAGGCAGCTGCATTTTAGGCTAGGGGACAGGGTCACGTTTGTTACCTGTCTTACAATTTATAATGAACGAACATTTCTCTACTGTTTTCGGAATAAGAAATATAGGCGCACTGGGCTGCAACCCCCCCCCCCCCCCGCGTGGCATATCAAGCGAAATAACATGGAGGTGGCCCTGCCGCACCAAGGCTCTAGTCATAGCCTGCAATTCACGGAGTGTCTTTTGGGGTATTTGAACTAAACTCATAGCAGCCAATGACTCCGGCTGGACCAAACTGGCCCATATATCAGATGGTATGGGTGCACACCCTACCACACCCAGACCCTTCACCGCAAACACAGGGACGCGCTACCGACCGCCCACCACACTCGAAGACTCAGAGTCCCCATCCTCCGTGGGTTTCGGGCTGGTCAGCAACATCACAATGGTGGCAGTCAAAAAATCAGCCTCCTTAAGGGTATCGACCGCCGAAAACAGAGTGTGCACGACGTCAACGAATCATGGCTTAGGACCCATCAGCAGGGCACAAATAACCTGGAGCATACCCCAAAAGGGGATCCAAAGGGAGGTAAAATCAATGGAGGGTGGCAATGGCACCTTCTTAGCTTTACGCCACAGAGTAGTCCTCCACAGCCGTTGCTGCCTGAGGGGGATAGGGCTGGGCCTGACAAACACGTGGTTGTCAAACTCACCAGACCCCCCCCCTGCGGGCTGACCTGCGTGCCGTGGCCGCAAGGTCTTTGATCCGTGACTCAAGGGACGTTTGGACCGCAGCCCCACACCTCTGTCCTACCCGAACAGCGACTTTGGGTTTCTTAACGTTGCGCTAGAGTGTTGCTGGGGACACTGCCACTCTGGCAACATCGGCGGATCCCCCGGGCACCCGTGACGATTCGGACTGGCTTGCGCTAGAGCCTGGCACTGTCGCGGATACAAGCCTGGCTCTCTTAACCTGAGGTGGAGGGGAGGGCATGGGAGCAACATCTGGCCCGTTGACCAGTTTTGGGTCTAGATTAGGCTCATCTGACCCATCAAATTCCCACGTATCTCTATGGGACAAGACGGCGGCTGGCCACAAGGCTCAGGACGATGGGGTACCCTCCTCGAAGCGCCACCCACCCCCCGGACCCGAAAGGAGTGTGGCTCTGGTGAGGGTGAGATCATCCCAGGGGGAGTCGTCCCAGGCTGCAACGGAACGCCTAGCCACCGCAACGGAACGCCACCGGGCCCAGGACATAAGCTCCTGCATTGTGGCACCGTGCCTCATGAAGAGGGTGGCACCCAGCCTGCGCCAGGCGTGCCAGCGGAGATGCTTGAATTTTGTATGAGCCAGTAGGCGGACCATGGACGTTTGGATCGATCGGACACCATCCTTGACAATATCCTGGCCTAGTTTCTCCCAAGTCGAAGCGCCGTTGCCCTGATGAAATTGATGAGTCTCCGGACATACGAGTTATCGGGCCTGGAAATACATCTCTAACGTGTTTTATTATCCAAACAGGACACTGTCCCTTCCGCTTGGTTGATATCCTGGACCCTTAATGATGCCGTCTCTCTAGTCCCGTTACAAAATGCCACCGCCAGGACTGCCAAGGCTGCGACCAATACGTCCTCATCTCCCTCGGCGTTTTGAGCCATCGACCATAGCGCAGAGAGTGAGCCCCACCCTCGTGTTGAGAGGTGCGAGACTTTATCTTTGGCCCTACCAATCCGCCAAATGGATCGGGGAACAAAGGCAGGGGATATCTTTGTCTCTTCTAGGAGTCTGCAGGCAGAGATTCCTTGCCGCATATCCGACGATGTTTGCTGGCATCTCCACAAGGTGAGTAAGTAGTCCGTGAGGATCTGTATGGGCGACGCTGACGGTGATTGGAGATGGCGCTGTCGGAGCAATTTGAGATGTCTCTCGTACGTGTCGACGGTCGACGTGGCCCACAACTGGATGAATAGGAACTCCTAGGACACATCCTCCGATTGCTCCCTGTATCCCCGGAAGTTGTCGAACCAAATGGCAAACGAGGGCCCCAACGACTCGTCCCGGACCAGACCATCCTCTCCCAGTGGGCTCCCCTCCGATGGGAGCAGTCATTTAGATCTCTTGCAAAGCCATTCCCAATGGCGGCCCCCACACCGATCGCACTCCCCCGGCGGCCGCCTGTCGGTACGGAACTCGGGGCCAGCGGCAGTCACCATGTACACCACACCATCGCGCATATAGAACTTGTAGTTACCGCGCCAATAAAAACTCCCGCTCAGATGAGGACCCACCAGATGACAAGCAAGACCTCCTAGAAGAACCGAATGAGGATCGGCGGCGAGACGACTTACGATATTTGGAAGACCTCTTAGACTTTCTCGAAGACCGCTTCCCAGACGATTTGGACGGGGACCCCCGATACCTCTAGTACCGACCAAATTGTAAGAATCTTATGAATTGGAAAAATCCGCGAAATGCGATGTCAAAAATTATTCAATTTTCTGCGATTTTTTTGAGATCCGCGATGAAAAATGTGAATTGTTCGCCTGTAATTAATTTTTTTGAGATTTTTTTGGGCTTTGCGTTGCTGCAACGAAAATAGGGATATGGTACTTCCTAAGGTCTCTGGATGGATGTGGTTATTCCCTAGTGCCCCCTAGTCACATGATGTTATTTCTATGTTATTTCCTGGGGTCCCATGAACCTTTACACAAGACAACATGTAACATTACCCGAAGAGGTCATTCATTTTTTGTGATTCTTTTGAATTCCGCATCACTATGTGCTCTTTTTTGATCGTCTGCCTAGAATTAATTTTTTTTCGTAATAATTTATTTTCCGCGAACAAGTACCTTTAGACGCACAACTTCCCCGGAAATTTTTTACCTTTAAGATTCTTGAAATTTCATCCGTAGTTCTTGGCATATGCCATGTGAGTTGTGGTCAGCAACCTCCAAAGATCCGATACCGGGACTTTCAGGTCATCCAGGATGTGAGCCTCCACAAATTTCCTGCTCGTGCATCCACTCGGCCACCCCAGATTCATCCAAGAACTCCTCAATAACCTCCACTGTAACCGGCCGATCCTTCTATTGAACTGTCTTTTGCTTTGAGGAATTCTTGGTCTCTTTCTTGATCTGATTGCGCAGCTGCATGATCTCCTGATGGAGAGATGACAGCTCAGGTAGAGCCCCCTGTGGGGCGCTGCTAGGCAGTGTGGCATCTGTCTTCTGGAGAAATCAAGCTTGGAGTGGATCGTAAACACACTTATTGAAATCTTCCCAAGCCACAACCAAATCAAGTACCCTGTCCGATGTAATAGAGGGCTGCAATAAAGCAGCCATGTGATCCGTCAATTCAGGAACATGTAGGCCTGCCAGCTAACATTTGACTGTCAATTGTGCCTCATGTCGAGCTAAGTCGTCGCCAGGTACACGCTGCCCACGCCCGAAAACCATTTTCAACGAAAGCCCTCAGCATCGCGACTTCAGGCTCCATCCCCTCAACAGGCGTCTTGTTGCCATTTGTACCAGTGTTTGGGGCACTCATTACAAGAGATCTTAGCAAAAAAAAAATTCAATACAAAAAATTGAATATGTCAAGAAATGATCACAAATAGGGCTGCTCATAAAATAGCCCTTTCAGCAGAGCATGAAAGGTCGGCTTGGGTCCAAGGTATCCTTCCAATTCCATCCTAGCCCATCTCATACAATCCCATGCCATCGAAGGCCATCCCATCCCATCCCATGCCATGCCAATGGCCCTGTTCTGCAAAGGTGGAATCGTGTTTCCTGTTGGTGCCCGTTTTTCGCGAATGGAGACTTTCCGAGCATGAGAGCAACAAAAAAAAATGAATATCACAACAACAACTTGTCACAATTAGGGTTCCATGGGGCACAATGTCCATTGTATGCAGATTTTGTCCTATGAATGGCAAATTTGTTTTCATTTTCCAATGCACACTTTGCATTCCTTGATGTCCCAGAAACGCCCCCAAAAGGCCCCACAAACCCCCAAAATCCGCTTAGATTGGCCGCAAACAAACGCAAACCAAGAACAGGCCGTATCTTGGGCTACGTGGCTCAAAACCACCTAGATTACCTGCAGACCCCCCACTTTTTGTGGTCTCCAACCCTCCAAATCGCTCAAATGGACGCCTAGACCTGTACCAGTGTCCACTTGGGTGCAGCAAGTTGCACCCTCAAGCCCAAACAGGTGCGTGCCAAAATGTGTCAGCGGGGTCCACCGGGGCTAAAAAAAATGGCTGTTTTTTTTCAAAAAATGATCCTAGACCAGTGGGATGCCAAAACAATTGGTTTTGGCCCTGTTTGAGCCCGTTTTCCAGGCAGTTTTCCTGCATGTCAGACAGGCGGAGCGTGCGACAGAACCCTGCGTCTCCGCTTCACTACGGGTCGTCTGAGGGGTGATTATACAACAGAACACACAGAAGATGGACCAGCTAAGTTGCATCCCCCTCTCACCCTGCAAATTGCGCCACGCCCAAAACATTTGTCTCATCTTTGTCCAATCAATGCCACGAAGAGCCATGGACTGGGACATAGATTGCCTGGGCTGTGGTTGCTTGTGCATGGTATTCAATTGTACGAGGATGAGAGGTGCTGTCAATTGGTACCAGGGACGTTTGTTCCACACGGTTACAGTAGATCCATGTGCTTTTCACCATAATTATGCACACACACGTCCGCCTGTGCTTGTCCATGCCGCTGGGTGTCCTGATCTTTTTGTCCTTGGCGGGGTGTTTGATGGGTGTGTGGCAGTTCTGCGCCTGTCCTCTGAACTATGCCATAAGACTGGGGAATCCGCGGGGTTGTTGTTGTTTCTGCTGCTGCTGCTGCTGCTGCTGCTGCTGCTGCTGTTTTCGTTGTTGCAATTTAGTGTCCCTCCTCAACAACCACCACACCAGCAGCACCCCCACCATGACTCAACAACGGAGTGACCCCTTGTGAAACATGGAACATGGGGACTTGGGGGCAGATGGGGACTAGGGGCTATACAATGCATACCCTCCTGTGGTCCAGACTTCTCCCCCGTTGCAGAGTACATGGCGATCAGTGGCTCTGCCTTACCCCCCTTCAGAAATCGGTGCGCAGCAGCGGCCACAACCGCGGCCACTGTGAGAACCAACAGAGGCGACAATGACAAACGCAAGCCCACCTTTGTCGTGGACACCTGGACCGAAGAGGAGACGAAGGCTGTGGTTCGGGTTGCCACAACCGCACAAAGCAATGGGGGTGCCCAGGTGCAGCAGCCCTTGACCCCAGCCCTTAAACATTTTGGCCCCCTGAAGGGGGCGGGGCTCAGGGGGGGAGGGGCAACCGGGCTGGGGCCCCGGGTAACCCAACGTACATACCTTAAAATGATCCCCTCGTCACACTGATAATTTTGAACAGGCATGTGTGGGGGTTTTGTAAAAAAAAAATACCCACCCGGTGAGAGTAGCCAGGTTTGGGGGGCTGGATGGGGGAGGTCAGGGGTCAGAAAATTTTCATGTTTTGCATACCATTTATTTGTATTCATACATATTTGTGATATACCCCACGTATGTGCCCTACCGCGTGCCTTCCCTGTGCGGTCACAGGGCCAGTTTGGTTGCTCGGACACATCCTGAAGCTGTGTTATGTTGTACCCCAGCTCTTCTGCCACTAGCTGCTCCTGGTGCTGCTCCTGCACGAACAGCTTTCACCACCTCTACAAACGACTTGATGTCAGGATCTTGAGCACGGCTTGCAACGCACAGCTAGACAAACACCGCAACACTACTCTGGCCTTGTTGTTCTGTGGGTTTTTCATGCCTTGCGTAACTACAGAAAGATTGGAAATGCAAGAAAGCGCTGAAATCGGCACATTTGTTTTCATTTCAGTGTTTGTGTAGCCATTGTGCAAAACAGGTGGGATATTGTAGAAGGCGGGAGGGTTACTAGGCAATTGAGCCTTAGGAGGAGCAGCACCCAGGAAAAGGGGAGCAACAGGAGCCATGGGGGTTTCTGTCACGTTGTCTTAACGAGAAGGGGAAAAAGTGTGGATGCCTGGTGCAATGGTAAACTTGACGGTGCCACACTAAACTAAACTTAACAACGTGCAACAGGCTTGACGTCCGCCAGCCGTTGGAGGTTGGTCGATATGCAACAGTAGGAGATACGTAGGCCATAGCAGTTAGACCAGGACCATTTTGAAAGCCCCCCCACCCTTTTCATTCAAAAACCGTCGACTGCAGCCAACAACTTACGGCATTGGTGCGGTGGGTTCATCAGTGCCACATGACGTGTTTCGGTGGTGCAACGCTGCGGAGTCTGCAGCAGTGAACAGCTTTGCCACACAGCCTCGGCTGACAGCAGCTCATTGCTCTCACTCTCACGCACAGCGTCTTGCTCACTGCGGGTACACACGCAGGTGGGCACGAAGGCTCATGTACACGCACACGCACACACACACACACGCACACACACGGACACCTGATCCATTGTGGGTCTCCGTTCCACGTGGGCACCACCCCCCGCAGCAGCGGCAAGCAGAGCCTCTGCACTGGGCCGCGACGCCGCTGGCACGGCTTGTGGTGTTGGCACGCCCCCTGTCGGCCCCGGGGCGGCGACAGTTGGGGGCTGGTGCCTCACGGTCGGCATCGAGAACAACCGCAACGCCCGCGTGGACGGGTGGTTCAGAAACTCGCTGCTGACCAGGAAGGCCCCAAGGGTCCCGAGCATGAACACGGCGTGCACGAGGGCCAGAGCGCGAGTAGTGGTGGCGAGGCCGTACACTGCCGCCCGGGACCGGGAGGAGACAATCTGCTCGGCATGGCCATCGGGGGCGAAGGCCCGCGGAATGGAGGACATAGCGGCTGAAATACATGGGTGGGAGGTGCAGGATCGGGGGGGGGGGGGGGGCATACGCTTTTGCTTTGGGTTAGCACAGCTGTCGCGACTCGAGTCCTGTGAACCCTGCATTCACCTGGAGAGACACAAAAGGCTTTGCCACCACACCACAGGCCACAGCATAATTCGCACTGCCAGCTGCCAGGTCTCAACCTCAACAGCCAAAAATATTCGAGTGCCAACCGCCAAACGCACGGGATTCCCCTCCCACCATATGCGGTGGGAAGGGTGAATGCCGGTGCAGCCGCCAGATGACGCCTGTTTTGAACGCGGGGGCCGAGACCGCACTGTGACGGGCCATTGGTACTGGCACCCCAGTGGGCACCGTGTTGCATCTGAGGACAGGATGGCTCTCACCATGCCAGCTCCACGCGTTGGTCTGTATGGCCCAATCGGGCTGTCGGGGCGACCGAAACACCAACAGCCGGCCGCCAATGGTCTGCTTGAATTCCTGCACCCAACTCCTAGGCTCAGGTACAACGGGGGGGCTCATGCTTGGAGGTACGGGGTTGGAATAGCAGGGCTCAAGAGGTTCCCAAGGTGTTGGGGTGCAACAGCCCGAGAAGTGATCGGTCAAGCTTAAAAAAAACCTCGAATCCACACCAGTCCCTTCCATTCCTGACTCCCTCCTAGCATATCTTCCTGCCTGCCTTACTTCCATTGGCTGAAGCTTTCAAGTTTCCCCAGAACATGGTCTAGAGTCACCAATAGCCCAGGTCATGAGAAGGCACGACTCACAATCAAACAAAATCAGCTCCTCTGCGTAGAGTGGGACGGGCTTGCACTTCAACGCTACTTTGGGCAGGTGTCCTAGACTTTGGCCCCAGATTTACCCTCCCCTGGAGAAGGCCCAAAACACACCAGATAGTAGCCACGCTACCAACGAAGTCAACCCCAAAACCATCCCTGCAGAGCACACAACACAACACCAGATCAGCCAATTTAATTTGCAGAACAATTGATTGTGACATGGTTTTTACTGCGCATAATAGACGTTTCCCATGTGTCCTGGTATCACCCCCAGTGGGTCAATACATGCTGCACAATAATGCTCCTTGAATTCACCACAAGGTGTGGTGTGCTTTTGACAGCACACAGCACATGCATCAACCTCATACCCACCATCATGAAGCCCAGTCCTTGTTTTTTCTTTATGGAACCCGTAACTGAAGGGTCGGGTCTTGGCTGTTACTGCTGGGTACGCCTGATTGGCCCCAGCACCAATGATGTTGAAGTAAGTATCAATGGTGCAATGATTCAGCATTCAGGGTAGCTTTGGGACCTGGCACTGCTTCGTTATGACAATGCACACCTTCCCGGTCACAAATGCCTGTTACACATACATTTTGAGCAAGTGCAAAAAGAAAGTCTTGGGTTCAACAACTAGTGGATTTCAGGTGTGGGCGAGGGAGACTGTGGGCGCTTCTCCAAGGCCCAGAAATTCCCAATACGGCCGGCAATCAGCTTCCCAACAACCTTCCCAAGGGAAAATGGGGAAATAGGGGAAATGGCAGAAACCAGGGGGAAATGGGGGGAAATGGGGGAAAGTGGGGAAAAGTGGGTGGCGGTGGTGGGTTTGTGGGACTTTCACCCACACTGGTATGGGCTGGAGTGTGGCTCGGACCCATCCACCCCACTATTGACCACTGCTCAGTCGTGGGGGTGAAAATGGGCACGGGTGTTCACAAGTGAACACCCGTGGTCTTCAACAGCTGGACGGCTGAGGGGGTGGGTGTCGCTCCGCTTAATGTACGTGCTCTGGAGGTCTCAGCTCCGTCTGGGGTTGCATTCTCACGGAGTGCCGTGCCCCTCGTCTGGTGCCAAGTGTCCCTCTTCGTGCGTGGCTCGTGTTGAGCGTGGAATGGCGGGTTGTGTACCCCCGTGCTGTGCCATCGTCCTGCTTCGGTGGTGTGAAGTCGGGGACCGCATTGCCACCTCTCCCTTCCCCGGGGTGTTTTTAACACGCACACGACACCAGCAAGTAGAGCAACACAACTCCCACGGTTAGCTAGGTGACATCGACAGTCGCATGTCCGTGTAGTGGGAATGTACCATGTGACCACAGCTTTGCAAGTACAAACACCATGTACACCAACAACTACGAACTTGAACCGGCGACGGTGCGGGGGGGTTGTCTAGTGTGTCCGGCTAGAAATCAGTGCATTTTGGCACCGTACCTCAAGACAAACTAGCGGTGGCAACTCTGCACGTCTCTGGCACCCGCCGCAGTAGGCAAGTCAATGACGTAGCACGACGCTGACTGCCGCCTAACAAAGGCCGGCCACCTAACTTGCTCCGGCAAGTAGACTCCGTGGTGGAACCAATACAACATTTCACCTGTGCCGGGCTGTGCAATGCATTGCTAGGGTGCGTACAGCCGTGTTGCTAAGATAGTGCCAAAGGTGCAAGTGTAGGGGTGGGGGCGCCACGGTCAATGTAGGGGGGGTGCATTTGCCAGCTCCCAGCCGTCGGGAATTTTCGAGCCCGATATAGGGCGCGATACGCCATGCATTCCTGGTTTGGCAGAGACCAGTTCCTTGCGTCATGTAGTTGAGGGGGGTGAGCGGCACGCGACATTCATAGGACGATTTACCAGAAAGTGACCAAAACGGTGCGCACATGTTTGGGGGTCGCCCCATGACGAATCAACGCTTTTTCTAACGCGGGCAACATCCGACCGGACAGGGACAAAGTAACCCAGGACACCTCCTGCACTGGGCACGCAGAAACAGCACCCACTTTAGGCCCAAGGTAGGCACCCCCCCCACTGGACGAGAACTCCCCAGAAGGTGGGCAGGGACACTCCCCACTGTGGCACAATGCGGCGTAGGTCGCTCACTAACTGTGTATACAAGACAGCTACCCACAGGTCGCCATACTGCAGTCTTCCTAAAATTGAGCGGCCGTGATTCTACAAGCACAGAAAGCACATGCGACAGGGGTGGACGTGTCTAAACCGTGGCGGAACGACACCATGCGAAGGTGCTCGGCCCATGAGAGAGAACAAGAGGCAACATAGGACGCATAGAAGGCGTACGACACCACCTCAGGAGCATAATCCACTTCTTGTTGCGTTGCATAGAGTCACCGCAACAACCGATTTTGAACCGTAGTGGCGCCATGCCACCGCCCTCTGTCTTTGCTGAAAGTGGGTTGAGAAGGCTGTAAGCCCTCTATGTAACCCACCGGCATGGGGTGGGGGTGTTGTAGAGCTTGAGTTTTGGCCGCACTGTCTACCGCATCCAGCACTACGTCTAGGCAGGTACCGCTGTGATTGACGAACACAATCAGCCAGCAAAAGGTCTACGAGCCCTATGCCCAGGTCATTGGGCCGACGGGAGCGAAGCGCCATAATGAATGACTTAGAGTCGGTGAAAGTACCACCCTCCCTCAGGCTGCGCGTAGTGGCACAAGAGATACGGGCCAATCCTACACCCATGCTAGTGGCGCAGGGGATACAGGCCAATCCTAAGCCCATGCTCTTGACACGATACAAAACCCACAACGTGTACACCTGTACCGCATATGAATGATCAAGCTAGCACGAGATGGGCACAGGATACACGGCCCATTTGAGGGTTTCCAGACAAACTACAGCAAACGCCCCCCCGAAACGGTGTGATGGAAACCATGAAAATGGGCGGAAGGGAGGGTATGCCAGCCCGTGACAATGCGCAAAACCAAAGCTGCTGACCGGTCCGCTTCTCTCATGGAATTGTGCGTGGGCGGCTGAGCTCCTGCCTGCCAGCGCTGTTGCCCCCCCGGCAACGGTGTTGTACATCCGATACAGGTAATTGGAGGGAAGACGAACCATGGCGAAAGTTCACGAAGCTCCCCAGGGGGCACTGAAAAGCTTCATTTTGTCCACTTTGTGGTGGACATGTGGAAACATGTGGAAACAGATGGCGACCAACCACACAAGCTTGGACCCTGATGGACGGGCATGCGCGCCCCTCCCATGTACACAGACCGCGGAGGAAAAGTGATTGGAAAGTTTTCGAAAGTGGCCACCACCAGCAATTGTTTGGGCACTGACGAGAAACGGTTGGTTAGGAGCCCTGCCCTCTGAAGATTATCTGCGAAGACCTGCAAATTTGCCTCGGAGTCTATGCACCACGTGGTGTCGTCCACGTATCTACCACTTCCCAAGCCTGACGGACAACTTTACGAGCGGCCACAACCTTGAGCACCATAGGCGCATTTGACCACCAGCAAGGCACCACAGTGTGAAGCACACGAGCCGCGGACAAAACGAGCCCCAGAATAGTGTCGGGGGTGCTCGGGAGTCCAAAAATTGCCTCCGCTACGGTCGTCGTGATGGTACGCGCCCGGAAGGGCAGCCGGTGGTGAGGAGAGCAGGCTCACATAGCTGTCCGCGAAAAGGTGTTGCTGCTATTGGGAGACACTGGACCCCATTTTGAAACAGGCCCGCGCAAGAGGGTTGCCGGGAGCCGCCAATGCATGCAAGGTGAGGAGGCGTAGCCTCATCGGGTAGTGGTCGGAGGGGACAACAGCTTCATTCTCCACACAGACAATGCCAATCTCCGGAGATGCGTTGCGATTGAGAAAGAAGCTAGAGCTCCCACAAAACCTTGTGCACTGTCCCATATGGGGCCTTGCATGCCATGCACGAAAAGATGCAGATGCATGTCGGCTAGGAGCTCCAGTGAGACCGGGGCAAGATTTGTGTGTTCAGACACACAATCCGTCACCCATCCTGGGTTGCACTGAAAATCCCCCCCCCAAAAGAAACCAGTCGCAAATCTGGAGCAACATGAGCGCGCAACCATTAGAGCAATTGACGATACTCTTTAGCTGTGCCCTTGGCCAACACATATGCGTTGACCACCTGTATCGGGGTGCCTCGGTAGCTGACTTCGAGCACAAAGCCTTCCGGATGTTCCGTGAAGTCCCCAATGTGCAGCTGGGAGTCACGACGAACCAAAATCGCAACACTGGCCGACGAGGAGGAGACTGCTGTGAAAGTGTGCCAATACAAGCAGTGAAATGTAAAACCGCGATGCAACACACCCACCTCGTAAAGAAGAACCACTACCTGGTATCCACACTATTGCAACACCTAACGGAGTGCCACTACCTTGGTTTTTATCGTGTGTTCCACATTGAAAGTCAGCAAGTCAAAACCGGTTGACGGACACTCGAGGGCCAAGCCCCAAGGACTGAGATCCACCTCTAAATCATGCAAGGAGGTTAGTGCTGTCTGCAATTTACGGAGGGACCCGCCGACGGGACCCTATACGTGCCGCAGGAGGCGCGGAAGAGTCGCGGGGTTAGGACAAATGGAGCGTGAGAGACCCCGTAGTGACTGGTGTGAAGCTGGGCCGTGCACGTGCGAAAATTTCAGGGGGAAGGTAATACACACGATTGGGCTCTAACAGAAAAACATGCTCTCCCACAGAGTGACAGCGCAAACATGCCGTTGCCTACCCGAATAACTGGTACACTACACAGTGAGAACTTCACTGTGCGTGCACACCCGTGTAGTCAAACAGACCGCGGGCCCGAGTAACATTGACTAGTGCACCCGGCATGGGCAAAAGAGAAGCAAATGGTAAGGGAAGGGCCACAAAGCCCACAAGCCTTTGACCATCCAGGACATACCCCCACTGCTGATTGCCAGTGACAAGGGTCACTGATGTCAGCGAACCCGGGGAGTCTTGGGGCTGAAAAAACTCATCACCTGCAGACGGTGTCAGCTTTGCGGGGAGGCCGAGGGGTTAGGGTAAGTTGCTACGCCGCCGGTCTGTCCATTTCCCGGTGAGGGAAGAAGACTATGTGCGTGTGGGGAGGGGAGCAACGGGTACATGTGGGTGGACGTGCCTACCGCGCTGTGCGAAGGCACGCAGCCATACGCCGCCCCGTATTGAAACGGGGGGGACGTCATGGGGTTTCGCATGTACGGGTCAATGCAATACGAATTCACGTGTTGTGCCAACCGCGCGGGGGGGGGGGGGACACCGGGACCCACCATGCCGTTGATGCCGGCGCTCCCGAGAGGGAACATGACCGCAGGCGCTCCTCTGAGCATTGATGCTGGTGGCGTTTCTGGCTTGTGTTGTACCTGCATCTCTGTCGGCATCCGCATCGGAAGCGGCGAGAACGAGGGCAGTGAACCCCCCTCCACGGGCAGACCGAAAGGCCTGCGCGCCTGAAGATGTCCGGTCGCCGGCGCCTCCCTTACCCCTGCTTGTGTAGGGTGTCCAAGGCTGTTTGTACGACTGTTGCCACCCTGCTCTATTAGGGTTTGGGCTTCTTCGTGGACCCCAAGGTTAGCAAAACACACTTCCGCCCTTACATACTCATCTAACATTGTGTGTAGGTTATCATGGAAGTGAGGTCGCAGGAAACCGGCCAAAACACTGGCACACATAGGTTGGGCCGGAGGGTCAGACACGGGCATCCATTGCACGTTGCAACCTACAAAGAACGGAGCAGGGTCGGGATGCGCCAATCCCCCAAAACTTCTAGAGCCCGTGGACTAATTAGCCTTTTGTGCCTGCACAATAGAGGCTTGTCCATGGGCGGGGACAAATGTGGCATCTTGAGGGTGCAATGTGACAAAATCGGCAACAGCTTGTGCGAGCGCCGGGGTCAGGGGCAGGGAGGAACGGAGTTTCTCCTATTGGTGCCGCAGAGAGTCATGAGGAACGGTGGGTATGACACACCCCGCCAACCGCATGCTGAGGTGGAAGGCTCGCGCCAAACCACCTACCTGTTTGTCACCCACAATGTTTAACCAGGTAAGAAACCCATAGAGCATCAGGGGTGAAGCATCCGGGGCGGTCTCCGAATCACGGGGACCATACAGCCTCCCGACGAAAGAGGAGGCCTACCACTACAGGCAATCTCGCCTGAGAATCTTGATCTTCTAGATTTGTAAGGTCAACAATAGGTGCTGCAGAGGGGAGCTTGCCAATCGGGGACGTTGTAGGAGGAGGCATCTTGAGCACGGAGTGGAACTGTGCAGAAAAAAGCTGCAGGTCGTAGAAAGGCAACGAACGCCGGGCCACCCAAGCCGTAAGTAACACCGGCAACAACGGGAACCACACCGCATGGCGCCCATCAATGCAGTCCACCGGGTAGTTCACCGGGCGGAGCTTGTCCAAAGCGGTCTGCAAAACGTCAGGAACGCGGGTGCCCTGCGGGGGGAGCTTGCGGGCAAGGGAAAGCGGGGTCTTAGCTGCGGGTTGGATGCGAGTATCCACCTATCGTCACGGGGTCTCCATCAACCAGCTTGTCCAACACCTCCTTAGTGGACCGAGCCGCGGACCCAGTCGAAGGAGGGGTCGGGTCATCATCAGGGAGGAAGCCCCCTAGCGTCACTGCATGGCTAGAGCGAGGGGCGGAGAGTGGAGGCTTCCATGACACCCGACGCTTGCGATCAGCGTCCGTAGCGCGTTTGCGGTCCAAGGTCTGCACGAACTTCGTGACCTGCGCCTACAAATCATCAATTCTGGCCTGGAGGCGGGTCGTTGCATCATCATGCATCCGTTTTTGGTGTGCCAAGTCTCGACGTGTTGATTGTAGCGCATCCTCCCACACTTGGCGGTGGTCTTCCGTCAAGTGACGCAACTCGGCATCCTCACCCCCGGAGGCCACCGCCGGGACGGCCGCTTCAAACTGCAACAGCAGGTGCTCAGCTGGAACTCCCTACACTTTGACATGGGAGGGGGACCCTGCAGGGGAACTTTTGCTGCGGAGTGGCCATCAAATCGGCAGCCCAACATAAGATGTGCCGGTACATATAGGGTCGAGCACCAGTTTGGAAAACTGAGTGGCCCGAAACTCCGGCTTCTGATCTGCTTGTGAGGCCGGAAAATTACCGAGGCCACGTTCGGAACGAATTGCCATATATCCGCCGGAAGAAAGGATTCCCTCACAGTAGAAGTTCTCACGAGGTGGCATCGGCGGCTTGTGCGAAAACGAGGAGCAGCAAAGATTGGGCAATGGCCACTGGGCAGTGCGTGATAATCCGTACCCCCGTAGGCGTTTGGACGTCGGCGGTGACAGTCAGCAGCATGCCAGTCGTGGTCAACGTTGCCTGCAGGTCACTAACAGCGCATAACTCACCCTCCAACGCTAGCCATCGCCATGAATTGCAAAGATGTGTACCCCCCCCCCCCCTGTATAAGCTACACCAATGTACACAATTATTGCGGTCCCTACGCCTACTGTAGCTTGGACAAGGGCGTGGCTTGCGCACAACACATACAACTGCTGACACACACGTGTGCAGGCCACATGTGCTGAAATTGGCAATTCAGGACCTATGGGATGCATCAGACTTGAAAAAAAAATTCCTGGTGCACCAGCAGGGGGCCACATGCGCTGAAATTGGCAAATGTGACGACAAACCCATGTCTTATGTGGCCACACTACATTTCGTACATAATTAAATTACGTACCAAATTATTACGGTCCCTACGCCTACTGTAGCTTGGACAAGGGCGTAGCTTATACAAGGGGGGGGGGGGCTTTGTTGGCTACTTCCCCAAGCGCTTGAATGACCTCATGAAGGGCTGGCATACAGACATCCGCACTATAGTCGCACAGCAACAACTGCAAGCGTGGCACCGTGCTTCACTCCAACAAGCGCAAAAACCAACCGGGAAGGTCAATGAGAGATGTAGGTAGTCGAGGCATGATGGACCGCAGACAAAAGCATAGCGGTCATGGGGATACCGCCACACCGACAAGCAGACAAGCAGACAAGCAGTGGCAAGCGTGCGAAAACCTAGGGGCCCCCGTGCATAACTCCCGACGATCCCGTACTCCCCAACCAAGCCGTACGAAACAACAAAGCCACCGCCTGTGGCGGGGATGTGGAGAAACGGAGACCACCGGGAGCGCCGGGGCACACCCCAAAAGGGCCGGCTCACAGCAAGTACCACAAACCTGGCGAACAGTGGTGTTGGTTAGGCAGTGGACACAATCCCCGGACGCTAATAGAGAGTGGTAGGGTTAGAGGCCGGCATATTTGTCATAAGCGTGCCACTTACTGCGCAGATTGTACGGCATCAGACGAGACCGAATTCAACGCTGAGGGGAAGGGCAGCCGACAAATGTCCTGCACCAGGTTCGCCTTCCCTCGGAGGATGAACCGCTGCTGCGTTGTCGCGTAGTTGGATGTGGTGACGCTCACCAAAAGGCTCGGGTGCCCCGGTGCCCTTGAGTTGGGCTCGCCGAAGCTCGTGCGACCGGTGGCCGCCCCACGGCTTGTCAGTGCAAAGCTGAACAACGGCCGCCACCGGCCACCAAGCGCGAAGTGCGCGCACCAATCATCCCCGGAACCTCTCGAATGAGGCCTCGGCGAACTTCTCGGGGACTAGTGGGTCCAAATCAATTTGCAGCTACTTCCCATCGATAGTGCCCAATGTGTAGTGTGGCTGGGTAAGGGCAGCTCGCCCCTCATAGTGCTCGGCTTTGCACTGGGCATCACATGCCTTGCGGTGGGCCCAACCTTATTCCGAGCGCTTCCGCTTGCCGGTGGAGGCGAGCGGCACGGTGGACGAAGCAGGAGGGTCTGGCATGGCACGAAGATTGAGCTAAAGCGATGCGTAGAACGAAAGTGGGATGAAGCCGGCTCGGGTGAAGTAGCTTGTCATGTTGTAGGGGCGCTCCCCTCTGCAAATCAGGCCCGCTCAAGCGAGGGAGGATCGCCGCATGGCAGGCGCGGAGGCCTCCAAAGGTCGAAGTGCACCTCTCCGACGAACTAAGGGACAAGAGAGGGATACTTGTCGGACTGTGCAGTGCACACTACATGGGTGTGGGTGGATGGGTGGGACACGGATACAACATGTTCTCCGTTTGACTTTACAAGTGAGATGTGGCGTGTGTGCAATTATATGCGCACATGCGAGGCAAAAGCAGTGACCCTATTGTAGTCCAATCTCCACGTTGTATTTCGTGAGTACTTTTTTTTTTTAGTTCTGACACTGAAGAGTTCGGCCATCAAGGCAGACAGTGTGCATAGGTGGCAGGGCCTAGAAAGTATGTACAGTAGAGGTTGCTTGGCCACTGGATGGGATGCAAGTCAGGCATTTCTCCATAGGGGAGAGTCCAATGGGGGCGCGTTCCTGTGTGTACTGTACACTCCATGCAGGAGGTGGGGCCTGCCACGACCACGAAGGTCATCACCTGAAGTATAGGAACTTACGTAAGACATACAAGCCCAGGGTCAAAGTAATTAGGTAGCTCAGAGTGCAAAATCTAAAGACTAAATCTCCAAGTTGTATTTTGTGAGTTTGTCCCAGTGCATCCCGTTGTGTGTTCTCTGTGGGGTCCTAGGCAGGTGTTCCCCAGCGTGTCCTGTGGGTCAGTGGTCGTGTGTCCCTGTGCCCATGGCTTCGTGCAGTGAGCCACACCCAACAGTTAGCCTATATGTGTACCCTCTCCTACCCTAGGTTAGTAGGGAGGGGTCCCCGACGTGGGCCTCGGTCCACATCCACACGCCACTTGACGGGTGCGACCGGCCGTTGCTTGGAGGGAGAATGGGAAAAAGTGGGTGGGTGGGGGGGGTGCGGAAAGATGGGGGGAAGTAGGGGGAAATGGGGAAGAGGGGTGGGAGGTATGGGATATATCTTCTTTTCAAAGTTGAAGTGCCCCATCTGCTTGGAGAGCCAGCCACCTGATACCCATCCCCTCTGTGGGTCACAAATAACCTTCACCGGAATGTAACGCATCCCTTTGTATGGGTGCACAATGCTCCGTGGGAGAAAAGACGCAACACTATGAAAGGGGGCCCATGCACTGCATGGAAAGCCTTCATGCCCCCCTATGTATCCCCAACCTTTGCCCTATTCTTCCCCATTTCCCCTGCATTTCCCCCATTTGCCCCCCATTTCCCCCCATTTTTCCTCCAACCATCACCTGGTATCCCCCCCCCCCCGTCCCAGTAGCACTGAAAACCACTGTTTTCCACCTTGTCGGGGGTGGTTTATCACCCTTTTTCCACTCAGTTTTCTGGGAACGACAGATCTTCACCTAGTTTCCCCCATTTTCCCATATTTTCCCATATTTCAGAATAGCCTTCCGGCAAATTTCCGGTAGTGGGAATTTCTGGGCCTTGCTTATCAGGGCTGGAGGGGCCTGTGAGTTGCACAGCCTCTTCCACTTCTGGGGCAGGGGACGCAGGGGGTTGCGCAAACACGTTCATCTTCAACTGCACCCTCTTCAAAGGTTGTCTCCACATGGCTTGCAGAAGTCAGTGATGGGGCTGGGCGTGATGATGCAACAGCGACATGCATGCAACAAAATGCACAATCATGTGTAACCACACTATCAGAGCGCTCATACATGATGGTCTGGTGGTCAGCGCCACGCTCTGAGGGACTTCAATCTGGGCATGCACAACCATGCCATCTGCACCCGAGAAATTGGCTGGGTATGTGTCAGCACGATCAACATTCATGGCTGACATTGCCAAAAAAGAAACTTAGTAATCTGCATGATACATGGATACATGCATTGCCTAGATCCAATAAATGCATTTGCACCACCATGCAAAACATTGTTGCCATAGACCACTGCAGAAATACCACCAAAACCTGAAAAACCACCGTCCCTCTCTAAATCAAAATGTTCAAGGTGACGGTTCCCTCGCCCCCCCGCCCCACCCCTCCGGAGCAAGGGGGCAAGGGGCCCAGCATGAAAGGCTGGGATCGCGTAATGGCCAAAACCGAAGGGATATGTGCTTGCTTGTTGCTGAACAAGGACTCAGGCATTTAGTCACCCATAGATTATGCCATGAAACTTGATAACCAACTTCTCTCAGGAGTGGTGCAGCTTGGTATTCCAAGTAGTGGTCTATGCCATGACACAGAAGATGCTTAGCCATGCTGCGGGCTGGAAAGGTCAAAAGCTCCTGCCTGGGGCTCATCAAACGGAAGGGGGGGCGGGGATGCACGTGGTGGTGGTGTGTTGTGCACTGTGCACTGGTGCACAGGCGGGGGTGGTTCCCTCAGCACAAAATGCTGGTGTGACCATCCTTTGTATTCATCCTTTGTTTGTAAAATGGATGTTTCGTGAATCCGTTATGTGAGACTTCATGGATGGGACACTTTAGAGCGAATTTTGTTGAGGAGGGGGTCACCCCTGCACACGCCTCCAAGCCCCCAAACAACACGTGCCATGTGATCACACAAATCTTCTCCAAATCCCTTCCTATCCTCCTATAAGCCTGTGCCTGTACCCAGTCAGATTTATATGGGTCAGCACTGGGTACTACCACCTGGTTGGCTTTCACGCCTTCTCAAGCACCTGCCAAGCCCTGCCTTTGCTTGCATCTGCCTCTCACATACCATGGGATGGGAGTAGGCCGCCCAGAGCCTGACTGTCTATCTACATTCATGGTTCAGCTCACACCCACCCAGTGTCCTCATGCCTGTGGCTGGTGTCAAACCTGCGTCAGTGTGTCCTTGTGGTGCATTCGGTGATGGAACGGATTCGACAGATGGCAACCACGGGGCTAGTGGCCATGATATTGGGTAACTCCCACCCCCTAGAAGTGAGGTTGAGTTGAGTCTCGGCTTGCACCAAAAGCAGGACGACCTTCGACCTGTGCATCCTTACCTCACTGGCACAACTGGACCTCAGCATTGGTTGCCGGGTCTCAGAGCCCGTCCAGATTGCTGACAACCCCTAGACCCCACCAAGGCGCTGGTGAGAGGGAGATACCGCTGTGCCTGTGTGTGTCCGGTCTTGCTCCACTGTTGGTTGCGATTGGGGTTGTGTATTTGTGGTGCTACGGGCCCGGTGGGGGAGGCTCGGGAGCCTGTTGCTGAGCTCATCATGGAGTAATGGGCCAGGGCTCACAACCTCCTAGTCACAGGGACATGCCACCAAGCCGCCCCAGAACTGTAAGGCACGGGCGTAGCTGCGGTGCACGGCGCGACTTGGGGGGGGGGGGGACTCCTTGACAACCAGTCGGCACAAGTGAAAGTGTCATAAGGGCTGGGTCCGGCATCCCACAGCCTGGGGACGCGGGTGGGGCAGTAGGAGGGGCCTCAGAGCACGTGGAGCACTTCCATGCCCCGAGACCCCGAGACTGGGGAAAGCTCCCGGGTTGCGCTACAGCCCTGGCCAAAGGGCACCACACCTGGCTGTCCCCTCCTGTGCCGGGAAGAGGGTGATGGGTAGTGCGATATAGAGAAGAGCCTGATCAAAGACGTTGTAACAATCGAGAATAAGCATGGGTAAATACATGCTGAAAAAGACAAAACTGAAGGTTGTAACACGGGTACCACCCTCCCTTCCAGAGCACCTGGCACTTGCCCATCCCCTAAAAGCAAAATTGCCCACCTCTAAATTAGACTAGCGCAAAGCAAAGGACGCCTATGGAAATGACACGCCTCAACTGCAACTGTTGCAGACGATAGGGCCACCTGGCAGCAAATGTATGCGATGCTTTGAACATCTTCGACTCAATTCGGCTTCAGATTGGTCTACAAATTTGGTGGCTCGAGAAACAAGACAGAGAGGGCCAGGGACGAACAATTCTCACTCATCGTGTTGGAATACTACCTGCTCGACCAGTGCCGGCTGAAGAGGTTCGAAGAGGGGGGCCTGACTGACACCACACCGATAGAGCCGAGGGTGTGTTGACCAAGACAGACATTTTTGCGGCCCGTTGACGACCGTGCACCCTTCTCCCTCCCAGCCCAACCCTCTCCCCCCCTGCTCATGAGTCGGGCAGGATGCGGGCCCCTCGGGTAACGCCGCACCTGCCAGCGCCCTTCCCCCTGCACCATCGTCGCGTTCAGGGGCCTTCATCCGTCCGGACGCGCGTTGAGATCGAGCCTTCAGGCGTGTCGGGCCAAATGGCCATGGGCTGCCAGAGCCCTGTCACAGCTGCTGCCCCAACGCAAGCCCTCTCCTGAGGGAGTGTCTGCACTGCGTGCCAGCAAGAGGCAACGTGCCAATGGGCCCCAAACCGCGCATTTCTTACCTCAAATTGGCAGATCTGAGGCACACAATCGTGAAGCCAGACCCTTCTCCCAGCTCAGCTCTGACAGGGAGGGCTACTGCTGTCACCTGTGCACAGGGCACGCGCACGGCAATGCTTTGCCTCTTTGAGCTACTTCTAATGACGAGCAGAATTCCCGTGGGCACAAGGGTTGCCGGAGCGACCACTGGGAGGGCCCGTCGCCCTCGCATCCCGCGGCCGCTGCCCATAGCTAAAACATCGCCAGCGCCTGCAAAATGCGTGGGTTCTTGACTGCAGCGGCTTTATAATCATCCACCGTCAGATACCCATCGTTGTCCACGTCCACTTCTGCAAACAGCGTGTCCACCAGCCGCTCTGGGGGGCCGCACTCTTCGGCCTTCATGGTGTCAATATCCACCATCAACTGAAACAAGTGTGTTACGATCTTGAGTAGGCCCTCCTTTGAAATACTGCCTGTGCAATACATTCGGGACAGTGTGGGGGCCGCAGAAGCAACGGAACTACAATCAGTGCCCCCGTCCAACTGTCTGATGCATGCACAACAACAGCTCTGCAGAAAAGTGACCTGCCTGGAAGGGGGGGAAGGGACGAGGGTGAGAGGCAGTAAATCAGGACAGTGAAGCAGGGTACCTACCTAAAGGGGCCAAAATGTTCATCATTGCGACCTGAGTGCGGCACTTGTCCGCCGTGTGACTGCGAGGTGGGTATGGGTTGGTGTGAGTGTGTGCGCTCGCACACACCTGCGTGTTGTGTGTCCGTATGCGACTCGGGGCACTAACGGAGGAACTCTACCCTACAGCACCTCTAGTGTCACCTCTGGTGACACACTCGTTTGAGGATGTGGTGCTTGGACACATAGCACTTTTTGACTGTCAGCGCGAGTGTACCTCCAGATTTTTTTTTGAGTGTCAGCGCAAGTGTACACCCAGAATTTTTTTTGAGTGTCAACGCGAGTGCTGATGGAAAAAAAAACCAATCTGACCACCATTGCTACCAGGAGAGGTGAAATGAGGCAAACTCACTCCCACGGACATTTTGGGTACTCCAAGCATGGGCAAGGCAATGGAGCCGTGACGCAGATGGATGATAACAAGGATAGGAGGGGAGACCAATGGGTGGGCATTGGATACACTACAAGTAGCATGTGTACAATAGATTAGTTGGTTGGTTAACGTCTATCGTTTGATGAGCAGAGGGAATAGGAGTGGAAGGGGTTGAGGGGGAACCAAAAAACATTGGATACACTGCACCAAAAAACGCAATGTACAATAGGTTAGTTGCTGTGAGAAAGGGGAGAGAGGAGGTGAGAAAAGGGGCATGGCACCCAGAGAGCGTTGTTCACAACGTCTTGAACATGTGTCACAAAGGTCGGTGGCATTGGTTCGGCGGTGAACTTGCCCAAATTGGTACTGGGGTCCGTCTGCAACGATTGCTGCAGCAGACTTCGGGACTGATAACCGCATGTCCAACCATCAAGGCGTTGGAAACCCAAAGGGTTGGCGGGTCGTGGGATGCCTTTGTCGCGAAGTTGCGAATAAGGGGCCACATGTATAACTCACTCCCGTTGGCATCCCACAAATACAGATACATGGTGGGCTCAACAACTGCCCCCAAAACAAACCAATGGACCCTGGACGAACAGTTGCTGTTCGTCACAAAAAGTGGACACTGTCACCAATGGGGCTTTGGTGACATCATGGGATCACACTTGTGCATACGCTGCTTGAGGTTGGCACACCAAGCCAAGGCCTTTGACCAGGCCCTTGGCTCAAGGACCTCTCCCATGCACCAAACAACCTCTTGGTAAGCACTAATGTGGCAGTCATCCATCCAATCTTGGAGATTTGTGCCTTCAAGACGGCGCCGTGGGGTGGGGTCATTCTTTGTGTACCTCTCCTCAGGGGTTGAATCTTCGGAAAGATACCCACCATCCTTTGGAGCAGGGGGCTTCTTGAGACACCCCAAACGCGTGGTGCGAGTGGTGGTGGGCATAGACGTGTGTGACGGGAGCAAACCTTGCACTGCTTTTTGGGGCGGGCAGGAGTTCGCACCAGCGGTGCCGTGTTGCTGCAATTGTCATGAGCAACATTGGGGGATGTAGTAGGCTCTCGATCGGCAGGATGATGAACCCACAAATCTGCGTCTCGAGTGACCCCACCTCTAGCGGGACAATCAGTAGTAGCCAAACAAAAAGCGCACCCACCACATTGTGTGCACCACGAGTACTGCTTCCAATTTCATTGGGCACAAGTGTAGTGTGGGCGGATCAGGGCACACACATGCCATGTTGTTTGCCCACTACGCCACTCATGGTACACATCCTGCGCCCGCATGTGGTCTTGGGGCTCCGCAACAACTGTGGCAACAATGTCTTGAGACATAATGTCGGAGTCACTGTCGTTGCCATGCAATACCAGTTCCGTGTCCGTTGACCTTGGCCCCTCCAACCCCTTTCGTCCCAAGCGTCACCCCGGTCCATCACGCCTCGCCTAACCTTTGAAAACTTATAAGGCCGCAAAACCAAGTATCGCAAAGAATACACAGGCGGCACCTAGAATCGGGGCTCCTTGAGGATCAACCACAAAAGGATCTCCTTACACACATCCATAACTTGGAACATACCATATGTGCAATGTGAGGCACTAGTGCGGCGAAGGCGAATGAAATCCACAAATGTGGGCCAAGGAATAGGGTCGCCACACTATAATGCTGCCAATGTGTCCTTCCATTGGCACCCATGTTCAGCTGTCGGGGCCTTATAAGAGCGAATGACCCTCCTTGGAGCGGCCACGCTTGGAGGAGGGTGTTCCCTGCCATACAAAGAGGCACTCACCATTGTCGTAGAAAAAATGGCCGGCATGGATGGCTTGTGCCTCTTGCCACATCCAGGGTTGAGGGACAAAAGCACAACCTGTATTTGTGGGATGCCAACGGGAGTGAGTTATACATGTGGCCCCTTATTCGCAACTTCGCGACAAAGGCATCCCACGACCCGCCAACCCTTTGGGTTTCCAACGCCTTGATGGTTGGACATGCGGTTATCAGTCCCGAAGTCTGCTGCAGCAATCGTTGCAGACGGACCCCAGTACCAATTTGGGCAAGTTCACCGCCGAACCAATGCCACCGACCTTTGTGACACATGTTCAAGACGTTGTGAACAACGCTCTCTGGGTGCCATGCCCCTTTTCTCACCTCCTCTCTCCCCTTTCTCACAACAACTAACCTATTGTACATTGCGTTTTTTGGTGCAGTGTATCCAATGTTTTTTGGTTCCCCCTCAACCCCTTCCACTCCTATTCCCTCTGCTCATCAAACGATAGACGTTAACCAACCAACTAATCTATTGTACACATGCTACTTGTAGTGTATCCAATGCCCACCCATTGGTCTCCCCTCCTATCCTTGTTATCATCCATCTGCGTCACGGCTCCATTGCCTTGCCCATGCTTGGAGTACCCAAAATGTCCGTGGGAGTGAGTTTGCCTCATTTCACCTCTCCTGGTAGCAATGGTGGTCAGATTGGTTTTTTTTTCCATCAGCACTCGCGTTGACACTCAAAAAAATTCTGGGTGTACACTTGCGCTGACACTCAAAAAAAAATCTGGAGGTACACTCGCGCTGACACTCAAAAAAATTTGTGTAGAAATGTTTTTTCTGAGTGTCACGCGAGTACACTTGTCAACACTCGCGTGGCACTTCCCCCATCCCCATCACCTACCCTCCCATGACCCATACCTTTCCGAAACGGCCTTTTCTTGGATACTTAAAAAAATTATAACATACCCCCCCCCCTCCGGCGGGGGGGGGGGGTAAACGGGCTGTGCTGTTGCAAATGAAGGCAATTTTTCACTGTTTTAGGGGTTTTTTCCCATCGCCATTGCTCCAAAATGTTCCCACTTCATCAAAAAGTGAAGAGTGGTCACTTTGTGTAGTTTGATGTGCTGAATCCAAAAATGAAGGTGGTACGGCTCTAGGAAATGATTTGTAACAGAAATTGTCAATTTCCTACCGTAAGGTTGTGTGTGGCACTAGGTTGACTCTAAACTGTACCCGTGTAGCAAAGCCCAAGGGCCAATATTTGGACGATTTCTCCAACATGTCGTTTCATTGGGCCGTAATTCCTACATATTTGAATTCAGCACATCAAACTGCATAAAGTGACCACGTTTCGTTTTAGCAAGGATGGGTTGCCCTTGATAAGGGCCAAACAGGCAGCAACGGGCAGATTTTTGCAAAAAGCGCCCCAGTTTCGGGCTTCCCCCTAAAGCCCCCCCCCCCCCCCCACTGTTTCAAATCAACCCGAAACCTTGATGTTTGAATTCTCCGTGTCCAAAATGGGGGGGTCCCATGTTTTCAATAGCAGACCCACCGACATCAATGAGAAAATAAAAAAAAAACGGCCGAAAAACCTCCCACTTTGCGTCAAAACCCCAGACCTGACCCCCCCTCCCCCCCCCCCCCCCGAAAAATGCCCATATATATATGACATACGTACGACAGAATATTGTGTCCCTGTATGTCCTGCCCTGGTGGCCTATATGGGTACGCAGCCCCCCGTCAGGAATTCAAAAAAAGATTATTATATATTGCATATTACATATAATATTACACTCGCGTGGCAACAGTCCCCGATTTGGCTTGTGCAGCAATGGGATGCTGTCCTCACCCGAGCAGCCGAGGTGACCCGTGTAGGCTGGCGCCACAGTGCACCACCCGCACATGACCCATGGATTGCGGGGGGCCTGCCATCCTGTGGATCCAGCATTTCGTGGCAAATAGCATCCCGGCGACTCCCACACCTAGGATAGTGAAGTGCACCGGGTCCTTGCCCCACCCCTAGAGGTCTCATTCGTGCACGCCCCAGCAAAGGCAGCGGAGTGTAATGCTGTCACCCAACACACTCACACCGCCCCGTTGCAGCTAGGAGCAGGAACAGGCACCCTCCTCCTCCTTGGACAAGGTCCCAAGGACCTTGGCGCCCTCTGGACTAGGATGATTCCATGTTTTTTTCCTGCGGGGCCTATGGTCAGCTCAGACCCACAGCGAGCCAAGCTTGGCAAGAAGGCCGGGTACTCAGACCGATGCGTCCCCGCATGAGATGACTGCGCGGCGACTGAGGGGCTCAGAAAAAAAAGTCAGCACGTGATGGCACAAAGAAGGCTTGCCAGTGTTCCGTTGTTGGATGAAGGTGTAAGGGTATGCGCCTCGGCTACACGCCCGAACGTGCGCTAAACAGTCCAGCGACAGTAAGCAATGGTTGTCATCAAGCTGTAGCTGTGAACCCTGCATCTGCTGTGAGTGGCATCTGCACTTCGGCCTTCTGGCACACGCACTGCAGCCGCCACCCCCGCCCCTGTGCTGCTGCTGCCACTGTCGTTCCCCACCTCCGCTTGAGCGGCTGCACCAGCCCCTCCAATGCCCATCGTGCCATGTGTAGCCTCAGCCCATTAGGCTTCACAAGTGTGTGCATGCACATGTATTTACACACACTCACCACCGCAGGCAGGCACACACTCCCGATCATGCATGCGCATGAAGCAAGTGGCAAGCCGGCAGCAATGCGGGCTACAGACAAGACTGGAGCACAACCTTGCCTTTCCATGTCCAACATGTGGAATGCAAACTCTGCCTTCTCTTCCTTTGTGCCACGAGTCATAATGGACATGCCCTGCACGAACTCTGCAAAATCTATGCTGCCGTCTTTGTTTCGATCAAAAGCATTGAAAACCATCTCTGTCACCAAAGGGTCGTGGATTCCCATGGACTGTGATAGGCCCGCAAACTCAGCCTTGGAAAGGACTCCAGTGGGGGCTTCCCCTGCACAGCATAGGCCAGACAAAGCCCTTGTCACAGGCATCTCACCCACCTGCGTCTGCATTAATCCCTGGGGAATGGGGGCAGCTGGAGCTCCTGGTTGTGACGGCCTTTGAGGGTTGAAAAAGACCTGCAATGGGATTTCTATTTATCAATATTGGCAAGCGCTGCCGTAAATCTGCTGTGTTTTCCGCCAAGCCTTTGTATAAACAGGGTATTATGGTGTTCGATCCCATTTTGCGCTGCACAACCCCAACCAAGCATGCAATCCGTGTGACCAAGGGAGTGGATGGGGCCGGGGGGGGGGTGATATCCCAAGGAAAATCAGCCCATTTTGATTGTACACAACTAGGGGCAAACAATGAAAATTGAGGCTACTTTCGTTTGAGATAACACACCCGGAGAATGTGGTCTGGCAGAGCAGGGCAGGGTCTGATAGGGGAGGCCTCAGAAATTCGGACCGTTTTGAGGATGCACAAGTGGGGGCAACGAAACATGTTGTGAAGCGGCAAAACGATTTTCCACCGCTGCGGTGCCGACGTGGGCCTGGTACCAACATTTTTTGCCCATTGCAGGGACAGTCTATGGCACCCTCCGCAGCCGTCATCTAGTGCCAAAGGGCGTGCACTATTCAAGGCGTACCAAGGGCACCATTGTCCCGGGAGGCTGGGCCCTGCCCTGCAGCAGACCTGAGAATTGTTTGTACAACTGTCGCACCTCAATCTTGTTGTAGTGGGTGCCCTGATGGAAATCATCGATCAGCTCCTTCTGCACCGCTGCATTGCTCGACTTGTTCCCCATGGAAACAAGCACCTGCTGCCGGCATCAACACACCGTCACAGCCCCTTCATCGAGAAAAGTCTGATCAAGAGCAACCCAGACAACTTGCATTGGCTCCCTGTACCGTTTCCCCACGACTGTGACACAACCCAATTCTGGGCAAGAGGGTAGTGGTGCACCTTGTATGCCTAGCTGCCTTTGTCCGGGGGGTTTACTGCCACACCAGGTGGAGAGCCCATAACAGCAGGGGTCATCTGGGGAAATGGGGGGCAACCATCTAGAGCCTGGAAAGCCTTGGGCAGATACGCCCCACCTGTGCCTGGAGAACCAGGCACGGTTGTGCACAACCTGTTGGTCATGCACTTGACATTGGAGCAACTGGCAAAATGGGCCGTGGACAAGGGAGATTGGGTACCTGCCCTGCTGTTGCTCTGTCTGCAACCTAGCTCAGCTCGATAGGGCAGAAAAGGCTGTGCAAACGTGGCGTTGCTGAACTTGAGGCACTACAAGCAACGGCTTTTGGAGTCAGTGTGCTGAAAAGTTGAAACCGTGGTGGTTGCTGTGGGTGTAGTACCCCCCTTGTCTTAGCTACGGTCTTGTCTTAGCTACAGCAGGCGTAGGGACCGTATTGATTTGGGACCTGATTAAATTCGGTACCAAATGTAGTGCAGCCACGTAAGACATGGTTTTGGTGACAAATTTGCCCCTTACATAGAGTCCTGGACACATTTTTTGTGGGTGTTTGCCCACTTGAACCCACATTACTCTGATTTTGGGGATATTTGTGCATGATATTCCCCTTTCTTGTCACTCACGTGTGTGTCGGTAGTTGTATGTGGTACCGGCAAGCTATGGCCTTGTCTAATCTACAGTAGGCGTAGGGACCATATCCATTTGGGACTTTTCCGTAGCTTAGACAAGAGTTGTTCAAGGATGATGGAGATCCAGGAGGGTCAGGTGGGAAGTTGGGGTAGTGCGGACTAGTGTTCAGAGCTCCGCAGGCCAATTGATGGTACTCCCAATGGCAACGGCGTCATCAAGCGGCCTTCGGTGGCCAGCTCCACAGGGGCTTGCTTTAGGTGTGGCATTTATGGCCATTGGGCTCGAGACTATGCCAACAGCAACTGTCTGCCAGCAGCAGCGTATATTGCGGAGAATGGAGCACGGTCTGCACTGGCAAGGGGGTGGCCATTTCCCTACAATATGTCGAAAGCAAGGTTGACCCTGCAGACCCCGTTGTCACAATGGGCAGAATGTGCCTATGCCCCTGATGTTGTTGTGGCGGCACACACACCGCAATGAATATTTGATCCGAGCGCCTACCACACCACTGCTGGAGATAAGAGGGCACACCCATGAAGGCAGCCATGCATACAGAGCTGCGAGCACAGCGTGAAATGGCGCAGCTGTGGGCAAGGTCTTACAGAACCTTTGTGGCAAAGTCTTGACACTGTGCACCACCCTCCTTTGGCAACGTGTGGCAAAACTGGACCTGGACACCACAATAACCCAACACCTCTTGCCCACTTACAACAGACATCCAATCTAGAACCGTCACAGCATCCAAGCTTGAACATATGAACTGCGAGGCTGCGAAAACAAACAAAGAAGATCGTGTCAGGGCGAACAGCTGAGATTGGTTTGAACCCCCCCCCTCCGCCCGAAAAGAAGTGTGATGATGTGAACCATATATCTTGAAAAGTGATGTGCACCACTCAGTCCCACAACCCAGCGCCATACATTCACAATTCACAACAGAAGGCGCAAAACTCCCCACTTCAAAAGAAAAAAACGCCAACCATGGCTGTTCTGGGAACACTGCAAAGACTGAAATTTCATTGTTGATACAAAAAGGGGGTTGTGAGTGGCGCAACGCAAGCTCAGTCAACGGGCTTCTCCTGCACATCGGCTTCCACATTGGAGAGCCGCGGTGTACAACGGGCTGCATGAATTACTCCGTTGCAGCGGTGGTGCCAGCTTTGTGCCTCTGCCAAATTGTTGCTAGGTTGGCGCTGTCTCCATGTCCCTTGGACACGTTGGTTGAATGCACAACATTAAATAGTGCCGTGCAAGCATATTGCCAACCAAGAAACATCGGATGAGCTTGCTAAGTGGTCCCCCCCTTGAGGTCGTGCGTGAAAGGTGGGCTATCTTGCATTTTTGTGCAAAGGGGACCAGAAGCACCTCGATTGGGCTCATGGTCACTGGTCTGTGCTTGCATGCGGGTATGCCGATTTAAGCGGATAAGCGGATAGCAGACAAAAGGTTTGCCGCGCCAAATTTGGATTTTTGCCTCAAGGATTGACTTTGCAAGCATGGAATCTTGGGACTGGCACAACGGGGTAACACGCTCGTGCCGAGCACGTGCACGAAAGCGCGAAAGTCCTGCAATAGCAACAGGGCACCAATACTGACACTCCTGCTGTCCCCAGATGTCAGTGTGATTCAGCTGTACTAGGACATGATGCGAGACCAGGAGGTACCGAGATCAAGCCAGGCGGGGCATGAGCAAGAGCACAAGGCCATCCTGGGTGCTAGGGCGTCCTCGTCGGCCCCACAAGCGAGAACGGACTAATAACAGCCACAACGTTAATTCTCCAATCAAATAATTTACGGTGCCTGTCGGAACTGCTTGTCGGGAGCTTGGGATAGGCTAGTCCGGAGCAGGGTTGGGTTTGGACCAAGCACAAGGCACATCACACCAGCCCCTCATTCCTAGAATCTCTCAACTCAAACGTCGCAACTCAACACCTGGTACCTCGTGAGAAATGGGCACGTGGGGACACATTCGCACACATGGACTGCAGTGTGCAGTACCATTAGAGGCGCTATTGTGCCCCCCAGGGCTGACCCCTATGGGGTTCACCACTGGCTCCAAAACCCAAACTTGACGAGGTGCAGGAACCAGATCAAGGCACGCGTGATGGGTTGCACGCTTTGTGTCCCTCTTCTCAGGAGGCTGTCTCACCACTGCAGGGGTTTGGCAGTGAATACACTTGCTATGAGTGCCTGCACCCTGAGAGACCGGACTGAGATCCTACGTGAACACAGCTGGCGGCTACTCAGTTCTGGACACGAAAGAGGCGGGTATTGTTGTTGGGCAGGGGATGTGCTGGTCCCATCAACACTCCACCTTAATGCCGGATGCTTGGGCCCGTCTCACCACGACCCCTCCCCAGCCCCACCCGCCATCCGACCCCCAGCTGCCCGAAGCCTCCCACATTGTGGGTCTATACAGAAAGCATACAGTCCCTACAAAATAAACTGCGCCCCCAAATCCACGGGCTTACTGGCGCTCAGCTGCGGAACTTGGGTGAACCGCTTCTGCCGCAGAATATGTCGCATGTCGTCCAGGAGCTCAATGTACATAATGTTGGGCTTTTTGGAGCACGCCGCCACCAGCGCACCCAGCCCCACCCGCCATCCGACCCCCAGCTGCCCGAAGCCTCCCACATTGTGGGTCTATACAGAAAGCATACAGTCCCTACAAAATAAACTGCGCCCCCAAATCCACGGGCTTACTGGCGCTCAGCTGCGGAACTTGGGTGAACCGCTTCTGCCGCAGAATATGTCGCATGTCGTCCAGGAGCTCAATGTACATAATGTTGGGCTTTTTGGAGCACGCCGCCACCAGCGCATTGGTGCAGGCCCCACCAGCACCGCCGGGCCCACTTCCTGAGGGCAGATTGTGCCCGAAAGAGGAGGCATTCCCCACGTCGGCAGAGGTCTGGTGGTCGTCACAGCCACTAAACATGATCACGTCGGCTTGGATATGCGTCTGCTGCCCCGATTGTTGGAAGCCCCCCTGGCCTCCACCGCCGCCACCTCCAGCGTTTTCAGGGGGCTTTCCAAAAAACTGACCTGCAAACATGTGGAGATGGATTTGCAGCGCTACGTATGGGGCACTGCATGTGTCGGACTTCATATGCGGCACTGGGCATATAGCACTGCATGTGGGGCAGTGAGGGGATGACATTGGGTATGGGTACATGGTACCGCGTGTGGTGTATGGCACCGTGGGTGTGTGGCGCTGTGTATCGGGCAGTTGCTGTATGGCACTGTGTATGGGACAGTCAGTGTACGGTGCTGTGTATGGGGCACCGGGTGTGTTGTACTGGGCTGAAAAAACAGGGGCCGCATTCCGCATCGCATCAGCCGCCTTGCATCGTATCGCACTCACATTGCATCCACCGTATCCTATTTCCGTTGTGTGTTTTCCAGTCAAATTAGAGCTCCGTCCGCATTGCATCGCAGCGTACCGTACTCCGCATCGCACCGCACTTGGTGCACCTTTTTTTTGGGGGGGGGGGGGCTCAATTGACAGGGACCATGCTTTCCATCGGCAGTGAAGGGGCAGAATAAATTTTTTTGTGAAAAGTGGCTTATTCAACCCCACACCAGCGGTGAGGTACATGACCCTGGGAGGCAGTGAGGGTATACACAAAGCTATACACCCACTGCCCCATACGCAGTACTGGGTCCAGAACCAACAGGGCCAGCCTTGGAATCATTCTGAGAGCCATTGTATCAACGAGACCCTTGTTTTTGTGCCAGACCAATGTTTCACTACACACAGTTGTGCTGTTGTAGAGTTGAGGTGTGCAAGGCCATACTCCGGCCTGGGCACCCAACCTTTGTGTCTGCCTGCATGGGATTCACGGAGGGTGCCTAAGCAATTGGGCATGGTTATGGCCTCTAGGGAGAGCACACGAGGACGAAAATAAAGATATACCAGCTTTTTTTGGCAGTGTTGTTAGGTGCTTTCACAACACCAGCCTACCAAAAACACGGGTCTTCCCCCTCGTGTTGCATTTCGAAACCTAGGGTCCTTTGGGTCCTCAACCAAGCACATACAAGTAGTTTGGACCTAGAGGGATTGGAAAGACCCGTATTTGGCAGCTTGGACCTCCATTGGGTGCTAGTTCTGTGCGATGGTGGTTTTTTTCATTTTGGTGAAAAGTGAGAGTTTTGCTATCGTGCGACTTTGTGTGGGAGGCAGTGCGCCACATACCGTGGAGTTGGAAGGTGAGCTTGGGCTCATTTGAAAGCTGGGGACGGCTTCTAATACGATAACAGGACCTGTCATGGGCCAACTCACACGCAGCTCTTGCAAAAAAAAGGTTTTTTGGTCAGCCATTTTTAGGTACATTCAGTCCTGATTTTTTACCATCTGAGTTGCAGAAATTTGTACCTCCCTCCACGTACAAGGGTAGCAAGCCCAAGTGTTAGCTTGTGCTCAATCAAGTATATCCAAGCCATTTGAACAGAGAGGCATGGGCAACACACATACTTTGCATCGTGCGGCCACATGGTGCACTAGTTCTATGGGCGGGGGTTTGTGGTTTTGAGAAAAGTGGCAGTTTTGCCTTCGTGGCGGCTGGTATTGGGAGCGGCATTTGGCCGTGTCGTTGAGGTAGAAAGCCAAGCCAGGCTCATTTTGAAGGCGAAGACTTGCTCTTCCAGCATATGAGGAGGTTTAGTCATGGGGTCTTTGGCAGCACCATCAAAAAATGCCACTTTTGATAGCATTTTTTTGCGAGAATTACGGATGTTTTTGTCTGTTTTTTTGACAGTTTTTGCACAGTTAGTGATACAAGGAGCGGTGTAGGCTTGGCAGGATGCAGCATCGCGACATTCCGAACCCACCTGAGTCCCACTCTCTGCCACGTTCGTGGGCCGTTTATACATGTGAAAGAGAGGCTAAAAGGGGGCAACCTTGATGTTTTCCGCATCATTTGGACACCAATCAAGCCGAAAAGTAGCCCCGTTCCTTTGTTTCGTCCCGGGGCTGAGGCACAGCAGGCATGCAAAAGTGGCCAAACCAGGCCAGACTGGGCTAACGGACTGAACCAAAAAAAAAATCCATAACTTTGGCCTACTGTGTGGACTTTTGACAAATCATGAGCTAATATGGGGGAGTTTATGATGCTGAATCCGAAGTTGAAGTCAAACCTCGGCATCTCAGAACCAGATCACCGAAGTCCACGATTGGTGTTACAGACGGCAGATTCATGCAGCTGCACAAAAAATAAAGCAATTTGGCAGCATTGTAGAGCTTTAATAGCCGTTTATATTGATGCCTTTCTATCAATTGTTGGTGGCTTCTAATTATCTAATTTTCACATTTAGCCAGCCAAAAGGCCACATCACGTTGCTCCACGCTATCGAAACGCAAAGTGTGGGCAACGGTCCGCACTACATGGTGGGCTCTGCATTGTATCGTATTGCATTAATGCGATACGGTCCACTTTTTCCCTAATTCGGCGCAATTGGGGTAAGTAGCCCCCACCCCAACAAAACCCCGAAGTGAAAGTCCAACTTCCCCTGGGATTATCATAACAGTCCAGGGTTTGAAGCCTTCCATGGCTTCTTTCGTTTTTGCATGGTTTTTTTTTATGATTTTCTCGTACAAACTGTCAATGTTCTTGCACATCACATCTGCCGCTTGCTGTAGTTGTGCAGTCAGCGTACGAGGCGGCGCTCAGCAAGTACAATGTAGGGTGCAGCGGCACTGCATGCCACTGCACGCTGCAGCATGCTTCAAGCGTTGGTGCTTGGCCACCAGCTCCAACCCCAGCAGTAAGGCAATGTGCCGGTATTGGTGTACCATGTCAAGCCAAGGAGGTCAAACCCCCCCCACTCTTGCCCCCCCCCCGCCCCACATCTTGCCGAAGCCCTGTGGTCCCGGCCCTGTATCCCAGCAGCGACATCAGACAGGTGCGTGAGCACAGGCAAAGCGCAGTATATGAGCATGCCAAGCACAAAAAAACAGGTCTGCACAGGCAAGACATGCGTGCTTCCGCCCCCGCACCCCCAGGGCATTACATTGCTTGAGCCTGCACCCCCTCCCGCCTGGCTGGCCTACTCGCAGCCCCGGCGGTCGCACACAGAACAGTGGCACACCTGCCAGATCCATCCCAAACTGCAAAGCCTGCATCTTCAGCCTCTTCTTGTCCTTTAAATCCCATTTGTAGTTGAACACCATTTGCGGCAGGGCGTTCGGCTGAAACTTACCTGATGCAGGTTTGCACAAGGGGCACCTGGTTGCAGGTGGGCGTGCAGGGCTGTACAGAGTTGTACCGGGTTGTATGAGGCGGGACACATCTTGTGCTTTCCAGACCTAACCCCCAGACTGGGTCCGGCACACATTCCGTGAAGAACTACACGCAGTATGACCTGTTCAAGCCTCAAAGCCTCATCTGCCCCGCCAACTCATTAGGTCCTGGCCAAGTTCTTGCCTTGCGTGCGCACTGCGTGCATACTGCGCACGCAGAGGCTGGGATACTCACCCAAGAATACCTGTCACCTGTCTAGTAGCACGGCGAAGCAGCAAGGCCCACATAAGAACAACGAAACTGCCTTCAACTTGGTAATCAACTGTCGTTATGAACAAGCCACTCAGCCTTGTAAAGTACAACTATGCAAGGGCATGCAAGATGCACACATGTTCAAGTGGCAAGTGCCACACTCGGATATATCACCAGGATGGGGGCCACACAATTGGCAACAAACACCGTCATCATTTTCCTCCTCTACAATGGTTGCCTCCTCCTGTGCCCATACAAGGGGCCACACCGAAGCGTGGATTGTGAGTCCCTAACCCCAACTCAGGGGGCCACACCGAAGCGTGGATTGCAAGTCCCTAACCCCAACTCAAGGGGCCACACCGAAGCGTGGATTGCGAGTCCCTAACCCCAACTCAAGGGGCCACGCAACAAAGCGTGGATTGGATAATCGGCCCGGTTTCCTCAATAGCACCGGAAGGTTGAAGGCCCCAAAAAAAGCTCCCTCAAAGATGCCCGGCGCGCACCCCGTGCGCTAACGCCCATGGGGGGGGGGGGGGGGATAGGGGGAAATGGTTGAAAATGGCCAAAAATGGTTAACAAATCAAATATGCCACATCCTAAATGCTTAGGAAGCTAAAAAAACCCTGGCACGGAACCAAAAACTTGTGAAAAGGGGCCGAAACTAGGGTTCGAGTATTTGCCGACATCCAAAACTTCGCATTGCGTGCATGGCATTCCCCCTGTCCGCCCATGAAGGCCGGCTCGGCCTGCGTTGGCAGCATCTGTGGCAGAGCTGCGCACGCACCACCTCCACCAGCCTCGACCTCGAAGCTGGCAACCTGCAACACCTCATCTGCGGGCCCTCCAACTGCAGCACCCTCGCAGAATGGCACATCAGGAATTTGTGACAGAGCTATGTCTGCTGCCAACACAAAGATGTTACCCGTCCTGTACAGCCCTATACGTCGGACACTCCTATGCAGTCCCATACATGCTGTACAACCCCCGCATGGTCCTGTACAATGCCATGCATTTGTATATCACTCCCCCGCTTTTGTGCCATGTCAGCGCGCCCCAGTGCATGTTTAGACGAGGGGTGGAAACCAGGGGGCACAACGTGTCGCAAACGCCATCATCGCCAATGTCCCTTCCCATATGCGAACTTGGCCATCTTGCAACTCAATTCCAAGGTATCACACAGCACAGGAATCGAAAAGTCTCATTGCTAAGAAAAGATACACCGCCAAAATCAGTGGTGCAAAAATTGACGGAAACAACACCTCCGTGTTCTTGGGGTTGTTTGGGCAAGGAGGGGGTGCAGCCTCATACAAGTGAGGCTGTACACCCTTGTCCATACATCCTTGCACAACGGTTTCCAACCTGATGCCACAAACCCAATCAACGCTGCACAACCCCATACAGCCCTGTACAAGACTGTCACACCTCTGAAAACCTGTACCACTATACACCTCTAGACAACCTTGAATACAGTCCCCGTATGTCCTGCAGAACCTTGTCGGACCACAGACAAACACATACGACACTGTGCAAGCCCATACAACCCCGTTCGCCTCCATACAACCCTGTACAGCCCCGTGCAACCTCATAAAATCTGTACTGAGCAACACCCGCACATGTGCCTAGAGGAACCCTGTGCATGCCTCATACAGCCCCGCAGGTGATGCCACGCAGCTGTACGCAGCTGTACACCGTTGTACAGGTTTGTTGAGGGCCGTTCAGGGTTGTACGAGGACTGTATGACATGTAACAGGGTCGTAAGAAGCCATGAAGGGGCGCAGCGGGATAAGGTTGTGCAGGTTTGTATGGGATTGGAGGGGGTTGCACGGGATATAGGGTGATGCGGGTTTTTGTACATGGTGATTTGGGGTTCAGCTGGGAAGCACCAGGGGTGTACAGGGTTGTATGGTGGGGCTAGACGGGATTGTACAGGGATGCACAGGTATGTGAGGGGCTGAAGCGGGTTGCAAGCCACTGCATGCCTGCAACCGGGAACAACCCTGTACCAACCCACACAGCCCTGCACAATTTAAGCCTGGACACTGCCATTCCTACATAAGTTAGAAGAATGCTGTGCAGTTTTGTACAACCCTCTGCAACCACTGAAATCCTCAATCCGCTGCCTAAGACTGGTAGTGCAAAAGGGAGGCCACACCATTGACAAAAACGGATTTCATGTGCTGGTCATCAGCAGTGAAGATGTACGGCAGGTCCAGCACAGTGCCTGAGAGTGAGTGGTGGATACCACCTGGGGCATTAACGTGCTAAGCGCCCACAACGGAGGAGCTGAACAAGAACATCCACGCTTCTGGTCCCCAGTGATCGAACCAGAAACATCAAAACGTCATGCAAATTGAACTTGGACATGCTCCGTCTCACCAAAGGTGCCACACTTGGAGTGCCTGGACCCTTCAAAAGTCTCAGATTGCCTTTGACGTGAGCCACAGTGCTTCTCAATCTACACCTGCCAATTACCATCAATGCCGACTGTCGACAGCCCAGCAGCAACATCATTATTGAAATTGGCAGTTGGCACTGCGTACACATACCCATACAAACATTCACAGGCCTAGACACACACACACACAGACAGACCAACACACACACACACACACACACACACGTAGTGTTTGGAACAAGAACCAACAGATACCAACTTCGGACACAAATGCAGAGGGCAGCGCGAATAGGTACTGCAGGAACCAGCCTCCCGCATCCTCATCAGAGGAGGAGATGAGAAGCAAACACACGCACACACACACACACACACACAAATGCCAGAGTGCTATGAAAGCCACCTGCAAACGCCACTACCCCTGTCAAGGACCTACTTTCGGAGGCAGGTCCAGGAATCCTTTTCCAAGGGTGGAGGTGTGCGCACATACACATTAAGCACGCAAAGCAAGTGCAGCAGGGCAACAGTGGGGAGGGGGGTGCTGGGACCGTCAACTATGTTTTTCAGGGTGGGATGCAGGGCCTAGTCGGTGGGGGGGGCATGCATCTGTGTAATGGTGAGCCAGCACCCGACAGCAGGTTTGTCGTGGCACTTTTCGTCTGGAAGGGCTTGTTTGTGGGACGAGGGGGCGGTGGCCACCTCCCAGCAGTCCCTTGACGCACCTGTCATGCCCCTGTCATTCGCACACGACTTGGACCTTTGCACATGGGTTTGTGCACCAGTCCCCACAAAGGGTGACTGCAGAGAGGGCGTGGGTGTGTGTGTGTGTTTCGGGGGGGGGGGGGGGTACATGGGGGCTGGTGGTCCTCGTGCAGTGGGCAGCCATTTGCGCAATCATCAGACCCCGCCGCTGCCTGGGCGTTGTGGAGTTGTACCCAAGAGCATCCAACTCCTCGACCTAATTCCCCAACGTGGTGTGGACCTCCTCCAACTTGGTCCAGGTCCGGTGCCATGTCTTGTCATAGTGATCCACGCGGAAAGCGGACGAGGAGAGGGGCCCCAGCAGTTCCCTATGAACGCAATCCCTGGAACACAAGTAGCCACACTTGGAGCCCACTACCACTTCTCCCTGACTGCTGCAAATGGGGCAAGCTTGTATCAAAGGGTGGAGCCGTCAACACAGTCTCTGTCCCTGCATGAACCCCATGCCCGGGTAAACAGCCACAGGACAGCCTCCCACGCAGGCTCTAGGGCCTTGTGTACCTTGCGACCGCCGTGAAGTGCACCCACTGCCTCACACCAAGATTCCGGAGAACCGATGAGAGGGCCTTCTCTCGGGGATACCAGTAGTCTGTGAAGGCGGCGGTTGAGGGGACCAACCACCCCCTTTGCCATGCACGCGCGTACACACACAGGTTGTGACAGGGGATCGGAAACAAACCCCAGAAACAAACCGCAGTGTGCAAGTCAGCACAAATGTGCACGTGAGGCCACACAGTAGTGATAGCAAGGGCCCTGGTATTGAGAAACACATGTTCAGGACAAACAATTATGTCGGTAAGCGAGGGACACACGCGCCTTGGAAAAAGAAGAACAAGGCACAAGAAAAGCAGTCAAATAGCACTCCTCACAAGGTGCAGAGCAGCCCTAAATGCCTTTCGTTCGGGGAAAAAAAGACACTCAGAAACGCACACGCACGCACACAATTTACGCAACGAACAGGCAGGTACAGAACACAGTGTGAGTGTACCGAAACCTTGCGAAATGCAACTTGCAACGTCAAACAAAAGACATTGTTAACGCCACACTTTCGCCTTAAAGAGGAAAGAGAGCAGGGACACAAACATTCTGCCAGGCAGTGTCGCCCTGGCGAACCATCTCTTTGCAGCCTGTGGCAGTGGAGCTGAACCACAGGCCTGCAAAGAAACCATGGTATCGGAACCTACAGATTCGCCTGTTAGGGGTAAGTCCTGACGAGACACAAGCACCCCCAGCTCTGCACTACGTCCAAGCCCAGATACACACGCGCGCGTGCACGAAGACCCAGACACAAGCCCGGAAACGGAAGAGCACAGGCAAGGGCAGGTGCACTGGATGTCTGGACCTCTCGTCAGGCCGTCAAACAGTCAGCAACATGGATTATAAGACGGCAAGCTGCCTTTCTGTAAGTGGAGCGAAACAGCTGGAATGACACACATACACAGACACACACACCAGAGTGGCAGCAATCCATCACAGCAGTCAACTTGCACCCTGCAGGCAAGGGCCTCACGATCCTTTCGAACAATTCATCATCAGTAATTTGGCCAGACTGTCCGGGATACTGACAAAAAGGAGGGTGCGACGACTGATGGGTGAGAAAGAGGGGGAGAGGGGCAAAATGAAGACGCAAGTGAAAAGGCGCGTCATGAATTGGTTGCGGGTCCGCCGGGTAATGGTTGCAAGGGATCACAAAGAGTACAACGTCCCAGGTTGGGCTGCCAGCTCACCATGAGAAGAGGCTCCACAAACGTCTCCTGCAATGGCGTCTGGGGACCAGTACATCGTCTACAGATGGGCCAGGCGGGCTCCTCCTAGGCTTCTCATGGCTCCTCCCTCTCTTCTCCCCCTGGGGCTCCTGCCAGTCTGTTCCCGGCTCCTTCCGGGCTCCGGCCGGTCTGCTCCCAGCGGCCTCGAAGCTCTTCTCGAACTCCTTCCAGTTTGGCTGGCGTACAAATGGCATGTATATCTGCGCTCAGAGCCCAAACAGTGAGACCACGAACGGGCGGATATGATGGCAGGCGAAGGATCCCTCCGCCATCCCTCGTCCTCTTGGACACAGCTCCAGACACAGAGATGCAACGACTTTGACCCCGCTGCCCTGACATCTCCTTCAACTGCACCGCCTCCGGCGGCTTCACCGATGCGAAACGCAGAATATGTGGGCTGCAGCATGTCGTCTGGGGATGGGAGGGATTCAGAGCACCGAGTCCGGAAAGTGGGCAGAGGGCTCACTGGCGGCCCGGGGTGGGGGGGGGTCAGGGTCCTCAGATTCAGAATACGCCTGCAGAGCGGTGAGTAACTAAAGCAGGGACATCCATGGAAGGTCCACCCACCACAAAGCCCATGAGGCAACCTGTTCGAGGGCCTCCATAAGCAGGCTGCGTTTTGCGATGTGGGTGGGTGGGAGGTTTGCATAAGAGTTGAGGTACCTGTTCATGAAGACACGTTGCGCCAAATGCAAACTTTATGGCTTTGGGGATTTACATGCTGAGCGACATTGCCGCACCCGATGGGCACGGATCTCTGCCAAAGCAGAAAGGACTGGTACCATTTTTGGAAGAATGTATTTTAGACCCCTTTGACCCTTGTTTTGGTCACATGATGGCCCATCTTCAAAGTGGTGTGGGACTTTCCTAAAAGCCAAAAATAAAAACAACACCAGTCACCAGGGGCTCAAAATGAAAATGCTGGTTTGTATGGACATCCCAAGTGGTCCAGCATCACTTTTGGGAAACCGCTTTTTTTGACCCCCTTTTGGCCCTGTTTCAGTACCTAATTGACCCGTAGTCAATTTGCAAGGGTCACAATTCCCTTTGGGGCTCGTTGCAGCCAAACTTGCGCATATTTTGGCCATGTGGGGCCCATTGTGGAGGTGTATCTCGGGCATATTGTTAATCTGGTGTCCAGAAAAGGGCTCTTTGTCACGAGCAACGCAAGATGGTTGTGGAACACGACATTGGTTATCCTTTGTTTGGCGCGTTTGAGGGGGCTTGAAGCTGTTAGGGCCAAAAAAAAAAGCAGTTTTTGGCCGAAAACTGCGTAGAGTTGGGAGGGCACATCCCACATTGGTGCCATGCTCCGAGCCGCCACTGGTGAGTTGGGGGCTCAAACTCTGGATTTGGGAATGGCACCTGTTAATGCAAAAGCTGACTGGAGTAGAGTAGATCCCAAAGCGCTGAAAGGGAGTGATGATCAAAATAAACACGAAGTGTTAATTGTGCTTGTTGTTGCTTGTTGTTACCCAGATGTTTGGGAGAGGGGTGCAAGGATAAAACTGGCTGAAACGAAAACGCGGGGAGGGGTTCCAAATCCTGAACCATCGATGGAATACTGGGGCTGCCGGATCGGCTGCCTGGGTGGTCAGGACCAAACTTGGTGCCAACCTACACCCCTGCCCTGCCCCAACCTTACTTTGGACAAGAGAATTCAGAAAAACAGGATTCAGGTGCGAATGAGACACTATCTAAGTGTGTGAGAGGTCAGTGTGGGAGATCAGTTTTGGACGTGTCGGATTACATCAGCCTGCTCAGACGAAAGAGTTGAAATTTCGGTGATCACCCACTTTATGAATCTCGGCCCATCAACATGGGTTGTTTTTGGCGCTGTGGGACCAAGACCATTCTAGAGTGGCTCTTGTGGACCAGAGCATGATGTTACTCACCCCGCCCACCACAAATCATGTTCAGCAATGCCGTTCGGCACATATCTTCAAGATCCCTGCAATTTGGGCGCTTGGGATCCTTGCATCATGCAGAAATGGCCAGGGAGGCAAGATTAGGTGCCTTCTGAGCTGACTTGGTCTGGCCAGCCTAACTCCCGAAAAGTCCAAAACTGACCCCTCACCCTGCCCCACCAGCGTCTCGCCTGCCGAAAATGGACCAGAGCGAGGACCCAAATCGGCCAGAGCTGGTTTGGGCTCTCTCGTGGTGTGCACTGGTAGGGGGTCTAGGGTCGTTTGGCCCGTTCTGAGGAGAGGAAACCACAATCGTTTCGGACACATACCCACAGAACATAGCCTCCCCCTCCTTCAGACCTTTTTGAAGTCTACAGGGACGATAGTCTCATCCCAGCCGTCCGCCTCGTCGCCACTGGTGTCCCTCACTCGGCCCCCATGGCCGGAATAGTGCAGGAAGAGGCTGTCGCCGGATCGTGCCCCACCTGTCAGCCATTGGAAGCCCTGGAAATACGGAGAAGCGAAGCAGAGCACTGCGCCTAGATGCGGCGGTGGTGGGGCTTGTGTCAGATACAACGATTGTGGGGGATGGGGGGCCTGTTGCCATTGGCGCCAATTGCGGCACTCATTGCACCTCCCACATGGCACCCGAGGGTGTTCATGCTTGATGCTTGTGGCTGGTGGAAGCGTTGGAGGAGTCTAAGGAAGCCAAAGGCAGTGGTGAAAGGGCCATCTTTGTAACCCAAAGAGAAAAGGAGAAATGGGCGGAAACCCTGCAAGAGAATTGGCAAAAGATGCAAAAATGGGTAATGCAACGACAAGAAGAGTGGGAGAGTTGGGCTGCGACATTGAGAGAACAACATCTGCAGCTCTGTGTGCAGGTGATGCCAGACTATAATGCGAAGAGTGGAGGAAGAACTCCTGAAGCCTACCCAAGAGATGCTGATGAAGAGGATCCTGGCAAAACCTACTGTGACGTGTGTGAAAAGAGATTCTAGTGGGAACCCAGGTTTGGAAAATTGGTTACACTCTACCCAATCCCACTTGGAGGAGATGCACATCCAGCTCGGCAGGAGCACTGGCCGATAAACGCTATATGTTGCGGCGTGTTCTTGTTGTTGATCGCACTGCACTGAGCCTCTGCTGCACAATGAGTCGTCCGGTGTACACACGCTGCAACCCAAACGCAAGTGGCTGCAACACTGGGCTGTGGGTGCGGGTTGGCAGAGTGTTCCATAAATGCTGTGCACCGGGTATTTCCTGCCACGCTTTTTTTTGTGTGTGAGACCTGCTTGTCGGTATGGGTCATTTGTGTTGGAGGGGTGCGCCATAAAGGCTGAAGGAGAATGCTGGCTGGTACTTCCGGGTGTACGCATGTGTGCGCCTTTTGAGGAGGGAATCCTCCACTTGTGGATTGGTGGGTTGGTTGCCTACCCGTTGGGTTGGGGTTGAAGGCGAAGCGTTCAGAAAACTGCGAGAGGTGGGCAGCAAGAGGGGCTACCTAACAGCTGGGGGAAAATTATTTTCACTGTGTGAGAGTGGGACAGTTGTCCCGCTACTCACAAATGCTGCTTCTGCTACGCAGCATGCGAAGGCATGTCGTCAGTTGTTTCAGGGATTCACCGCCCGTGGGTGTGGGGGGGGGGGGGGGGGCGATGTTGTGGGTGACAGTGGAACGTTAGTCTCACTGCTCAGGATTCGCCTCCGAACCCACGATGCTCGGGCCCCAGTGGCAGGCGAGAGGTGGGGCACCCATCTCTGCACATCACCCTAACCAAAGCCGCAGCGACCAGCACTGACCAGCGCTGCCACTGTCGCACATTCCCTGAGCACCCCCTCTGGCCTCCTCAAACGACGACCTGGAACAGATTGTTCTTCGTCGGCTGTTCGGTTCGCCACGATGGATCGTCCACCAAGATTTTCATATTCTGAACCAGAAAGGATTGCAGGGGCCATCAGACAAGACAAGAGCACGAGGTGAGGACGACAGGCCGTGCCGCAGCCACCGCGCGTTGCAGCATGCGCAAACATGGTCCGAGCCTCAGAAGGCCGCACCAGGCCTTTGCTTAATGATACCGGGGGGGGGGGGGGTCAAATTGGGGCCCCGGGATTCTGGCTGACCCACCCACCCACCCACCGCAGAAAACAACGAAACTTATCAAAGGAGGCCGAACTTGAAGGTCGATTTTAGGTACACAGACTTTCTTTAGGCCTCTGACCCCACACCCCCCCGGTATAGTATGAATCAGCCACTTAGCAAGGGCCTGACCCGCACACGCGCAGGCACCCCCGACCCACGGTCCAGAACTGGCCTCAGACGCGCGCGCGACAAAGTATGGTGCGGTGGCTGCGACTGGTTTCAAGGGTGTATGCACGCGAGACTTCTCTGCTTCATCGCCCTGCCGCTGCTTCCTGCTATCCTGTCTGCCTGCCACTCGCCCCTCATCCTCTTCGTCCTTGCGCACATGCCTCTCTCCCCGTGTGCCTCCCGATGACCTGGCACCATCCGCGGTTGCCAGCCAATCACGCACACGCACCACGGTGATACGCGCTTCGTACGCGCGCGTACCCGGGGTGATATGCATATGGTACCCGTGCGTATCTTCGGTGCTGCACCATGCGCGCGCGTACCAGGGCGAGATGTGCATGACAAGCGCCGCGTGCACGCCACTCTCGTGGAGAGTTGTGAGGTTCGTCCCCGTCCACCGTCGACGAGCCGTTTCCTCTGATGTGTGGCTGCCCAGGGACCAGTGGCAGCCCATGGGGTCCAACTCCTCCTCCACCCGGATGGCAGGTCGGTGGCCTACCTCCTGGGTTCACCGGCACGCCACGATGAGGCGGAGGGGGGCTGGGCAACAATGGCCCAATGGAAAGGAGTGATCCGCCTGCTCTCCTATGCTGCGGCATAGTGTGCTACTGGTCTCTTTCCCATTTGTGACAGATGACTCGCAAGCTGTACCTAAGCACCACAGATGACTGCGGGGCAGAGAATGACACGGCAGGACGTAAGAGTGCGGCTGGGGGCGCTGAACTTATGAATCCCATGGTGGCCTGAGCGTGATATGCAAAGTCTTGGAGCCATACTGCCCTCATCGACAGCTGAGACGCCATGCCATCTCATGCACAAGGGGTGGTTGGCAGCGAAAGCCAGAAACGCAGACCACGAAGAACTGCGGAAGGGGACGTGTGTTGTGCTATGCTACGCCGTGTTGTGCTGTGTTGCGTTGTGTTGTGTTGTGTGGTGTGGTGTTGTGTTGTGTTGTGTTGTGTTGTGCAATCGAATTGATCAAAGACCATGTGGAATGTGGAATGTGCAATTCACATGTCCGGACCACAAGTCTACGCTACACGTGCAATGCATTTGTCAAATTTGTCCAATTTGCCCAGTACCTTTTTTCCCGATGGCAGTGTCTGCGTAGGCTCACACACCGATTCACTGAAGCCATGTTGCTTGAGGAAATTCTTCATGAGGCCCACGTCATTGACACAGCCACGCAATTGACCTTGTTGTCCTGTGTAATTGATGCCGATCAGGAGTGCCTTCTTCCTTCCACCACCTGTGCAAGAGAATTCACAATTAGCAACGGTGGATTTTCCTTAGTTCGCGATGGTGTGCGCGCATGTTCGAAAAAGGTACTAACCGGTGGGCGCGCGTTGTGCATCTATTGTGGTCAAACAAAAAATGGAATACTAGCACGCCTATGGGTGTATGCAATGTGCGTTGGGGATGTGACTCTTTCTTTCGTAGCTTTAAAACTTTTGGTATCTTCATCCACGTGCACAGCCAGCTCGACATCTGCTCTATGGGATATCAATTAAGGCAAAATTAAGTTACCTTCATCTTAGTTTGCTTCGTGCCCCAAAGCTATAAGGTGCAGTTCCGACTGCAGCTAGCAAAACCGGACAAGCACAATGCATGGCGTGCTCGCGCTAGCCTCCTCATCACACCACAATCGTTGGCGAAGCCTGAGGCAATGTCCGCACCCAACTCGAACTTTTGGTGAGTATTCCTCCGGAGCGCAATGGGGGGTCTCCATTGCACGAGTACCATGTTAGCCCATGGAAGAACCCCCTTTCCCGTGCAAAAACGAAGAGCACTGTGTTACCCAACAAAATCCCCAAAGCTTACATGAAACACCAATTATTTCTCAACAACGACAACGAAAGAGCGATTATCATCTACCACATGCATATGCAATCAACTTTGGGAGAACAAGGGAAGATTGCATTCACTTTAGACTGATGGGAGATTGGACTACTTGTGCATCGGTACCAGCAAGACTACCTCCACATACACTGTACATATGGTACATATGGAGTACCGGCCAAAAAATTGCCAGTGCAGTGTGTGCGTGAGGCATACAAACATCTACACATACCCACAGATACACTGTGCAACACAATCTCCGAACAAGAGCACTACAACGAAGTACAGGCAACGACAATCACATGCAACGCACGCTACCGCATCTCCATCATTGGCACATTCATGTGAGCTTTGGCACACAGCAAGGGTGGCGAAATTTCCCCCTTTTGAAATTTTCACCGGCAAAATAATCCCCGTACAAAATTATCCCCCCCCCCCCGATGGCTTCTACCACCCCGTTGCCTTCAATTTCCCATTGCCTTCTTTCTTGAATTTAGGGTGATAAAGCAAGGGGCTTTCGTACCTTGCTACAAAACTAGGTCGCCAAATAGCTACAGCTAGCCGCAGCTAGCCAACCCTTGTAGTTCCTCCCCATGCTCCGCCCCCATGGTGCAGATCCTAAGCGAAGAGCCTTGAAGAGCAAGGAATTGGTCACAACTCATTCTAAAATCCCATGCATACTCAAGGGTAGATTCAATGTGCAACAAAATGTGCGCTAGGCACAACCGCATTCCTCGCAAAGAACGACAGTGAAACAGGGTCGAAGGTGTTGCTTCTCATGCAGGTGTCGCAAAGCACAAAACGCAACCCTCCTCATCACAATCATCGCGCCTCTGTACTCCGGTGTGCGCCGGTTATTATGGATGCAATGTGTTGTCCGCGACACTTTCCGTTTTAGCTGTTTTAGCCGCAACAATGTATTTCCGTCACTTATTCCCTCTTCCTGGTCAACTCCTTCCTCAGGTACCATGTTACGAAGTTGTGTCCACACGATGTATTGTTGAGGCACATGTGGAATACCACACCTGAAAACCCCGATCCGAATGCTTGAATTTGTTGAAATAATCCTTGATGGGGGTTGTGTCCTTGAGGTGCAAATCCTTGTTGTTGTTGGTATCCTGGAGGCGCAAATCCTTGTTGTTGTTGTTGAAATCCTTGTTGCTGAAATTGCTGTTGACCTGATTGGTGATGTTGCTGGCCGCCTTGATATCCGGACGGCCTTTTGCCACCTATGAGGCCGTCACCATCAATGTCCACCCCAATCCTGTCTTCCAACTTGTTGAACAACTTCTTTCTCATTCTCGCGTGTGTTGGGGGGGAACAAAGCTGTGAATGATGAGAAGCACGAGCGCAAATGCCACAAAGCCCCAAACTCGACCATTCGTTGCACTAGTTCAACAAGCCTTCTCTTAAGATGTTGACGCAACGCACTCATTTTGAGTTCAGTGCATTCCAATAGACATATGAAATCCCAAAGCTCACAAAATCTATCATCCCAACCTATCGTCCCTATCCATCGTCGAAAGGAATTGTCAACCATCCTAAAACAATACAGAACCTACAGGACCGAACCTTTCGCACAATGTCCACTATGTCCTCTGGTGCACACAGTTGGGCACCCGTCTCAAAGCACGCAGAAGATAGTGCACACAGAAGCTCCTCATGAATCTAGACTAACACGTTTGTTTTCGTGAAAAAGGCATCTCATGCGAAACGCAAACACACCCTGAAGCATCAAGCCTTCCACCAGCGGGGGGTGTATCCACGAATGGCCAGCCCCCAAACAATCGACCGGAGAGTGCAGAATGTCTGCTGGGCAACCACCTTGACTTGGTGCCCCTTGGCTTCAAAAGCGTGACACACAAATGACCAACTCCAACCCCATGTGTGGAATAAACATGCCGTAGCTCGCTAGAGAGCTCAACATCACACATGTGCCAATATGGGAACATATTGTCAGGGGTTGGCCAAACTAAGCGGATTGTGTGGGCTAGTGCAGACGCAAATTCGGAAGCCAAAGGCCCAAAACAACAAAACATTGAGGTGCAACAATGTCAACAAGTCAAAATGAAGGATCTGGGATCTGAGAGTTGTGACAATGCAATAAACGCATTCTGATACAATATGTTGAGGCCATGCGAATTCGTCTCTTTGTCACAGAATTGTCCTGCGCTAAAATCGCGACACGGTGAAATGCAGCTCAGATTTCCTCCATTTCTCAGCTATCTGCCAAAAGCCGCGCCGTGGCATTTTGCAAGGCTGCAAGTGCAAGCCGTCCGAAATGCGCTCCCGGCGAAAATGCCGCGCGCGGGGGTTGAACCAGTTGTTTGGCATGTCAGTCCCAGTCTTTCGGGAAATCATGGACTATTCGAAGCAGCATTGTACACTAGAGTAATAAAGGTGCTCCAGAATTGACTTGAATATTTTCGGATCTTTACCTGTCCTTGCCTCTGTCCTCTCTGTCCGGGAGAAGTGTTCATGCCGTTTTGACAACATTTGTTGATCCAAAGTGATTTTGACTTCACGACTTCTTTGGAGCAAAAGCCGTTGGTGTGATGAAATAGCGCTTGGTGTGGCTCCGCCTTTGCTTTGGATGTAGCATTTTCCGCTGCCTGGTTCTTTTTACCTTTGTTCTATTTGGGCCCTCTCCGCTCAACCCGCTTTGATCGAACAAAAAAACGAGCAGATGTGCGTGAGTTCACGGTGGCAATGGTTGCATTCAAATAGCCGAATGATGGGATTGCAGTATTTGCGCAAGGCTTAACTTTTTTGTTTCCAACCCCCCTCCTTCTTTGGTAGAAGTTAAGCATCTTTTTTTGACGTATTTCCGGTTTAGGTTCTCGTCGCGAAGATCTACTTCTTTGCAGCAGGATCCGTGCTTTCAAAGATTGTCCTCGTGCGTGCACAAACTGTGCAGGAATGAACTTCTCGTGACAATCAACTCTTATCCCAGATTTTTGCAAAGAATTGTCGCCGTGTCCTACAAATTCCTACACGCAAATGATGCCCAATTACTAAGGACGAGGGCGCTTCTACCGATGTCCGAACATTAGTTTTTTGGGTTTTGCGTGTCGAGGTGTCAAATTGGTGTTGTGCACCTCCCCCCCATCCCCCGCTGGATTGTATTTTCGTGATTTGTCGGCTAGGTGTTGTTGTCCCACGGAAAACTAAATCAGAGTTGGACGAAAGATTACCCACGTCGTTTGTCGTGTCACGGATTTATCAACCACATACTTTGACTAGAAGGCCCGAAACTATGATGCGACAATGCTCTTGTTTTTGTTCATTGCACGCATTTCCAAAAGAGCGTGGAAAAAGAAGTCGATGAACTAGAAAGAAAAAAAAAAGTAGAAATCCGAAAGTTAGCCAAACGACTTGGTCCACAAATGTGATGGGAAATGCAACGACTAGTATCATTGTTGTCCACTCCTATTGGACGTTGTGAAACTTAGGATCTTATGTTCAATAGAACTCACTAAGCTGATGCACTTGGTTGTGAACGGTTCAACTCAACGGCCAATGAATTGACGGGAGAGCGATGGATCGTTTGCGACATGCCACCACCGCTGGTAGTACAAATTGATGATGATTCTTGTGCGTTTGTAACCTTTTTGCTTTGGTAACCTCTGTGTGCTCGACGATTTGCTTTCCAAGTCTTTCGGCACCATCCCACGTTGTTTTGCACGAACAAGGCGTGCTTACCGACACGCACCCATGGGTACGTGGCATGAAAATTCAATTGATCGACAATTGCAAGTTCAAATAGGTCCGCATAAGTACCACAAAACGGCCCCATCGAATGTTCGTTCATATAAGCGAAAATTCAAATTGACAAGTCATGTGTGCTCTTAATGCAGCAACGAGGCTTGATTCGCGCCCATTTTCATGAGCATCGTTCATGAAAATAATTATGCCACTATCATCGACACTTGGCGAGACTTGCAATCCGATGGTGCTAAATTGGTTGGACTTAGACGAAGATTATTCATCAAGTTTTTGACGCGGCCTCATGTGTCAAGTCGTGTAAGTAGCCTTTGTGTTCCTCGGTGCCCTCGTTGTGCCCTTAGTCAAGCGAAAGTGTTTGCAAATTTGAGACTTTGATTGTTGATTACTAGACGCCCGACGTTGGTACCTACGATGGCCGAAGCTTCACATGCAACTTACCCGCCCAGCCGGAAGAAGACGAACCTCCACCAACTAGTCTTGGCGTTGACTCGAATCAACAAGCTAGTATTGCGCACCATCCTAGAACGTGGAGATGACCGGGCGCATGTCTTGGCGTGGTTTGAAACGGAGGAAAAAAGGCGAACAAACAAGATGGTGTTGGTGGTGTGGCGTATCAAAACAATTCATACAAATAAATTTGTCTACTTTTCTACGACATGTAGTATTCAAAGGTTACCCTCTGCGCCCTACTTGTATGACAAGCCTTCTTGTTGCCGTGCATGCGGAAGAACTTGCAAAAGTCATACTACGCAACGAAAAGTTGTTAGCCTACTTGCTTCCGAAACACGACCTCCAACTACACAATTGCACCACTGTTTTGGCCATAAGTTTGGCCATCTTGCCATGTCCTACACATCATGTTGCGGATGCTGTCAATGCACACGGCACACCCGTCGCGAAGTGGTGTCATATGACCGTTACGTCTTTTTGTTTTGCATGCTCTGCGTTGACACTAGATACCGAATGTGGTCCGAAGAACATGAAATGCACACGTGTGTTGTTGCCCGTAGCATGAGTCGGCTCTTGTCATCCACAATTGACCATGTGGTGATGGTAATGCGTAGGTAGCATTGTGTGAGGCCGTCTCTTTTAACATGTTGGGATAGACAAGTCGATCAGTGTGACGAAGGAACTTAGCCCGTGTGGGAATTTCTAGTAAGAATTGGGAGCGTGCCCTTGTAAGTTGCTCATTTGCACGTGATTCGTGTAAATGTAAATCGTGTGCGTGCGTGCGCGCGCGTGTGTGCCTCATGGATTGGGTGTGTGAGCATCGTTTCGCTTGGCCTTAGTCATGTGTATGTGTGTGAAACGCAATGGAATGCGTTCATGGAACGTCAAGAAATGTAGAAAGAGATGTGTTCGAAACGAATGCGATGATTGTGGTGCAACATGGTGCAAAGAAAAAGGTCAAGATCAAACTAAGCTAAAAACGAGAATCATTTAACATGAAAGGCCATCACGTATTTGTGCAAATTTGTTGTCAAATGGGAAAGAATGGTTTTTGGTTAGCAAATAGGCATCTCAACCGCCCACAATTGCATTTACCCCACGTCTTTAACCACACGTGAGCTAAGGAGTGCTTCCTCCTTGGAGGTCCACAGCTCATATTTATGGGCGTATCATGTTCAAACAATGTTGATGCACACACCCAAAGATGAAAATTGTTGGGTGCTTGCACATTGCATGCTCTACAAAGCGGTTGTCGGGAAGGAGGGACAAGGGGAGGGAGTTTTTGTGTTGCATACCCCTGTGAGAGGTGAACAATTTTCCTCCCAAGGGTTATCGGCGGTTGCAAGTTGCATGCGGTGTGCACCCCCATGCCACACCGATCAGTGGTATTATGTGACCACATTTGATTTGTTGTTGAGTGGAGCGGAGAATGCACTAATGTGTGCAAAACATCTACACTCGGCGCTGATTCTTCTACAGCTACGGAAATACGTGTTGCCACCCAATAACTTTTCACGGATGCATGCACTCAGCCTATGGTGCATTGGTCAGCAGCTTTTCTTCCTCTCGTCGTGCCCTTGGTCACAACATGCACCGCCCAATGATGAATTTGCACGCAGGGATAGCGGGCCAATGAACTCACCAACATTGCATTTATGAGAAATCAAAACAGCCTCTATTTGCGGGTGGTGCACCACGTGGATGGTCGACAAAAGGGGGGGCATGTTGCGCACATTCTTCTTTTTCTTAGCATCAAAATGGCTACGAACATCACAATTCCGCCATCATGCGAAGATGTGGTTGACAGATTAATTTCACGTTTGCAACCATCAAAAGAATCCGAGCTTCGCCGTTTGGAGACAATCAAGCACTTGCAACTTGTGCTTTCAAATAATTTTGGGTGTCGCACGTTGCTTTTTGGTTCCGTGGCCTACAAGACTTACCTACCGCACGGGGACATTGATGTGACCATCCCATGTTCCGATGAGTTCACGGACCTTCAGCACTTGGAGCTGATCCGGGCGGCTTTGGAGGCACATCCGGAGGTGCAAAAACGACCATGTAACGTTAGTATCATTCGAGCGGATGTGAAAGTGATGAAAATGGTTGTCAACGGATTCTATGTGGACATCTCCATCAATCAAACGGGTGGGTTGTCGACACTATGTTTCTTGCAAGAAGCCGACAATCTCATTGGCCAAAACCATCTCTTCAAGCGATCTTTGCTCCTCGTCAAAGGGTGGTGCCACTACGAAAGCCACATTCTAGGCTCAAGTGGTGGGCTCTTTGGGACATTTGCCTTGACGGTCATGCTCCTTTCGATCTTCAACCTCTTCGAAGGCATCGACACACCACTCAAGGCGTTGTACCAATTCTTGGCGTACTATGGCACTTTCAACTTCGACGAGGACATTGTCTCGATGTACGGCCCATTGAGCATGGAACACCTCCACAAAGGGGGTGGAAACCGCCCCAAACCTGTGGCGTCGCAAGATTGGATGTTCCCGTGCCGAGAGGAGCCCCTTATCCCTCATGACGTTCATGAGAAGTGGTGTTTAGAGTACCTGCACGTGCCCGCCGAGCCCCTGGTAGAAAGCCCTCAGCCCACGGAGTACTTGCCCCCCCCGGACGAGTGCACCCCGACCTTGTTCGCTCACGAAATCGAGAGCCCCCGCTCGGAGGAGGAGAAGGGGAGTGAAGACACGCCAAACGGAAGCACGTCCGGAGATTCTGGTGAGCACATGGATGCTCTGTCATCGTCTTCGGACAGTCCTACCGCCGTACCCCCCTCCAACTATGATGCCGTCCAGGACGACCCGTCACCAGACTGGTGGAGACAGTTCCGGTTTCGCAACATCAACGTCCAAGATCCGTTGCGTCCGGCCAACAACCTGGGCCGGAGTGTCACGAAAGCTAATTTCCTCCGCATTCGCCAGGCCCTCTTGCGAGGGCACCACTCTTTGTGTGGCATCCTCAGCAGCATTAGTCGGCAAGGGGACGAAGCGGCCAATAATAGAGCGACTGGGTTAGCGATCCTGGACTTCTTTCCCAACGTGACAGACGTTTGCGGTTTCTCACCGTTTCAGAGCCCCCCGGTCGGCAATTCGCTGTTCGATCGCATGCAGGATTGCTCCGGGGTGCGCAATTTGCCGCTGTGTGCCCAATGCCATGTCGCCGTGGGCCGCAACATCTTTTGCATGGATGTGGAGAATCTGAAGATGAATCTGATGCGGAGCTATGAGCGACCCAAGATTCACAGCCGATATGGGGAAATGTTGTCGTTGTCGCCCAATATGATGCAACTCCCCATGCAGATGGCGCCACGGCCCACCGCCGTAGGACCGGTGGGGCTCCCCCCCTACGTGTTTTACCAAACCCCCCTGGGGGTTCCCATAGTACAACCCGTAGCTCGGCCCCATTATCTGTACCCGTACGTTGTCGTGCAGCAAGCGCATGAGCTGGAACCCGAGCTGCAGCGGGCCAGCGCCAAGGCCGCCAGTAAGGCGCCGCAGGGCAAACAGCACCCTTCTTCCCGTGGTCGAGACCAGCATGCCTCTCGCTCGAAGAACAAAAAGACCGCCCGAAGTGATGCCAAGAGTTCCAACCACAAAACGCATGACAACGACTGCAATGCGCAGTCAAACGCCTGTGCCGATGCTTGAGTGCAGCAATTTGAGTCGTCTGCATGCTCCAGCCTCGTCCATGGGCCTCATGTGACCCTGGGGCACACGTGGTGACCGTAGACCATCAGGTCAATGTGTCTCCGAAGTTTGCTTCTGCCTCTGGTATGGCTTTTGGCGCTGATGTCAGCCTGTTCTCTGCATCGCCTCTGTTGCTGCAGTGGTTTTCCATCCGGGCACTGAGCGCACCCTTGTGACATCTTGTCCTCCTCCTGACACGCCTCCTTTGCAATGCTGCCAGGTGTACAGGTCATGCCGATTTCCTGGCTTTCTGTTGCTCCGTGCTCTGTTTTGTTGTGTGGTTTAGGATTCCAATTGTGCCCTGCTGTAGAGAGCATGGACAAACACGACAATGAAGAACGAAGTCCCCACCCATGGGTTACCGGGGCGGCCCTTGCCGGACGGCGTGTCATCAGGGGGCTCACGAGGTGGTTCGCCCAGCAGGCAGTCATTTTTCTCAGATCTACACTCTTTGCAGGGTCCTAATACGCTCCTCAAACACATTGTGGAGGGAACCAGGTTGCGTCCCGTGGCGCCCGGTGATTGGGCCGATCTGCGCATCCCAACAGGTTGTGCATAGGACATTAGATTGTTGGTTGTCAGCGCACTGACGCGGCATAGGGGGTGGTGCTCGGCAAGGAGTGGGGGGGGGGGGGGGCTGCGGACAGCGCCGTTGTTCGTCGGCGCCCAAGGGATCCCGCGCCAAGGGATCCCGCGCCCAGTGGGCCACCGCTGGGGCCCGTGCGGGGAAGGGCACCTGGGGCTCGCGCACACGGAAACACAGAGAGGTAGGCCGTGGACGACCTGAGGACGGAGGTGTGTGGGCAGCAAAAACAGTCAAACGACCCCCACAACAACCAACGCAACCTCAATATGCCAACTACTGGGCGCCGCTGACGCGTAAACGGCACACCATGCCACATCCAGCACAGCCCCAGCACACCAGCCACTGGGCTCCGCGAACGCGGCAACAACACCAGCAGGAGCACCGGCCGCAGCGGCCGACAGAAAGCAGCAACCCAATGCAACAGGCGAAGGGAAGAACGGGTGACTGTCCAGGGCCCCGTAAAGAAACAACAACCAGACGGAATGTCACACAGGGGGGGGGTCATCCAGAAAGTGGGTTGGGGGTGCGTGGGGCAGCCCACAGAGCCAGCAGACCAGGTGCGGTGTGGCATCAGCTGTCGAAGTGCGTGCAGGTTTGGTTACCGACAAAGCGGCAGGCAGCTGGAAAAAAGAGTGGAGGGGAAGGGTGGTTTGTAGAAGAAGGATGACGCACAATTCTAAGGGGGTCTGTGAAGAAAGTGCAGGGAAGGGCAGTTGCCCTATGGCATTGCCCGATGGACTGTAAGGGATATTGCGCCCGTTGACGTTTTGCCCTGGGTCTCCTTGTAGGCATGCTCGTGGGCTCGTATGCATGGCGTGTGCGCGTGGCCGCCGTGATGCACGTGGACGTGCAGGCAGGTCCATATGCATGTAGCCCTGTGCATGCCCCCACGTGTGCACTATGTCGCATGCGCAGAACGTTGGACCGCGATTCTTAGCGCCACTCTGTTTGTGGCAGGCTGCTGGTTACTGGCAGGGCTGTCCCAATCAACTGGTGTTTTGTGTTTCGTTTGCTCAGCACAGCCGTAGGGACCGGCCGGCGGTGACCGGCCAACCACCGGCGGTTGACCACCGACTGATGGGGGTTTCCGGTCGGCCACCCACCACCTGCTGTCGGTGAATTGCCACAGCCGCGGTGATTCCGCTAGCAACTGCTGTCAGTGACCGGCGACTGCCGTTGGTGGGCCAGGCGCTGTTGGTTGACCGCCGCTTCGTGCTGCATTCCTGTGGTCAGGTGTGAAGTAACGCCACTGTTGTGTTGGTGCTGGCCAACTGCGGGAGGTGACCATCCAACCGGCACCCCGGGGGACGGCACCTTTCCTGCGCGTTGCCTGAGTCCCAAAAAAGGAGACCCGGGGGGGGGGGGGGGCAGCACTTTCTTTGGTCACCCCGTACACTCGCTGCCTTCGCACCGTACGCACACAGGCACTACCCCAGTGGCTCTGGGCGAGAGGCTGTGCATAGAGGTGTGTTCATAATGCGCTCATGGTTTCGGAGCGCACAGCCTATCGCACGGCTGCTGTTTGCACGACCCCAGATCGCTTTGTTGTGATTATTATTTTTTTCTGGCGAAGCAAAGGCCCAGGCCAGTGCCGCTGTATTTCGTTGTGTTGTCTATTTTTTTTTTTAATGATAGTCCAACTGCCAAGTCACGCAGACCCAAACTCCAAATGCGGCAGGTTCATATCTCATTCGTGTGGCGCTTGCCTGTGGCTTGTGGGTGCTTCTGCTGGACTGTCGTTCGCGGCTCCTCTCCCACCCCGTCAGCCCAATGTATGCACGAACCGCCGTAGGTGTCATGCACGACAGCCGCTCAGCCCAGAGGAGTGCATACCATGGCAGCTTGGCTGCTTTCCGATTAAATGGGCAGGCAGTTCATGCGCCGGTGTATACCTTTTTGTCAAATGCGCTCGCCACGATGACAGCCGTTCCCTATTTTACCTACGCACCCGAGTGCGGAATGCGGCGGGCCGAGTGCCTCATCTTTTGATGCTAACTGCTTTCGCGACCTTTGTGCGGAGTTGCAAGCGGTATGAGTATGACTCACGCTACGCTGCTGCCACTACGTCTGACATCGGGTGGTGCCATGTGGGGATGAGCCAGTGCACGTTCCCTGTGCCGTGGTGTGCAGCAACGCTCTTGCGTCGGGGCCTGTGTGGCAGGCTCCACATGCGCAGTTCCCCCATGCAAAGAACAGTCGGACAAAGAACGCTGTTTGCATCCCTCCCTCCACTTCTTTCCTCCCATTCGTTTGCATGGCCAATCTGCGGATGTGGGCATGCCCTCTCTCCGCCGCATTCTGTTGCTTCGCTCTCATGCAAGCCGCAACACGGACGCCTCATCGTTCTCCTGTTTCGCATGGCTGGATGGTTCAAGGCGCCCGTTAAGATCGTGTGCCATGAGATCTATGCGGATACTCAGCACGTTTGCAGTCTCTACAAAGCAGTGATGATCGGCACATCTCCTTATGACCTGCCCAACGAATCCTGATCCGCGCAGCCAGATCTAGGTATGATCTGCACGGCTGAGTTAGGATCTGTGTGTCTGGTCAGGATCTATCTTAAGCTGGGTTGCAACGTTGGGCAACCATGAAAGGCGATTGGACTTTGCCGAAAGCGATACAAACCCTGGGTAGGTCTCATTTACAGGAGCAGTGACAGTTTTCCAGTCATGATTCGTCCGATGTTTTCTCATCCATTGCGTTCTATGATCCTGCCGCTCCACGCGGGGTGTCGTGGGGGCTTGCGTTCTTGTCTCACAACGGCACATGAACAATCGACAACCCCATGCATGCGATGCGACCACACTGCCTGCTCGGACTGTGGAGATTTGTTCCATGCCACCAGAGTAGAAGCAAGACAAGTTGCCCCCCATCCCTTCCCACTGTGGAATGGGCAGAAGGGCTTGGTGTTGGGGCTGCGGGGCTCCGTTGCAAATTGCTCCCTTGCTGTCGTCTCGGGATACAAGACCGCAAATCTGTTGCATTAGAGATCAGAACCGACCGCAGGACTCGGAATCCGATCACGTGTGACCTAATCGAACCCAAGCTTTTCAGCGACCTGTATCGGATTGTGGGGGGGGTCTGCGAGTGCCATGACCCAATCACAATCGGGGTCACTGGAGCGTTGGAATGCGCCCACATGTTGTGTCCCCAGCGGGATGCATCCACGTTCCAGTCATAGCAACTGGAGAGTCGGGGAATCAGGAAGGGACGGAGATGGAATGAGGGAGGAATGTCACACCAGTACCTCAAAGAATAGTGCAATAACTGTATCAGCCGTCTCTTCCGCTGTGCCCGCATGCAACAGTACATGGTGGCAGAGCAATATGGCCGTGGCCACCTTTGGTTCGACACCAATTTCTTCGGTGTTTTGGAACCTCCGGCGCTGTTCCAGCGCGGCTCCAAATTCATTTTTTTCCACGCCGTTCCAACGCAGCTGGGGGGGGGGGGGGGGGGGGTTGGCACAAGGCCTCAGCTGGGGGGGGGGGGGGGGGGTTGGCACAAGGCCTCAGCTGGGGGGGGGGGGGGGGCGCCAGTAGGACGGATTTGTATGTTTGGCGGGTGATTGATATTCCTTTGAGAATGCTCTGCTTTTGAGTTCTTGGATCCGATACTGACTGATAAGAGCCTCGCGAAGGACTCGACTGGACCCCCCCCTACAATTGTCCAAAGACTTGCCTTCCAACGATGACCGTATTGGACCACATGTTTTGGCCTCAGGGGGTTTGCGCTGCTTGTGGGGCAGGAACAGAGGGTGATGCGCCGAAAATGTAAGAAAAGTAATCCAAATTGTGTTTGTCTCATCCCCAAATGCGCGGCCCGACAGGCTCCCATTAACAGGGACTTCGTTGCACCGCGCTCCTCGGGTTGACCGGCCGCCACGATGTGCGAGTTGGTGCTCGGCATGCGGGCACCCCGTTCTGCGTGGAGGACCATGTCGGGACCCTCATGGTGTGGGGTATGCACCGCAAGGCCGCCGTTCCATCGGGACATTGGGCAAGGCCATTGTGCTGTTGGGCACGCATGAGTCCTTTTAGCAGCGTTTTAGGGAGATGACTGGTCCCCCCCTTGGGTCTGTGCGGTGTGTTCCGTGGGAGGATGAAGGTTGCGGTGCGGAACAAACATCTGCTGCATTTTTGCTGTTTGGAAAGTTGGAGAAGTGCAGACATGATGATGGATGGATGTGGTGGTGGTGGTGTTGGTGGTGGTGTGTGCGCGCGTGCGTGTGTTTGTGTGTTGTATGTCATGTTACAAGGGCAATTTTTGTCGATAAACCTCTCCTACTTCCTCTAATCCCCCACAGCTTCAGAAATGCTGAACCACATTTGGCAAACAGGCATGCAGGACTGCCGTCCATTCAGCATCATAAAATCTCATCGTTGGCATAACCTGTCCCCATGGTCCCAGCCCCCCCTTTACACACCAATTTGCATCGCTTTATCGCTTTTCCTTCCCACTCCTCTTTGAAGTTGTGTGCCTTGGTTGCAATCCGGTACTAATTGAGATGGGGCTGTCTGCTGTCAAGGCTCCGACGAAATCACATCGCCAGATGTTGTTAAATCAACCCGGCATGAGAAAGCACGTTGGCTTTTTGGGGGTATGCTGGTTTGGGTATGCCATTTGTTGCTTGTTTTTTTTTTTTTGCGTGGGGGGCACGTTGGTCTTTTTTTTCCTTGTTCAGCACCTTCAAAATCGGGGATCCCCAGCTTTTGGGGCTGAAAACTTGCCAGTCTGATTTCCAAATATGGATACCTCTTGTGTTTTCACCCAATTCACGTATTGGATTGGGGGGGTCCAGGGGAAAGTGCACAAACTGCTTAAGCAGATTTCCACCCTCTTCTGCTCAACAAGGGAAATTTCCCAAACCTGGCGATGTGCACACCGCGAAGCGTAGCAGAATTTATCATTGTGCATTTCTTCTTTTGTGAAGCGAAACGTTAAGCAGGTTGCACCTACTAAGTCACCTATTAGGTGCACGTCACCCCTCAAGCATGGAAGTATGGGTGAGCCTGACTGAGTCACATGATCAGATGTGGGTGGGTCCTGTTTAGTCTCACAACCAATGAGGTTGGGTATACCAAGGGAACGCCCAGGCTGGAGGTTGTTGAGGATTGCATGGCATGGGGACGAGTCCAATTAGTGAATGTTTCCAAGACAGACGGGCTGCTGCTGGGAAATCTGTGGTCCCTCCACAGGGTGCTTTGTAAACAACCAGGCCCATGCACATCCTGAATGGTTGGCATGCAGCAGCTGCTGTCCATGCCCAAAGCATAGTAAAGTGCATGACAGTCTCCTCTTGGAGCACTGGCCTTCAGAGCAGATTCCACACATAGAGACAGATCGAAGCAGGATGCTGACCCAGGCGCACACCTTTTTGTGGTTGAACGATGCCCAACAAATCGCTACCCAGAGACACTTGACAGATATGTTGGCACACAAGCTTCCGCTATGGCTGTGGCGTGTTGGTCACTGACCTTACCTGATGTGCCCCACATTGGAGCTGCAGACGGAGACTTCAGCCCCACGGGCCCCTATTGTGAAGCCACTTTGTGATGGCCCATGGATTTATGCTTTCCGAGAAATCCGAGAAATTCTCCAACACTCACCATTCTGACCTTGTGCGCAGTCAATAGAAATATATCCTTTTATCCGTGTGACTCTGTACGGCACATCACAATGTGCTCCCTGCTTCTAGCAGGCGACGAGTAGGTCTCGGACTCGTTCCACGCACTACACCACCAAACTTTCAACCCTACCCGATGGGTTTTGGTTTGGGAGGCAGGCTCGTCTGCAGCAACCAGACCTGGGATTGTGCACCTTGTGTGGTCGCTGTTTGTGACCATTGGCTGCTTTAAAAAAAACATGAGAAATACACACGACACACTGCTCGCCTACTTACAGGAGACTGGGCCCTTGCCCATGAACGTTTCAGTCGGCGCTGTAGAGCACCTTATGCGCAGTGGGATGCTCCTGCCAGAATTGGCAAAGAGCACCCGCCACCAGGCAATCGCTTGAAGGGAGGGAGGGTGGACCACACCCCCTCCATCCGCAACAATCCTCTACAAATATACCGGCTGTTCGGCACCCCGAACCTCCGCCACCCATTTTGTTACCTCCAAAGATCGTACCTGCCGCTGTACTGCTCAGCGGTAACGCTTTTGTAACTGCCCCTGTTGAGCCTGTTCGGAGCCTCTTTCCCTGCCCATGGCCCCTGCCGACCAGCCGTTCTGACCAATGCTATGGTGGCCACGAGGAATTACGGTTGTGAGAAAATGAAAAATTATGTCCGTAAGAACATGTCTGTTATGGGGTATGGGCCACAATCAATTCCCAACCCATCAAGAGTGGCAGGCAGGGAGACTGTAATCAATTACTGCACAATGCACCAAATGGGGCAACTGGGGGCAACCCAGCAGAGTGGAGACAGCACAATGGAAAGAATTGGAAGTGTGGGAAATGACAGTGGGAAATAATCTGGCCATTTATGAGAGAACCACCTCAACAGGTGTGCGCGCGGCTCGAACAGAGCCCTGGATTACCGGCAGTGGTAAGTAGTTCACACATTGTAACACAGAACGAATCTGCGAAAGGAGTTCATGTTGGATTACGTGGGGAGCAGTGGGGCAATAGAGCTGGACACAGCATCTGCTGTGTGTACATGAAGAGCAAAAAGCATTCAATTGAGATGGACAGGGATGCAAACAACATCCGCATTGTAAAACTCCAAGAGCAAAGAAGCATGGACACTTTCATAATTAGATGGGAGGTGATAATATCAGCATGTGGGATAAGTGCAGAGGAGACTCGGTGTCCGTTGAGGCATTGGAAACAGTGCAGTGTAATGCAGTGTAGTGCAGTGTAGTGCAGTGTAGTGCAGTGTAGTGCAGTCTCACACGCATTCCATATTGTTATGATTCCGGGACTGCTCCTGATTGGTTTTGTACCTCAGGAGTACTCAAGCTCCTCAGAAGGTTAGCCAACCAAAAAAAAAGTGGGATATGAGACTTGAAAAGGGACCAATAAATGACCAGAAGGCATTGAGGTCAGCTTCTATCCTCTCTATATCAATGGGTATATGAATGTGTGCAAACAATATGTTGTTTGGTGTCCTAGGTTTCTGTCAATTTTTGAATGGCAGGTCTTGCAGTCCTATCTTCTGGGTGGAATAGAAATACTAATCATGATTTGCTGTGGCTGCAGACAGGACTTGTTTGCTTTGCTGTAGGCTGCCTGAAGGTCTGTGACACCGCTGTGGTTAGTCCACATGTCTTCTGGGCCGTGTCCAAACAGCAGGTGTTATTTGCATAAGTTTTTTGCTGTTGCCTGCATAAGGACAAGCTAAAGGGATTATATTCTCATTCATGCATATGTAATTCCTAACCCATCTCTCTCCAAGGTGGACCTGCCAGTTTTGGGCATGATTTCAAGGCGGTTGCATTAGAGGAAGAGGCCGCTTGTTGCTGACTGTATATGGTGTGATGCGCTGGGATGGTTTTTGTGGTGGACTGTCGACGTTTGCATTGGTCAATCTGGTCCGCCTCAGCAAGTACCACTCTTGGGGCACCATATTGCCTCTTCCTGCAGGTGTCTGGGGTGCACATGCGCTAGATCTGCATGTATGTTGATGGGGGCGCACAATGGCCTATGCCAAGCGTAAGTTATGGCTGTCTTGGCTGCTATCTTCCTTTCCCCATTGCATGTCAGGAATCCAGGTAGATTTGCTGCTAGCACACACCATTGTCTTTTTGAGCATGACGCTCACAGAGAGAATGTTTGATGTGCTGCACACACGTGCCACACAACCGTAAACATGGCCGAACAGTGAGGGTGCAATTTGCTGGCAGCTACACCAGTGACTCCATGTCTTTCAGACAGCCCTCCCTCTCTAAGCTGTGGTTGCCCCCTTCCGGCGCCATCTGCCCATTGCTTCAGTTACCCCTTCATTGGGAGCTCCGTGTGTGCAGGGTGTTCCAGACCCTGTAATAACTGGGGTTGCCCCCCCCCCTTTTTTTGCACATTGTCACACATTTAATGGCTGGCTTAGATGGCAACAGGGTTGCCCTTGGTGCACCTTTGACCAGGCCTCATTGGATGCCTCAAGTGGGTGATGGGCATGTTTAGGATGGTGCTGCAAGGCAGGAAGGACGGACTGGACAAATCTCATGTGCCAGCTAGGTCTGGTGGTCGATACTGCCCCCGCAAAGGAAGTGGGCTATGCAAGGCTGCTTCGCTTGGATAGACATGGGCTTGGGAGGCATGTTGGGGGCAGGCTACTCGCCCCCTGGGTACACAGGCATTCCCCAGGGCCTGAGATGATTACCATCACTCTGCCTCAGCTCATCATGCAGTGTGAATATTTCAGCAGGGTTTCTTTGCACGCCACCCAATCCTACATGGAAGAACTGGGCTGCTTGACGCTGATGACTCATGATAGACAGAAGAGTCAACTTCAGGGGTTACAGATTGACAGACAGGAGGAAGAATCACTTGATATTCGTGTGTGTGTGTGTGTGTGCGTGTTTAAGTGCAAGGTGCGTGCACGTGTGTGCATTCGTGCCTATGGGGGTGCCTTAAGCGCAGTGCGCGTGCAGTGCAACTATTTGGGCCTCTGGCCGTAGTAGAAACCCATACTTTGTGGTACTTTGGGCATCATTGTTGTTTGGTAGTAGGTTTTGCTGCATTGGGGATCTGGCATTTTTGGATGTTCACCCTGTTTCACCCATTTCTACTTTTTTGCACACATTTTTTGCCCACTTCCACCACATCTACTCTTTTTCTCGGTTGATTGATATGGTGATACACTTTGAGGGTGCCTGCTACAAGACATCATGTTTCCCGCCTCATTTCTCAGGCCCACTTTCTCCATGGATCTCAGTATTGGGGATAGGGTGTTCTACACCCGCTCCAATGGCCTGCGACCTCCTGCCACGGTGGTTGGGACGACTGAAGACGGACTCCTCCACTTGGAATATTACCTAGATGGGTTGAGAGTGGTGAATCGGCAATGCAAGATGGACTCCGTCTCCTTTGCCATCCCAAGTTCAGACTCGCCACCTGATTGCCCCTATCTCCGCTGCCCAACACACAGTCAAGTTCCCCCCCAAAGGCCCCTGGTCCTTCACCATGCCACAAGAACCGGGAAGGTCCCCCTCAAGGTCCCCTCCAGTCCAGTTTGGGTCGCCTAATTCTAAGGGTGTTTCCAAGGGGCGTGCCTAGGGGCTCTTCAGGGGGAACATAGTCTAAAAGTACCGCGCAGTGCGCGCGCAGTGCAAGGATTCCCCCTGTATAAGTGGCTGGGATTTCGTGACAAGCCCTGGTATGATGAGTGGGCTGGGTCCTGCCCACGGTTGGGGAGTTATTGAGATGATGAGTGTATGCACCATATACAAGCATTGGCATTGCTCCTCTACTGTCTGGGCTTCCCTTCTGAGGTCTTGGTCATAGCCTGTATGTTGCTCCCCTGAAGCGCAACATATATTTTCATATAAAAACCCTTCTGAATCGCCACCTGTTCCTGTGCACCTAGAGGCCTCGTTTCAGTTCACAACTGTGCCACAGCCTTCTCCAGCTGCAGGGATGTGCCATTGGTAGTCTCTGGGTGTATTTCAGGTAGTTCCACCTTGGTGCTGTACTGCCCCCCCCCCCCCCGCCACAACCCTCATAATTGAATCGGTGCTGCACACACGCAAACACGCATACGTCACGGACAAGCAGGGATGGAGGTCACATAACCTTGAGGGCCCGACCCAGGGATTCAGCCGCTGCGTTGCCAGACACAGTATGACTGGTGATCCTGGATGAGAGCTGACCCTGTTGACCCATGCTGTTGTCCCACCCTCTGGATGCCCCCACACAGGGACGGCGCATTTGCATCTGGGATGTGGTAGGGCCATAGCTGAAGGCAAAACCTGCAAGTGTGCTTGGTCTCACGTTTGTGAAACGGACTCCCTGGTCCTGGTATGTGGTGATACAACTCCAGGGTGTCCGCTGCAGTCTACATGGGGGACCTCCCCAGGTGAGGATGAACTTGGGGCTAGAGCCAGGATGATAATGCTTTGTTGCTATGGTGATACATGCAGACTTTGTGAACATTTCAAGTTGTTCCTCAAGCAGAGTGACAAGACCCGAACAGACACCATCCTTGTTGGCGGACAAGAAGTTGAGGAAGTACGAGATTGTACGAGGTTGTCTAGCATTCTGGGGGTGTAGTATGGTCTATAAAGGCAAGAATATTGCCAATTGAAGCAAAGTCCCCAATTTCTCCGCGCTGTGCACAAACGCCCCCACGGGGCTGAGAGAAGGTAAGGAAACAGCACCCACAGACAGACAGCTGCCAGAATTGTGGAAGTTTGTGAGGGCCACATGTGCTGTACACAAATGCATGTCTTTTGTCTTCCAGAGAGGGAAAGGCTGTGGGATCAGCGCAGAGTGCAAATCTTGCTGTAGTGCGAACAGAGTTGTAGAGAGTTGTATCTGTGCCAACACTCCTCCCCTGTTCTTCGGTTCCTCGCTCTCGTGGGAGAGGGCTATCAACAATGGGTGTGAATGGCTTTTGCCTTAGCCTCATGTGCACCCAAAAGGATGGGGCCCCATGCCACACATCAAACATTGCCTAATGCATGCCCAGTCACATTAGGCAAAGCTTAGTGACGGTATTGTCCTGTTGAAATTAAATTGGGTGTCACACACACACGCGTGCGCGTAGTTTGGGCTTGATTTGAAATACATGGTAGCCACTGCATTTCCTGGTATCAGATACAGCAGGTCCTTACTATGTGTAATGTCCGCTACCACACCGTCCTGTTGGACAAGCGTAGCACTGGACAGCTCTGATCCTTGATTCCGAGAGATTTCTCGAGTGCCTTCTAATGAGCAAGCTTCGGCAGCTCATCATGGCTTGACCCCCCTAAAAAAAGATTTGAAATACCTGGGCGTCAAACGCACGCCTAGGATCATAGGCCTGTTGAACATCTCGCAGTTTAAGCCTGATTGGAGTTTTCCTGGTCGTCTCTCCAAGAGGTTCTGACCCAGGCGAGGCCCCCAACTGTGCGCCAGACAGGCACCAGACAGGCAAGCAGTCAGGCTGACAGGACTGCATGCTGACCTGCTTTTGAAGGCGCCAGACGGCGGCGGGGGCCGTCTGCTCCATACGGGTCTCCCTCTTTAAAAAAATTTTCCCCCTTTCCTGAGTGTCACACACACACACACAACGTTCCAGGAAGTGCCAGGGGCAACAGTACTGCAATCGAGAGTCATTGAAATCACCCCCTATGGAGGGGCAAATAGCAAACACACACCATTTATGGGTGGTGGGACCTCTTGGAGTCAGAAGTGTGGTCTCTTGTGGGCAAAGCAGCACAGCAGAGGCCACTCACAAGGGAACAGAGTGTGTTGCTGGAAATGAATGTGTTGGTGCGAATAAGATCAGGGGATGAGGTGGTGTCGTAGGTGTGGGCAAAGTTTCCTGAAGAAGGCTGCAAACGTGAGACAGAGGCCTAGGTTGTTGGCAATGTGGAATGTGGCTTGGCAAGCATTACGCATGCCAGAGGGGCTGCAGGAGCTGGGGGCCTTTGCAGTGGGGGAGGTTTGGTAGCCACTGGTGAGGCTGACCCACTCCATGTGTCTACTTTTCGCTAACCCATACTGTTCCCCTCTTAAAATGATGAGGTATCGATGGGTGTTTGCAGCCTTTCAAACGAGACATCAGTGACTGGACCATGGGGTGAATTGGACCTGTGGGCTGGGACCAAGTCCAATACAATTTTCCTGATCACTTACCCCATGTCAGCAGGAAGCCTTGACAAGATATCTTATTCAGGAGATGCAATCCTAAATTGCCCCTTGCCACGGTGAACTGTACATACGCGTTATCTCCCTGGAGCCTCAGCCCATTTCATGCACAGTAAGGGGCAATTATGTTTCTGTTGCTTCCTGTTGTTGCTTTCAGCTGTGATCTGTCTAACCTGTCTTTTCAGTGCAGTGGTCACCGTCTTGTGTTTCCTGCTGGATCAGTTTGCCTGCATCTTGGTTACCCTTTGGTCCAGTCCTGTCACAGGCAGCTTAGCTTATTTGTTTGTTTTGCACAAGGTGATGCCCTTGATGCTTCTGGGACCAGCATAGAATCAAAAACAAGGGGTGGTTGTATTTATGTGGAGAAGTGTGATCGTTCAAGAACAACATTTGGCACTTTGCACAAACCATGCTCAAGGATCAATTTATTGCAGGGATTGCTTGCTACCAGGGATATTTTGGATGACCTGTATGGTTTTTATGGGTTGGGTAACCCCACTCCACCCTGCTGCAGCCATGAATTGTCGCTATCATGCTGCAATAGTCTGCTTCCAAGGCAGGTTGATCGCCATGTTCCCACCTGCAGCCCTGTAAGCTGAATCCGGCTGCTGCCACATGGAGCCCTCAAACAAATGGAATACCCCCAGAATTCTGATTGTTTGCCCCAATAGTTGACAGGTCCCATGCATAAAACCACCTCCAAATGGGGGATGAAACCACTGGTGCTTTTATGCTCACTTTTAGGGCACAAAACCACAAATGACACAACACAGCAATCAAAAGCGGTCTGAACCCCTGTTTACGCCAGTAAACTAAAGTTTAAGCCAAGTGTGCTTTGTTCTCTGTAGACTCAATGAGTTTTTGTTTTTCTCCTCCCCATTATGCCTCAAATGGAAGTAGACCCACCTAACAAGGACCAGACCAACGGAAATCCCCAAGGTCCGCAGGAAGACAAGCAGGGCAATCGAAAGAGGCCAGGAGACGCTGAAGAACGAGACGTAGGAGATCCAACGGCCGTAGCGTGGGCCCGCTGGGTGAAAGGACGTTTCTGATCATTCATGAGCAAGAGCGGGCACACAAAGAACGTGGCACAACTGACACTGCACTTGGAGGACGACATTGCAGAGCAGGAGATTCCGGAAGGCGCGCTCGAAGCACTGGCAGTGGGATCATGGCTGGACATGTCAAGAGAAGATCTGCTCACAACACTGGCAGTGTACCGGAAAAGAAAAGGACTGCAGCCTGATCTGGTCAAAGGATGCTTCTTTCTGTGCGGTGCAGAGGTCAAGCAGGCCGAGGAGCAAAGACAGCCCAAGGAAGGCGATGGAGAAAAGATGATGGCACTGGCAGGGCCGCAACCAGCAGCAATCCACGAGCTCGTGGCCGGAATGTCAGCATCCTGGGTCGAAAATGAGGCGCTCAGACAAAGCTTGGTACCGGGGCTGACCATCCAGACACTGAACCGTATCATGGGAGAACAGCTGCCATATACGGGGATTTCAAGCCTCCTGGTGGGACTCAAAGAATACCAGCCGAAGCAGAAGAACTGGATAGAGCATGAGCTGGCGCAGCTAATTTGGAATGTAGTAAACGAGGAGTTCCAGGCGCGCCGACGGCACATCCCTTCAGCACCACAAGGAAACCAAGGGAGGGGGGGGGGGGGGGCAGCAGTTCGCCCAGGGATAGCAACATGGTTAGGGCATGCTGCAGATTGCCCACCAGCCTCCGGGAAATTGCTTTAAATGCGGAGGTGCTGGCCAGTGGGCGGCAAACTGCCCTACTAGCGGAGCAAGGAGGGGTGGACGAGTCCAGTTGGTGGGACAAACACAAATGTTCGTCTCGTCTAAAGGGGTAGCCTTCGACATGCAGGGACCACCGCCGGCCCCATGCACGTATTGCAGTGGCCCGCATTGGGAACATTTCTGCCGAATGAATGGACCGGGGGCCTAGCAGCAGACAGGAAACCCTCAGCATGTTGTGGACATGGTGCAAATGAACACAATGCAGACGGGAGGAAGGGGGGCCTAGCAGGGACTCCCGAGGGGGGGGGGGGGGATGGGGCAAGCGATGGGACAGCAGTGCCCCTTACCCGAAGACACGCAGTCATCGGCCCAACAACACATGGCATCCATTTACAAAGAATTAGGTGCCCAGCTCGGACAGCACTAGGGATGCGGGGGGGGGGGGGACCCCGAGGAAGTTATACATGTATGCATTCCAGGCAGTGGTGCGCACATTCTACAAAGTCACGAGTGATGACTGGTCGGACGGCCCCCTCCAACTGGCAAATAGGGCAGTGGCGGGGGGGTCCCAAAAAACACATTTGTCTACCAGCAAGCGGTTCATCAAGCGAAGTGAGAAGTAGGCCACAATGGATAGCGCCCTCAATGAAAGCATGTTAATTTTCGGTAGATGAAAAAGGGGCAGATCGTCTGCTCCAATTTTGCTCGCCACTTTACGGCTCTTTGAAAAGTTGGAGCCCCCCGTTTGAACTGGTTGAACCGCGGTTGAACCAGTGCGTGCGCATTGTGGAGGGTAGCATGCACGAAGGGCGAAACACAACAAGAAAGGGGCACTACATGAAAAAAAGTCTTCACAACGGAAAGGTATTCTGGTCACTCCAATGCTTTTCTTGGTTGTTGATGTACAAGAAAACCACAATATTTTTGCCCAAAACAAATGATGAGTCACCAAGTAGTAGAGAAATGATAGGCACCAAAACACCATATCGAATTAAGTCCAGAAAGCATCCCTCCAAATCAAAGCATAAGTAGCAAAGAGGGGCTGCAGATGGACAATGTAGGATTAAATACAAAGCATCAGTCTTTTTTAAACCAATCAAATAGTTTTAATGTGAAAACTGACAACCGTCTGGGCCAATAAATAGTGATAAGCACTTCATGTGCACAATTTGGAAAACAATGGAGTCGGTTAGGAATCTATGGCATGCAGGTTGGGCCAAACACAGCATATGGCTTGGCCAGCCTGGCCAAGCAACTGAATTCAGAATCATTTACAAAATAGCACCAGATTAAGTAGATGAAACTTTTGGGTATCTAGGTCCTAGGGTAGGAGACCACTAGGTTTAACCTTTAAGGAAAAAGGCATGAAGTGCCTAGACTATTTCGGGAATACCTCCATGAGGGAAGATACCTCCGCTTTCTTGAGTGGTAGGGGTGAACTTCATAGGGAGCTAGGGTTATTACCCTAGTTGCTATGAAAATTGTACTTTTATACTTCAAAAGAATGGGGAAAATGATTAAGTGATAGTCCTTGATACTTCCCAAAGAATATGGGGGGTCTGGCCTGGATCAAGTCCTCTACAACAGATGTAGAAATAACTTTTTCTTACTCCTATCTGGAGTACTAGTTGATTCAGCTACTAGGACCAAGGAAAAAGGCTCGAAATCCCAAGAAATTACCTTAGAAAATACCTGAAACCAACAATTGACACTCTTCTCGGTTCATAGAAACATTTTACACTGTTGGTGCCTTAGAAAACAGTGTAATGCACCGTGTATGATGTCCCAATCGAGGAACATTCCTCAAATGTTCTGAAAATCGAGCGAAAACATTTGGTAAAAATTTTGGGGTAGTGGGGTTGGAACCCAACACCTCCTCCCTAGAGCACACATGGTTATCCACTAGGGTATAATCGATCGCTCTAATGGGAACAGCCATTGCTGTATAAACAGCCTTTTAGTAAACTTGCTGGTAAGAAATGGAACTAACACAGTGTGTATCCTGCAGTTTAGCGAAAGGACGAGCAATGTAGAGAGTCAAATCGCTAAAATTTGACGCAAAGACGTTAGAAATTGTCAAATCCTTTCCAAAACTTACAGTCGCAGACAACCGCAGTTCAGCCGCGGCTCATCCAAAAGGAGACAGAAGCATAACAGCACACCAAAACAAAAGTGTGAACTGTGTTTAAACAAGCTTTTAAGTAAAATTTTTAGTCTGTTGCATTGAAAATTTTATGCACTTTAGAGTTCAAGTTGAAAAAATACAGAGCAGCACGGGTCAAACAAATAACCCGCTACTAAAATTTTTTGTCGTCATTACACAGGTGTGCATTGTGCTCATTTTGCTCGTTTCGTTAAAACGGTAGGGTTGTTCCCGCTGTGTTGTGAGGGGGTGGGGGCCAACACCTCTTCTCTTCTGCGCAGGTTAACAGACAAATAGAATGTATGGAAAACGAATGGAGCACACAGCGCGCACGTAGGGTTAAGTGAGGTGCGGTGCTCGCGATGCATGAGGCTAATCTGCCTAATCACGCGTTGTCGTGCTTGTTTCTGCCCTTGTTTTCACCATGTCTTTTCTCTCTACAGGTCACAGTGAAATTGCTTGCGCCGCGCTATTGTTTGTTGCTCGCACAAGTAGGGTTGCTTAACGTGTTAGGCTTCATTTGCGCTGTGTTTCACCATCATCCGTGTTTCCTTTCTCATGCAGGTGAGCGTGAACAAGTGCAAGCATACACACTATGCCTTAGTCGTTTAGGGTTGTTTTAAATTGCCATAAAGTTGTTTAAACGCTTAGGGTGGTTCTTGCGTTCGTTTTCTTCGGCATTCGCATGTTATGCATGGTGAGTAAGGTACGTAAACCTAGGAGTGCCACCTCATGGTAGAGTTTGTTGGGTTGCGCACAGTGCACGGTTCTGCACTTGTTGGTTTAAATGTAGGCTTGTAGTGAGTGAGCATGTGCATGATGCACTAAAGCGATGTAGGCCACACGCAATGCGCGTGGTAAACCTTGTTTAGGTGATCCAAGGCTCCTCCCTGCATTCTTCTAGACTTTGGGTAATGTAGGATGAATAACAAGATAGTCGTTTGGGCTATCTCAAGGCGTTCTTTGCTTGCTTGCGGGGTGGGCAGTAAAAAAGAGAAACTGATTTTTTGGGTTTCTGCCTTCGAATGGTTCGAAAATCAAGAATCTGTGGAAATCATGAAAACCTTGTGGTTCAATGGAGTGCTGTGTGCGTTTTTTTTTTGGTAATAATGGAGTTTTCAAAAGAAATCATGAGTCGGCAATGGTTTTGGTCATAATTGGGTTTTCTAGGGACATCGTGAGCCGGCAACTGTTGGTTGCTCGGTTGTTTTTCTAAAGCTGTTTTTTGTGTAGCTTTTTGTTTAAAGCGACCCTTTGAGCTGCCACCTCATAGGGTTCGGTGACCTATTGGTGAAAAGTGTATTATAAAAACAGTGTCCCACGGTGCAGCTCAGTTTACTTCCAATATGCTATGAAGCAGTCAAGTAACAATTAAATCTCACCCCAATCGAAAATCAATCAGAAACTTTGTCCGCAAACAGATGCAATGTATAGGGGCCCGACCAAAAAAGTTTCTAAACAAACAGGATAACCCAAGAAAAATAACCCAACGAGAATATTTAAATACTCACAGAGGGTTATTATCAAAAGATTCCACTTAGCATGATGCCTAAGCAGCCTTTTTGTAAATGGCATTGTGTTAATGGAATTGGAAGTGGACTTGGCAGTGCCATATTCTCCAAAAAAGAAATAATTGCGTTCTTTTGTGAAACTCTTGCGTGGCGGGGTTTTTGGTAAGAAATGGGGTTTGCTTTGTAGCTTGCTTTTTGGGTAAAACAATGTGTTGTTTTTTGGGTACAAATCGGGGGACTTTCTGGTCCAAACGGGGCGTTGTTTTGCTACAAAACGGAGCTTTTTTTTGGGGGGGGGTAAATCAGAAAGCATTTTGGGGGGAAAGGGGGCTTTTTTGGTACATCATGGGGGGTTCTTTGGTACACACCACGAAGCGCGGGAGTCCATATCCCCAATTTGAGGGGCCACACCAAAGCATGGGGGTCCATATCCCCAACTTGCGGGGCCACACCACAGCGTGGGAGTCCATATCCCCTACTCGAGGGGCCACAGCGAAGCGGGGGAGTCCATAACCCCAACTCAGCACCGAAGCATTGGAGTCCACATCCCCAACTGGAGGGGCCGGAACGAAGTGTGGGACTTCATATCCCCAACTCAAAGGGCCGCACGGAAGCGTGGGAGTCCATATCCCCAACTCGAGGGGCCACACAACTTGGTGGATTCATGAGGTCCTATCCCCAGCTCAAGGGGACACCAACAATTGGTCGGTTTCAATTACTTGGCCAAAATGCGGCGGTGGAAACCCCCCCCCCCCCGCCCTGGTTCTTACAATAGAACCTCCAAAACCATACCAACCCCCCCCCCCAAACTTTATCAAAAAAAACCCAAATTTTAATAAAAAAAACTCCCCAAACCTGACCAAAAAAAACCCCCAAATCTTACCAAAAAAACCCCCAGTTCTTACCCTCCCCCCCCCTTGTCGTTCCCCACCCCAGGGAAGACGGTCCGCCACCACCTCCTGGGGGACGGTTGCCAAGTGACGGTCCCCCACCCCCCCCTGGGGGACCGCACCACCACCGTACATGCACATTTGCAGGCACAGAAATTGCAGCAAAACCGAAAGCAATCAGCATAAGATGCGCTCAAAGGGCTACCAATGTACTAAGACCTACTCCTTGACCGGCTCGGTGTAAAACTTCTTGGTCCTGCTCCACTTCACCTTGAACTCTTGCACATGCTCTCCACTTTCCACTGGTGTGCTTTGGGCAGCACTCTTGGGGGGTGGTTTTGCCTTCTTAGTAGGAGGCTTGGCAGGGGCATTTGGTAAAACCCAGTACACACTGTAGTAATACTTATCGGACCGGAGTCTTTTTGGTTGGCGGTTCGAACCCGGGTCGGGTGAATGTGGCGCCGCTGCCGCCGCCACCGCCAACAGTCAGCCGACCACGATTCGAACCGCCGACCGAAAACTTTGCGTCGGCTGCGTTACCATTCGACCGGCGGTTGTGTGATAGCGATGAGCCTCCCCACTGCTTGGAGCCTTCTGAATTCCTGTTTGTGCTGCCCCTTGGGGCCAGGGCTTCGGTGCTGCGTTGGGCCTTGGAGCTGGCTTTGGCTTCGGCTTGGGTTCTGGGATGTTAAAATGCTTGGGACTCGAATTCTCATCAAAACTCAAAAAAAACTATTTGTGTACGCATTTTCTAGCTTGTGCCATCGGTATAAACGTGGTGGGGACCAATGCTTGGTACCTCTTGCATCTTTGTGGTGGCTGTGGAGCTCACGCTGGCCACCTTTTGGGATTTTTTCATGGTTTTACACCATTTTTATTGTGGTGCTCAACATTTGTTTCCCATGCCTTTCCTTCTTCACACATACAAGCACACAACAGCAAACACGAAGAAAACTGCAACTTTAGAAACAATGATGTTTGAAGCAAATGTTGGAGGCAAAAAAGGGCAATTTGTGTGCGATTTGGTGAAACAATGCACTCCAGAAGAAATGAGCAAAAACAACCTGGCTGGATGTAGTCCCTTCCTCAAACCCGAGACCTTGGTTCCCCTGAAACATGCAATTGTGCACATGGGCTCTGGCCAACATGGCCAAGTACTCGGCTTTACAAAATGCAGGCATGACCTACCAGACAATCTGAGTCTGCTCCATAGGGGACTTGGAACATTTTGAGAAATGAAAATCTGTATTGAAAACCAAACACATGACACCAAGGATGGTGCCCATCACATGCCATTGCACACTCAGGAAACTAGGCAAAAAAGGGCAATTTGTGTGCGATTTGGTGAAACAATGCACTCCACAAGAGATGAGCAAAAACAACCTGGCTGGATGTAGTCCCTTCCTCAAACCCGAGACCTTGGTTCCCCTGAAACATGCAATTGTGCACATGGGCTCTGGCCAACATGGCCAAGTACTCGGCTTTACAAAATGCAGGCATGACCTACCACACAATCTCAGTCTGCTCCATAGGGGACTTGAAACATTTTGAGAAATGAAAATCTGTATTGAAAACCAAACACATGACACCAAGGATGGTGCCCATCACATGCCATTGCACACTCAGGAAACTAGGCAAAAAAGGGCAATTTGTGTGCGATTTGGTGAAAAAATCTCGGGGGGGGATGTTTCTTCCTTCGAGAGGGGGTAGCTAGGGGGGCCATGTTTCTTCTTTCGAGACGGGGGGGGGGGGCATTGGCATGGGGGGTCCATTGGCATTGGGGGGGGGGGGACTTTGTTGTCCTGCACACCTGAATAGCTGTCCTACATCCACCAGAACCATCAAAAACCCATTACCCTGGAAAAAGAAGGTGATGTGGAAAATTCGACCGTGGAACCAGGGGGCGGTTCTTGCGCAAGGTGGCTCCTAGGCACGGGGGGGGGGGGGGTACCTAGTCAAAAAAAATTTTGAAGATTTTTTTACTAGGTTTTACTACAGACCCGCTTGGCAGGCGCAAGCAGATTTTTGGGAACCCATTTCCCTTCGGGAATGTCCCTTGTAAAATACAACTTGTTCCCAAAACTGTGTCCAACGACCTGTGCCAAAACAGGTTCCCCCGCAGAGCGGATGAACATCACATTTGTCCCAGGGAGAAACATGGCTGTGCTGTCAAGTTCCATTCAGCGAAAGTGAGCAAAATGTCCTGCCATGAGTACAAAGGATACAAGTGGCAGTACCCCACAACACAGTCACCCACACAACAACACAATGAGCCGTAACGAAAAATTTTGGGTTGACCAAGTGACGGTCCCCCAGCCCCCCCCGGGGAACGACAAGGGGTGGGGAACGACAAGGGGGGGGGGGGGTACCACAAAAACCCTCACACCTTCCCCCACCCCCCAAACCTTATCAAAAAGTCCGGGGGGGGGGGGGTCGGAAAAAAACAATGGGGTGGGGCTTTTTTTTGTTAAAAAAAGTTAGGAAATGGGGTTTTTTGTTGGGAACAAAACAGGGTTATTTTTTTGTATGAACCAAGTTGGATGCCAAGCCCTGCTGGTGCCACAACGCATTGGTGGCAACTTAGTATCCGACCAGGCTCAGTGCAGCCAGCTGAAGACATGCAGCTTGACAGATGGAGCAATGCGCATGTTGGATCCCCAGAACAAGGAGATGACAAAGCGGGTGAATGCCAACGATGCTATTGGCACTCATTCGTGCATTTTTTGGAGGACGTGCCAGAACTGATGTTCTAAGTTTGGTGGCATCGCATGTGCCTGGTGCAAACACCAATGATACATGATTTATGCCTGTGGGTTCATGGTTACTCGGTTACTGGGGGACAGCCCTGGATAATATATCAGAGCCTGTCACCACCCCTGACCCCTGCGCACACCCCCCCCTTCCCCTCACTCACTCGGGGACAGCCTTAGATAATATATCAGACATTGATCATTGACATGGCACTCTACGGCAGCAGTGCTTGGTCTCACTCATGTTGGGGTTTGCTGTTTGTGCATCTGGCAATGATGGGTTTGGTGTGCTTGCGCGAGCCCTTGTGCCTTCTGTGGGGCGAGGGGGAGGGGTTATGCCTCGGAAAGGGCGACGAGGACTGGTTTTATGTTGTAAAGGGGGGGGGGGGGTTATGACGGCTATGGGGGCTAAAACCTGGCCAAAATTGGCTATTTCAGCCCCATTTGGGGCCCCTTGAGGACGTATTTTACTGCTCCCTGGTGTGAACGGACTTTGAAATCGAAGTGAGAAATCAAGTTTGCCTGACACACACAATGCAAACCACGTGGGCCTCTTTTTTCGTTTGGGGGAGGGTAGTTTTTTTTATCCTTTTTTACCTTTTTTGGGAGGGTACCTCTTGGCCAATCTGGGCAGCTCCACAGTGACCCTCTGGTGTCAAAATTGACATTTGGCAAATGGGCCCGAGCCAAAGTGCTCACTAAATGCACAGATGTTGTTTCCGTTGGATTGGGGTTGATCGGGATAGCCCCCCGTCCGCCTGGCAACAGGGCGATATGTGTGCACTTCTGGGGTCCGAGGGCCATCGCTTGTCTCAAACTGCTCCAAAACGTATGAGGGCCATCGCTTGTCTCAAACTGCTCCAAAACGTACGCTGCGTGTGTCCCTTGGTACCACTACTCTCATTGGCCGCCAAATATCCGGATGGTCGGCAGGCCTCACATGCAACTCAGCCTGCAGCCCAGAGCTGCAGGGGTATGGCCCATGCGCCCAAGGGCAGTCTTCAAGAACAGAGAAGTAAAACGACTCCACAAAGACCGAATCGGAAGAAATGCGTGCATCGGCCAGCAACTGCTGTCCCAACGGCGGTGAACCATTGAATGCCACGCTGGACGCACAAACCCAAATGGCCTTTTCACTGTCCTCTTGCGATTGCGCAATGTAAGGCCTGCCGCATGTTCTCTTGCGCCCTCCTCCTACTCCTCCTCCGTCCCACCACCACCACCACCACCACCACCACCACCACCACCTCCTCCTCCTCCTCCGATTATGGGCCGTTCTAAATGTTCTACAGGAATCCTGGGGCCTGAGGCAACCCATGCCACTGAAAACAATCGCGCGGACCACGTGTCTCACGACCGCTCAGGTTGGACATTGGATCCCAAGCCCATGAGCAGGTTCGGCTCTGCAGTGAACAGCGCCGCGTTCCAGAGGTCTGGGACGCCAGGAGTGCACCAGTGGGCACAGTCCGCACTCACATTGGCGGTGCCGTGCAGGCGCCCCCCCTTGCGGTGGGAGACAAACCCGGCGCCGGGGTGCGCATCCGCCCGGGCCCTTGCCAACGCCCACGCATCAAAGACAGTGACGGGCATGGCCCTGGCGCGGCCTTCCGCCAACTGCAGCAGCGCCTGCGTTCGGCCCACATGCTCCTTGTTTGTGGGCCAGTCCCACCGCGGCCCGTCGTGCCTGCACAACCCCCCTCTGTCCCAGGGCGCATCAAAGTGGTCCTCGAGTTGTGGGATGAGCACCGTGTGGACCGACAGCCCCCGCTGGACCGCGGCCTTCAGATCGTCCAGCAGCCGCGGCACCATCTGCGACCTGAGCTCCGGGCGCTGGCTGAACCACGCCCGGACATACACCACCAGCACTGTGCCTGCCCCCCGGTGGCGGCCTCCGGGCCTCAGGACGGCCTCCAGGAAGGGGTTCCACCGCTGCGGGTACACCGTCAGGCAGTGGGTCCCGCTGTAGTTGCCGCGGCACCCGGCGGCGGTCGACGCGACGAGGGTCATATCGCACAAAAACGGGGCGTAGATCATCTCCACGCTGATGCCGGCGCTGGGGACCTGCACGAGCCCCCGCACGGAGGGTTTGTACATGACGACCATGACCCGGGTCACGGCCGCCAACATGGAGACGAAGGACAGGAACAGGTCCCGCACTTGGCTGTCCCCGACGAGCGCGATGTGCCGGCCGCCGAACCTGTCAAAGAGCCGTGTGGCGTTGAAGGCAAGGCACCGGTTGTCACGGTCCACGAGACCCCAAGTCAGGTCCATGGCTGCACAAGACTCCCCCTCACTCCGGGCGGCGACGACCAAACGTTTTCCGCGTGCCTGTGCGTACGCGTGCGGGCTGCACTGACGCCTCCAGCACCACGTCTGGTTGTGCGCGTGCATCGGCCAGAGTTGCTGCAAGGACACACAATCGGGTTCTGTTGGAGTGGAATGCCCCATCCACGCAAGGAAAGTCAGTAGGATCCCCCTCCAACGGAGCACAGCCCTATGCTGCTCCATGCGCTGCGCTTCAACCTCTTGTGAGAACAACGGTGAAATTCCAAAATTTGACGGGAACAACACCTACTGTTGTTCTGACACAGGCATTGATTGCACGTGCGTTGAGAAGACACAAACAACAAGACCACCACTACCGCACCATTTATGTGCCATTCTCTGAAAGTGAAGCAAGGAGCAGAATGAGGCATGATATGAGCCAGGGAAGATCAACAAGTGGCAGGACAGAAACCAGCATCCCAAAACACTATCCCCAGGGCCAAATCATAGAAAAACTGGATCTTGTTGGCCAACCAGAAAATGGAAACGCCAAATTCCATGGTTCCAACCATTGCAGAAACAACATCTACGGGTGTTCTGACATGAGGCTGTTCTTTCAAGGGTCGGTAGAACCCATGTTAGACCTCAAATGGGCACCCATTGCTTACCCACCGAGGACCCTCCATGTCCTTGGGCACCAGCTTCATGAGTAAGGACAGCAAGCCTGACCTTAGGCGGTACGGTATCTGCTCAATCCATTGCAGGCATTTGCAAGGTCGTATATCACACTGCAAAAAATGTGTGTGCTAGAAAAGCTAAATATTTGAAGCACCATACAGTGGCCTTGAGGCAGAAAAAACGGGGAGGGGGGGGGGGGGGTATGAAATCGTAATGGACACATGCGGGGCGTTCGGTCACTCATTCCGGGTTGCAAGGGACGAGAAAGGACTGTCGTTCGTAGTGAAAAATCCAAAAAAATTTGGGCTTTCAATCGGCACCCACCCGAGAAATCGCCGTCAGTCAGCATCAAACTCCACCGCTTACCCTCCAACGTCTGTCCTCCAACCACTTATTCCCAACTAGTTGAGTGTGTGTAGGGCGGCTTGGACCCCCCCGCCCCCGTCCTTGGCTGGGGGGGCTCCAAGGGCCGGCTTTGGAGTCCGATTTCTGTGGAGATCCAGAACTGATATTGGGACCGAGCTGGTGGTGAAAGGAAGATTGCACGCTGCACACCACACACTCTGCACGCTGTGTGCACTGCACATAGCATAGCGCTCTTTGAACACTGCAAACTGTGCCAACATGCACAAGGTGCACACTGCACACTGCATCATGCAGACTGCATTGGGCCATATCACGAGGTTTTCAAGACTCCCCACAGCCCCTCAAGCTGGGATCGTTGTCGCACATGTTCAAAACCACCTCATGGTCCAGCTTGTTTTGTCACGGCTGCTAGCAGCTGCTGCATGTTACTCTACAACAGGGTTCCAATCGCTATTGTACACTGGGCGCCCCGAAGGGCCAGCTCTGTCGTGGGCTACCTGCAGTGTGCTGTTAGTGGCTGGTTATACACTGGGCAGGGGTTCTGCCTCTATAGGGTTGAGTGGAGGTAGGGGGGGGGGGTTCGAAAGAACCGCTGGAAGCAAAGGGGGTCACGACAGTGACCAAAAGCCAGACAAACGTGTGCTGCAAGCATTATTAGAACTTACGGCACGTTGGGTCACATCGTTTGGCAGACCTTTGGTCCACCCAATGCATTGCTGCATCCTCACGAGGGCTGTGGACGCACAGAAGGCGATAACATGCCAGTGTGGTGCTGGTCCAGCTGCATTTGGGGCACCTTGTATACTGCACACTGTGCACTCTGCACACTGTGCGTTACGCATTCTTGAACAGACACGGGGTTATCTCTGCTTCCCTCAGCCCCTCAAACTGGGATCGTCGCCACTCACAAGTTCAAAAGGTGCAAGAGTTCTTGAGCTACGTACATATAGAGTTGCTTTTGCTGGCACATTGGTGGCCTTCTCTATCTACACCGTGTGCTGCATAACTCTTCCTAAACCCAATCCTCATCCTCCTTCCCTTGGTAACCTGGACACCTAAACTGACCGTAGTACGAAAGGAAAGCATGGGCGTGCGGCCAGGGTGGGGGCTTGCCCCACCTTCGCCCGCTTGGGCAGTGCCAGCGTTTGGGCGAGCGCCAGCAAGTAATCTTACCCTGGGGCAGCGCGCAGTTTGGGGCGCTTGCGCTTGGGGACTGACCTGTCATTGACATCAATGATGCAGTCCTCCCTGTCACTGAAAAGAACACATTCGACCGGTTCAACGGGTTGAGGGTCCGGGACATACTGTAAGCGTAGGGTTAGGAAGCCGGCGAAAGGGCTTCCTTGTCCCCCGACTGTTGATAGTCTTCAGTCATGGGCTCTAAGCCTAGTGCCTGCCATACTGCTCTAGGCGACAGTGTGGCTTGGGGCAGTGGGGTGCCTAGCACAGCACAAAGTGCCGACAAGGACGGGGTCGGGGACACTGTTGTATCATTTGATGAGCTGTCCCAACTTTCTTGGTCTGGGGTGTTGAACAACACCACTGCCATGGGGGGGGGGGGCAGTCTTCATCTGTATTGTAAGTGTACGGTCGCGGCCCGCAAAGTTTAGCTAGCGCCGGCGGGCTTGGCTCGCTGGGAGGGCCTGTGTGTTCTGGCGAGGGGTGTAGTTGGAACGGGTGGGCTCGCCTCCTTTGTTCTGCTAGCGCATCTTTGCGCTGGGAGGGGGACCAGGCCCATCGAATCACTGTGTTGAAATCTGGGGTAGCTGAGGGCAATGCTGCACACCAGACAGCCCAGGGTGCTTTGCGCGCCGCTCAGAGCACATACCCTAGTATTTTGGAAAGGGAGTGCGTCACAAGGAAATGCATCCATAGCCCCGTTTTTCCTTGTATCCTCAGAAACGAGAACATTTTATTGTAATTTTTGTTGATGAATTTGATGACCCCCGAACAAACGAGAAGGACCAATTGGCGATCAATGTGCTCCTGCTGCCCAAAGTCTTCAAGTTGGAAAGTACAAGAGAGTTGGTGTTCCATCTTGACCTCAAACTTCCTGATGAGGTGAACGTCGTGACTGTGAGTGATGCCATTGACAGTGTGTGTCGAGATTTTCATGTTGATCAATCGGATGTCCGCCTGTTTGTTCACGATTCTCCCCCGTACATGGTTGCAGCTACTGAACGGTTTAAAATTGCAAAGGGATATTCTAATTGTGTGCATTTGCCCTGTTGGCCCCATTAATTTGCCAAGGTGCCTGAAGCGGTGTTTGACAGTGGGTGCCTGACTGAGTTGAAAGAATTTCATCGTTTAGTGCAACTTTTGTTCGCACGATCGCCATATTGGCGTACAAAATGGTGTAAATTTCAGAATGCAGCCATGGAACAGCGGAGCAAGGTCCATGAACAAATAACAAGGGAGGCCAAAGAGCACCATGAGAGGGAAAAGCCCATGCCCGGTAAGTGCTGTGCGGTGCACGGATGTGCGCTGGGCAGCACTATATCTCGCATATATGTATTGGAGAGGTCGTTTTGTGCCTTTCAAGCAGTTTTTGTTGGACACGGTGAAGACTGTGGACGATGCCCCTGAAACTGTGGCGAAAGTGCTTGCTTTTTTGACCGACAGCAATACGAAGGTTATAAAAACACAGTTGGCCTTCGTGGCTCACTATATTCAACCTAAATATGACCTTATCGCTAGTTTCCAAAAGCAAACAGGGGAACTAGCAAAACCTTTGAAATGCCTCCATGACATCAAAAAAATCTTGGGGCTGCAGCTGGTGGTAAGTTTGATCCCCTTGTGTAACACATGTTGGACACTTTGTCTACTGCACAAGCACGCACTGTTGCTATTGCTGCACAACTGCAGGAAGCGTCACAGATCATGTGCAACAAAATTGACAATTTGTAAAAAAAAAAACAATCAAGAACCAGGCAAAAACACAGAAAGCCATTGACTATTTTAACCCGTTGCAAACACCCGCCATGCTCTCACACAGTGAAGTGAGCAAGGATATCCTTGAGATTCCTCGAATTGAGTGGGAGCGATACATTGTTTTGCCTGCTCCATCTCCACTGCTAGAAACAACTTCTGCAAGACTTGCATGGTGGGAGGTGAAGGCTACTGATTTTCCTATACTGTCCTCCATTGCTGTTTTTTGTTGTCTGCAGGCCTCGCTCTGCATCTCTTGTGGAGAGGGCCTTCAGTCTTTTGGGACACATCCTGACACATGAGCGTCTCAATATTTTTTTTCCAGGCTCAACAAGTTCAAAGAGTGTAATGTGAGCTCTCAGGCAACTGCGTGGTTCAAGAAGTAGGGCATATAGTACAAACGAGTGCTCCACATTTGGCATGTGTTCCAGCTTTACCTGGGGAGCTGTCTCTGTTCACTACCTGCTTGGTCTACCCCTTGCATATGCACTACGCAGTGCCACGCCTAACGGCCTTATGTTGATGGTGAAGCTCACGTAGTCTCCTGTATTGCTGAGAATCATAGATTCATCTTTCCTACCAAGGTGCTTCCTCCTTGCAAACTCATGTTTTCGTTCACTGTGTGCTTTTTTCCTCCTCTCTCTTGCGACACACTGTCCTACTCTGTCCTACGCCGTTTGTGTATGCTGCTGCCGTCAATACCAGATTCATTGCCATCCCTAGGGCGCCCTTTGCGGCTGGCATTGATCGCCTCTGCATGCAGTATGGCTACAACCCACTCGTGTCCTGCTAACAGCTTTCGAATGTACTGTCGGACCTCGTCCTTCACCCTCCGGTAAGTGCATTCCATTATCTTTTTGGTAGACTGACTCCAGAGTTGCCTTGCCTTCTCCTCCCATGCATCCCATGCCGGTTGCAGTGACATCACATTTTGGGTATTGTAGTGTCGCATGTGCACCTGCCCTTGTCTGTACCATTTGCGAAACACTTGTTGCCCTATCCCTTTGGAATCTTGATGGTACATCTTCTTTTTCTGCTGCTGGTAGTAATCTCTCCACTTCACGGTGTACTGCAACCACCTGGCCATGTTGTGCATGGCGACCCCTACCTTGTAACGCATAGCTAAGACTTTTATGGCATCGTCCTCTACCCCTTCTATGGTGGCCTTGGTGATCTTATATCCTCCTATTGGCATGTGGTTTCCTGGTCCATACAATACGGACCACCGCGGCTGTAGTAGTTGACATATCTGTTCGCGCAGATCGTCTACTCCTGTGGTCTGCATTATGGGGGACCCCCGTATGTCCAGCAACTGTCTTTTCCTTTTTCTTGTTACGTCTCCTACCGCATACACCTTTACTTTGTTGTACACTTGACGCAATGGGGCTGTGGCGTCCTTACAATGTTGGTCTGCTTTTACTACCCGGGTTGTGCGCTTTTTCGGTCGATAGTGCACTTGTTCTCTAAGGTTCTTTTCTGTGACATTTGGGCTCACCTTTCGCGCCCGAAGCGCCCCATACCATGCCGATCCTGCGTTTCCTTCCACCCACGCCGGGTCCTTTGGCATCATGGGAAGTGTGCCCCTGAGTTGTGTCATTCCTATCATTGCCAGGTTTTGGTGCTCCGCCACTTTGCGCCCGAGTTCACGCTTCTGACCAGGCTGTAGTGCCTCATTCAGGCTTTCCGGGATCTGCAATTTACTGATGCGGCTGAGTGTCTCAATATGAGCAATGACACGCTGCGCCATTTGGCAACTGTGCATGTCAAAAAAATGGACAAGAAACGAAAATGTGAGAAGAGAACTAGAAATGCGCCGAATTCTGAATTGATGCAGCAGTGTTGATGTTTGCAGGGTGTCAGGGCACGCGTTTCACTCTGTTTTGGCCCACTTTTTGACATCTGTGTGTGTTTTGGAAAAAGATGGTACCCTCCACCGACAGCCTGAAGCATGCCGCAGCATGCTGCGGCGAGCCAAAATTTTCTTGGGGACTGTTGGTGCCTGACATGGGGCAGAACTCATGTGAGCGCCCCCCGTGCGAAGCATTTTGCCTACATTCTGGGTGAATGGTAATTTGTCATGCCCAGCCACGATTGTAGGCCATGTTAGACATATCCCGGTGCTTACAACAACCGAGTTGCCCCCGAAAACTTGTGAAGAGACTGTTGCTTGGTAACTGTGATGTCCGGTGACAAAAATCCTTGCACCATTCCCTTGCCCTACTCAGTAATATAAGTCCATGTCCAAAAACCTCTGGAGACCCAAATGCTTGGAAGAACGTGTCTGACTTGGCACAGACCAATCGCCATGTGCGTGGAATGGTCCTGTGCACCCTAGCCGGTACCTTTGAAGATAACAATTGTGGACTGCTCGTCGAAAATTCGATATCTTATGTGTGTCCCCAAGGGTGCGAAAAAATGTAGAACACCATGAACACACTGAGGAACGGTGGAGGGGGGGATGGGTCGATACAGCCCTCTGACCAGACCCCATCCCCACCCCAAGAACGGCTAAATTGACGGGCCTGCAAAATCCTATTGAGACTCCCCCGGGAAATTCAGCAAAAAAATGAAAATGCGCTTTTTGGAATCAGCGCATCGAGGGGGTTCAGAAAAGTCATCATTTGCCATGTTTTTGGTGAAAAAGTCTGACCATTTTCAATGCTCAAAAAATTTTTCGGCGCCTTTGGCGCCAGAGTTCATAACAACTGATAATGGTCCTGTCAATTGACCCTTTTCTCGGACCCCCCCCCCAAGTTTTGGGGGGCTCTATTGACCTCCCCTCCCCCCGGAGTTGCAAACCCGACTTCCCCCGCCACCGTCAAAGTCGCCGGAACTGGCAGGGCCTGTGAGCAAACTAGGGAAGGGGCATCAACAGCCCAAGCGAACAAAGGCCATGATGTCAGCTTTTCAAATAACCAGCATGGTCCTGACCCCACGCCAGACTGCGACACTTTGTCCACATCGTTGTTGTGTAATGGCTCAGTTCCGCCTCCCCTACCCTTCTCCTTTCTCCGCACTGTCCTCCCTTCCCAACTTCACACGCATCAATTGCTTAGGACTTCACCCACACCCTAACTGGTGCAAAATTGTGATTTCTGTGAAACCTGAGTTCCCTGTGTGAAACAAAAAAGTGGTTACATAATTACATAACGCGTCCCGTGTCAGGGTCCGTATAGCAGGGAAATGCTTGGGTGAGGGGAGCTTAAGTGAGGAGAGCTTGGGTGAGGGGAGCTCTCCGCTGTTGAACAGGCTGAAGAGCCAAGGTGAAAGCACCTCTGCCACAAAAACCATGTGCATCAACAACAATTGCCATTGGGGCTCAAGTTTTCACAGTGGCATGCAATGTTCCCTGGGGTAAGGGGAAAAAAAGTCGGGAAAATCAGGGGTGCAAGCGGTCTCTGTCGTGCAGACACGCCATGGATAGGTACCCAGGGATCCTATTATCCACTCAACCATCAACAGAATCATTGTAGAGACACAACGCAACACCTCAGCAATAAGGCACACTTGTCTTGGTCCACAGAACAAGTTAAAAAAAAACGTAGTGTAGCATCACAAATGCTGACAGGGTGCTCAGATTTAGCAGTTCACTGTGGCGAAATTTCCCCCTGCCCAAATTATGCATGTGAAGGGACCACGAGCATCCCCAACGCCTTGCGCTTCTCGTGTTCCAACGGTGGTGAACTTTGCCGTGGCGACTTTATACCTCAAAATAATCGCCACTTGACCCACCCATCTGTCCACCCACGCACACATGCACCCATCCACACCCCCAAGCACATCTCAGGACAAACGGCCATACTTAGACAGTGTGTGGGACGGCCTGTGCACAACACCGCAATTCGAATAGTCCTCTGACATTGCCACTTCATCTTCAGAAAACAAAACAGTGGCCGCCACAGCACAGAGCACGCATCAACACTACGCACCAAAACACTTACCAACTTACCAAGCCAGGAATTTGGAGGCGTAAAAAATGGGGCGAATTGAGGAAAAAAAGGAGGCAAGTGCAGGAACTAGAGCATCAGAATCATGAACACAATGCGACACATCAACCGGAAAAATGTCATGCAAGCGCTTGCATGACACCTCAAAAAAATATGGAAAACACCCACCCACAAACGGAATGTACAAAAGATTAGTTGCTTGGTTTAAGGAGCTGATGGAGCTCAAGCAAATGCCGATTGCACCTTTGGGGCGCCGTTACAATGCCTTGTCTTGCTTCAGTTCAGAGGTGGAAGGATAATGAAGGACAAGGGCAAGCCATGGGAGAAGACCGAACCAAAAATGGAAGAAACATGGCATGAACCCCCCATTTTCCCAGGACCCCTTTCCCCGTTTGGGCAGAGACTGACCACCTTCGCTTCAGCTCCAAAAAAGATAGTCGCACTCACAGCATTCACCGACGTTCACGGCCAGGCGACTGACACTGATGCCTTGCTTCACCAGCACACAAAACAAGAACATGGCTGCCTCCTCAGAGAGGCTCCTTTGCTGGAGCAAACAGCACAGGAGCTGAGTCAGCCTGCACCCCAAGTGCCCCTAATTGGGCAACAAACTCAGGGGAATGGGGGCCTAATTCTGGCGGCCTCCAGCGGCGGAGGAGGCCATCAGCCTCGAGTAGCAGGCAGCACCCTCTACTTGCAGTCAGCCACACTCAAACGAGTGGGAGGAGTTCGTTGCTGTTTTGGATCATCACTCAATCTTACTGTTGCCGCTGAAGTGCTCGGTCGTACTTGGTCGGTAGTTACTGGATTTCGATGTCAGATGTGATGCAACACAGGACAGAAGGCGGTTTAAGGGTGGCATGGTCGTGCCATATTGGTCCTCAGGTGCCCTGTCGTTGCACCAGCGGACAGAAACCTTGCCTCAAGTGCGAGCTGAGTTCGAGGCCCGGCCACATGCACTAGAGATTCGTGGCTTCCGCCGTGCCAGCTCTCCGAGACACTTTAGCTGCAACTCCAGTGATCCCAATTAAAGTAATCCAGGAAGAAAGAAATGCAACCGAGAGACGCGTGGTGTATGGAATGTGCAATATGATACAGAAGGGTAAGAAGGTGGTGGTGGGGTTCACTGCTGTACATCAGCTAAACAGACAGTTTTGGTTGAAACATCTTGTGAAGCACCGGGTTAGGCTCTGGTTTCACATATCCCGGGGTAAACGGAAGCGAGGTGTACGGGGCATTCTGATCGTTGAAGCGCAGCCTTCGAGGCTTGGGCAATGCAACAGGCTGCCGGGACGGGGCATCGGTGCCTGACTTGGGTGGCGTAGCCATCGGGGTCTTCTGCTGCCGCAAGGCACCGGCCGGACCCCCTGTGGAGAGGTGTGAAGGGTTGTAGGGGCTGCGAAATGGGGTGTGCGAGAGGATCGGCGAGCCCTGTTGTCCGGCCAAGGTAAATGACATAGGCCCCGACATATCTAAGGAGCGGGGCAGGCGGGACTGCTGGACTGGGGTTAGAGGATGGAATAGGTGGGCCTGTTAGCGGAGCACCAGATGGTGAATGAGTAGCAAGCCCTGGCATCGCACACAGTCCAAGGACAATGGGCCCACTTACAGGCAGGGGCTAGCAGACAAGCTTGCCATATTTGCAAATAAATGATCGGCATCCGGAGTAACGTTTTGATGTTGGACGGAGCGTGGGTGTACCAGGGGAAATGCATTGTTGGTAGGTCCAAAAACGCAAAACCCGCACATAGTTGGGCTCAATGTGGGCGGGGGTAGGGGGGGCAGAACGCCACTACATGGCCTCAAAATGCCTTCGCGAACAAGAACGCCCCAAATGGTACTGGTGATGCTGCCAAACAATGTGGCAGGTGGCAGGAAGAGGTCCGTCAAGACTCCCTTTTCGTAGATCGTAAGAGGGTTTGAGATCGTTTTAGGGCTGAAAATGGTGCCAAGGCAGCCAAAATCGACGCAGCACAAATTTCTACAGCCATCAGAAGAGGATCCCCCTGAATCCCTTTTTTGTACATTTGGTCCACAAGGTGTGTCTCATTGGGGACCCCACCCATCGGCTGAATGCATGCATGCACACTCGCGCAGAACGGTTGGGTGAAAGGTTTGGGTGCACAGATGCAGGGGCATGATTGTCCACTGGTGGCTGCAAAGAGGTCAGATATGCCACCACGCCACTTGGCTCCCATCGCGCCTGCCTTCTACGACCATCACCCCCGACAGTTTGTTGGATTCACCATTCGAATCGTAGATCAACTGTGCGCACTTGGGGTGTGGGGATGACTCTCCAATCCAGTCCAGTACATGAGTCACATGAGCAAGCACCAACAGTCCCTCAGACACTTTTGGCATGCTGCGGCATGCTTCCCCCTGCAGCGTGCTGCGGCGCGCTGCAGGCCGTCGAAGGGGGTCGGCCGTTCATCCAAAATAACAGAGGAACCAGAAACTCGTGCCCCGCCCCTCCCAACATGCATTCCGAGGCACCTGGAAGAGACTCAATGACAGCGAGTGGCACCCAAAACCTTCAGAGTTTCATGGCCGCAGGTACGCACGGAAGGTAGTGAGCCTTGCAGCAAAAATGCGAGGGGCACTTCGAGAGGGGGCCTGCTCATCGAATGGGCGCAGGACTCCCAAACACATGTTCCATGTGGCGAGGGGCTGAACGATGAGGCCCCCGGTCCATACCACCCGGTACGCACCAGCAGCATCCCCCACCCGCAGCACGACACACGAAGTTGTTGCGGTGTCATACGGGCCCGGAGGCACCCAGGCATGCCTGCCCTACTGGGCGGGGGCCAGCTACTGTCGTGGCTGCACCTCCCGTGGCACGGCCGAACACGGTGGCCACCGGACCGGCCAGTCCCGTGGGGCAGAAGTGGCGCGCAGCAGGCAGGCCAGTCAAAATTCCATCGATGGTGGCGTATCCCCCCACGTCCCTTGTGTGTTTGTGTACCCCAACCTCTGTAAATTTTTTGCAAAATGACCAGCGCGACGTGGTGGTCGCTGTAAAGGTACGGCATATTGTCCCCCCCCCCCCCCAACACCACCGAAGGAGCCTTCGGGTTGGCTACTTTGGCGCCGTGCTTTCCCCCGCAGCCCAGTCCGGTACCTTCAGCGCCACTGGTCATGTCGGCCCGAGGCCTTGGGCAACTAACTGTCGGGAAAGGCCAGGGGAGGGGGGGGTCGCGTCTGAACCGAGGGGACCCCTGCACCCCGTGTGTTGAGGAGGTTTGGCGAGGGTGTGCAAGACCTTGGATGATCCCAGACGCCAACTTTGTTTTCGGGGGCCTGCGCTTGAACTGGGCGATGGTCCTCCGGTTTATGTTCAGATCGAGACTGACGGGGTTGGGGTTGTAGTTCGGGTCATCTTCGGGGCGAGTGGCTGGCGCCGCCGTGGGAGTGCGGGGGCTTGTGACCGGAGCTGCCACGGCCGGCGCGGCCGAGACAGTCGCGACGGCAGTGCCGGGCTCTGGCATGAGACAAGTGGAAGCGTTGGTCGGTGTCTCCGGCGCCGCGGGGGCGAAGGTGCCGGTCTGCTGCTGCCGCAGGAAAGGGGAGGCGGGGGGCTCGTTCGTGTCCTCCAACTTCGTGAACACGGTGGCGCTTTGGTGCCGGACGGTGCGCAGCTTCTTGCCCCCAAACCACGTGGTCAGGCCGTAGTCGTGATGCACCACGAGGGTCCGTCCCATGGTGCTCTTCTTGCGTCCCTCGCGTCGGAACATCATCGCGGCCGAGGGCGCCGCACGCGCTTACGATACCAACCTCTCAGTCATTCTCCGCAAATCTGCACACCGCCCCGGACCTAATCCCCAAATAGGGTGAAGAACATGTAAATACGGCCTAAAACATGCTTTACATAGTTTGGATGGTCATTTTAGGTGATCACAATATCAAAAAAACAAGTTTCGAAAACTTCGATTTTTGAGCTGCCTAGGGTGAAAAATTGCATAAGCAGGTTGTGTACCAAACCCATGTCCTGCAGCGGCTGAGGGCACTGACGGGGACCTACGTCGTGAGGGTACGGCGTGCACGGGTCTTGCGTGTGTGCGCGCGCGCATTTGTGTGCGCGAAGCTGTGTGAAGCCCAAGACAAATTAAAGCATGCTCAAACTGCGACGTACAATAACCTAGCTTCCTACTCATCAGCTGTGTGTGTGTGTGTGTGTGTGTGTGTGTGTGTGTGTGTGTGTGTGTGTGTGGTGCAGGCGCGGCTGTGGGTGCGGGTGATGGCATGTGCCAGTGCACGTGCAGGACTGTTGCGGATGAAAGATTTTGTGTAGGCAGCTCCTGAGCGCTACCAAAATCCCAAGTATGCGCTGATGACTGACGTGTGAGCGCTGAAAGCTGATGACACGCGCGTGAGTGCTGACGACTATCATGCGGGCACTGTGAGGTGGAGCTGGCATGTGGTGGAACAGGACACTCAGAATTTTTGGCAGCATGTGCTGCCGATTGTATGTTCTGTTTTGTTGGCTGCCAAGCTTTTGGCTTGAGTGCAGCACTCTTGTGTGCTGCCTAGGCCGGATGTTAGAACAGAAGTTTTTCAGTTGTTGCTTTTGCTACTGTGGCAAGGTAGGACAGCAGGTGAGTGTCTGTTGATCAGAAAAATGTGGCTTTTCATACCACTCCCCTCCCAACACCAAAGCACCACAGAGTTGCTTTAGCCTCACAACTACAGACGAAACACGAAAAACAGTTTTGGCACTGTACCAAGTGCAGCGATTGCATTGGTGCCACATTTTACAATAAAATGGCAACAAAAATGAAAAAAAACCATGCTTGGTGCCTGCAGTTTTCACCATTAAGGCCAAACCTTGCAAAAATGAAATCTCGAGACAAATGTGTCGGGGTGCAATGTTCAAAATCTTATGACTTTCGGAGTCTAAGGCCAAGTTCTTGCACTGCGTGCGCAGTGCGCACGCAGAGGCTGGGATACTCACCCAAGAATACCCGTCACCTGACTAGTAGCACGGCGAAGCAGCAAGGCCCACATGAGAACAACGAAAGTGCCTTCAACTTGGTAATCAACTGTCGTTATGAACAAGCCACTCAGCCTTGTAAAGTACAACTATGCAAGGGCATGCAAGATGCACACCCCAACTCAAGGGGCCACACCAAAGCGTGGATTGCAAGTCCCTAACCCCAACTCAAGGGGCCACGCAACAAAGCGTGGATTGTGAGTCCCTAACCCCAACTCAAGGGACCACACAACAAAGTGTGGATTGGATAATTGGCCCGGTTTCCTCAATAGCACCGGAAGGTTGAAGGCCCAAAAAACGCTCCCTCAAAGATGCCCGGCGCGCAACCCGTGCACTAACGCCCATGCGGGGGAGGAAATAGGGGGAAATGGTTGAAAATGGGCAAAAATGGTTGACAAATCAAATATGCCACATCCTAAATCCTTAGGAAGCTAAAAAAAAAAACCCTGGTACGGAACCAAAAACTTCAAAAAACCAAAAACAGCTGCACTTTCGTCGACACATTATGTGAGCCCTGGGGGGAGACTCTACACTGCATACACACCACGTGCTCAAGAGGGTAGCAATAAGACCGCCCCAACATGGGTTTAACATGGACCTACGGGTAGGCACGCTGCAGACACGACTCACTACAAATCCATCTTGTGGTAGGCCCAGGTCCCCCGTATCATCCACCCAATGATGGCATCCTTGCTCGCTGACTTATGGTGTGTGTTCTTTGACATGCAATGTGTCCCATCCCTTCCTAGATTTCGCTTGTTGCTCAAGTTGCATTGGTGTCTAAGCCTAGATATCAACGGGTGCCTTGAGCCTTTCGTTGCGTTGGTAAATTGGAATTGTGTGTTCCGTTTTGAAGGCCCTGGTGGGCAAAATTTTACGCGAAGCTCTGTTGCGTGTGTGACGCTTTCGACACCCCCTTGTGTGACACAATAGATCTCCTAGTGCACCTATATTGCAGAGGGGCTATCTTTCAAATGTAATGTGACTTCTTTGTACACGAGAATTACATGGACCCCCCATTTGTTTGGTGGTGTGATGGTTTCCTTGCGTCCGCTTTGCTTGTCACAGGTGTTGATATGCACCCGGTTGTTGGCATCATCATTTGCCGCTAACACTGGTGTGTGTACGCCTGAGCACCTCAGTGTCATACGGAGGACAATCTACCGAAGCATCTCACATTGCAAAAGATCCAGGGAAATGTGGTTCTACCAGTACGTCAAGCTTAGGGTTGTGGGGCTGTGGGGCTGTAGGATCGTGGGGCTGTGGGGCTGTGTTTTGAGGCTGGCGGGCTGTGGGGGTGGAACTGTGGGGCTGTGGAACTGTGGGGCTGTGGAACTGTGGACTTTTGGTGCTGTAGGGGCTGAGGGGCTGCAAGACTGTCAAAGCCACTCTCACCACAGACAAAACTGGGCAGGTCAGAGTGTGTGATTTTTCAGCCCAGCACTGCAGATGTTCAAAGATCTCAATCTCAGGTTCAGTTCAGCACTGCAGCGTACCAGCGTTGTTTGTTCACGCAGTTTGTGTCCCAACCACTCCCCCATTGTGTGTCTGCTTTTTGGCAGTGCTGTAGTGCAGTGTGTGCAGCGCTTTGTAGCTGCAAAGCTGCGGGCTATTGTTGGGTGTACATTTTATTCTATTTGAAAGCCCTACATGTGACAGAAAATGTATTCAATTATTTTCCGTGCCCGCCCCCGTCCCATAACTCTGGTTCTTCTTGTTTCTGTTTCTGTTTCTGTGGGATTTGGCCTGAAGGTACTTGCTTCTGCTAGTGCGGAGCAGTAGGGAAATGCATGTCACTTGCCCCACTCTCTGCCATTTTGTTCCGCCCCAGCCGGCGAACCGTCCATTTCATCGCCGCAACGCCTTGTGCCCCCCCCAAAAATGCTTTTTTGAAACGCCCCACCAGCTTTGTGCCCCCTCAAGTGCATTGTTGGAGAAAGATGCATGCACCGCGCACACTGCGCGTGCACCGCACACACCGGCGAGGAAATGCGTTTTTCACCAGCCCATTGCTGGATATTTCCGGTATTTTCAGGGGAGCAGGGATGCGGTGGCCTAAGGGGTTAGCATACAACAACGGGGGCCTCCACTCTACCTCCTCATCATCATGACAGCTATCGAAATCTGGCTTGAAATGCTATCCTGCAGCCATGGCACACGGACTCACCAGGGGGGGGGGGGGTAGGATGGTGGTGAGGTGCAGAAAAAAGCACAAGGGGAAAAGAAATGTTGTCCGCACATGTCGAAAACGCACGCATCGCGCGTGCGTCTTTCTCTTGGGCTTGGAGCTTTGCTGGGAATTTGAGTGTTACCTGAGACACCAGCGTCACAAGAGGCCTGGCCAGAAGGCGTTCAAGTGCCCCGCAGGCCGCAAAAGAGGCCCATTGAGGATGCCGCCGGCAACAACACTCCCCTCCCCAATTTTTTTGGACATTTTCATTGTTTTGTATTCCAACGCTGGTGAGCACAGGCTGAAGGCATGTGTCGGTGCATAAGCCTGTATGATGCAGAAGAGCTATACCCTGTACACACTTTGTGTGCTCCAACGCCACACATTACACAGTTTTTGGTCTAAACGTTTCAGGGAAAGCCTCTTGGCAAAAAAGCTGAAAACAGAAAAACAGACCCTCCAAACAGAATTAATCACCACCCAACAAGATGAAAACCAATGAACTGAGGGGCAGCACTTACACTGCACGTGCCTTATAGGGTGATTACCCTGGGAACGGTCGGGTTATAGGGCAATTTTTACCCGGTACACACTTACTTTCCTAGTTTTGTATAAGCCTCCTAGACTTCATGTCCAGAGCTACCGTCACCTGGGGAAGCCCTAAAGTAAAGAAGAAACTTACCACCTGCCCCAAACACCATATCTGCAGAGCACACAACACAACACCAAATCTCGTAACTCAAATTGCACTCCCCCCTCGTCCTCCACCTATGTGCAACAGTCCCCTTGCATGCCTGGGGGAGCAGTAGTCAAGTGACAGTCCCCACCCCCCTGTAGGGACAGTGCCATCACTAAACACGAAGGTTGGCATGCAGGAAAACCGAGGCACAAGTATCACGAAGGCACAACACAAATGCATGGTCAAGAACATAAATCATCCCAGCTGCATACCCCGGTGGCCATTGATGATGAGCCCAACGCCCTTGACTGGCACGCAATTGTGGTGCACAGTCTCACCCAACCGCTGGTATGTGATACATTGGTATGCACCACCACGTGCAAAAGGCCATCAACCTTGGCGACTATAAATCCCCTTGGTTGAGCGGGTGAAATGAACAACCGTCCCCGCACGGAATGTGGAAGTGCTGGCAGATTCCATGGCAGTGAAACTGACTCAATAAAGTGCCCTACGGTATCAGGGATTCCAAAGCAGAAAGCACTCAAGTGGCTGCATAACCGCTACTGTACCGGGGATACCAAGGCAGAGAGCACTGAACTGCCTATGTAACCTTGCTGTATTGGGGACTCCAAAAGAGAGGACTGAATCATCATCAGGGTGCTTTTGTTGGCAAGAATCTACTGCCTGAAGAAGAAAAGAGTAACCCGGCCAGGTACTTCATTTTGCTGTTCCCCAGAGACACCTTCTGTTTGCTGTAACCCAAGGACGTTTTTTTTTTGTGATGAAATTTGAGTAAAAAGCGCAACCCGGATACTTTTTTTTTGCTCTGACCAGATTGCGCGGGTGCTAGTGCTATGGGGCCTTAGGCGCTATGGGAGGGTGAGCTATCTCGAGAAAATGACTGATGAGGTTGGAGGGATTGTAAGGGGGGTACTATTGCAAGAAAGACAGTGCTGAGACAGTGGGAGGAAAGGGAGGGCCTAGGAAAGGGAGGATTGGGCAGTGGAGGGTATTGAAGTGGGGAGCTACTGGGAGGAAGGCAATGGGGAAATGAAAGACCTGCACAGCTGCACAGCTGCATACCTGTGGGGTTACTAACCCCTAGGAGCCCGTGGGCTTATTTCCTTTTTGCAAAAACTTGCAAAAAAAAGTGAAATGATGTAACTCGGTATTGTTTACCATCCCTCTGACTGATCCATCAGCCCCATCCTCCCAACAGCCCACCCTATTTCCTACTTTCCAATCACCCTTTGTTTACTTGAGGGTTGGGAACCCACAAGGATGTGGGCAGTCTCACCCAACAATCCCCAGCTCACCTGGCTTGTGATGGGTTCCGCTGTCCCCTGGGGGGTTTTCTGGCTGGCACGTGGGGAGCGGGACTACTGTTGGGTGGCCATGCCCATTTTGTTGGTTGGTTATTGGATGGATGGTGCTGCTGGGGTGTCATTGGCAGTTCATAAATACTAATATAGGCGTGCTGCAAGCTGTCCTCGATTGGTTGATTTTGGTCATGCTTGCCCCCAACCAGGGACCAACTAGATTGCAGTTGGCCCACCCATGATCACATGCACAGCCAAACCAGGCTTGTTCTCGATTCTCCCTGAGAAATAGTATCTTCCTAAACTTTGGCAGCAGCTTGCCAGTCTTGGAATTGCTGCCAATGTTGTCTATACTGCTTCCCAAATCCTCCTTCTCCAACCCTTTGTGCGTCTTTTAACTGCCCTCGTTCGGTTGCTGCTTCACCCCACATGGACACCCCCTTCGAAATGGTAACCCTTTGGAACCCAATGGGTCCAGCCAACATGTATGTCTCAGTGCTGTAGAAGCCCATAATCAACGCTCCCATGTCACAACACTGCAAGCTATTTGTACCTCGTGATGGAGGGACATATTTTCGTCGCGTTAGGGATGATCAGGGCGTATGATCCATACTCAGCTCCTAGGGTTGTGGTGCAATCCCAAGGTCCACTGATACCCGGTTTACACTCTATGCCCTACCCTTTCTCGGGTGACGTCTGAAATGGTTCATATTTGCGCCACTCGTTGTGTTTCGTGAAAATCTTTTTACAACCATTCGTTCAAGTGCATCCACAGCTTTGTCTGCAGTTTCGGCTCCCCCTTGCACCCTACATATCATGTTGCATGGTGTCCCTTACTTTCCAAACACAGCTCATCTTTTATGCTTGTACTCTGAGGAGATGGCGGGGGAGGTGCCCATTGCACACGCCTTTTACACTATTTCACGGGCCTGCCTGAAAAGAGCTCTGGGGTGTATGCAGCGGGTTTCATCTGCCTTATCCACAAACAAACCATATTTCTTTGCACCACTCACATTGCCCGTGTCATCTTTGGACCTTGCCCAATGCATGTTATAGAAGCACCCCCGTCCCAAAGTCCAATCCCAGTCCCACAATCTACAATTCAAATTTTTTTCTGCCGAAATGAACACATCATACCCTGCACTTCTCTGTGTCATGCAGCTTGCAGTCAGTGGGGCCTGACAGCTGACCTTCCTCATGGGGCAGCTGCCGATGTTGACGGGATGATGGCCCTGTTTGTGGGCCATAGCCAGGGCTACGCCAGGGGTCAGGGGCAGTGGCAGTGGCAGTAGCAGGAGCAGAAGTGGAGGCAGTGATAGGGGGGCCAGAGGAGGCGCAGAGCAGGGGCAGGGGCATTGCCAACCAACACATGAAGCACTGCAACGTTGCAAAGCCCCGTCTGAGGCAGAGCCCAATCAGCCATGAAAATGTGTGGGAAACGGGGACTGGCAGGAGGATGACTTACAGTCAGACTTAACGACTGCAACAAAGCACACCATTGTCTGAATGAAACTTTGGGCAGGGCCATAGGACTCCAGGCACAAATGAGCATCAACATGTGTGCCCTTGGGGAATACTCGCAGGCACCGGTATTTTTTTCTTTTGGAGGGGGTGATAAAAGCTGGTCGGTTATCATGCAGTACCACAAGTGTCCCACACCACGTCCTTTATGTGCCTTGCTCATGTGGCGATTTGTGAGGGGGCGTGGGGGGTGATCTGGTGGGTGCAAGTGGGGCATTTGTCCCACTGCCCACGATTGCAGCCTTCTGGCTCCTGGTGTCCACGCCCCTGCCAGTGCCGACAGAATTCATGTTCAGTGGTTCCCTGTGAAGTTTGGACTGTGAAGTTTGCACGGCGCTCCCCACCACGTCTGAGGACTGTAGGAATTGCAACGCAGGGGCGGAGGTTCCGGTTCACCTGAGTGCGTGTGTAGGGGGGGGCGGGTTGCCACAAGGTGTGTGGGGGGGGGGGGGGGGGTAGGGGGGAGGTGCATTCTGAGGGTTTAGGGGGATGTTGAGGGCACGTCTACGGGGCCCTACTCTGTGCAGACGAGATGAACAAAACAGGGTGCCGCTACACAACAGAGGCTTTCACAGGGTCTGAATATCCAGTGAAGCCCCCATACCCAGGGTCAGGGCAGGACGCAGGACCCTGGATCTTAACAAAGCCCACGGTATGGGAGCTGCGATGGACTGGAATGTGTTTTGGAGATTGGGTTGCAGCAATAGACATTGCAATAGTTGGGGCTGTTGGCCCAACAGGCTTATAAAATACGCAGCCTTCCGTTCCTCCGGCGCCAAGACGGCCTCCATGCTTCCATTTGTGGTATTCAGTTGTCGCGGGTGCCCCATGTCCACCAGAAGCAAATGCAACGAGCCTGCTTGCACTGGGACGTGGGACGGGTATGATGTGATGACAGGGAGGATGCAGACAGGCAGTACAATTGTGCCAGTGGAACGGCACACCGGCACACCAGCAACATCTGGAGGGGCATGACAGCACCACAATGCTGCTGGTGTGGCTGAGTGCGCTTGTTTTGGCATCAGCAAAAACAGTACATGGCTCGACTGCTGCATCCGATGCTGCTATTTACATACCACTTATGGCAAGCCTGCCCCGCCACCTCTGCCCATGCATGCTCACATGCGAGACCCGGAGCAGTGCACCATATGCGCAACGTGCAATGTGAAAAGACCCCGTTCGGCATGACTGAGGAGCAAAGCTCAAATGCCAATCACCATGCAGAGGAGACCAACCTGCCGCCTTGAGGAGGGGTGGAGCCCCATTGTTTGGGCCGTTCAACATCCTTTGGGGCTGAAGTGTTCGCAGCAGTATGCCCTTTTCAACTGCACCCAAGAAATCACCGCCTTGGCTATCAGAATGAAGGTTGAAAGACAATGGTAACATTTGTTCCATGGGACAGACTTCATATCTCCCACATGGGGCCCCACCAATCATCTTCTGACATCCCTTGATCCCAAGTTTCCATCCTGCTGACAAGACACATTCCCAAAAACACCAGGTGCATCATGAATTGCAATGTGCGCACCCCATGCAAGCCCCATAAGTGGTGCATTGTGATAACCAGCACGAACATGTGTGCACACACAAGATAATTGTGCAACCATTGATACCCATTGTAAGCGTATTTTCATGGAGAATGCTGTTCCAATCAACTGGTGCTGTCAATCTTCCCCCAGGATGTACCCGCCCCCCCCTTGTGTGAGCTACACAAAAGTCCGAAATCAATACACTCCCTACGCCTACTGTAGCTTGGACAAGGGCGTAGCTTATGCGCAACATATACAACTACCGACAACACAAGTGAGTGAGTGCATGTATGAGTGCATCTTAACCTCCACCCACGTTCCCAAAGGCATGCAAACACAAGAGATTGTTGATAACGCGAAATTTCAGGTTCACACCCATGTTCTCACAAGCAATGAAGCATGAGAAGACTACAAATGTTTGGCTTGGAAACCCTTCTGGTGATGATACACCATGGATGCAGAACAACTGCACATGGTCACCAATTGAAGATGCCTTTGCCCAGGTTTAGGGGCTGGTTTGGGCTCCGGCAACTTCAATTTCTTGGGAACAAACTTGCTTTGCATGTGGTCTCTTGTAAAGTACAACTTCCCATCAAAGAAATGGGCCATTCTCCACACACCTCGGGCAGCCTTAGCCCAAAAAAGGTCAGTGGAATTATCATCGAATACACTAGAATCATTACTTGAGGAACAGAGCTCAGAAATGCAACCATACTCATCGCTATCCATCCTAGAATCAGAATCAAAACTTGAATCAAAATTAGAATTAGCAAAATAGTTCAAATCCTCAAGCTCCGACAACTTCATCCCTTTGGGGAAATAAGCGGCATGGCATGCAGCCCTAATATCACCCTCGGCGATTGCATTAAATGCCTCCAAAACCCACGTGGCAATCTCCTTGCGCGAAGGGACGGGGACAAGCCCGTGTCTCTGTTTGTTCCCCATCAATTTAACTTTCATCCACTTTGCATAGCTCTCCTCGAAAGAGGATTTGAATGCCCTATTGACCACTTTTGTATCACATCCTTGAATGTATGGTGTATAGTTCGGGGCAGTGATGTAAAGCCACAATTTGGCATTCTTAAAAGCAAGGGCAACAGACGCATGCATATGGGCAGGGGCCCATCTGCCGTAAAAACACATTGCTCACCCTCTTGCAAAAGAATGGCATCTCGCAAAGTCTCCTTAATAATAAATAGCATGGCTGCCTCATTGGTCTTACCTTTTTTGGTGACCATTTGGACCGTGTGCCTTGCGTTTCAAAGCGGAAACCCCTTTTTTGATTTTACCTTGCAGTTCACCTTTCCAAATTAACACCAGTTTTAGCTTCACAACCCGTCCACATCAAACTAAACAAAAAATACCTTCGCGCTAGCAGGAGGACATGATCTTCACTTGCACGGCGGGAGGAACTCACCCTCCGTACAAAAAACCTTCGCCTCTGGCGGAACGTGGCCCACCAATCCTCCAAATGAGATGCAGTGAGTGCATGGATGGTAGCACTCACTTCGTTGGCCTTCTTGATCATCATCTTCTTTGCAACCAGAATTTGGTGCTTCCGGCGGCGGATGAGCCATTGGCGAAGGGTGCCCTCGGTTTGATGATAACGAGAGTGTTTCTCTGAGTGGAGCGTCCTTCGGTGCCCACCCTTCATGTGGGCCATCTTCTTCAACTCCTCCTCTTGCTCTTCCCATTCCACAATGTTCTAGGGCGAATGCACGTGATACTTTTTGGCTGCACAGCGTAGCCCATGCTGTGTGGCATATTTGATGATCTCCACTTTTTCGCTCGCACGTCGAAAACGACGAAGGGGGGTGGCCGCGACCTCCGCCTTTGTGCACCGTTGGCCGGACATTACGTTGGTGCAATCTATGGAAACGGCCTCCATGCACCGGTATTTGGTGGGGGGCTCAACATCATCCTCATCATCCTCGTCATTAGAGCGGGGTCAAATGAAGAAATCCTTCATTGTGAGTTGCCCCATTGCGGCAGCCCCAAGGGGGACCTTCGCGGTGTGCCTTGGCTTTGGACAAGGCCGAGCCACCACCTCTGGTTAAGGAGGAACTTCAGCAGCAGGGGAAGGTGATGGCGGTGTGCCTAGCTTGGGGGAAGGGGACGGGGACCACATGAAGAACTCGATTTTTTGAAGGGGGGGCACAGGGGTGTGTGACCACCTGCCCACCCTTCATGTACTCCAACACGGCGAACAGTTCCCGCTTCTCTGCTGCTCCCTTCTTTGTGGCACCCACACGCTCACCGGTGGAACGTGTGAAAATGACTGGATGCCCGGGTTCAAAAAGAGAGGCCTGCATGGTGAGCTGGTACAAGAAATGGGAATATATTGCACAAATATCCCTAAAATCAGAGTTGTGTGGGTTCAAGTAGGCAAACACTCACAACAAATGTGTCCATGACTCCATGTAGCCGACAAAAGTGTAACTGAAACCATGTCTTATGTGGATGCACTATATTTGGTACCGAATTAAAAGTCAGCACCAAATTATTACGATCCATACGCCTACTGTAGCTTAGACAAGGGCGTAGCTTATACAAGGTGGGGGCAGGGTAGTGCACAGATACCCAAGGCAGCGCAAAGCGCACTGTGTGCAGTGGATACACGATGTTCCCAACAACCCGTCACGGGGGAAGGGGAGGGGGGGCATGGGGCCCTCTTCCGCTGCAATCCCATGCCACCATTCCTGTCCGTCGAAAATCCAGTGGCCGGGGGGTTTTCAGGGGGCTGTTGCAGGGAGGCCGGAGGAACGGGGGTGTTGAGGTATGGGAAGGGGAGGGCGGGTGGGCAGGGAAGGGGGTGGGGTGAACAGTCTTGGGGAAAAGGGGAGACACAACATGAAGCAATCATCACCGTCAGTCTGCACAGTCACAAAGATGCAACCAGGAAACAAAAGGAGTGACCAGGACCCACCAATGGTCAGTGTGTTCACAGGGCAGGGTCTTCAAAGAAATTCTTCCGGCGCCTTCGGTACTAAAGGCCTTTACTTGCCTGACTTCAGTCGGGGCGGGGAGGGGTCGTGTAAAAGGACCGCGCAGTTGCCCAGGGGGTTTGCTGCACAGCGACTGGTGCATGCAACAGAGGCATGTCAGCAGGCGAGGGCAGCAAAAAGGCTTGTCAGTGGTACCTTTCTGTTGGAAGACAGAATGTGTGTGTGCCCAAGTCTACGCGCCCTGATGGGCTCCTACACAGCCCAGCAACGGGAGGCAAATTGATCTCGTCAAGCTGAAACGTCTGCTGTACTGGTCTGCACAGTGAGAAAGGGCACGCCCCCCCCCCTTCCCCCGTCGTGAACCCGGTTTTCACAAAGGACTGTATGTGGTTCCCTGACGGTCTGTGCAAGTGCGGTACCATTGGTTCGTTCCAGTCTCAGACCCCATCAATGCCCTGGAGATCGGCGCACTGAAAGTGAACCGCATCCTGCACAATGGGCATACCTCTCACAGGACGGATGGAAGCGAGTGCTTGGGCCGGACAAACGCTCTGAAGCTGCACGCAACTTCCCGTTCCCCAATCCCCGGCCCCTGGTCCCCCCTCCCCCGCTGCACAACACTGCCCCTGGCGGCCCTGTGTGGGCGTCAAGATCCAGCCATTGATTGTTCACTGCCTGACACTTGCAGGCGTATGTTTGGTTACCCCTGGGGAGGGGGGGGTGGGTCGTTTGGAGCCCTGAGTGGCCGGAGATGGGCCACGCACACACCCCAGAACCAAACCCTACTGTGACAGTGACGCTGCTGAATCATGCAACCGTGAGAAGCAGTCATCATGGGATACAGGGGACCCCCAAATGTCGCGGACGGCGCGGCAGCCCCTTCCTCCGAACTCAAGCCACCGTGGATCCCCCACGCGCGCGAGGGCTGGGGAGCAGGTGCAGAGGTTTTTGGTGGGATGGGATGGGCTGGGGTCTGTCCTGGGCCCTGGGGTGACTGACTGAGGGGCAGTAAAACCGTGTGTGCGATGCGTTGGCCAGTGCTGTCCATTATCAACATCCCTTCCCCCCCAAAAAGACAGCCTCTCGAGACTATCAGGAGTAGCCCGTTTGATGACTCGCCGTTCCGGGGACCCGTGGAGGGCACTGGCTCAGGGCGAAATCACCGCAGCCCCCCCTCCCTCCCGTGAGGCAGCGAGTGTGGGGCAACGGCCCATTGCTTGGTGGATGTGTGGGTGTTTGCTGCAGAGCAAGGCTGGCGGCGGGTGCTCTGCGCCCGCTATCACGTGGGTGCACCAAGTCGTCCCTGTAAGTTGACGAAGTATCTTCGGGGTGACGTCTGACTGACGTCGCCAACATCACGAAGGGGCAGGGGCAGCCGCACCCAAAGGGTCCCGTCGCATTCAGGCGTGCGCACGCGGACACAGGCCAACCCCCTCCCCCGCCCGCTCGGGGCAGGGGGTCCGCCACACTGAGCCCAAGCCCGCCGCCCCTCGGCACGTTCTGCCGAGCCCTCACCGCGCCTTTGCAATGCCCCCGGCGCAACGGCGGCTCCAAAATGGCCCACGATCGCCCGAGGGCGGCCCTCTTGCCCTTGTGCGTCCACGCCTCCGCGCACTCACATGGGGACCGGGCCCATCCCGGGGGCCATGCCGGCGCCCGGGACGATGGCGGCGGGGGCGAAGTTGACGACGGTGGTCAAGAACCACTCCAAAATGCTGAAGGGCAGGCAGATGACGTTCAGGGGGAACGGCAGACGGAACCGGGTCGACACCTGCCACCAGAAGCCGACGAACGCGACGGCCATGCTGACGGCCTGGAACGTCAGCGGCGACGCGTCGGCCGGGATGTACTTCTGTTCGATGAGGTAGTGCCGCGTGGAGTCTGTCAAGAGCTTGGCGCCGCGCAGGCTGCTCTGAGGGAAGTGGCGGGAATGTGGGGGCAGGGGCTGGAGTGGAGGGCTGGGGGCCGCTTTTCGGGGTTGGGTGTGGGGAGGATGGAGGCTCGGGGTGGGTGGTGGTGGTAGGCGGGGGGGTCGGTCAGGGGGCAGAGGGGATGTGGGACGGGGGGGTCGTGGGGCAGGGATGTATTAGAGGAGGGATAGGGGGGGGGGGGGGCGAGGAAGAAACCCCCTCCTCCTATGGTCTCTGGTCTAAAGACCAGAGGAAATCTAAAGTAATGCCAAGGAAGTTTTTGTGACCGGCCAAACAGCACTTTTCGGACAACTTACCTCCAGAAAATAGCACTAAAAATATCTGGGCTGGGCGACGCATTGGAAGAGGGGGGGGGGGGCACTCCTCCTATGGTTATCAGGCATTCCAATACATCCCTGGGGGGCGGGGGGGGCGTAAACACCTAATGAAGGCGAGCTAAGCGAAGGTGTGGTAGCCAGGGTACCCAACAGCTTTTATGGACCCCCTCCCGCTTTGGCGGTGGGCTATCAAGCAAGAACCACGGCTTCCAACCCCCCCCCCCCCCACCCCCCTAGGCCCAGGGCAGCAACTGCTGCTGTTTTACACAATGGGAACAGCAGAAGCAGAGGCAAACACCAGCATTGGTGACCCACAATGCCCGCTCGAAACTGTTCTACCAATCCCCTCCAACCGACTTCGCAATTGCGCCTGCCACCCGACTGCGAGTCCCCTGCCCTTCCAATGCATTGGTGGCCTTGGCAGTAAGCATCCTACATGCACATGGTCGCTGCCGCTGGGGCATCAACACGGCGCATCGGCAGCATGAGCAAGCCCAATTGCAGAGGGCAGTGCATGCACCCCATCCTTGGTGCGGGACTGAGCGGAGAGAGTGGATGCAGAAAAAGGGGCCATGCAGCCTGCCCTTTGAGCGCTGAAATCTGATGGGGCCTCTATCTGCATCCTGAGTGCCCACTATGCTTCCTACAGCCGCACACTGAGGGCTCCGTGCTGTGCACACACTCTCGTGTGCAGTCATACCTCGGACGTTGAAAGAATTCAGATGCACAATAGTACAGGACACAGGTGCAATAGCAGCAATACCTAGAGAAGACTAGTGTTCTGGAGTGGGTTCAACTCAGGGGATTGCTGAGTGATACTGGGTGGGGCGGGGGGGGGGCTATTCTGACCTTCCTGGGATTTTGGAGACGCACCCACCCACGAGCTCAGAAACATTGTCGTCAGGGGAAAAAATAAAATTTACTGTAGGAGCGCGAAATGGAGGCCGATTTTAGGTACACAACTTGTTTTGTGCCCCCAGTATAGTATTGACTGACCATTAAGCAATCCCGTGTTTCAACTGCAACATCTAAGCTAATTGCAGTCCACTATGAAATCCTTGCAATTGATGTTGATGAAGCGGGAGCAGTTGGTTGACAGCAACTGGGCATCAGTCCACTGCATGGTGAGCAAACAATAGCTGTGGGCCACACCCAGGGCCAAACACCCAGTGCTTCATACCCAATGCTGCACACTCCAAGACCTTTGGGGTAAGCAACAACCCGAGTGCCACAAAGCCGGTAGTGTGGGTGGTGAGTGGCAAGCGGCCGCTTGTACCCCCTTCCCTGGTTGCTGACCGGGGATTTTGTCCTCTCGAGAGAAAACCCATCGCCGGTTCCCGAATGGGGGATTTCTGTCCTCAACACACCAGGAATGGAACCTTGGTCTTTCAAAATGAGGTCACACAGAGGACCTTAAACAGTGACAGTTAAAAAGGCAGGGTTCAATACCCAGTACACAGCATACATAGGCTGACCCCCCCATCCTAGTTCTCTTGGCAGGTGCCTGTTTTAAATCCAACCACTTTGCTCATGGTATATCGGGGGTAGTCTTTTGGAGGATACCTACGAGTTCCCACTGATGACAACCAATATAGGAGTCAGTGGCACACATATTGCCTGGGTTCATCAATGTATGGCTGACCTATCTGCATTGAACACTTTTTGGAGCAAGCAGGTCTTGCACTCTAGCTAGTTGTGCAAGGTTCTTGGTTGATGTTCTTCTAAATTCTGCAGATTTTGAACAGGCATTTGGTATTGCCGGATGCAAGTACTGCTGTTGCCCCTCCAAACGATTCATGCAGCACTAGATTGTTGCTGATGTGCAATTGCGGCATGGAAGGGCGGTTCTAATGTTGGCCGGAGCACATTGCTTTTATTTGCCATCCAATCCGTTGTGCATTCTATAGGTGAAGTGATGGAGGGATTAATGGGTGATGGCATGTTTTCGCCTTTCACATTGAATGTCTTCAACAATTGTTGGGTGTTTGTGAGCCAAATTCAGGCAGGGATAGATGTTATATTCACGCGCTTGTTTTTCCTGGGTGTGTCGGAGGGTGTGTTGGGGGGGGTGGGGGACTGAGTACCCTACAGATCCCTTAGAAAAATCCACATGACGGGCTGATGGGTTTGAGGAGGCCGGTTCCTGATGGGGCGGAAATTGTCCTCTGGGAGAAAACTCCCTCCCCGGGTCCCGAACGGGGGATCCTGTCCTCGAGGACAGGATCCCCCGTTCGGGAACCAGGGAGGGGGGTTCTCCCAGCAGGCGTCCTCGTCATTTTGAAAACCCGGGTTCGATTCTTGGTATTGTCGAGGAAATCAGAAATCAGAAATCCCCCGTTCGGGAACTGGGCAGGGGTTTTCTCCTGGGGGACAATTTTCCCCTGTTCGGGAACTGGGGAGGGGGCTCCTCCCTGGGGATCCCCAATCTGGGAACCGTACAGGGGGGGTCTGAAGGGGTCCACCAGCAGCCATCATTTCCCCAGATGGGGAATTGGTATAGGGCTGGTTCCTGAAGGGGGGATTTTTGTCCTCGACATTCACGGGTTCGATGGGGATGACCGGGTGTGTGGTTCTCTGCTGCTGCTCTGCTGCTTGTTGCTGCTCTGTATTTGCGTGGTGACGCTGGGCCTGGCAGGTAGATGGGGGCCTCCTGGATGGGGTGTGTGGCTCTGCCCAACTTCTTATCCCACACAACCTTGCCAGGTTGAGGCTGGGGGGACCACCCCACCAGGGGAGGCATGGCAGAAAGCGTGTGGACCGTCAAGGTTGCACGCGGGGCGGGGGTTCATTCTGTTGGGACTGTCTTGGCAGCATCCCTGTCCTGGAATGCCTTGGTCTTCGGCCTGGGGCAGCGGAGTAAGACCATGTGGGGTAGGAGATTCCAGAATGCTGGTGGAGTGCCTTCGGCACACTGCTAGTTAGGGCAGGGGGGTTTGTCTGGGGATGTTTAGTTGTTGGGAGGCCCTGGGGCCAACCACGCAGTCTCTCCACCAAGGTCAACTGCCCTCTACCATGCAAGCACATGCAAACACCAGCACTTAACCCCCCCCCCCCCCCGAGTTATGACAGATAGCCGGGTGGTGGTTCGCTGCGGGACTGGTTCCACTGTCTCCCCGTGGCTCCACCTTGACGCAGTGATGTCTGTCCTGAATTCTTAAGACGAAGGCAAAAGTGCAAACAGCAGTATTGGTGCCGAAAAAAAAAAGCGCCATACAAACCTGCCATTGGGCTGGTTTGTGTAACCATCAATATGTCGATCCCTCACTGCCCCTATTGACGTGTCACATCTGGTGAATGTCACAGGCTCGGCTACGCAGGGTCCTATTGTTCTGCGTTGTAATGCAATCCGCTGCTGCATATTGGTGTATTTGAGCTTGTACCGTGTTCTTAGTGCCATAATTTCTGACCACCAGCAGGAGGTTTTCCACTAGCATCCTCATGTTCTGATGACGGAGGCATTTCATCTTCTTGTAAATTAGCTTCTGCAGTGGCACATTGTGGAGGTGTATTTTGCTTAACGAAATTTGCCATCGTAAACAGAATTGGGTTGCACAGAAATGAAACAAATGGTGATGCACAAAAAATGCACTGGAGTGCACCCCCTGTGTGACATTCCGTCTGGTTGTTGCTCCTTTATGGGGCCCTGGACGGTCACCCGTTCTTCCCCTTCGCATGTTGCGTCGGGTCGCTGCGCTGCGGCCAGTGCTCTTGCTGGTGTCGTTTCCGCGTTCGCAGAGCCCAGTAGTTGGTGTGTTGGGGCTGTGCTGAATGTGGCATGGTGTGCCGTTTGCGCGTCAGCGGCGCCCAATAATTGGCGTATTGAGGATGTGCTGGTTGTTGCCGGGGTCGTTTGACTGTTTTTGCTGTCTACACACCTCTGTCCACAGGCCGTCCATAGCCTGCCTCGCTGTGTTTCTGTGAGGCCCAGGTGCCCTGTTCCTCCACACGCTGTCCGGGCCGTCCACCATATGTCCTTTTCCCCCTCAAGGCTGGTCTGCCCCTGATGGGCTCCCGCTCCTGTTGCGCAAACAGCCCATCTGGGCTGCGGGAGACATCCCCCAACTGATGCCGGTTGAGCAGGGGTTGCCCTGGCACCCGGTAGCGACGGGGCTGGCTGGCCAAGCCATCCCCTTTATTGTCGCTGCCTCCCATGCACACGCTCCACCATCCGCTCCATTCTGGTTCCCTGTTCCCGCTGTTCTGGTTGCCTCTCCTGCCTTGCTGTGCCCCTCCTCCTTGTCTGCTGTGCCCGCCCTTGTCCCCGCCGCCGCTACCCCCCGGTGGAGGGAAGGTGGTATATTGCGTACCACAGCCCCATTGGGACTGGAGGTGACCATATGCCTCTGCATCCGCTTTGGCCACACCTGCATTGCACTCATGACACTCTGCATAGTCCAGGCAATGCACACGCCAATCCACTTGAAGCCATACGACAGGACCACTGGCCCCCACTTCTGGTACTCCTGAGGCAGCACAGCCTGCAGCACAGGCCGTAAGAAGGGGCTGCCCCACTCATCCATGATCTCCCCCATGGACGCGCCCATAGTGATGGTCTGGGCATAGCGGTAGCGGACAGTTGCAAGTGCAGCTAGCACACCAGCCTGCAAAGAAGGAGGTTCCACAACGCTCAGCATCCCAGCCCTGCACAACTTTGTACAACCGTCCGTAGCCCTCTCTCAACAACCCTGCGCATTCTTGGGCAGCCCTGCACAGCCGTCCTTCCTCACCACTGGAGCAGGTAGCTCAGTAGCTCAGCTTAGCCACCTCGAATTCAGGAATACCTCGGATGAGGGTCCTGGGTTCGCAACGGACTTCCCGCCAATGCCTGCACTACTGGAGTACATACATCTATCCCTCCCTGCAGCGTGCCACAGGGACGGCAGGCACAAGGCTTCCAAATTGGCGCCCCGCTCACAACCGCCGTCAGTCAAGCACCAAACGCTGTTGGTGAACTGCCTAACCGGCGGTCTTTAACAGGTGGTCTGTAACGGAAATGGATGGCAGAGACAGCCTCCCTAAACATCGCCCTGGCTGGGACACAATTGGCGCTGGCAGGGAGGTGGCCATGGGAGCAGACGCGGGCAGGCACAGGCACTCCATACCCACAGAGAAGACAGCGCTTGCGACAGGCGCTCTGGGTCCACCGACTTCAAAATGATCCGGATCTTCTCGTGGAACTCCTGCTCAGGGCTCGTGTGTCCTTTCTTTAGCCGCTGCAGGCGGTCCTGCCGCAGCCCCAGCTTAGCTTTGCGGTAGTTCAGCCGCACGATGGTCCAGGAATCACGGAGCGTCCGCCAGCCCACCATCCGGAAGGACTCGACCGCCGCGATTGTGGTCACGTAATGCCCACCGAAGAATATCATGACCAGCCCCAGCACTGCGGGTACAAGGTCCGCCGGGACCAGGCTCCAGACGACCTGCCGGGGGCGGGATGCAATGGATCGGCCAGCGGTCATCATGATACAATAGGAGGGCACACATTGGGTTAAAGATGGGCCGGGGGTCTTGCCAACCAGTAGAAGCAATCCAGACGACACAAAAACACTGATGGATGAACAAACATCCAGATGGCACCCAATGTGAGGCAAAGTGTATTCTTTGGTCCCAGCACAAATATGTGGCATGCCACAATGCGGACGATTGCTGCCTGCCTTCATGATTCAACGGCACGAAGAGGATATTGGATGCTCTCGAGAGGGTTGACCACGCTTCATTCTCTCCCCGCCGAACAAACAAAGCAAACACCACGCACACAAAAACCTATCACACACATCGGGGCGGGCAAATCCGCACGGGGGGCATACGGCGCGAAGTGCGAAGTGCCTGGATGGAGTGCCCCGTGCCTGTCGTGTGAAGTCTCTCGTGTCTCGCGCAGTGCTTGTTGCCTACACCCCAACACCAATACTTCCCGGCCCATGTACCGAAGAAATGCTTGTGAAAGGCCGACAAAATGCTTGTGTTTGCCGTGCCCCACCTAGAAGCTTCCAACTAAATGGCGACGAGGTGGCGTACCGTGCCCATTGGGAAACCAGCCCGCCTCCCGCCTATCTTGGCATTCGAAACGTTTCGACAAGGCTCCTGCATGGGCTCGTCAAAGCGATCTTCTTCCCGACACACTTTCCGAAGGGCTTGTGATGAGAGTCATAACCATGCCTGGAATCCCAATCGAATGCTCTAGTCCCTTCCCATTTTGCTTAGTGATTGCACAAGACTACTGGACATTTCAAAGCTGTTCAATGTGTGATCTTGGACCACATTTGTGCTTGTGCGTGAACAAAGTACACCACGACATGTACAGATTGGACATCTTAGGTACCTACGTTCTCACGGCTATCCCCCGAGGGTCTTTTGGGCTGTAAAATGGGAACCCAACGATGGGCTTTGTTGGCTCGGGACACGGAGCCAGGGTTGCGAAGGCAAGCAAAAGCTTAAGGTGATTTTGTTTGCGGGAGGGGGGGAAAGGGGGCACCCCCCCCCCCCAACCGTAGCACACCTTGATCACCTCAACAACTAGTTCAATGTACGGCCAAATTGCGTCCAAAATCGGGCCCACCTTTGTGAGGATGGGAACCGCGTTCTCTTGAATCCAAGGCACCACAACTACCAAAGAGGACACATCTGGCGTGCGTAGGAGGGACGTGGACAACGTCGCGGAAAGGCTTTCCGGTGAAGATGGTGAGGAATCCCTAGAAAAGTCCGAGTTCTCAAGCCCCGATTCCGCCTTTCCACTGCCTCGGTGGCGGAGCCCTGTTGAATTGTTGGAGGTCGAGGAAGACTTTCCTTCTTGCGCGGTGACGGGGCTGCCGGCGTCATGCGAAGACGCAATCGGGGATGCGTTGAGGGAAGCATCATTCGTTGCGGCTGGCGCTTGCTCGGTCTTTGCACCAAGACTACCAACTGCGGCATCGGTTTGGGGACTACTTGACCCATTGGGTTCTTGCGTTGCCACGGCATCCCCTTCGGGTGCGGCGTCCAAAGCAGAGGAGACACCAGGCGAGTCCAGAGGTGTCCGTGATGACAGCGAGTTCTCGGCCATGGTGCTTGCAAGGGTTGAGCATAGGCATGTTACAACGACACGTTCACGAGCGCAAATGGTGTGCTTTTTTTTTATTGGGAAGAGAATTAGGTTGAAAATTCTCCGTTCGCTAACGATCGGCAAGAGCGGGAGGGGGTAGGCGGCGGAGTGTTCATCAACGAATGGCCCACAAATAGAAGCTTCAAAACACATAAATTCTAATCTTTTCATCCGTTCATGGAAAAGGAAGAAAGAGGGATCGGCCATAGGCGAAAGACGGAGCTTACCCATGTCACGGCACGTGCCGCGGCACACTTTCCGATGCCCCCCCCCCCTCCGTGTCATGGTGGCACGGCCGGCATAGGTGACACAGGTGACACAAGTGCCGATCACCCTCACACAACACGACACAGCGGCGGCCCCGTGTGACACGACACACCCTATGTGGCGGCACCGTGGCATGCCCCCCCCCCCCTCCGTGGCTGGGTAAGCTCCGACAACTACTCCAGGGCAATTAGGCACCAACTCCTCAGCGAAAAATCAATTGAGCATGGTAGCCATGCATGCACAAAGAAAATAAGAGCCTACCATGGAAGCGTGTTGTTGTTGGCAAATTCCGGAAGCCCCCCCCCCAAAAAAAAACTAAAAGTGGGATCCACCATGAATCCACGCAATGCGCATTGGACTCTTGGGCCGCCATCCGTCGTGTTTACCTTGTTCGGCCGACCTTGTTCAGCGGTAGACAAATGCCATGGCTTTTGCTCGGTTGGTTGCGGGGCTCATTTGCCACCCACATTTGTCACCCGCCTACATCCATGCACACAAGAACCTCATTCGGTTTCATCCGAATGTCTATTGACCCGAGGCTATGGCTCGGGCCACATAGGGTGTTCGGCGTGTTAACACAACTGTGTTAAGAAATTACCGTCCCCCTGTGTGAACATAGGGAGGGTGAAATAACCTCCTCCCGACCCTTGCCACGGACTCTAGGTGCCGTGTCCTACCATCCTACCACACAACCCAACCCAACCATACAACACAACGCGACACAACACCACCATAGAACACACAACGACATAACACATGTTGGTGCATGACACATAGGAAAGGGGGCATGGCAAATACGACACTGCAATACATGACAAAACACAGCACAACACGACACAACATCAATGACCACATGCAATCCAACAGTTCAAAAGCAAAACGAGCACACACTCAACGGTCAACATAACCTGATCAGTAATAGAGATGTTGTGGAATGCATGTCATGTCTTCAATAGTTCAAACAACTTCTTCACCAACTCCTCAGCCAATATCAATTGAGCCAAAATCAAATGACAACACAACGCAAGGCACTCAACAAGGCAAACATGTAGTGTCACATGGACCACGTACAACCTTGGGCGTGTTAACACGCAGTGATGGGCACCTTGAAAGTAACCCCTCCCCTTCTTGAAACGTCCAATTTTGGAGCCAAAAATACCCCCTCCCCCCTTTGGACCTTTTCCCCATATGCGTCCGTCACGGTAGTGCGGGTGCCGATAGTGACGGGAAAAGACCACCCACTTTTGTCCGGCCAATGCAAACATTGTCGGTTGTGCCATATCTTTCTTGCTGTCTTTCTATCTTTCCTGCCATCTTTCCGATCTTTCGTGCCATCTTTCTTGTCTTTCCTGCCATCTTTCTTGTCTTTCCTGCCATCTTTCCTAATTTTCTTGCCATCTTTCCTTTCTTTCTTCCCATCTTTCCTGTCTTTCCAGCCATCTTTCCTATCTTTCCTGCATCTTACAAGTCTTTCCCGCCACCTAAGCGTGCGACTTTTTCAATGGGTGGCACACTTTAAAAACACTCGCCATGTGTGAGGAGGATGACAAGAATGTTGTTTCTCGGTCCCAATCCACACAACTACTTCAGCAAGCGAAACAAGCACCAACTCCTCAGCCAAAATCAATTGAACATGGTGGGGTCTTAACAAAGTGAGGTTGAACCAAAGTCATCCACTACTAGCGAGCAAGCAAAAAGCGAGACAAAGGCAAACACTGCTCACTGGACCATAGGCGAAAAAATTAGACACTCAGAAAGGTCGCACGAAGTATGTTGTGGTGGTGGTACGCAAATCAGCTATGGACAAGATTGTGCGAGAGCGACACGTAACACGTCCTTATGTGTCTGTCGTAAATGCATGTTGTTCAGTAGCCCTCACTCGTCGTCTTATGTAGAATGGTGTTCTACGCCGAACCCTTCTTAAGTACTTGCACGCAAAGCAGTGCAGCAAAGCATTAAAAATTGCCTTGATATTTGCCAAAGGCCAATCCAAAGGTTTGGTGAAGCACGGCATGGGATGAAGTATCCTCCCAAGTGGACACATTTGAAAATGTTCAATTGCAGGTCGAACAATGATTTTTTCTTGTGTTGGGTAGCGTGGACATGTTGCTCTAGTTGCTCACGTTACCCCATATCAAGACTTACGACTAGGACCAAGCTAGGTCCCAGTCTGGCCTAATGCAGGGGAATTCGCCGTGGAAGAAGAACGGCCTGCGTTGGAGACGCCCACTTGACACATTGGCGATGGTCTTGAACGTTTGTACCGACCCACGAAATCTGTTTCGACACATTTGGTGCATGTTTGTGCGCTTTGTTTGAACATGTACCTTGTCATTCTGTGCATGGGCAAAACAACCGCTTTATGCAGCTGCACAAAAATGCACCCCTATAGATGAATGAACTCAATACTGCGCTACATGCACCCTGGAGCCACAATTCAACACAACCACAATTCAGAATTGGGTGATTCATCGATCAACATCAGTCATTTACGGACTGTCGGATGCAGCTTCACACTGGGTTCTCACAACATTTCAGCGAAAGCTTGCCGATGACAAAAAGTACTCTAGTGTGCCGAATAGAAGACCGGTGACTAACAACAGACCGGGGTGGGTTTCGGAGGCCTTGCACGGGCACTTCACACTCGCAACTGGGTTCATATTAAGAGACCGGGTTGTCACCAGAGGAGAGGCGAGCAACAAAGTATGCAATGCATGGGCAACAACACGTGGCGGACATCTTGTATATAACCTTGGTAGAATAGAGCAAACACATCCGGGGGCAACATCAATCTTGGAGGAAGTGCTAGCAACTCTAGCGAAGGAGGGAAGTGGTGATGGATAGGTGCCATGGAACCCGTTGCCGGGTGCGTGGGGTTGCCTCTACCAGGTCTCGGACTTGGCTTTGGCTTTTTTGGGGCCACATTGGCGGCGGGTTTGGCGGCAAGGGCATTTGAGCTTGAGGAAGCAACATCTTGTGATGCTTGTGCGAATTGCGAGCGATCGCCAGATCGATCTGGTGCAACGCATCCATCTGGCGCAGCGCGTCAAGGACCGACGACCAAGTTCCCAATAAGAGACCAGGACCGGATCAAAAACCCAAAAATAATAAGAGATCAGGGATTCTATTTGGCACACTAGATTACTGTACTAGTAAGGAATCACTGTGGAATGGGATCGGGAGTAGGAAATAGGGTTACGTTCTATAAGAGAACGGGCGGAGTCCTTAAGTTTGCTTGCTTGCAACCTGGTTATAGGACAGTGTATTATTGGTCAGCCTAAGAAGCGTATAATACGTGGAGGCTAGCTAGGTTCCTCAGCCGCTAACCAGGTCTCATCTGCCTTTGCTTTACAGGTGGGAGAGGTCAGGGTGATTGGTGCAGCAGCAGTTGCCTTCCGGTGACGGTATGCAGAATGCGGCCCTAGCAGACTGCGAAAGACTGCGGACGAACAGGCGACACGCGTAACTGAAAAAACCACCGCAACTGACAGAAAGGTATGAATTTTATGTCGTTGTTCTAATTACTGCAAGAGTTTCGAATTTCACCTTCTGGTCACTCATGTCGTGGACATCTGATAGTAGCGTTCAGCTGCTCTTACAATTTCTTCGGTGAAATCGCCTGTTTAAATCCTTACTGACAGATGTGTGATTGAGGAGCGTTGCCCTTTGCTTCGCTGCTTTGAACGCGTTTAGCGCTGTGCGCAAATCCACTCCCTCCCCCTCAATTTCAACTCCCTCCAAGTGAATATCCACTCCCTTCTACTCAATTTCTACTCCCTCCAAGTGAAATATATACATATATATACAAATACATGTATGTACATCTATATATATATATATATATATATATATATATATATATATATATATATATATATATATATATATATATAAGTAAGAAAAAGTCACTGCCATGTCTTTCTTGGAGGGCTTGATCCAGGCTAAGCCCCCCTTAAAACCCTTTGTTGATGCTGAGACAAACTTAAGTGTTTTTATCTCTCTTTTGTTGCCTAAAGTACACTTTCTCAAAGTAACTAGGGTTGTGACCCTAGCCCCCCCATGAAGTTCACCCCTACCACTCAACTGAGCGGAGGTACCTTCCTTCATGGAGGACATACCAAAATAAATCAGGCATTACATGCTTGTTGGCCTTGGAGGTTAAGCCTAAGTGGTCTCCCACCCCAAGACCCCTATACTCAATTGTTTCTACCACTTATTGTGGTCCTACTTTGTAACTGTTTCTGAATTCAGTTGCTTGGCCAAGTCATTTTCTGTGTGGTCCTGACATCTATGCCCCTCAGTCCTAACCAGCACCATTTCACCCAAAAGAGTGCACATGAAGTGCCTATTGCAACCTCTGAGGCTAGAGTCTGACCAATTTTCATATAAAACCTTTTGTATTATCCATTTGTGATTGAATCTATGTGCATATACCTGCTTTGTCTATCTGCAGCCCTTCTGTGTTACACTGGATTCCAAAACCAATCATTGATTCGATCCATATTCAGTCCTTGCTCTACTTGCTGCTTTGGTTTGGGGTTTTCAACTACAAAACCTGCAGGAATACATCAAAAGACCTAGGGCATAATTCAAGGACATCTTTCCGGTAGCAGAGACAGTCCCTTGTGACCTTTTGAACCGACCCTGAGAAGAAGTGCAAAACAAAAGCTCAACAACAAGTCCAACATGTCCACGCCAAGCGTCAGGACCTGGCCTATCCGAACTGTCCAAGTACAAATGGGCAGTGTGGTCCACCCAATGAGTGAACCACCACACCGAGCACCACATCACCTCAGTGGCGCATCTGGGTCCCAAGGAGATCCAGAACGCAGAAGGGCGGAAGAGAATAAAGGCCTTACCACCGAGGCCTTAGCAGCACACGGTGGAGACAGCTTCAGTCACCTCCACAGACGTGTGGCTGCTTCAGTATCAAGATCCAATTGTCCAGCTTCATCCTCAACTGCCATTGAAGGACCTGAGGAATATGAGAAGCTGAAGATGAAGATGGATGAGTACATCATGCATGAGGAGTATTATAAATCCATCCGTGGGGAAGATGGAGAGGAGCCCTTGGCTGTACATGGATCCAGACCACGTACAGATCTAGGGTCCTACGCACACTCTGGTCCTCCGTCCACAGCATCCCTGCCAAGACAACTACGACCTGAGTACCCAACCCCAAGGGCTCCCGAAGTGGGCCCAACACGAATCGAAGAACATCATCCAAGGCCAACCTACGGTGCCCTGGATCAAACGGCCGAGCTGCTGGCCAAATTCCTGTCTGGATCAGAAGATCCAGATGTGACGGCCTTATCAGAGGCCATTAAGGCTAAACTGGGTATTGCAGAACCCTTACCCAAGCCTGAGTTCCTCTCTCTCTCTCCAGGGCTGAGTACCCTGGCCGAAGATCACAAGAGATCGAGGGTCTCAAGGCTGTTGCCTAAGGTTACCTGCCCCAGCCCCTTTCACCCCCGTGCCAGGACTGTGCCTATGGCGGATCTACAGGACGTGCCTGTCACAGAGAGTGAGAGAAGAGGGCTGTCAGCCCTGGCCCCTCTTGCCGGCGTGTCGCCTACAGGCCTAACTCCGGGGGGTGGGAAGACGGGCAGACCAATTGCCCAGGCGAACATCCAGCTGGAACTGCCGGAGTTCGACCCCAAAAATCTGCCTGAATGGGCAGAAGAATTTGCGGAGTTCCTTTTGTTGACTGGCCAATCCCATGTGGATGTGGCCACCAAATGTTCACTGCTAAAACGCTCTTGCAAAAAGAAAATTTTGCAAAAACAGGTCAAACAGATTGTGAAAACCTGTTCTACCTGGGCAGAGGTACTCCTGAGGTTAGAGAAAACATTTCCAGTCTATGAGACTGACCTCAGCGTACGCACACAGATGGAGGAGCTACCTATGCTCCCGGAGTTTCCATCCGCTGCGCGAATTTCTGAGTATGTGTGCGACTTGGAGTACTTATTTTCGAGGATGAATGTGGGCTCCTACGGAGCCACTGAGCCCCACCTGTGGCTCATGAGTAAGATGCCCCAACGTACGTGGGATGATTGCCGCTCCACCTCTGAGAGGAAGAGCAGGACCCATTCGTATGATACACTGGTGGATCTCTTGATTGAGCTAGCTCTTGAGAGAGAGAACGACTCCCACATGGAGAAGTTCCTCAAGAAGCATTTGGGACGAGGTGGTACCCCTACCCCCGAACGTGGCGAAGGGAAGGGGCATAAAAATCCCACTAACACCAACCAGGGAGGCGGTAAAGGGAGGGGCAACCTACGTGCCATGAACGAGGTTCCAACTGATGCAGGCACACCCCCCCTGTTTTACTGCCGACCTGTCAATGACAAGGGGGGACCTTGTCATGCCTCTTTTTTTTAAGATGTCACAAAATTTATCAGTGCGGAACAGTACGGAGAATAAGATACACACTGAAATAGTATGTACAATGTACTGAAGTAACTGATGGGCTTTGGAGGCCCGAGTGTGGATGTGGAGAGATATATGGCGAATAGCATAGTAGTTGGAATAGAAAATGGGGAGTGCTTGGCTTTCTTAAGGCCACTGGGCCACCAGGGGTGCACCCAGGATAAGCAGCGTAGCTGCAGAGATTTGAGTTAATGACAGACGATGGTGGCGTGGTAAAATTGATTGATGGGTTGATAGTTTATTTCTGAACAAGATGTGTACTTGGTGTGTACCTGGTGTGCATCTGGTGTGTACCTGGTGCGTATGTTGTGGACTTGGTGTGTACCAGTGTATGTGGTGTGTACTTTATGTACCTGGTGTACACCTGGCGTGCAGCCGTTGCGTACCCGATGTACCACCGGCGTAGACCTGGTGCGAGTGTGTCAGTTGTGAGGTATAGATTTTGAGTGTGAAAAGACATAATGTGAAGTGATCATGGAAGTACCTTTGTGGACTGCATCTCCACTCTGTTGTTGAAAACCACCTGTAGTTTCACCCCTAGCGGAAAAGCCACACTATGGTTTTCAAATGAAATACAGAGGGCAAAGCAAACTGACATAAGATGAAAAATTCATTATATAATCAGTCTCAATGTGATTTCAAATGAAATACAGAGGGCAAAGCAAACTGACATAAGATGAAAAATTCATTATATAATCAGTCTCACTGTGATTGAGTTGCAAAAGACAAAGTCATTTCACAACATGGAGTATTAGATGGATAACCAACATACTTGTGTGAGCTGGTGTGTGTGGTGAAAAATTCACTGCGGCAAATGGGCAACTCAAGCCACAGCATACATAATCTGACACAAAGGTAGTTGTATTTGCACCTAGAGAAGGCATGCTGCGAGGCCCTTTTGCAAAAATAGGCCGTTGCTGACTGGGTCAAAATTTACATCAGTAAATGAGAGATTATTCATGATGTGGAGAGGTCTTCTGACCAGTAATAACAGTTACCGGTGTTACATGGTTTCATATATCTGAGTTGAATCAGAAGGTCGGTCTCTTCCTTGATTGGACTCTCGTCGACTTCTGCATCCGTTAGCCTTCGATGAAATAAGGTGTAGGTGTCCACCTCCGCTTCGCTGCAGAGATGGTAGTCTCCTAAGTCGTCCTTAAACCAACTCACTGATGTGCGTTCGTCACCGAGATCGGATACTTTGGTGTCTCCTTCGTGTGGTTTTGTGGTTGGCGTCGAGTGAGAGGCCTCGGGCTGTTTCAGAGTATTGAGTGCTGGCCGCGACTTGTTTTTAGTCGGTGTGGCGAGTTGAGGCGCGCTCAAAATGGCTGCGCTAGCGTCCCAGACGTTCAAGGGAGGGCCTCTGACTGCGATCTCCGCAGTGGCTGTATGCTGCAGATGAAACGTCAGCAGCATACTAAAGATGGGAAAACAGTGACCCATCAGGACCACTTCAGGTGTACCATCACCTGTGGTTACTGTGGCAAACGTCGTCACTATGAGGACGAATGCCACATCAAGAAACGCGAGAGTGACAAACTCAAGGCTCAGGAGGCGGAGCGCCAGAAGACCCCGACGCCCGCCAGAAATCCCCCGAATGGGGATAAAGGTAAAGGAGGTGGCAAGGGGGGTGGCAAAACTGGACCCCCTAACCCCCAGAGGCGCTCATCAGCGCCCGTTGCTACACCTACTCCTGCTGCTACATCCGCTCCTGCCGCAGGTGTCCCCCAGAAGCGCCCCCAAGGGGATAACGCTACCCCTGAGGGGAATAATTCTAAGAAGAGTGTAACTGCGGTCGCCCACCAAAGCCAGACACCCGATCCAACAACAAGTTCTGATCTTATATACACCTACAATTCATTCCACGCATATTTTTTGCCTTCACCCCAAGGCAGTACGAGGACTTAATTGAAGCGCGACGCCTTTGACAGACGCGCACACGTGCTATTCCTACGCATGTACAGTATCATGAAATGATGAGAATGCTCGGCAGGATAGCCAGGACAGCACACCAAGAGTGCTACGCAATGTTTCTGCTTGTGGGGATTTGATTGCAAAGTTTGTATCTGACAGAGATGTACATACTTTCCTGTTTGTGTTGCTCAGGGGTGTTGTAAGCCCATGTATTGTCTCTGGCGTTGTGGACCTACGTGACAACCGGAATAACAAATCAGTACAAGTACTGCAGCTTTGGTCTTTGCCGTCGCTTCCCTTGTTCCTCCCGACTATTTTCTCAAACTGTGATTTTGTCTCAGCCGGAGACCCAGCAGGAGAATCATGATATGGGCTTCAAACAATAAGTGGGGCAGCAAACTACGGCAGAAGCAAGCACCTCAAAATAGGTCCACTCCACGCCTGTTGCCACCTACATGGGCAAGCGCCGCAGAGTCGCCGGGGCCCAAGCACCAGGGCCAGGAATCACCCCAAGGTTCCCCTTCACTGCCGCTCGGACTACCCAAGGGTCCAGAACACGGAGCTACCGCCAGACAATGGCCATGTGACCCGAGCGCACCACAAAGGGTGAACTTACAAGACAATACATGCTCTATGTCTGCTGCGCTTGTTGATGGTGCTACAGAGCAGAAGCAGAGCTGCGGCGAATGCAGACGCTGTTTCATTGGCTGGTCGTGCGTCAATGCAAGGCTACACAGCCCGCGCACAACAGAATCATGTTCCTGGGATGACATCGTTGCCAGTCTTGTGAAAGAATGTGCTCAGTTTGAAAAGGAGGCAGCCGAAGTCCGAGCTCGCGGGCTCGCCACGAGTGTCACATGTGAATGTTGCTTCTTTGGTTGCCCTTTCTGTATAGTGTGGGATGAGATCGACGAAGAGAGGAACACTTATGCCGAAGAGCCAAACCACGATGGAGAAGAGACGCGCGAAGTGTTTCATATTGCAGGGCTGAGAGCGCCAGATGCCGTCCACGTGGTTTTGGAGGATTTCTGGGGAAGTCTACTGGATGTCGCCTGGAAATCTGGATCCGAGGTTGTGGAGAATCTCTGGGAAGTAACAGCGCAACAGCTGCAAGATATGTTCGGACACGTCGACTCACTGTCTGCTGCGAGGCTACTACCGAGCCCAGTCAGGTGCTGGGCTAGGATTTGTTGCAAGGTTCTTTGCGGCGAGTGCGAGCCGTGGCATGATTCTCAGGCGCTGTACGATTTTGTTTATCTTGTTCTATATAACTTCTGGATGCAAAGTGAAGGGAATGCTATGGTCTCGGGTCGTTTGGACAACGAGTTTCAGACTACCTACCACTATGAAGAAGACGACGGACACGAAAATTCTGATGGTAGTGAGCCCATTGAGCTGGACGCTGACGACTACTGGGACTCCTTCATTATCGGTGAGAAAGAACAGTTAGAGTGGTGGTACCTAAAGAACAGTGGCCCTCAGTTGCAGCTGTACTACACAAATGAGGACTACTACCAAGACCAAGTCGAAGACGAAGAGGCAGAATCAGACGTCGATGCCGAAGAGGAAGAGGCAGAAGCAGACGTCGAGGCTGATCAGGATGAGGCACAACCAAAGGAATACTACTATCAAGACCAAGTCGAGGAGGAAGAGGTAGAAGCAGACGTCCATGCCGAAGAGGAAGAGGCAGAGGCAGAAGAAGATGATTACCAGCACCAAATGAAAGGTATCCTCCCAGCCAACTGCAGTGTGGCGCCGCTCTGGACTGTGAGTCTGTCGAGTGGCGCCCACAAACATTCACAAGGGGAGGGACCTCAAGACGCGTTTGCACAAGGCGTGCATGGAAACTGGGACTACGGCTCAATGGAAGAAAGCCAACACTCCAACCAGTACGCGCAAAAACGTTGGTGCCGTTATGGCAAGGCTTGTAAATATCTGCAGTTGGGACAATGTGTCTTTCGTCATGTATGAGAGTGATCACAGGCAGCGGGTCATGGCAGTCGTGGAAGCAAGAAAGGCCCCTCGCAGCGACTGTGACGCCGACAGAGTGCGGATTGCAGCAGGGTTGTTTGGAGGAACTGGCCGCAAAGAAGCTTGGTGTCGCAAATTTTGAGCACAATGCAGTCGCGCTTTCTCTTGGGCGCCATGAAAACAAGCACTCTGGTCTTCGCTAACGTTTAGTTGGAAGTACAACGCTTTGGTTGATAATTTCTCGTGTCAGGGTCAGTTGGTCAGTTTTGTTGTTGTTTTGGTTCAGTTGATGGTCAATAGGAGGCTTCGTCGTTTGTTGCAAGCCCTGGCGTTGGCCGTGCTAACCTCACTCCCCTGACCACTCCCTTCCTTCCCTCGCTCACGCACCATGAATTTCTAGGTCCTTGAGGGAACAAGCTTCACTTGAAATTTTGACTCCAGTGCCTGACTGACTGTAAATTTATTCAAGCTTCGACTAGTTTTGAGTTATATATAAATGCCTCACCCTCGACTGTCAGATGTGGCCTTTTTTGAACTGTCCTGATGTCCCATATGTTGTACTTCACATGTTTGATTTGTCCAGGTCTTGGTCTGTTTGTTGGTTTGTTTTATTGTTCCTACAAGGTCAACTGTCCATCGTCGTTCTGTTTGCCCTTCCAGTGGAGACATCGTATTCAAATGAACGAAGTCCTGGTTTGTTACCTTTTGTTGGAATTTGGGGAATACAGTACAGGTCCACAAGGTGTTTGTTTCTCTCATTTTGGTGTTCTTGAAGCAATTTTGAAGTTTGAAGTTGGATTTTGATATTTTGTTGCGAATCAGAGTCCCTGTTCCCTGGCGACGCGCTCGGACAGGGTTACGGCGCTCACAACGTGACGCTCTACGCTGCGCTGACAGCGTTTGACTGTCCTGCGCCACCTGTAGCAGCTAATTCTGTTTCAATTCTTCGATTTTGCAAATTTTCAAATTTTGCTCTCTTTTTCTGTCGGCGACGCTTGTCGTAGCTTTTCGACGCGCGAGTGCGTTCGTGGCACTCATCGACACTGGTATTGTGTGTCGACGGCTCTCTTCCAGCGTCTTGCCCAGTTTCAGGGCTTCATCCTGGTCCATTTTGGGTTTTTAGACCTTTTTGGCCTGTTTCTGGCCAAATGTGCCATTTTTGGCAGGATCGGTCGCAAGCGACAGCTGCGACGCGTGGCGACGCCCTCCGTCGTTCGCCACGGCGCTGCTGGGGCACTCCGAGTGCGCCTGGGTGTTTTCGAGGTGAGTTTTGGGTCGATTTTGGTCATTTTTCACTCTTTGAGAGAATTTCATCTGTGTGATCATCCATCACCATTTCAAGTCAATCAGCCTATTTTGGCTGCTCATGTGCAGTCAACTCCTTCGCCAGAGCGAACCTGAAGGACACACTTCCACACTTGCACTCATACACTTACAGAATACAGCATGTACGACCCCTATATATACCCATTTGAGTGAAGCCCATGTATCAGAGCGCCCCAAGTCAACTTAGTGAGAGTCTATAGAGCACTCACAGTGGACGCCAATTAACCTAGTTGTATGTTTGCTCCATCCTTGTATGTGACTTCAAAGTGTATGAGCCACGAGTTCCCAGGTCTCTAAAGTAAGTACGAATTTGTCAGGAATTGAGCGCAGAAACGCGCCCACCCAAGCGACGAAATTAGGCACTAGGCCCATGGCCTTGCCATACTCATCTCAAACACCAGAAGTGTTGCAGAAGCACTCACTGTTTCATTTGCGTGTAAGTGAGTTACGAATGGTCAGAACTTGGTAACAACCTTTCACATCTTTCACCATCCACGCTCAGTGCATCAAGAATGACAGTTCACATGACACATGACACATGACTTGAAGAAGTGACCATGATGGTAGTTGAGCAGAGGATTAACCCACTCAATTGCTGTATATCGGCGACCCATACAATCCAGTTTTCTTCCGACAAGTCTACTTCTGTTTGGCGACTCAGATCACAGACACTGATAGGTTGTACCACAGTGTCCATTTTGTTCTTGTCTGGGGACTCATAGGTATTACCAGGGTCTCGCGCTGATAGGTACTACCACAGCGGACACCACTCCACGCCACTTTAGCTCTGCACACTACCTGCGTCTGAATTAGCCATTGCATTATGGACACAAGCCGGTTGACGTGCGGCAACACGCAACTAGTTACTCTTGCCGGAGTAGGGCTGACTTGTACTCGTTCGGAGAGACAAGAGATCCACGTGTTTGTTTGGTGGGTCTTAGCTGCCGGGTCTCAGGCTGAACCCTGAGTCCACCCTTAGCAGGGGGGTGTAAGTACTGCCGTGGCAGCACTGCAGCAAAGACCCCACAGACCCCACAACCACAGCAGGCAAAGAGGGAGATGACCCCACAGACCCCACAACCACAGCAGAGCCGCAGAATGTTCACTTGATCCCTTTTCTCACCCGCATATACCGACATTTTTTCGCACATTCTTTCTGTCCTCCAGGCATGTATCTGTGTGCCAGCTTCAGGCGCCACTGTCGCTTGTACATACCTCAGTTTGGGTACGCCAGAGAAAATGGAGCATTCAGGAGGTTTGGAATTTCAGTTCCAATTTCAATCAGCAGTTCATCTCAGCAATCATGTCAGTGTCATTCATGTCATCAGTTTCATCCATCATTCATCATTCATCATTCAGCACTTTATCAATTCATCAGGAGTTTATCAGCAGTCTATCGATTCATCATCATTCATCATCTCATCATTCATCATCATTCATCATCATCCGCAGCATCACTCCATAAATTATTATCAATATTTACAGCTCTTTTGACTGTCATGCAGCGACAATTCCAGTGTATGCATGGCATGCTGCGATGTGTCAGGTTCATAGGTCAAACCACAACCAGGTTGATAGGTCAAACCACAGCCGCAAGAAGAGTCACTGTTTTGTGGGACACATGTGTAGACCCGGAAGTTGATAGGTAACACCACAGCTGTCTAGGGTATACATGGACCAGCAGTGAGCTGCCAACCACTCGTTAGTGAGATAAGTAATTGAATTGCTTGACCAGCACAAAGGGTACACAGTCGGCTGGGGTGCGGCAACACCCAGGTAGCTGCGCTTGCCGTTGCAGGGCTGTTGTAGGGATGCTTCAGACTGCCCTACTTTGTGACTGTGACAGTTTCTAGATTCAAGCATGTGCCAGGTGTGGCCGACCGCATTACTCTGTGCGTATCGGCCTCACCCCCGTAGGTGCGTCCTGGTAGGGGGGTGTAACTGCGGTCGCCCACCAAAGCCAGACACCCGATCCAACAACAAGTTCTGATCTTATATACACCTACAATTCATTCCACGCATATTTTTTGCCTTCACCCAAAGGCAGTACGAGGACTTAATTGAAGCGCGACGCCTTTGACAGACGCGCACACGTGCTATTCCTACGCATGTACAGTATCATGAAATGATGAGAATGCTCGGCAGGATAGCCAGGACAGCACACCAAGAGTGCTACGCAATGTTTCTGCTTGTGGGGATTTGATTGCAAAGTTTGTATCTGACAGAGATGTACATACTTTCCTGTTTGTGTTGCTCAGGGGTGTTGTAAGCCCATGTATTGTCTCTGGCGTTGTGGACCTACGTGACAACCGGAATAACAAATCAGTACAAGTACTGCAGCTTTGGTCTTTGCCGTCGCTTCCCTTGTTCCTCCCAACTATTTTCTCAAACTGTGATTTTGTCTCAGCCGGAGACCCAGCAGGAGAATCATGATATGGGCTTCAAACAATAAGTGGGACAGCAAACTACGGCAGAAGCAAGCACCTCAAAATAGGTCCACTCCACGCCTGTTGCCACCTACATGGGCAAGCGCCGCAGAGTCGCCGGGGCCCAAGCACCAGGGCCAGGAATCACCCCAAGGTTCCCCTTCACTGCCGCTCGGACTACCCAAGGGTCCAGAACACGGAGCTACCGCCAGACAATGGCCATGTGACCCGAGCGCACCACAAAGGGTGAACTTACAAAGAGGCGCTTGGCCTGGATGGCCAACTCCCTCATGGCTGCAGGAGTGGATGTGAAATTCCCTGATGAGGAATAGGGGGGCGGCTCCGAAGAGGAGGACTTGGTTTTCTGGATCCCCCTGAAAATCGGGGATCAGGTTTTTCGAGCAGTGCTTGATACCGGAGCAACACTTTCCATAGTGGCCCGGCGCCTGCTTAAAACTTTCAGGAAAACTAAGACCGTGGCCATAAGAGTAGGGGATGGGCGTACCATCCATTCCTTGGGGGGGGTCGATGTGACCATATGTCTGGGCGACGAAACCGTGACCCAACACTGCAGAGTGTTGGACACTGACGCCTTTGACATTGTCATTGGCACTGACTTTCTAAGAAGAAACCCCCAGGTTAAAATGCTGTCCCTACAGCGTCCTTACTCTTTGCACTGCGACTTTGGCAGTGGGCTATTCTCCGTTCCTTTGGAGCTGTCAGGACGAAAAGAGTCTGGGCTGCGCTACATAGCCAAGACGAACTATCGTACTGAAAACTACCAACTGGCCCGTCATGTTCTCGAAAATGGACTGGCGGCCCTTCAGGTAAACCTGGATGAGATCCAGGTGGAACTGTTTGCGAGCCAACAACAGCACATCATGCAGTTGTACTGCTCGAAACAAATGAACAATGCTTTCCGTTTCTTCTGGAAAGCAATGGGCCTAGGGTATGCTAACCCTCCCTTCTCCCTGCTCGCGAAGGTTCTAACCAAGATCGCTTATGAGGGAGGAAGGGTTGTTATGTGCACCCCTGACTGGGGTTGCTCTGGTGAACATGCTTACTGGCGCCGTATGCTTGACCGAATGACCGTGGGGAGAGTACAACTCCCCGACGGCCCCATCTATGTGCCTGAGGACTCAGACACAGCTATGCAGGCCCCTGAGTGGGCCAGTTTCCTGTCCATCATCGATGGATCTCTCAATCCTGTACCCCTGTGTGACCTGGACCAGGTGCTACTAAAAGAGGTCATGGCCGAAAATCGTGGCTTGACCCTTTATGATCTCAAAAATCAATCTCCTGAGCACCTATCTGCCACACTTACAGGGTGTGAGTCTCCTGATGACTATCTGGAACCTGCAGCTGTAAAAGAGGATGCTGACGACCAACTGTCTGAGAACGCCAGCACTATTCCCTCTGTTGATCCCAGCTGTGTTGACTTAAAACATAGTGCTTTCCTGGCCCAGCTGTGGCTAGAGGAGGTAGATCTAGAGTCAACCTCTGAACCCGCTTCCTCTGTTGGGAAACCAGTGCTACATATGCAGCCTGTGCACACAGGTGAACCCGTGGCCCGGAGTACTGATGCTCTGGCACGGCCTGCTGCTAATAACATGCCATTGTCTGAGCATGACACTCAAGAACTCCGACGGCTGTTGTACCTGAAGGCCGAAGGTATTGAGCGCCAAGAGCGGCTGCAATACCTCAGACAGACCTGGAAATACTCCATCTGGTCTGAGGAGGACGATGAGTCCTATACGCTGCCTGATCCTGAGATACCTCTAGTGTATTCTCTACACTATGGGCAGCAATGTCCCCCTGAGTGGGACGATGGTACTGTACCTGCCGAAACTGCTGATCGGCATAAAAAGAAAGAACATGGAAAAAGCAACCTCCATGCTGAGGAGGACTTCCTTCAGAAAGTAGAGAGTCTTAACCTTGACCCCCGCCTGAAGAAACTGCTTATAACCTATGAGGAGGTGTTCGGCGCCTTGCCGCCTCCCCTATCTTGTAAAAAACTGGTCCAGATGGACCTGAAATTGAAACCCGAATTTGAAAAGACGCGAGTGAGGCGTCGTCCCTATCCCGCTCCACAGGAACAGGTTGAAGAAATCGAGCGCCAGATCCAAGAATGCATTGATGCTGGCCTCGTTGAAGAGTATAAACATGGGGACTATCCCCATCACTGCAGCCCCTGTTTCCTTGTTGCTAAACCAGGGTCGACTGCTCTACGTCTTGTTGTAGACTATGGTGAGGTCAACAAGAAAACCCAGAACCACTTAGGGAGTATTCCTAACATGGAAAACACCCTGGAGCGTATTGCCAAATGCAGGTATAAGACCAAAATGGACAAACGCTCTGGTTTCTGGCAGGTTGACCTAACCGCCGCAGCTCAGGAGCTGCTTGCCTTTATAACCCCTAAGGGTCGTGTCTTCAAGTGGAAGGTTATGCCTTTCGGGGTGGCTAACGCCCCAGCGCTCTTCCAGGAGCTTATGAACAAAATTTTGTACATACTGAGGCGCAGGCCTCTAGTACAAGAGTTGATTTCTCGGGGTGCAGAAATGGAGGCTCACATCGACGACGTGAGTTTGGGTACTAATACCAAAGAGGACCATGTCCTTCTCCTCCGTGAATTCTTCACTGTCTGTCAAGAGAACCATCTCCGAATCAAACTCGAAAAATGTGAGTTCATGAAAGAGGAGATGGAGTATTTGGGTTTCGACGTGGGGTATGGCTGGTGGAAACCAGCCGCGTCTAAGATGCAGCCCCTACAAGACATGCAGATTCGCGATGACCCTAAGAAGGGTCTACACGATGTGAGGAGTTTTGTGGGCGCCTGTAATTTCTATCGGCGTCACATCCACAATTTTACTTACTCCTCTGCACCCCTCACTGACCTGATCAAGAAAACTACTCCCTGGAGATGGACCTCCAGAGAGGAAGAGTGTTTCCAGGAGTTGAAGAAGAAGATTGCCTCCTCCAACTGCCTAGGAGTGCCCCGCCCTGAGGGCGAGATAGTCCTGATCACTGATGCCAGTGATGTAGGGGGGGGAGGTACGATCTACCAATGGCAGGAGCTTAACCCCGCTGAACTAACCCACTGACATTATCGTACTACTGGACTGAACCGTGATGGTTCGTTGAAACATGACTATCCTACCAGTGAGTGGCGACTGGTGCCACTGGGACACTGGAATTGGAAATGGAACCAAGCGCGTTCCAACTACAGCACCTATGACCAGGAACTCCTGGCCGGTATGTTGGTGCTATCGTCACAATCCCGACTCCTGGGGTCTAACCCTATTGTCTGGCTGTGTGACCAGGAGCCTGTGAAGTCTTTCCAGAAGGGCCCACCACCAGAAAAAGCGAAGCTAAAACGGTGGTGGACTTACCTGAGCCAGTTCAGGCTGACAGTGCATCATATCCCCGGGATTAAGAATGAACTGTCTGACTATATATCGCGCAACAACTTCGATGCGCTGATTGGTGAGAGCTCTGAGGCGCTCGCCAAAGAGGCTTTCCAGCGTATGGATGTCCAGCTTGACCTATCCATGCGCACTGCTGGAATCCTGGAGGGTTGGAGTCTAACCGACTATCAGTCAGAGTATGAAGAAATTCTCCAAACCCTCAGCACTGGTCTCGAACCCCGTGTCATTGACGGGCACCAGTGGTATAAAAACAATCAGTACCTCTTCTACGAGGACCGAATTGTTGTGCCTGAGGCACGACTGGATGGGTGCCTACAGTGGTCCCATCTCAGTTCTGGTCACACTGGCGCTAATCGCTCAGTGGACTTCTTCCGTGAGTGTTTCTACTCTAGTCTAACCCTGACTGAACTTAGGTCCCGTATGCAGACCATTGTGGATGCTTGTGGCTGTCATGCCAGCAAGCAGAGCGACAGTAGGGATAGGGGCCTGATCTCCAGCTTACCCATACCCTATTGTGCTAACTCTCTTCTCTACGTGGACTACATCCACGGCCTACCACGCTTTGGCGGCTATGATAGTTGCCCTGTGGTCACCTGTGGTCTATCTCGCTTCACCCGTGTGTTCCCTTGCAATAAGAAAATCACAGGTGAGCAGACTGTAAAAATGTTGGTCGAACAATGGTTCGAACCCTATGGAGCACCTAAACAGGTGCACTCTGATGAAGATGTACGCATCCGCAGTGACACTGGATGGTACAAACGAGTGCTAAATGCCCTCAACGTGGAGGTAACCACAGGTGTGCCCTACACTCACACGTCTAACCCTCTCTGTGAGAGACAGAACCGTGTGGTGGAGCAAAACTTAAGAATCCTGATGAAACAGGAGCGCACCAAGGACTGGGTACGCCTAGTGCCCTGGGCAGTTCTGTCCATGAACTCACAGCGGAGCTCTTCTACGGGTTTCACCCCCCACGAACTGTTCCATGGAGGACGACCTGCTTGGTTCTTCAAAACCCCCTTTCCTTAGGACTTCAAGAGTCCTGTGGGAGATTGGCTGGAACACAAGCAGTCACTGGCTAACCAGGCTGGTACTAACCTGAGGCACATTCCTGACCGTGAACAGAGCCGACGGAACCGCCTACGGCGACCTGCCAGCTTCAAAGTTGGTGACCTTGTTTTGGTACACCATTCACGCCTACCCTCCTGGCCACGTAACTGCCTACAGGACCCTTACTTTGGACCCTATCGTATCATCAGGATAGATGGGTCCAGGATCCATGTCAGGTGCAGTCCACGTCTAGGTGGTGAACTGCTATGTGCTCCTAAGCAGTTGAGGCACTATAAACTCCCCTGATGACTTGTCTTGGGATGAGTGGCGCCTCAGCGACAGTGAGATTGAACGTATAGACCTAGAGAACGCTGCCAGTCCAGAGGAGGCAGACGAACTCGAAGAGATGACTGCCGATGAGATGGCAGTCGATGGTTACTACGTGGTTGCAGATATTGCTCGCCACGAGTATAAACAGGGCTGGAAATTCCTTACCCTGTGGGATGGCTATGGGTTATCCGAGGCGACCTGGGAACCTATGTTAGCCTTCATACAACCAGATGGGAGTATCAACCCCATCTTCCGCACTTACCTCGTTGAGAACAACGAGGGGCAGCTCCTAACCCGTGCTGAGACTATGTCCCAGCGTAAGAAGCGAAACTAATTACCCTGTGTCAGTCTACTTACCCTGTCTGTGCCCTGCAGACCCACGCCTATGGTTTCCAGCGTGAGCCAGGTGGCCGCTTATCAAGATTGCAGCCACCCAGCGAGTGTTTGCCTTGTTGACCATGTGTTGCATGGGTACTGCCCTAATGTAATGACCTTGGTGAGCCAACGAAGAACGGTGGCTTTCTACACCAGGGGGGATGACAAGCAAGGTGTTATGAGGCAAGGTGTGTCTTCCCTCCTTGGGGACAAGCGAGCCCACAGTTAGGACCCCTGACTGGTCCAGACCCATGGGGTTCTACCCTTCCCTACAGGGTTTACCATACCCCTAAGTGTGCTACGTATGTCTGTATGTGTCTCACTTCTCTCCCCAGCGTGGCTCCCCGGAGACCGGGCTTCGCTAACGTCGGACCGAAGGTCCTAATCAGGTACTATTACCACTCCTATGGCGCCCAATTTCTGTGCTGGCGCCTAACCTTGGGGTAAACGGCAAAAGCCCTACCTACTAAGAGGGGAGGGGTGGCCAAGTGTTCTAAGGGCATACAAAACGCCCATTTTTGCTACAGGCCAAAAGCTAATGCACTCCCCTGCCCACGAGGAAAAGCACGCGGGACAGGAGACACCACTACACTACACTCACTAACGCCAGCACTGGCCTTCGAAGGCAGGGTGAGCACTCATCACTTGCACTCACCTCCTGCCAGGCCTGCTGACCCTAACCCCTACACACACTACTGGGTGCTGCTGTCGAACGTCACTCAGGCCCTAGTGGCCCTCCTGTGAAAAGGACGAGAGAACACAGCGCTCCTAAGCAGCTGTGGCCTAACAGGGGACGCCACAACGCGTTTCCCCTGCTAGGGCTTGGAGGGAAGGGGTGCTCTCGTTGCGTGCACAGCGCAGATGTCGTTGAGGTCGAACTGTCCTCGCCAGTACTGGCTGAGGCACAGTGATTTGATTTGTGATCAGCGCCCCTGTTTTGCTGGGGCAGAAAAATGGTAGCCGCCGAAGGCAGCTGCTGCGTGCACCAATCACCCTTAACCTCTCCCACCTGTACAAAAGAGGCAGATGAAGGGGCGTTTGCGACTGAGGAACCAAGCCACACTCCAGGTATTATACCCTTCTCAGTGTGACCTATAATACACTGTTCGCAAACACGCTGCAGATGCAGCTACCCCTGTCAAGCAAGCAAGCTTTAAGAAACTCCTCGGGTTCTCTTAAAGAACGTACCGAGGAGCCTCTGGGTAACCTAAACAAGGTTTACCGTGCGCAATTCGCGTGGCCTACCCTTTAATGCATCATGTGCACGCAGGGAAGGGAGGCTTAACCACAGACTCAACCAGGAGGTGAGCTCCTCCTGGGCTAACCCACCTTACTCACCATGCATCGTGTGAATGCCGCATTGAAACGAACACAAAACAAACCTAAGCGTTTTAAGCAACTCAACTTGAACGCCACGGCCGCACAGGAACAAGCGCTAACTTGTGAAGAAGGAAACAAGGGTGAATTAGGGATACAGGTGAAGCGATACAGCGTGTGGATGCCTAGATTAGGCACATGCATCGCGAGCACAGCGCATATTCTAACCCTACGTGCGCGCTGCGCGCTCCATTCGCATCACATACCTTTCATTCCTGCTTTCACCTTTGCAGAGCATGAGAGATGAACACCCGACCCCCCAACGAGCACAGCGTTGACAACCCTAACGTTTTGACGGAACAACCAACACGAACGCAATACGTGAGTGTGAGGTGACACAGACATACCTGAGAGACGGGTTGTTGAACTGCTCTGTGGTGTGGGCTGATTTTGAATGCTTTACTCTGAAGTTTATAAAATTTTTGATGCAACTGTGCAAAAATTTTCTTTAAAACTTTAAAAACTACGGCTCATACCTTCTTTTCCAAAAGCCGTTTTCGCTTGCGCAACCCTTTTCTTGGAGTCCGCTTCCTTTGCGCTTGTCTGCGACTTTAAGTTATGTGTAAAAATGACGATTTCCCGTGTGGTTTCGTCGATTTTCAACTATTTCACTTGCTAAATCGCAACCCCTTCCGCAAAACCGCAAGAATCACTCCCTGCTGGTTCCATTTTCTATTTTTTCCAGCTCCTGGGGGTTTGTGTCCTCCATTGGGAGTATTGCTCCGCCCTGGCCCTTGGTCAGGACGTTTACTAAAACGCTGTTTATACGGCGATAACCGTCCGCATTAGAGCGTTCGACTGTACCCTAGTGGACAGACACATGTGCTCTGGACAGGGAGTCCTGGGTTCAATTCCCACTGCCCCCACACTTTTTCCAAAAGTTTTCGCCGCACGCCGGCGACTTTTGAGGAATGCCCCTTCGAAGGGACATCATTCACGGTACATTGCACTGTTTTTCAAGGGTCCCTACAGTGTGATAGGCTTCTATGAAGTGATGAGAATGTTTTTGGTAAGTTTAATGCATTTTTTGAGGTAATTTTGGGAATATTTGAGCCTTTTTCCTTGGTCCTACTAGCTTAGCTAACTAGTACTCCAGGGGGGAGTAAGAAAAAGTCACTGCCATGTCTTTCTTGGAGGGCTTGATCCAGGCTAAGCCCCCCTTAAAACCCTTTGTTGATGCTGAGACAAACTTAAGTGTTTTTATCTTCCTTTTGTTGCCTAAAGTACACTTTCTCAAAGTAACTAGGGTTGTGACCCTAGCCCCCCCATGAAGTTCACCCCTACCACTCAACTGAGCGGAGGTACCTTCCTTCATGGAGGACATACCAAAATAAATCAGGCATTACATGCTTGTTGGCCTTGGAGGTTAAGCCTAAGTGGTCTCCCACCCCAAGACCCCTATACTCAATTGTTTCTACCACTTATTGTGGTCCTACTTTGTAACTGTTTCTGAATTCAGTTGCTTGGCCAAGTCATTTTCTGTGTGGTCCTGACATCTATGCCCCTCAGTCCTAACCAGCACCATTTCACCCAAAAGAGTGCACATGAAGTGCCTATTGCAACCTCTGAGGCTAGAGTCTGACCAATTTTCATATAAAACCTTTTGTATTATCCATTTGTGATTGAATCTATGTGCATATACCTGCTTTGTCTATCTGCAGCCCTTCTGTGTTACACTGGATTCCAAAACCAATCATTGATTCGATCCATATTCAGTCCTTGCTCTACTTGCTGCTTTGGTTTGGGGTTTTCAACTACAAAACCTGCAGGAATACATCAAAAGACCTAGGGCATAATTCAAGGACATCTTTCTTATATATATATATATATATATATATATATATATATATCTCCCCTTAAATCTAGCTAACAAGCAACAAGCAACAACAAGCAAGCAACAACAAGCAACAAGCACTTCTCCTCACTGTTTTGGCCATTGCTCCACCTCATCGCTCCGGGCTCTACTCTACTCTAGCCATCCTAGAGCCTAGGTGGTGCCCTTGCCAAATCCAGGTTTTGAGCCAAAAACTCACCGGTGGCGGCCCGGGGCGGTGGCGCCAAGTCGGGAGGTGCCCTCCCAAATCTGCGCAGTTTTGGGCCAAAAACAGCCATTTTTCGCCAAAACAGCCCTTGTAAGGGTTCAAAACAGCCAAACGAAGGCAAACGGCCACTACACCCCACGTGCGGATCGACTTTCTCGCGACCAAGAGACCTTTGGTGCCCTCTAACTCCACGCTATGTCCGAGAAACGGCCCAAAAAGGCGCCAAAAAGCCCCAAAAACTGCGCAATGTGCACCAGCACCCCGAAACCAAGAACGGGCCGTATCTTGGGCTAGGTGGCTCAAAAACGAATTCCGAGGGCACCTAGTCCACCCGCAACCCCCCACTTTTTATGGTTTCCAAGCCTCAGAATCGCCCAACGAGACACGTAGACCCCCGTACTACTGGTCACTTGGTGCAGCCGGAGGGCCGGCCAGCCCACGCACAGTGGGGGCCAACGCTGGGTCCACCAGGGTCCCCAGGGCGAAAAAAATCATTTTTTCCAAAGTTGTTCCTAGACCACTTAGGATGCTCAAACAAGTGTTTTTGGGCCATTTTGAGCCCGTGGTGGCGCGTTTTGGGCCATGGAAAATCCCAAAATGCCTTGAAAATGGGCCGTTTTGGGACCAACAATGGGTCAAAAATGGGTCAAAAACGTGTTTTTCCAAAAATGATCCTGGACCACTTGGGATGCTCATACAAGTGGTTTTAGCCCATTTTGAGCCCGTGGGGACGGGTTTTGGCTCCTGGAAACTCCCAAAATGCCTTGGAAATGGGCCAGTTTGGGACCAAAAATGGGTCAAAAATGGGTCAAAAACGCGTTTTTCCAAAAGTGATCCCGGACCATTTGGGATGCTCAAACAAGTGTTTTTAGCCCGTTTTGAGCCCGTTTTGACCGAGTTTAGCCCCTTCCACCACATGTATGCACCACTTTGTGCCCTTCGCACGTACCTTAGAGCCGTGTGGTGGAGCCACCTAGAGTTGGGAGGGGGGTGTAGATTGGAGGATATATATATATATATATATATATATATATATATATATATATATATATATATATATATATATATATATATATATATATATATATATATATATATATATATATATATTGCTGTATACTCCCTTGTGGGTGCACCAGCTACCGTCCCTACGCTGGACGCAGCGAAGCGGGTAGCGCCTGAGAGGCAGTGCCTTCACGGCCTGATTGTGCGGTACTGGCAGGCGGCGTATGACGGCCAACGCGATGTGACAGGTCGTGCCGGCCTGATGGTGAGCCGTACTGCCCCCGTGCATGAGGGTCGGACAGGGATGCTTCACCCGCCTGCCCCGGGTCGCCGCATACAACAGCGAGGTGTCATGGGTCGTCCCGACCAGGGTAATAAGGCCCAAACCCCTGTAGGGTATTCCCATGGCACCGGGGTCTCTATTGGCGGCCCGGCTACGGCAGTATTGGGATTGGTTGCTCGGGATACACCGGGGGTGCACGGAGTTGTCTGGGGGTTACGGCGTCGCGGCGCCCCCTGGGAGTGTTACACGGGGTTGCGGGGACAGCCTGCAGGCCCCGGGAGCGGCGACGAGGCGAAGATGTGTGCGTAGAAGGATATGACAGTGGGGTCGTCAGGGGGACAGTATGGCGGGCGTCATGGAGACAGCGTGGCGGCCTGGGAGGAGCGCTCACGGGGGGCACGTGGAGTTCCAGGTGACGGTGTACTGGCGTCTTGGGGGTATACGCGGCGGTACTGGGGAACCGTACAGTGGGGGAGCAGCGGGGAAGTTCCAAATGACGGTGTACTCGCATCCTGGGGGTATACGCGGCGGTACTGGGGACCGTATGGTGAGCGTACGCGGCGGTACTGGAGGGCCGTACAGTGGGGGCGCTACGGGGTTGCATGGCGGTACTTGGCTGTCCCCCTGACCCCTCTAACAACTCAGGGGGAGCGCGGGGGCATCCCCTGGCCCCGTTAACAAACTAGAGGGACCATGCCTGCGGGCATGTACATAGTCTAACCTCTGACCATGGCCTTGTGGTTGCGGTGGTGCGTGTCGTGGCGGCTCGCAGGTGGCGTCGGCGTGGCAACAGCGGTACTGCTAAGGCAGAGATAACAGCGGCAACGGCGCGATCGCAAATCCGGCAGAGCAACAAAGCCAAATCAGGACATTAAATCCATACCAGAGGGGTCTGTGATGAAAAGGAGAATACAGACCCATAGAACAAACAAAGGCGCATCAGCCTACATTATAAAATCCAACGATTTGCAATTGCATCCGAACTACAATCCCCAGGTCCACGTCAGCCCTATCTAGTGCCGTAGGCCAATCCTAGGGTCCCATTGGGTCAGGTCCTGCTGGTCTGCTGCACGCCCCTCCAAGTCAGAACCAGGGGCTGGGTCTGACTGACAACCCATAGCGACCAATGGCAGACCTGACATGCCTGGCAGGATCAGAACAGAAACCCAAAAAACAGCACAAACACACCCATGCAACCAAAAAATATTTTTTTTTTTTTTCTGACAGCAAATCATGGGCAAAGCACAACAAAACTGCTGTGAATCCATTGCCTGGAGCATGTACAGCACCTGTGACAGAACCCTGCCTGCAGTAGGACTGTGCCTGACGCTGTCTTAACCTGTCCTGTTACCCAGAGATCCGAATTCTGACTTCAGGGGGAATTGGACTGCCTTGATGGCTTGATTGCCCCCAGCCGCACGCAGACCTGCCACTGTCGTAATCACGAATCCTCATAACTCACATATGGCCCTGGGCCTGAGACACAAAAGAGAAGGAGGTAGGACAGAGGGGAAGGAAAAACACAATACTGCAACTCTGCAACGGTCGGGTGGGGGGGTCTCAAGATCACAGATCAGCGGCAGGTCCCATTAAAAAATAGGAAAAAAAATCAGAGCAAGTACTGTGCATCCGCAGCACCCCCCCCCCCGCCACTGCGGTTGGGAGTCCAGGACCTGTCGCTGTCCCTCACCTGACACCCTGTCCCATGTCTGGGGATGGACGTGTCGATTATGATCCTCCACGGTATCCTGCGACTATCGCCTCGACGGTGTCCCCGGAGCCCCGGTTCGCCCTGTCCAGAGCCCAGACCAAAAAATAGCAAGACCATGCAGAGTTGTTACTGTACAATTTCTGAAATACGCAGATCCAGTCCCTTGGCTGCATTAAAATCACGCCAGGGCTGGGCAACATGATGAAAAAACGAAGAAGCAGGCTCCCACGTGGGCTTGTCATGGCCCTTCCACAGAACCTGCCACTTGCGATGCCTTTTTCTGCCCTTCCCAAACCACTGCACCTTCAGAACCTTATCCAGGACCCACTCCTCCTCCACATGGGCACGTGGGTTGTGCCTCTTGCGATAAAAATGAAAAGGTTCCCGCGTGCCCTGCGGTGCCACATAATATTTTAACCGGGTCGCTGGCAGCACCTGTACGCCGTCAGGGGTGTCAATCTTGAATCGCGTACCGCTGACGACTTGGAGCACTTCACAGGGCCCCTGCCATAGGCGCTCAAGCTTGCTCTCCCCCGGCAAGTTACGCACCCACACCGCATCTCCCACAGACAAGCTCAACTTGGGATGTTGTGCCTCAAATTTCTTTCGTGCAGCTGTATGCAGCTTATGAAGCCGTTTACGAACCAGGGTATGCTCCTGCGAAACCCGTTCGAAAAACTGCAGGGCATCCTCAGGCCCCTGCCAATCCTCCATGGGGGGTGTGTCCCCAAACCCCGGGGGGTCACGCCCAAACACCAACCGATGGGGGGAGTAGGGGGTGACAGCCCCTGGCAGGTCATTCAGACCCCAGAGCGCCATCGGCAGCGCCTCAACCCAATTACCCGGGCGCTCCTCCAGAAAACGCCTAAGGGCATTGACTACCGACTTCACCGCCACCTCCGCCCTCCCGTTGCTCTGTGGCCTATAGATCACCCCCTGATGCTGCTCGATTCCGCTTTGAGCACAGAGAGTTTTGAAAAACTCGGAGGTAATCAGGTGATCATTGTCCGAAAAAATCTCACGCGGAATCCCCATAAAAAAAACACAGCGCTCCAGAAAAATGCGCGCCAATTTGGCAGCATCCAGCCCCTTCTTCCGGGTGGGGATGGCTATAATATAACCACTGAGCCTACACACAACTATCAGAGCGGAATCAAAATTCTGTCCGTCCACCTTGACAGAATCTAACTCCACAAAATCCATGGCAAGACTTGAGAAAGGGGTGGAAGGAATGGGAAAGTGCTCCAGTGTATCAGCGCTGGACCTGTTCGGCGCTTTGCATGACTGGCACACTGGACATTGGGCAATGACCTCAGCAATCAGCTTTTTTGGAGAGAAGGGGAATAAAAAGCGGCGGCGACACAACACATCCAGCTTGCGCTGGCCCGGATGGCTGTACGCATGCATGGCAGCAATGACAGCTCGTACCAAGCACTTGGGCACCACCAGCTTTCCCTTACACCTAATCTTCCCTTTATACAAGGCGCAGTTTCGTACATACTCGCCTTTTTGCAACTGCTTATACACAGAAGACCACTGAGAGTCCTGACTGTATGCATCTGCCCAACTGTCAAAAAGAACAGCAACAGGAGGAGTGGAAACATCATCATACTTCGCCGCAGGATTCCCGGCGCGATCCGATGGCTGTCGACCGCGAGTACTCTTCCGGCGGTGAACGCGAATCGGCATCTGTGCAAGGGCAGAAATGGAAGCAACAGAGTCAGGGGCAGCAGGAAAATCAGCCAAAACACTGGGGTCTGGGGCCGACATAGCCCGTAGCTGAAACAGGGCCTCATAGCTCCAACATTGATGTCGCAGTCTGCTACACACAGACTGTATCCTCACATCCCCACCTGCCTGAAGCTGTGCTATAGTTGTCGAATCGGATGCCCCTGGACCACCGGGTCCTAAAAAAAAATCAATCCCCAGATATGCGAAAGGCAAAAAGGAAGAGTCCTGCTGATCATCAGCTGCTAACTCTCTCCCCACCACAGCCAATATTCCCCGTGCCCGATCAGCATGCTCCTGGGCCACAAGGCAGGATATTTGATTCGCCAGGGTGTGGTCCTCCCACCGCTTCTCATCGTGAATGTCGCGCTGGACCCCCGCCAAATCCTCCTCGCTCCCATGCATGCAGGCGTCAGGGGCATGCTCGCACGCTGGATAGGCCCAGCGGCTCATGGTGTCCGCCCCCACATTATCCTCCCCCTTCTTATATTCCACCTCAAGGTGAAATTGGGAGAGGAACTCATGCCATCGCCCTCTGCGGCCCACAGGGCCGCTGATGGACCCGAGGTCCTCGCGGAACCAATGGACCAGAGCCCGATGGTCTGTGCTGGCCCTGACAGTCACCCCAGACTGAATCCAGCTACGGAATTTGTGGAGCGCAGCCACAAGGGCATACGTCTCCTTCTCCCGTACCGACCATCCCCGCTGGCCCTGTATCCCCTTCCCCTGTAGCTTGCGGCTGAAAAAAGCTACAGGCCGCAGCAGGCCTTCTTTGTCGTGCTGACTCAATACTGCGCCAACCGCAAAATCGGAGGCATCAGTGTCCAGAAAAAAAGGCTTTGCGGGATCAGGAATGTGGAGCATGGCCTCCTGAATTAGAGATTCCTTGATCTGATGGAAGGCATGCTTCATCGCCTCACTCCATTTAATCTTATGCCGCTTACCACTCTTATCCCCCTTTTTCTTATTACTCTCCAGACCCGTCAGTGCCTCAGAAAGTATTGCTGCATGCATAGCATAGTTTTTCATGTACATCGCATACCATTGCGTTAGCCCGAGGAATGCTTTTAAATGAGTGGGCGTGACGATATGCGTGTGATCCCAGCGCTCAATGGCCGCGCGTTTATCCGGCGCGGAAAAGCGAATGCCATGCTGCAAGATATGGCCACAGAATTTTACTCGCGTTTGGAACAGGAACATTTTCTCACGCTTCACAGTGAGTTTATAACGACGAAAAATATCAAAAACACGCCGCAAATCAGTATCATGCGCTTGCAGCACATCGAACGCCACTTCAGTTACCTTCCCTGACGGATTCTGGGGGTCTGGGGGTACCTCCTTCACTGTCGGGGGGGGGCCTGGCGTCCCTGCCAGCACATCGTCGATGTACGGCTTCGCACTGATGCGCTTATCCTGTTCCAAACACCACTGTACCATACGCTGGTACTGGGCTGGGGCTGTTTTCAGCCCCATGGGGAGCACGAGCCATTCATAGACTCCCCATGGGGTCATGAATGCCGTATATTTCCGAGAGGACTCGGCTAACGGCATTTGATGAAAACCGTCCTCAAGGTCAAAAATTGACCAGATGACGTTTTTGCCTTCCTCTAAAATTTTGTCCTCGATATACGGCAAGGGGAAAGTAAAATCTTTGATTTGGGAGTTTAGGTGGCGGTAGTCTATCACTAACCGCCACCTCCCTCCCGGCTTGGGGACCACAAAGGCCCGGCTAATCCATTGTGGATTTACCGCCTCTTGTAGCATGCCCCGGGACTGAAATTTGTCCAAAAGCGCTTTAAATGCTGCAGCCCGCAACCCAACACAGCGGTACGGTACCACTTTCTGTGGCTGCGCATCTGGTTTTTCAATTATCGTCGCGACACCATCAGGACCACGATACGGGGCCTCCGTGTGTGGTTTAAACATCAATACATCCTCATATTCCTGCTCAAGCTTCTCCCGAAAAACCCGGCAACGAGGGTCCTCCTGATCTGCCTCAATGACTGACCTGATGTCGCGGTTAAATCGCGAGTCATTCCAGGCTCGCATGGACCGACGATGGCGTCTGGGGGCTTGGTGATGTGGCTCGGGCTCCTGTGCATGAAAAAGCACCAAGCGCCAACCATCAGAACTGTGTACGGGGGTGCCTTTTGACGATTCAAATATTTTCTTGTCAGGTGGAATATCCCACCAATCCAAAGACAACTCCCCCAAGGCCCTTAGCCCTTGCCTCCACCCCCCTCAGACTGATCCTTGCCTGAAGGGTCCGATTTCTTCGTAGAGGGGCAATCCTTTTGTAGGTGTCCCTTCTTACGACACTTGTGGCATCGACGTCCCTCGCCCCCAGAATCTGCACCACCCCCTTGTTTTTTTTCTTCTGGGTGTCCGCGCGGGTCCTGTGAGCATCGGGTGCCCTTGGGATGTCTGTCCTTACCGCAGTGGATGCACTTGCGTTGCTTCCACCTGTCAAGCATTTGCTTTTTTCGCTGCGGGAACTGCTGCAACACCTTCTGCAGCCAATCGCACTTCTCAGGATATTTCAAATAGCAATTATCACTGGAGTGATGTCCCTGGCAGTGCGTGCACTGAGGCCGGTCGTGCTGGTCGCCCTTTTTGTTGCGGTACCCCGGTGCTGATCTGGTTCGGCGAGGCCCGCCACCCTTACCACCCTCAATCCTGTTTACAGAAGAGGTACCCTGGCGGTACCCGTGAATGGCATCAACCCTCCGAGTGGTCAGCAACTTAGGGAAAATAAAATTATGGGCTTCCATGTACGTGTACTCACGCCCTCGAAGCTCCTCTTCTTCGACCAAGTCTTTCAGGGGTTCTTCATACCGGCCCCCTGCCCTGCTGAGCGCTCGTGTGTATCGCTTTTTGGCGTGGCGATTGGTGACCTCCCCAACCTTAGCCAACTTGACACACCAGGAAGTGAACCACCTCCTATAGGAAAGGACATCATCCCCATCAGGAGTACTATCCTCCCAATCGTCCTCAACAACATCCGGATTAACCAAGTCCTTCCCTTCTGCACTCAGGATACCCCAGATGTCCTGGTATGACCACCCGAGGTAGATCATGCATTCCAGAAAACAGTGGGCCTCTTTTTCAGGGATGGCAGACAAAAGAAGAATAGCTTGGACATCCGAATCGAGGGCACTACCAAAAAGATCCAACCACCAATTCCATTCAACGGAAAAATTCGCCAATAGAGCATAGTCCCCATTCCAAGTTGGCCGTTTCATGAACCTGTGCATACTTTTACGTGTCTCCTGATCAAGAAACTTAAACTCTTGATCATCTCCCGTCCCCGCAAAAAGTCCCCGAATGGTGGCACCTACTCGACCCCTCACAGCGTCATCATCCGGGGAGTCCTCCAGGGACTCTAATAAAGAGAAAATTGCACGTGTTTGTTGGACCTTGTCCTTTTGGGTGTCAAAAGCCATGGTATCCGTCCGACCCGGCTTTGGGTGGATGGGTGCCGCCAATCCACGCTTAAGGGGGGACGCAGTTACCGTCGCCAAACCTGTGAGAGGTTTAACCCGTGGCTCCCCGAACGCAGCGTCCCTGCCCCTTAGTAGCTCCAAGCGCCCTGCGCCCGTCAACGGAGACTTGAAGACGCTGTCAACTGACGCTGTTGAAACGACCGCGGTTGCGGTTTCTTCACACCCAACCTCATCGTCAGCAAAGGAAATTCCTTTTCCTACACTGTCATGTGAGCATGCACCCACCTTGGTTGTCTCATGCATCCCATGGTCCTCATCGTCCACGGATGGCCCCCGCGACTCCAAGCCTACGGAAAGGCAAGATTTGTTAACCTGGCACCGGAGTGTGCGCACGCTCTCACCCAACGCATCCACATCCTCTACCAAGTCGGGCAAATCAATGTCCACCCATTCATCATGCAAGGCCTCAATTTTTTTTTCACACTCACCAACCCGTTCTTCCCATGAAAGAACTCGTGCACACACGTCACCATATGACGTTCCATACGACTGAAGGAGTAACAATTGCTGTGCACACGTACGGAATTTGTCTTCCATGGTGTTGCCTATCATCTCCGATGAGGGCACCAATTGTTCAATGAAATGCACCAACAACTCGCCATTTTTTTTCAGAGGCCCAACAAGGTCATGGAGTTTGGCATCAATGCATGCACGCCATTTTGTGTCGAGCGACGTCAAATCGCTCGCGACCGAGACTTGATGTGCCTCAAACTTACTTAGCAATTCATGCATAGCGAACCGCTCATCTACACCAACCGTGGGTAGTGGGCTACTCGTAGAGCTCGTTCGTTCGGCCGTAGCCGCCTCGACCTTAATTCCTCTTATTTTGAGAACATCCACGTCCACAACAACACGTTGCAAATCCCTTTTTACCTCATGCACCATGTCATGCATTTCCTCATTGTGAGTGCAAACCTTGCGGATTCTCTCAAATTCACGGGTAATGGTTCCAAACTTCTCTTCATTCTGTTTTGCACCCGCTTCAATGGCTAAATGACAAGATGCAACGTCGCACGAATCGACGATCATTGTTTTGACTCGTGATTCAAAATCATTCATGCGGCACGTCACATCATGCAATAAACTTGACTCTTTTGTTGCAAAAGGCTCACATACCGTGACGACGTGTCTACGAGCCGCCTCGATTGCCTTACGTTCGATATTCTCACATGACTCATGTACAAACGTCTTAACAAAAGAAGTTAACTCATGCACACTCGAATCAATTCGTTCATTGCACACACGCTTGAAATCATTCATGCAAGAATCAAAATGTCGGCGTTGCTCATGCAATAAGGGCTCGACAATATCATGAATTAAAGATGCATGTGACTGAAGATGATTCTCCACATGTTGTGGAATTTGCGAAGCAAGCACGGAAACACTTGTTTGACAATATTGTTCCGTTCCCTTAATTCGTGCCTCCAAAACATCTTTACTCGCCAAATGTTGTTGGATATGCTCTTGTTGTTGGCGAAATTGGCCATGCAATTGAGTCACTTGGCCACGGACGCTCTCAATGTTTTGCGTTGCCGAAGTGCACATTTGTTCTACTCCTTGCACGGAGGCGGCATGCACCTCCTTGTGAACAAAATATTGTTGGGAATACTCTTGATGTTGTTTGAGGTGTTGTTCAAGACTCTCAATACGTTGCAAACGCTCCTCATGTCCCTGCAACACTCGACTCATGTCTCCTTGGAGTCTCTCACATTTGTTGCCGGCATTGATAATTCTATTGATATCCCCATGGCATTGTTGCAAATACCCATGCACTTGTGTCAATTGTGCAATGAGTGTATCTACCGTGTTGTTGAGCTCCTCCATCATTTGTTGAGGAGCTTGTGGCTCACGTGTGAGCGTGCGCCACCTTTCGAATATGCGACCGCCGTCCTCAATCCTAATATGTTCATGGCGAGCCTCACCAAACCCACACTCCATGTCTGCACTACTGCTTTCCGACTGTTGGAAGAGGCGTTCGGGTTCACGGACGGAAATTTCCCCATGTCCACGATGATCCGGTGGACTAATCATACTCCGTCCTCGTGCCCATAACCTTCGAATGGTGTTTGGCGTCGAATTACTTGTCGGAACCAACGACATCTCGATACTCGCAAAAACGATTGAAATCGATCAATTAATAATCAAATCAAAGTAAATTGTTCAGAATGGGCTCATAAAACTCTCGCAGAACTTCAACAAGACGATGCTACCATAAGGCAGAGATAACAGCGGCAACGGCGCGATCGCAAATCCGGCAGAGCAACAAAGCCAAATCAGGACATTAAATCCATACCAGAGGGGTCTGTGATGAAAAGGAGAATACAGACCCATAGAACAAACAAAGGCGCATCAGCCTACATTATAAAATCCAACGATTTGCAATTGCATCCGAACTACAATCCCCAGGTCCACGTCAGCCCTATCTAGTGCCGTAGGCCAATCCTAGGGTCCCATTGGGTCAGGTCCTGCTGGTCTGCTGCAACTGCGTGGCGTCGTAGCGAAGAGTATGCGGTCGCCTCACCACTGTAACGGCTTACCCCTGAGGGGTGCCAGTCCGGTCGGCTAGAGGCGAGGGGGGAACAGGAGCGGCATGCTGAGTGGTCCGGGGGGTGACGCGCGGGCCAATGCTATAAGTAGGCTCGCCACGTCGTCGGTGGGGGCCGAACCTGCGGCTTGGCCGCTACTGTGGCGGAAGAGGCGCAACCACGGGAGCTGGCCAATCAGTGCAGGTAAGGGTCAAGGGTAGGCGCCAGGGCAATGTATGTGGGCCAGATGAGGTGCACCTGGTTACCACAGCCCGGAGCGAGCCTCTGGTGGGTACCCCTACAGGGGGTCGATAACCAAGCTACGGCAGGCACCAGCCCGAATCCCAGCCAGCGATATTCACGGGTTGCTCCACTCCCGTCGCGTAGCGGCCGGCGTCCCCCCCTGTAGACCCTCAAGATATATTGTACGTGGGCAAGTGGATGCCTCGAAGCTGATTGGGTGCTGGCCCTTGACATGGAATGCCGGCATGGTATATATCGGGGGTGTGGGAGCAGCTCAGGGCCACGGGGACGTGGAATTCGTACCGTGTTTCTGTACTATACTAGGGGGATGGTGCGGTGGGTCGGTGGCGTACATAGTGGAGACATGGGGGCGATGAAAGCTGAGGGCCAGGCCAGGCTGGAGCCTCCCAGAAATCCTGGCTATGCACATACGGGCTATTGTCTGCTGGCAGAGGGATACGTGGAGTCAGGGGTGGTGGCCAATTTCGAGAACACAGACGGCAATGGATACCATGGGGTCATGGGTGATGGATGTCTCCACGGTGGCGGGGGTACGCGAACGACGGAGGGTCAGCTCTCGCTTCGCCGCATGCGTGCTGCTTTGTTCCTTTGTTGCCGCTTTGCGACGGACATAGAAGCCGTTGCTTTCTACTTGTTGCGATGCTGCTGCGTTGCTTTGCCTTGCCCTCATACCCCCGGCGAACAAACGGGCCAGCGCCCGTCGCCGTTGCTAATGCTAACGCCATGCAGTTGCCACTGCCCCCAAAGCCTGGTTGACCGGTATCCCCGGTCCTCTGGGTCCTCCGTCATGCTGTGGGCCACCTCAGGCAGCCCTGGGACCCACGGGATCGAGCGAGGCAGGAACCACCTGTCGGCGCGAGATGCCCGGTAACACCAGTAGACGGCATGATAAGTGGTTATGACTATGACTATGACTATATATATATATATATATATATATATATATATACATATATATATATATATATATATATATATATACATATATATATATATATATATATATATATATATATATATATTACTACACCCCTTTCCCCTTAAATTTAGCTAACAAGCAACAACAACACATCACCATTCCGTTTTGGCCACTGCACCTTCCCATCGCCTCGAGGTCCTAAGTGCTTTTGACAGGCTGGCTCGGAGATGTGCTGTAATTATAGCATTTGTTGGTTGCCTATCATCAAGGTGGCAAATTGGTGTGGTACAATGTTGTTGTGACCAACTTTTGCTCCAACTTTTGTTGCAAAACAATAGAAGCAGAGAGAATAAACATTATTTGTGGACATACATTGTGAGTTGTGGAGTGGTCTCACAGCAGTTGTGGTGCTCTAGTGCTTGGGTGGCACACTATGCGGCAGTGTTGGGGTGCTACAAACCACCTCTAGGGGTGTAACTCCACAACCCCTCATAGAGTACAAGTTAGTGTCAACCTATATTGGTTACCATTGCACTTAAATATCTCTGCATAATATCTCACGGGTATTTCACATCAACCTACAAGCTTTCGAAGCTATCCTTTCCTTACGCACCCAAACACTTTTTATTGTAGGATATAGCACTCTGGAGTTGGTACTCTAGGGTGCCACTTTTCTACCCCCCCACTGTTGTGGTAAGATGTACTCTTGTGGTAAGGTGTGATATGGGGTATTCTTTTTGTGTTCAAGATGTCTTTGTAGCACCAAAAGGCACCGGTGACCAAGGAAGGCTCACACTAAGGCCTACACAAAAGTCCTTGGACGTCTTGGAGTGGCACACTTTGGGAACAACAAACCACCTCAAAAAGTGGCCACTCCGAGCTACACCAACGAGTACAAACGAGTGCCAACCTTACTTGGTCACCATTTTTGTTTGATACCTTTCCTTGTGATGGAAAGGGGCGTCAATATGGAAAACAAGCTTTCCAAAGGTGCACACTATCCTTACTTTGTGTCGCCAAACACTTGTTGCCACCAAGAAGTAGCCATTCAAAAGAGGGTCACTTTTCTACCCCTCCACCCTTAGGCTAAGGTTTAACCATCCCTAGGGCCGTGACGGATAGGGTGTGTTCTTTTTGTTTTAAGAAGGTCTTCCGAACTCAAAAAAGTTCCAAGGAAAACTCACCTTTGGGGCAAAGTTTTGGCCCAAGCACCTCTTTGGCCCCTCCCCTCACCATTGGGCTCAATGATGGAAATGGGCCTATGATTGTGCACATTGTGACCAAAAGTGGTCAAGTTTGTAACTCAACCCCGGTGCCCGAGGGACCCAGGGGGCGTCGACAACCTCGGCCCATGGCTGGGAAAAGCCAGCAGCCGCCGGCTTCGGCCGGTGGCTTGGTTTTTTTAAAAAATTTCGTCGGAGGGACCAAATCCATAAATGATATTTTCGGGCGATGTCGCAGGCAAACCGATGGTCCAATGGGCAAAGCCGGGTGTATTATTCACAGGGGGGAGGACTGCGGCGGCTCGAGTCCCGCCCTTTCCTCTTTTTTCCGTTTGGGGGGACTGGCGCGCAGTCAGATTTCGGCGCGCATCGGCGCGCGCCAGTCCAACAGGCGGGGTAATCTAAGTCGCGGGGTTTTCCCTTACCGTCACCGGTTGCCTTCTAACCATAGCACGCGCGTCCCGAAAGCGATGGAACACGCGGGGATACCAGGATACCGATTAGGGGGGCCCCAGGCGCCTCCCGCGTTTGCGGCACCTGTTTGCGGCGCTGCGCGGGAGGGAGTAAAACCTTCCGGCTGGATTTTCTCTGAAAATTTTACGGATGAAAGGCTGATTTTGGCATCGGGGAGGTCGTTAGTACATGCCCTCCACGGCCCAGCTGAGCGCTGATTCCTGCAGCGGCGATTTTCGGGTTTTTTCCCAAAGTCATATTGCACTATCGCCTGGCAGGAATTTAAATAGTGGAATCAACATCTAATATTATTATCTTTTCATGGGATCTTTCATTTTTTTGCCACAGGCCTGTGCTCTGTGATGCCCAAGACACAGGCCTATTGTTGGGTGTGCGGCACGCGCCCAAAGTCTTCTCTCTGTCGCCCGCCCCCTGACGGCCTTAGTCTGAAGGCTCCAGGCTCACCCAAGCATGGCAAGACTCCCAAATGGTGCTACCTAGGGGAATGTCAGGCAATGGGTGAGGCCCAACAAGCATCCAAGGCTGCAAATGACAGGGAGGCCAAGTTGATGGCGGAGAAGGCTGCAGCACCAGTTGCGAAGCGCACGCGCCTGGGCCTAGGCACCACTTGGCAGCCTAAGGTTTCAAACAATCGTGCGATTCTAGTGAGGTTTGTGATTCCGGAATGACCACTTGCCACCATTTTGCTTCAGCATCATTGCCAATCGTGCCCAATGCTTACAATCTACGTGCCCAGTGCGTGTCCGTGCCTTTGTTTGGTCATATTCCTCCCCTCTTACGTGAGTTTCCCTTTGCTAGGAGTAGCTCCACGTTGGATCCAACAACAACTTTACGTTTTGAAAAGTTCTTGTTTTGGCCCGTTTGCTTCACATCCGTCAATGGGAGGTCATAGGACGTATGGAGGGACCTTTGGGCCGTTGTTTGGAGGGCCGTACCGCAAATTTGTATCGGCGATGCTTGAATGAAGGCGATGCTTGAATGAAGGCGAGCCGGTCCTAATCTCAAATTTTACGCTTCGCCGCTTTAGGCTATTCCACAAGCTTTCGGTATCGGAGAATGAATTCAAAAAGAGGAAAAGACTATCGGAAGAAGTTGAACACCTCCGACCATTCAAGAAAAGGGCGATCGTGCTTGAGGACCAATTTGATGCCCAAAGGACGGAGCTTGAAGCCTCAAAAAAACAAGCCGATAAATACCATCGGTGGTTCAACGAGGAGCGTCGGCGATCTTATTCCCTTGTCGTCGAAAATAAGAAACTTAAGGCAAAGATCAAAAATTTGCGTGTTCGTGTGGTTAGGCAAAGGGCACGTGCCGTTCATTGGAGGGAAAAGATGAAGGCTTGGGGAGCAAGGCAACGAGCCAAGGCTAAGTTGTTGTTTTCTTTCCGTAAAGGCGGTCGCATCACTGCAAAAGGGCGGCAACTTCATTATGACTTATATAGGCATCGTGTTGCTAGTAACCAACATACCAACGTGGTTTATGATGTTCTTCGTTTCTTAGGCCTCACTTCGCGACTTGGGAAGGTTTGTAGTCCCACTGCTATCAAAAGGATGCGCACGGAATCCGGTTTGTTTAGTATTAAGTGTGTGGCCGGCTCCATGAAAGAGAGTAAGGAGCTCGACCCCTCTTTCTCCTTTGGGCATAGCCGCGATGGAACGGGGAGGCGGGGAATTCCATACCAAGTGGATGCCACCCACTTCCAAGCACCTAATGGGGAGTTGGCATCCGTGTCGGTGGCGACCTTCGTGCTTGGGCCGCCCACGTCGGTGTGCACGTTGAAGAAATGTCACGTGAGATCGGGGAACGATTTTGGGGTTCTTTCTTTGCAGGTGCCTTTGTATATGCAATGCGGAAGACATTAGTTGACTTCATTGCCACGCAAGAAAGTGAAAAATCAGCATGGGTTCGAGGTTTAATCAATTGGCTTCAAACCGAGGGTGGGGAGATCTTCCTTGCTTTGTGTGCTGTTGTTCATGTCTCGTTCGTGAAGGTGTTTTGGAACACCCTCACAGCGAAAGGTGGTAGCATGTCCGTTGTCGACGCGTACCCTTATGTGCACAAGATCACCGACACTTTGTATCGGTATGGCGAAAATCCCGAGCTAGCTTTGCAATGTGAGGGTCGAGCCATGGATCTTGCACGTTCTTCACCCGTTCTTGTGGAGTTGAAATGTCGCCTCCGCATCGTGTTCAAGCGAATGCATAGGCGCTGGCTCCACTACACTTTTTCCTACCGCTCCGGTGGGAGCACATGTGTACCGGAGATGACTCCCGAACAAAAAAAAAATTGGGAAGTCACTCCGTGCGACACAATTTTTTGCGAATCGTTCTTTGGTACCTTGGGTGACACTCTGCACCTCGGAGGTACAAGGATAAATCCTCAACGGGCCGCCTTCACTGCAATTCATCGACACAACCATAAGTTTGATCGCCCTCTTGAAGAGGATGAAGTGTTATGGATTGGCAAGACGGCCCGGGTGGTGGAGGCAAGGTATGGGAGCCAAAAGGAGATGCGCGGTCAACAATATCGCGATAAGATGTTGGCAGCTAGGCAGGATGCAGTGCAGCAAGCAGCCAAAAAACTGGCAGCTGCGAAGCGTGCTCTGCAAAAAGAGGAAGCGAGAGTGGCCACGGACCCACAAAGGCAAGCGGAGAGAGGTGGGGGACGGGTGAGGGCAAGCAATGCCCGTCAACCCAAACCGAACCCAAGGTACATGTCGCAGCAATTTTGCTGAAACCAACTCAGTTCTGCTACTCTGTGTTCCTGAACATTGTAGTGCAGATGTTGCCAATGTGGGTCCACCGCGGTTTTGTGCATTCCTTGCTTTGCATTTTGTGCCTTGCCTTTGCTTTGCAGCCTTCCTAAATCATACGAAAGTAGTGTAACACATGTCATCATGGTGCAAGAACCATTCATGTGCAAGGGGATATAACCCTACCCTGCAACAGGGCAGCCTGGCACCCCGGGGGGGGGGGGGGGGGCTACACCCACATACGGAGGTGCGCGAAGCAAAGAGGGACCAAAAACCTTCTTTTGGTACCACAATGGGTTCATATGAACCCTCATTGGGGTGGGGGGGGGGGTTTCCTACTTTGTGACGTGTCCCGTGCCCCCCCTAATACCGATGCCAAAAAACACCGATTGACATTTTCCATTCAAACATGGTCACCAGACTCGGAATTCCCGCATACAGCATCATCCAACCATATGCCTGTCCTAGGACACTCTTCGAATGCAATCTAAGGCTCTTGGGGACAGTGACTTTCTTGATGACATTCTACTGTGTTGGAAGATGTTGGTTGGGTGGGGAGAGAAATAGTGCGCAGACATGGCAAACCATGTTAGTTTCCTCCTCCGATCTTCATGACTTAGTTTCTGTCTGGCATCAAAAACAGCCAAAAACCACGATAGATACATACATACCCCATGCTTCACACACAACGGGCCATACATGCCTGCATTGTGTTTGACTGCATGACTGCATGTGGAGGGAACACATGGTACGCCGCGACAGAAAGTACGGACTGAAACGTCGATAGCACGCACACGCTGATGTTTTGCCTCTCCTGCCTTATAGGTACAAAGACAATATTGTAGGCCTGTACTTTAAACGCAAGGGCTATGGCCTTAATGATTTGCAGAAACTGTTTGAGGATATATATGGTTTGAAGCTTCAGTGTGAGGCAGAGAGACACACACGGACCACGTTGCAGTCTACCGTTTCACTGCAACACACGGACAACACAATCAAGGTACAGTGGAAACATAGAAACCTGTCCACAGGCCATAAGGAACAGACCATCATTCGATTTGTTGATTATCACTCTCTTAATTGCAGGTCTGTGTTGCAAGGCATGGTCCCCAACATGCCCAATATGATTATTAAGTGCTTCTTCTTTGTAGTGATCCCACAGGATGTTATTATCAATTGTTGTAACCTTGTTCATGAACTGAGACATAAGCAGTATGACCCTTCATGGTGGGAAGGCATAGTACGAAGCAAACACACCGAGAGAGCAAGCCGCAGAGAGTCCATTTCATATATTCCGAGATGACCAGCACACACAGATATAGTCTGCAAGCAGCGTTCTATACATACCTCAATACAGGCGCGCATCCATACACGACACCATGGGATGTATTGGCTACATAGGATATAGGGTTACACTGTGCACAACACAGGGTGGTGCATTGCACACGTCAGTACCAGGAAACTGGTATTTTGCTATACTGTACCACGTGATACGAAAGCCGTGATGACAAGCGGATCACCTAAACTCACAGGACTGGCCCACACATGTGGGCCAGCCTAGGGGAATGGGATGTGAATGGGACACGAGCAATTGCACGCGTTTCATCACTTGATCACAGGCTATGTTGAATGCGTTTTAATTTGCACGTCTTGTGCCGCGCTCAACTCCATCGACACTGAGGAGTATCCCTTGGGTGTAGAAAATATACAATCAATACAACGACAAATAAGCAAAGCATACATGACACATGATGCATACATTTGCACCGGACATAAGTAATGACGGCGAAAAAGGACACTCGTTGCTACTCAGCTTTCGGTTTTCAACAATGTTGCCTTGATAAGCCCATTGCTCCGTGTGCTTTGCCAACTATATAGTAAGCACTCCCGCGCACCACCAAGCCTAGAAAGTGTTCGCTACATGTGTACCATCCTAAACATCCTACGTCGGTCTCATACGGAGCAAGAAGTAGCTGTTGAGCGCAAAATAAAAAAGCTTCGTAACAAAATGTAACCCCGAAAGGTATGTATGCCAAGGTATGTGTGCCATGGCTGCGCAGATGTGGCCGACATGGAGTGAGAAAAAGTGAAATCATCAAAGCTGCTGCAGGTGCCACACAAATCCGCATGAGACCCATCCTTGATGAACCTAGTTTTAATGCGTAGAAAGTACCATGAAATGAAGGATGGTGTGGGCCCTTGTTGTCTCAAGTAATTTGACTATGGACCATCCATTTTGCCTAGTAACCATGGTGTTTTTGGGATGCCATACATTCGATTCTGGCTCAAAGAGACCGGTACCCATCACCATGGCGACTCAGGTTTTACTCCAAGCCATTACCAAATCCGCCCATGTCTTGTTGCCTGTGCTCCATGCGAATTCCTCCCCTTGGTTGCAACCTCATCGCTATACCCACAATGAGCTACGGATCAGATGCCGCTGATATTCATCTAACCATTATCGCCGTGAAAACTCGCCTCCCTATCTAACACTTTTAGATAATCATTCCCATCTAACATTTATCGGCCTGCAAATTCGGCCCCTAGGAGCGAAGCTTCGCTCCCAAGGGCTGTTGTTTCAAGACGATAATTGTACCTCCTAATGATTATGTACTAGAAAAACAACTCATTTTCACCTCACAATAGACCAGTGCATGGCACCACAAACGCCTCATTAAGCGCCCATTTGCAGCCACGGCACAACCCAATCGCCGTGGAGGAAGAACGGCCCTCATTGAAGACACTCAAATGACACAATGGTGATTGATCGTCAATGAACTTTTAGGACAATCATCTTGAAAATAGGCTGAAAAACGGCACAGCGTGATAGACAGCTCATTGAACACCCATTTGAAGTTGTTGGATAACCCAATCACCGTGGAAGAAGAACGGCCCTCACTAGAGACTCCTACACGACACGTCTGGAATAAAAACTACCAAAAGATTCATGGCCTCCAATGGCTGATTTTGTTTGAGTATTGCACAAGGGAACCTGAACTAGCTTGACAAGGCAGCAGCATGTCATTTCAAGATTGTTATAACACCGATTTGTGAAATGGAATATGCATCACAACAATCTTTCTTTATTGGGGTGGTTCTCCAACGGGAGGAAAAGGGTGTGCCCACTTGCGTGTGACATTGGAGGTTTTCTAAGAGGGCGCCCCCCCCCCCCCCCGCGTCCTTCCCCGCGTCCCGTTGTACCGTGAAAATGATGACATTTGTCTTGATCACAACCCATAGGGAAGAGCCCTAAGAGATGGTTCAGTGATGCTTGAATTTTGAGAGGTTTTGTTGCCCCACAGATTTTTTTGAACAATATGGTCACTTTTTGTTCCTTCGTCATTGCTTGGTGCACATTAATTGGGCAAATATTTTGCAAGAAGACTGTCCCCGGTTGGGCTTCTAACCTTTTTTTTTAAACAACATGCATTCGAGGATCATTTATTTCTTTCTTTTGCGCACCACACTATGTTACCGGATGGGACGTGAACCATTTTTTGTCGTCATCCATTTAGCTCGTATTGATGAAGCTTTTATTTCTGTGGCTATTTGTCGTTGCTGAAGGACATGTGTACATGTGAGTTGCAACGCCATGTACATGTTCTGTTAAATTTCATCAATTTTGATCTAACCCAAAAAGTAATGTATGAGCCGGCTGGTGTTTGGTCACACAACCCTAAAGGTGCGTCCCCCCCTGAGCAGGTGGAATATGAAGTTCCGGCGTGGTGAGCGTGAGCATGAACCCGAAAGTGATGAGGATCGTGGAGAGGGACAGGATTCGACTGAATCCCCAAGTGCTGCCCCTCCGAAGGTTGCTGAGCAACGTTCTCCAAATGTGCCAACAGCTTTGCAAAATTGGTTGCTATAAGGGGCTGCTGCCCAAGCCCGCGCATCCTCTTCTCAAAGGCTGCATGTTTGGCAACCACGGCTCACCCGCTCAGAGGCCGCAAGGATGCGGAACGGCATGGCGTTGAGTGCAGCTCACCTTGACCGCTTTCTACACAGGGATGAATAAACCAACATTGCCCTAGTGCACTGTCACATTCATGTTTCCATGTATTGCACCTTGTGGCATGGAGTACCATGAGTGCACGTTGAGAATGCTTGCCCTTCCAAATGCCTGCAAACGTGCCTGCAATGGTTTTTGGAGACGGGCCATGTTGTGGCATAGGATTCCGGTGGATGGTTGCAATCCAAAGGGCCATCTTGCGTTGTTTTGTGTTGTATTGAAGGATAGGAGGGCCTGGGAGGGCATAAGCCATACCAAAGCCCCAAAAATAGTTGCATATCCAGGTCCCTTGAAAACAGCCAATTTCATGCCCTCCCCGCGTCCCCCCCGCGTCCCACCCCTGCGTCCCCCATGCGTCTAGGGCGCCTCTAAGTGCATAGTTGATATTTGTGCATGCTGAGGTCGCTTTCCTTTGCCGCATTCTGCCGGAGCACAATTTTTTTACTTTGAATTGTATCACATTTGCATGAAATGGGAGCCTAGGGTTCATGGTATGAGGTATCACTTCAAACCACTAGGGGATGGCACAGTTTGGCTTGCACGGCAAGGTAACATGCTGGTGCCATCGAAGGTTAGGATTTCGGTATTTTATGCGCGCCTTTGCAGCATGATTCATGGGCCATTCTCTCACATTGAATGTGGAACAAGAAGCTGGAGCGGAGGCTACACCGCAAAGGCCATCAACTACGTGACCGAAAGCACCCCCCCCCCTTGCGAGAACAACGCTATTGTCAAAACAACATTAGGTGTCTTTTGTAACAATGTCCTACTTTGCCCTTTACAGACGCCCGCCCCCCCTTGTTAGAACAACACTTGGTGTTGTTTCCATCAAATTTTGGGTTTTAGTGTTGTTCTCACAAGGAGGGGGGGCTGGCGCCAATCAAGAGCTGAGTGCCCAGGGGGGCGGGGATTCTAAGAAATCCGATAGCGTGGGGGGTTTTGAAAACCCCCCCCTTTTTTAAAAATGGTCCGAGGGGGGGTTTTAAGGGTGTTTTTCGACGCACACACATCATTTGTGCGATTTTTTTTCTGGTGTTGTTCTTTTGGACTGCACATCCAGAGTTTTGTCCTTGCCACCAATTCAGCCACTTTTGATTTTGTCCCCTTAGCTAGGGACCCCCCACAATGCAAGGCTGACGTTGCATTTCCGCCCTTTTTTTGGAAATTTCTGATTTTGCCCCCCGCTTTGAAGCGGTGGGGATCCCCGAGGCGGCAGGGGTGACGTAGCCACCTTGCCCATTTATGGGCCACTTCTGATTTTGCCCCCCGCTCTGAAGCGGCGGGGATCCCCGATACGGCAGGGGTGAGGTAGCCAATTTGCCCACTTGTGGGCCACTTCTGATTTTGCCCCCCTGCTCTGCAGCGGTGGGGATCCCCGATACGGCAGGGGTGAGGTAGCCAATCTGCCCACTTGTGGGCCACTTCTGATTTTGCCCCCCGCTTTGAAGCGGCGGGGATCCCCGATACGGCAGGGGTCAGGTAGCCAATTTGCCCACTTGTGGGCCACTTCTGATTTTGCCCCCCGCTCTGCAGCGGTGGGGATCCCCGATACGGCAGGGGTGAGGTAGCCAATTTGCCCACTTGTGGGCCACTTCTGACTTTGCCCCCAGCTCTGCAGCGGTGGGGATCCCCGAGGCGGCAGGGGTGGGGTAGCCAATTTGCCCACTTGTGGGCCACTTCTGATTTTGCTCCCAGCTCTGCAGCGGTGGGGATCCCCGAGGCGGCAGGGGTGGGGTAGCCAATTTGCCCACTTGTGGGCCACTTTTGATTTTCCCCCCGCTCTGCAGCGGTGGGGATCCCCGATACGGCAGGGGTGAGGTAGCCATTTCGCCCACTTGTTGGCGACTTCTGATTTCCCCCCCCGCTCGGAAGCGGCGGGGATCCCCGATACGGCAGGGGTGAGGTAGCCAATTTCCCCACTTGTGGGCCACTTCTGATTTTGCCCCCCGCTTTGCAGCGGTGGGGATCCCCGACACGGCAGGGGTGAGGTAGCCAATTTGCCCACTTGTGGGCCACTTCTGATTTTGCCCCCCGCTCTGTGGCGGCGGGGATCCCCGATACGGCAGGGGTGAGGTAGCCAATTTGCCCACTTGTGGGCCACTTCTAATTTTGCCCCCCGCTCTGAAGCGGCGGGGATCCCCGATACGGCAGGGGTCAGGTAGCCAATTTGCCCACTTGTGGGCCACTTCTGATTTTGCCCCCCGCTCTGAAGCGGTGGGGATCCCCGATACGGCACGGGTGAGGTAGCCAATTTGCCCACTTGTGGGCCACTTCTGATTTTGCCCCCCGCTCTGCAGCGGTGGGCCCCCCGATACGGCAGGGGTGAGGTAGCCAATTTGCCCAGTTGTGGGCCACTTCTGATTTTGCCCCCCGCTCTGAAGAGGCGGGGATCCCCGATACGGCAGGGGTGAGGTAGCCAATTTTTGCCCCCTTGTGGGCCACTTCTGATTTTGCCCCCCGCTTTGCAGCGGCGGGGATCCCCGATACGGCAGGGGTGAGGTAGCCAATTTGCCCACTTGTGGGCCATTTCTGATTTTGCCCCCCGCTCTGCAGCGGTGGGGATCCCCGATACGGCATGGGTGAGGTAGCCAATTTGCCCACTTGTGGGCCACTTCTGATTTTGCCCCCCGCTCTGCAGCGGTGGGGATCCCCGATACGGCAGGGATGAGGTAGCCATTTTGCCCACTTGTGGGCCACTTCTGATTTTGCCCCTCGCTCTGCAGCGGTGGGGATCCCCGATACGGCACGGGTGAGGTAGCCAATTTGCCCACTTGTGGGCCACTTCTGATTTTGCCCCCCGCTCTGCAGCGGTGGGCCCCCCGATACGGCAGGGGTGAGGTAGCCAATTTGCCCAGTTGTGGGCCACTTCTGATTTTGCCCCCCGCTCTGAAGAGGCGGGGATCCCCGATACGGCAGGGGTGAGGTAGCCAATTTGCCCACTTGTGGACCACTTCTGACTTTGCCCCCCGCTTCGCAGCGGCGGGGATCCCCGATACGGCAGGGGTGAGGTAGCCAATTTGCCCACTTGTGGGCCACTTCTCACTTTGCCCCCCGCTCTGCAGCGGTGGGGATCCCCGATACGGCATGGGTGAGGTAGCCAATTTGCCCACTCGTGGGCCACTTCTGATTTTGCCCCCCGCTCTGCAGCGGTGGGGATCCCCGATACGGCAGGGGTGGGGTAGCCATTTTGCCCACTTGTGGGCCACTTCTGACTTTGCCCCCCGCTCTACAGCGGTGGGGATCCCCGATACGGCAGGGGTGAGGTAGCCAATTTGCCCACTTGCGGGCCAGCTCTGACTTTGCCCCCCGCTTTGCAGCGGCGGGGATCCCCGATACGGCAGGGGTGAGGCAGCCAATTTGCCCACTTGTGGGCCATTTCTGATTTTGCCCCCCGCTCTGCAGCGGTGGGGATCCCCGATACGGCAGGGGTGAGGTAGCCAATTTGCCCACTTCCGGGCCACTTCTGATTTTGCCCCCCGCTCTGCAGCGGTGGGGATCCCCGATGCTGCAGGGGTGAGGTAGCCAATTTGCCCACTTGTGGGCCACTTCTGATTTTGCCCCCCGCTCTGCAGCGGTGGGGATCCCCGATACGGCAGGGGTGAGGTAGCCAATTTGCCCACTTGTGGGCCACTTCTGATTTTGTCCCCCGCTCTGCAGCGGTGGGGATCCCCGATACGGCAGGGGTGAGGTAGCCAATTTGCCCACTTGTGGGCCACTTCTGATTTTGCCCCCCGCTCTGCAGCGGTGGGGATCCCCGATAAGGCAGGGGTGAGGTAGCCAATTTGCCCACTTGTGGACCACTTCTGATTTTGCCCCCCTCTCTGCAGCGGTGGGGATCCCCGATACGGCAGGGGTGAGGTAGCCAATTTGCCCACTTGTGGGCCACTTCTGATTTTGCCCCCCGCTCTGCAGCGGCGGGGATCCCCGATACGGCAGGGGTGAGGTAGCCAATTTGCCCACTTGTGGGCCACTTCTGACTTTGCCCCCCGCTCTCAAGCGGTGGGGATCCCCGATACGGCAGGGGTGAGGTAGCCATTTTGCCCACTTGTGGGCCACTTCTGACTTTGCCCCCCGCTCTGCAGCGGTGGGGATCCCCGATACGGCAGGGGTGAGGTAGCCAATTTGCCCACTTGTGGGCCACTTCTGATTTTGCCCCCCGCTCTGCAGCGGTGGGGATCCCCAATACGGCAGGGGTGGGGCAGCCAATTTGCCCACTTGTGGGCCACTTCTGATTTTGCCCCCCGCTCTGCAGCGGTGGGGATCCCCAATACGGCAGGGGTGAGGTAGCCAATTTGCCCACTTGTGGGCAATGTATGTGGGCCAGATGAGGTGCACCTGGTTACCACAGCCCGGGGCGAGCCTCTGGTGGGTACCCCTGCATGGGGTCGATAACCAAGGTACGGCACCCACCAGCCCGAGTCCTAGCCAGGGATATTCACGGGTTGCGCCACTCCCGTCGCGTAGGGGCCGGCGTCCCCCCTGTAGACCCTCAAGTTATATTATACATGGGCAAGTGGATGCCTCGAAGCTGATTGGGTACTGGCCCCTGACATGGAATGCCGGCATGGTATATATCCGGGGTGTGGGTGCAGCTCAGGGCCTCGGGGACGTGGAGTTGATGCCGTGTTTTTGTACTTTACTAGGGGACTCATGCGATGGGTCGGCGGCGTACATTGTGGGGACATGGGGGCAATGAAAGCTGAGGGCCAGGCTAGGCTGGAGCCTCCCAGAAATCCTGGCTAATCATATACGGGTTATTGCGTGCTGGCAGTGGGGTACGTGGAGTCAGGGGTGGTGGGCATTTACTCGTACGCTGCGGGCAAAGGACTACGTGGGGTCACGGGTAGTGGACGTCACCACGGTGGCGGGGGTACGCGAACAACGGAGAGTCCGCTCTTGCTTCGCCGCATGCCTGCTGCTTTGTTCCTTGGTTGCCGCTTTGCGCTGGACGGAGAAGCCCTTGCTTTCTGCTTGTTGCGTTGCTGCTGCGTTGCTGTGCCTTGCCCCCATACCCCCGGCGAACAATGATGAATCATCGATCACTTTTGGAAAAACGCGTTTTGGACCCATTTTTGACCCATTTTTGGTCCCAAAATGGCCCATTTTCAAGGCATTTTGGGAGTTTCCATGAGCCAAAACCCGTCGCCACGGGCTCAAAATGGGCTAAAACCACTTGTTTGAGCATCATAAATGGTCCAGGATCATTTTTGGAAAAACGCGTTTTTGACCCATTTTTGACCCATTGTTGGTCCCAAAAAGGCCCATTTTCAAGGCATTTTGGGATTTTCCATGGCCCAAAACGCGCCACCACGGGCTCAAAACGGCCTAAAAACACTTGTTTGAGCATCCCAAATGGTCTAGGAACAACTTTGGAAAAAATCATTTTTTTCGCCCCCGGGACCCTGGTGGACCCACCGTTGGCCCCCACTGTGCGTGGGCTGGCCGGCCCTCCGGCTGCACCAAGTGACCACTGGTACGGGGGTCTACGTGTCTCGTTGGGCGAGTCTGAGGCTTCGAAACCATAAAAAGTGGGGGGTTGCGGGTGGACTAGGTGCCCTCGGAATTCGTTTTTGAGCCACGTAGCCCAAGATACGGCCCGTTCTTGGTTTCGGGTTCTGGTGCACATTGCGCAGTTTTTGGGGCTTTTTGGCGCCTTTTTGGGCCGTTTCTCAGACATATCGTGGCGTTAGAGGGCACCAAAGGTCCCTTGGTCACGAGAAAGGCAAGCCGCCCATGGAGTGTAGCAGCCGTTTGCCTTCGTTTGGCTGTTTCGGGCGAAAAATGGCTGTTTTTGGCCAAAAATTGCGCAGGTTTGGGAGGGCACCTCCCGACTTGGCGCCACCGCCCCGGGCCGCCACCGGTGAGTTTTTGGCTCAAAACTTGGATTTGGCAAGGGCACCACCTGGGCTCCAAGATGGCTACATAGCGACAAGATCCGAAGCGTTGGGACAGAGGAATGGCCAAAACGGCACGGAGACGTGTTGTTGCTTGCTTGTTGTTGTTGTTGTTAGCTAAATTTAAGGGGAGAGGGGTGTAGTAATATATATATAGGGGAGAGGGGTGTAGTAATATATATATGTATATATACATATATATATATATATATATACATATATATATATATATACATATATATATATATATATATATATATATATATATATATATATATATATATATATATATATATATATATATATATATATATATATATATATATATATATATATATATATATATATATATATATATATATATATATATATATATATATATATATGTATATATACATATATATATATATATATATACATATATATATATATATACATATATATATATATATATATATATATATATATATATATATATATATATATATATATATATATATATATATATATATATATATATATATATATATATATATATATATATATAGCTGTATACTCCCTCCAAGTGAAAATACACTCCCTTCCCCTCAATTTCAACTCCCTCCAAGTGAATATCCACTCCTTCCTACTCAATTTCACCTCCCTCCTGCTCAGTTTCCACTCCCTCGGAGTGAAAATCCACTCCCTCCAAGCGAAAGTCCACTCCCTCCTACTCAATTTCTACTCCCTCCAAGTGAAATATATACATATATATACAAATACATGTATGTACATCTATATATATATATATATATATATATATATCCTCCAATCTACACCCCTCTCCCAACTCTAGGTGGCTCCACCACACGGCTCTAAGGTACGTGCAAAGGGCACAAAGTGGTGCATACATGTGGTGGAAGGGGCTAAACTCGGTCAAAACGGGCTCAAAACGGGCTAAAAACACTTGTTTGAGCATCCCAAATGGTCCGGGATCACTTTTGGAAAAACGGGTTTTTGACCCCTTCTCGACCCATTTTTGGTCCCAAAATGGCCCACTTTCAAGGCATTTTGGGATTTTCCATGAGCCAAAACGCGTCGCCACGGGCTCAAACTGGGCTAAAACCACTTGTTTGAGCATCATAAATGGTCCAGGATCATTTTTGTAAAAACACGTTTTTGACCCATTTTTGACCCATTGTTGGTCCCAAAACGGCCCATTTTCAAGGCATTTTGGGATTTTCCATGGCCCAAAACGCGCCACCACGGGCTCAAAACGGCCTAAAAACACTTGTTTGAGCATCCCAAGTGGTCTAGGAACAAGTTTGGAAAAAATGATTTTTTTCGCCCCGGGGACCCTGGTGGACCCACCGTTGGCCCCCACTGTGCGTGGGCTGGCCGGCCCTATGGCTGCACCAAGTGACCACTGGTACGGGGGTCTACGTGTCTCGTTGGGCCATTCTGAGGCTTGGAAACCATAAAAAGTGGGGGGTTGCGGGTGGACTAGGTGCCCTCGGAATTCGTTTTTGAGCCACGTAGCCCAAGATACGGCCCGTTCTTGGTTTCGGGTTCTGGTGCACATTGCGCAGTTTTTGGGGCTTTTTGGCGCCTTTTTGGGCCGTTTCTCCGACATATCGTGGAGTTACTGGGCACCAAAATTCCCTTGGTCCCGAGAAAGTCAAGCCGCACATGGAGTGTAGCAGCCGTTTCGCTTCGTTTGGCCGTTTTGACTAAGTTTGGGGGCTTTTTGGGCCAAAAAAGGCTGTTTTGGGGCACAAAATGCGCAGTTTTGGGAGGGCACCTCCCGACTTGGCGCCCCCGCCCCAGGCCGCCACCGGTGAGTTTTTGGCTGAAAACTTGGATTTGGCAAGGCCACCACCTAGGCTCTAGGATGGCTAGAGTAGAGTAGAGCCCGGAGCGATGAGGCGGAGCAATGGCCAAAACGGAAAGGAGAAGTGCTTGTTGTTGCTTGTTGCTTGTTGCTTGCTTGTTGCTTGTTAGCTAGATTTAAGGGGAGAGGGGTGTAGTAATATATATATATATATATATGTATATATGTATATAGATATATGCAGACACACACACACACACACACACACACACACATATATATACATATATATTACACACACACACACACACACACACACACATATATATATATCTGTATACATACATACATATATATATATATGTGTGTGTGTGTGTGTGTGTACATATTGAGAAGGAGGGTGTGGACTTCCCCTTGAAGGGAGTTGGTACAGGTTGACACGTTTTGCGTTCCGTGTGTGACAACCCAAGCCCTCAGTTGAGATGTACGCACCGGCTTTCAACCCCAATCGCCTGGATCATGACGTGCACTTCTAGAATGCCACCGAAGACACCAATCTCCGATGAAAAGAAGGCCAAGGCAACGGCATATGCTGCAGCCATGGCAGCGGAAGGGCCATCGCTGATGGAATTAATGGGGAGCGTGCCTGGCCCACAAAAGCATAAGAAGCGGAGCGTTTCCTTTGCCTCGCAAGCCGAGGTACAAACACTCACGCCCGAGGGTGGGCACCAAGTACTAACCTCTGCGCCCATCTCCACACCCAAACATGAGTCCCAAAGCGCGAATCCTGACCCAAAGCCTGACCTGAAGCCTAACCCATCCCAGCCGTCAGACCAACCGGTTGCAGCCGAGGCCATACCTGACCCAGAAGCAGAGGTGATGGTGGACGACGCGGAAGACGAAGGGATTTCGCAAACACCCCCAAATCTGGACACGCCGGATCTAGGCGAGTTCACCTCCCAAACGTCCTCTTCACCAGAGCTCCCCACCCCTTCTACCCCTCTTACTTTGACGCCTACCTCACGCCAACAAACCTCACAACCTTCTCAATCTTCGACGGCTTCATCGGGACCCTCTAGTATTGGTGACGTAGATCTGTCCCAAGATTGGGATGAGGTAAACAGACAGATCCACAAGTGCACGGAGAAACAGGAACTCCGTGCCTGTATCCAAAAATTGGAAACGTGGGTCGCATCCTTAGGGGACTCTCCTTTTCGAAAAAAGGTGCAGGATTTTTTCCTACAGGAGGCCGAAGAGCGGGGTGAGCTCACCCAGACAGCAATCTCTTTCCTCTCCTTGCGAAACAAGGCCGATCTTTGGGCCGGATTGCAGGCACAAGTAGGGTGGGAGGATACCCACGATGCCCGCCAGCCCGTTTTGGAGCAGCTTGACATGAGCCGTCCGTGGGCTCATGAACTGCTAGGTCTGCCGCGTGGGGCCGATGAGGCCGTCGTCAAAAAACGGTATCGGAAACTGGTGCTGTGGGCTCAAAGGTTTGACATCAGTGTCATTCAAAGAATCAATGGCGCGAAAGACATCCTTTGTGGAGATAGCCGACGGCTGTACGAGGCTCAATTGAACGGCCTCGTTGCACCACGGGGGGAAGATTTAGTGGATGACCCTGTTCTTTGGCCGCGTGAACACGTTTGGTGGCCATCAATGGCCGACGTGGAATCTCCGGAGCCCATGCAAGCTGCTAACCCCGGCACCACTGCGCTATACGGACCCATTAGCCCTGAGCCAACTTCAATCTCCTCACAAACCGTTCACCCGGAATATATTGATGCCGATGACACCCCATCTCCTGCCGAGGGCCCTGCATCTGGGGTAGATGGGATCAGAGTCCTAGGCATTTTGTTGACAAATCGTGAAATAACGGAACAATTGGGGGGTGATCGTTGGATCGGGGATAATTTGATTGAAATTCGAGTGCAACTCATGAATTTGCTGCTCCATTGGAAACTTGGCCTCCAGCGAAGGGTCTGGCCTGTTACCCTTTGGCGGAAAAAGAGCTTGCCACAGAAGGAAAACTGCTTTGACCTCGATTGGTTTATTTTGGTCTGTCGCGAACGGGGGCACTGGTGGGTGGCAATTTTTCTTCATCTGCTCTCGTTCCCTGAAGTGTGGATTCTGGATTCTCTGTGTCCGGATTCTGCCCAACGGCAACAGCGTGGAACCGTTCTGTGGGACCTCCTTAAGCGGCATTGGAAGGTGCATAACCAGCACCAGCCATGGCCATTCTCTACCGACGTGAACCTTAAGAAATTTCACTGTGTACATCAGCCAGATGGTTGGTCGTGTGGAGTGTTTGCGTGCTGATTTTGTCCCCCGCTCTGAAGAGGCGGGGATCCCCGATACGGCAGGGGTGAGGTAGCCCATTTGCCCACTTGTGGGCCACTTCTGATTTTGCCCCCCGCTCTGCAGCGGTGGGGATCCCCGATACGGCAGGGGTGAGGTAGCCAATTTGCCCACTTGTGGACCACTTCTGATTTTGCCCCCCGCTCTGCAGCGGTGGGGATCCCCGATACGGCAGGGGTGAGGTAGCCAATTTGCCCACTTGTGGGCCACTTCTGATTTTGCCCCCCGCTCTGAAGCGGTGGTGATCCCCGATACGGCAGGGGTGAGGTAGCCAATTTGCCCACTTGTGGGCCACTTCTGATTTTGCCCCCCGCTCTCAAGCGGCGGGGATCCCCGATACGGCAGGGGTGAGGTAGCCATTTTGCCCACTTGTGGGCCACTTCTCACTTTGCCCCCCGCTCTGCAGCGGTGGGGATCCCCGATACGGCAGGGGTGAGGTAGACAATTTGCCCCCTTGTGGGCCACTTCTGACTTTGCCCCCCGCTCTGCAGCGGTGGGGATCCCCGATACGGCAGGGGTGAGGTAGCCAATTTGCCCACTTGTGGGCCACTTCTGATTTTGCCCCCCGCTGTGCAGCGGTGGGGATCCCCGATACGGCAGGGGTGAGGTAGCCAATTTGCCCACTTGTGGGCCACTTCTGATTTTGCCCCCCGCTCTCAAGCGGCGGGGATCCCCGATACGGCAGGGGTGAGGTAGCCATTTTGCCCAATTGTGGGCCACTTCTCACTTTGCCCCCCGCTCTGCAGCGGTGGGGATCCCCGATACGGCAGGGGTGAGGTAGACAATTTGCCCCCTTGTGGGCCACTTCTGACTTTGCCCCCCGCTCTGCAGCGGTGGGGATCCCCGATACCGCAGGGGTGAGGTAGCCAATTTGCCCAATTGTGGGCCACTTCTCACTTTGCCCCCCGCTCTGCAGCGGTGGGGATCCCCGATACGGCAGGGGTGAGGTAGACAATTTGCCCCCTTGTGGGCCACTTCTGACTTTGCCCCCCGCTCTGCAGCGGTGGGGATCCCCGATACGGCAGGGGTGAGGTAGCCAATTTGCCCACTTGTGGGCCACTTCTGATTTTGCCCCCCGCTCTGCAGTGGTGGGGATCCCCGATACGGCAGGGGTGAGGTAGCCAATTTGCCCACTTGTGGGCCACTTCTGATTTTGCCCCCCGCTCTGCAGCGGTGGGGATCCCCGATACGGCAGGGGTGAGGTAGCCAATTTGCCCACTTGTGGGCCACTTCTGATTTTGCCCCCATTTGCAGCGGTGGGGATCCCCGATACGGCAGGGGTGAGGTAGCCAATTTGCCCACTTGTGGGCCACTTCTGATTTTGCCCCCCGCTCTGAAGCGGCGGGGACCACCGGTACGGCAGGGGTGAGGTAGCCAATCTGCCCACTTGTGGGCCACTTCTGATTTTGCCCCCTGCTCTGCAGCGGTGGGGATCCCCGATACGGCAGGGGTGAGGTAGCCAATTTGCCCACTAGTGGGCCACTTCTGATTTCTGCCTCCCGCTCTGCAGCGGTGGGGATCCCCGATACGGCAGGGGTGAGGTAGCCAATTTGCCCACTTGTGGGCCACTTCTGATTTTGCCCCCCGCTCTGCAGCGGTGGGGATCCCCGATACGGCAGGGGTGAGGTAGCCAATTTGCCCACTTGTGGGCCACTTCTGATTTCTGCTCCCCGCTCTGCAGCGGTGGGGATCCCCGATACGGCAGGGGTGAGGTAGCCAATTTGCCCACTTGTGGGCCACTTCTGATTTCTGCTCCCCGCTCTGCAGCGGTGGGGATCCCCGATACGGCAGGGGTGAGGTAGCCAATTTGTTCACTTGTGGGCCACTTCTGATTTCTGCCCCCCGCTCTGCAGCTGTGGGGATCCCCGATACGGCAGGGGTGAGGTAGCCAATTTGCCCACTTGTCGGCCACTTCTGATTTTGCACCCCTCTCTGCAGCGGTGGGGATCCCCGATACGGCAGGGGTGAGGTAGCCAATTTGCCCACTTGTGGACCACTTCTGATTTTGCCCCCCGCTCTGCAGCGGTGGGGATCCCCGATACGGCAGGGGTGAGGTAGCCAATTTGCCCACTTGTGGGCCACTTCTGATTTTGCCCCCTGCTCTTGCGCTGGGGATCCCCGACACGGCAGGGGTGAGGTAGCCAATTTGCCCACTTGTGGGCCACTTCTGATTTTGCCCCCCGCTCTGCAGCGGTGGGGATCCCCGATACGGCAGGGGTGAGGTAGCCAATTTGCCCACTTGTGGGCCACTTCTGATTTTGCCCCCCGCTCTCAAGCGGCGGGGATCCCCGATACGGCAGGGGTGAGGTAGCCATTTTGCCCACTTGTGGGCCACTTCTCACTTTGCCCCCCGCTCTGCAGCGGTGGGGATCCCCGATACGGCAGGGGTGAGGTAGACAATTTGCCCCCTTGTGGGCCACTTCTGACTTTGCCCCCCGCTCTGCAGCGGTGGCGATCCCCGATACGGCAGGGGTGAGGTAGCCAATTTGCCCACTTGTGGGCCACTTCTGATTTTGCCCCCCGCTCTGCAGCGGTGGGGATCCCCGATACGGCAGGGGTGAGGTAGCCAATTTGCCCACTTGTGGGCCACTTCTGATTTTGCCCCCCGCTGTGCAGCGGTGGGGATCCCCGATACGGCAGGGGTGAGGTAGCCAATTTGCCCACTTGTGGGCCACTTCTGATTTTGCCCCCCGCTCTCAAGCGGCGGGGATCCCCGATACGGCAGGGGTGAGGTAGCCATTTTGCCCAATTGTGGGCCACTTCTCACTTTGCCCCCCGCTCTGCAGCGGTGGGGATCCCCGATACGGCAGGGGTGAGGTAGACAATTTGCCCCCTTGTGGGCCACTTCTGACTTTGCCCCCCGCTCTGCAGCGGTGGGGATCCCCGATACCGCAGGGGTGAGGTAGCCAATTTGCCCAATTGTGGGCCACTTCTCACTTTGCCCCCCGCTCTGCAGCGGTGGGGATCCCCGATACGGCAGGGGTGAGGTAGACAATTTGCCCCCTTGTGGGCCACTTCTGACTTTGCCCCCCGCTCTGCAGCGGTGGGGATCCCCGATACGGCAGGGGTGAGGTAGCCAATTTGCCCACTTGTGGGCCACTTCTGATTTTGCCCCCCGCTCTGCAGTGGTGGGGATCCCCGATACGGCAGGGGTGAGGTAGCCAATTTGCCCACTTGTGGGCCACTTCTGATTTTGCCCCCCGCTCTGCAGCGGCGGGGATCCCCGATACGGCAGGGGTGAGGTAGCCAATTTGCCCACTTGTGGGCCACTTCTGATTTTGCCCCCATTTGCAGCGGTGGGGATCCCCGATACGGCAGGGGTGAGGTAGCCAATTTGCCCACTTGTGGGCCACTTCTGATTTTGCCCCCCGCTCTGAAGCGGCGGGGACCACCGGTACGGCAGGGGTGAGGTAGCCAATCTGCCCACTTGTGGGCCACTTCTGATTTTGCCCCCTGCTCTGCAGCGGTGGGGATCCCCGATACGGCAGGGGTGAGGTAGCCAATTTGCCCACTAGTGGGCCACTTCTGATTTCTGCCTCCCGCTCTGCAGCGGTGGGGATCCCCGATACGGCAGGGGTGAGGTAGCCAATTTGCCCACTTGTGGGCCACTTCTGATTTTGCCCCCCGCTCTGCAGCGGTGGGGATCCCCGATACGGCAGGGGTGAGGTAGCCAATTTGCCCACTTGTGGGCCACTTCTGATTTCTGCTCCCCGCTCTGCAGCGGTGGGGATCCCCGATACGGCAGGGGTGAGGTAGCCAATTTGCCCACTTGTGGGCCACTTCTGATTTCTGCTCCCCGCTCTGCAGCGGTGGGGATCCCCGATACGGCAGGGGTGAGGTAGCCAATTTGTTCACTTGTGGGCCACTTCTGATTTCTGCCCCCCGCTCTGCAGCTGTGGGGATCCCCGATACGGCAGGGGTGAGGTAGCCAATTTGCCCACTTGTCGGCCACTTCTGATTTTGCCCCTCGCTCTGCAGCGGTGGGGATCCCCGATACGGCAGGGGTGAGGTAGCCAATTTGCCCACTTGTGGGCCACTTCTGATTTTGCCCCCCGCTCTGCAGCGGTGGGGATCCCCGATACGGCAGGGATGAGGTAGCCAATTTGCCCACTTGTCGGCCACTTCTGATTTTGCCCCTCGCTCTGCAGCGGCGGGGATCCCCGATACGGCAGGGGTGAGGTAGCCAATTTGCCCACTTGTGGGCCACTTCTGATTTCTGCTCCCCGCTCTGCAGCGGTGGGGATCCCCGATACGGCAGGGGTGAGGTAGCCAATTTCCCCACTTGTGGGCCACTTCTGATTTTGCCCCCCGCTCTGCAGCGGCGGGGATCCCCGATACGGCAGGGGTGAGGTAGCCAATTTGCCCACTTGTGGGCCACTTCTGATTTCTGCTCCCCGCTCTGCAGCGGTGGGGATCCCCGATACGGCAGGGGCGAGGTAGCCAATTTGCCCACTTGTGGGCCACTTCTGATTTCTGCCCCCCGCTCTGCAGCTGTGGGGATCCCCGATACGGCAGGGGTGAGGTAGCCAATTTGCCCACTTGTCGGCCACTTCTGATTTTGCCCCTCGCTCTGCAGCGGTGGGGATCCCCGATACGGCAGGGGTGAGGTAGCCAATTTGCCCACTTGTGGGCCACTTCTGATTTTGCCCCCCGCTCTGCAGCGGTGGGGATCCCCGATACGGCAGGGATGAGGTAGCCAATTTGCCCACTTGTGGGCCATTTCTGATTTTGCGCCCCGCTCTGCAGCGGTGGGGATCCCCGATACGGCAGGGGTGAGGTAGCCAATTTGCCCACTTGTGGGCCACTTCTAATTTTGCCCCCCGCTTTGAAGCGGCGGGGATCCCCGATACGGCAGGGGTGAGGTAGCCAATTTGCCCACTTGTGGGCCACTTCTGATTTTGCCCCCCGCTCTGCAGCGGTGGGGATCCCCGATACGGCAGGGGTGAGGTAGCCAATTTGCCCACTTGTGGGCCACTTCTGATTTTGCCCCCCGCTCTGTAGCGGCGGGGATCCCCGATACGGCAGGGGTGAGGTAGCCAATTTGCCCACTTGTGGGCCACTTCTGATTTCTGCCCCCCGCTCTGCAGCGGTGGGGATCCCCGATACGGCAGGGGTGAGGTAGCCAATTTGCCCACTTCTGGGCCACTTCTGATTTTGCACCCCTCTCTGCAGCGGTGGGGATCCCCGATACGGCAGGGGTGAGGTAGCCAATTTGCCCACTTGTGGGCCACTTCTGATTTTGCCCCCCGCTTTGAAGCGGTGGGGATCCCCGATACGGCAGGGGTGAGGTAGCCAATTTGCCTACTTGTGGGCCACTTCTGATTTTGCCCCCCGCTCTGTAGCGGCGGGGATCCCCGATACGGCAGGGGTGAGGTAGCCAATTTGCCCACTTGTGGGCCACTTCTGATTTCTGCCCCCCGCTCTGCAGCGGTGGGGATCCCCGATACGGCAGGGGTGAGGTAGCCAATTTGCCCACTTCTGGGCCACTTCTGATTTTGCACCCCTCTCTGCAGCGGTGGGGATCCCCGATACGGCAGGGGTGAGGTAGCCAATTTGCCCACTTGTGGACCACTTCTGATTTTGCCCCCCGCTCTGCAGCGGTGGGGATCCCCGATACGGCAGGGGTGAGGTAGCCAATTTGCCCACTTGTGGGCCACTTCTGATTTTGCCCCCTGCTCTTGCGCTGGGGATCCCCGACACGGCAGGGGTGAGGTAGCCAATTTGCCCACTTGTGGGCCACTTCTGATTTTGCCCCCCGCTCTGCAGCGGTGGGGATCCCCGATACGGCAGGGGTGAGGTAGCCAATTTGCCCACTTGTGGGCCACTTCTGATTTTGCCCCCCGCTCTGCAGCGGTGGGGATCCCCGATACGGCAGGGGTGAGGTAGCCAATTTGCCCACTTGTGGGCCACTTCTGATTTTGCCCCCCGCGCTGTAGCGGCGGGGATCCCCGATACGGCAGGGGTGAGGTAGCCAATTTGCCCACTTGTGGGCCACTTCTGATTTCTGCCCCCCGCTCTGCAGCGGTGGGGATCCCCGATACGGCAGGGGTGAGGTAGCCAATTTGCCCACTTCTGGGCCACTTCTGATTTTGCACCCCTCTCTGCAGCGGTGGGGATCCCCGATACGGCAGGGGTGAGGTAGCCAATTTGCCCACTTGTGGGCCACTTCTGATTTTGCCCCCCGCTTTGAAGCGGTGGGGATCCCCGATACGGCAGGGGTGAGGTAGCCAATTTGCCTACTTGTGGGCCACTTCTGATTTTGCCCCCCGCTCTGTAGCGGCGGGGATCCCCGATACGGCAGGGGTGAGGTAGCCAATTTGCCCACTTGTGGGCCACTTCTGATTTCTGCCCCCCGCTCTGCAGCGGTGGGGATCCCCGATACGGCAGGGGTGAGGTAGCCAATTTGCCCACTTGTGGACCACTTCTGATTTTGCCCCCCGCTCTGCAGCGGTGGGGATCCCCGATACGGCAGGGGTGAGGTAGCCAATTTGCCCACTTGTGGGCCACTTCTGATTTTGCCCCCTGCTCTTGCGCTGGGGATCCCCGACACGGCAGGGGTGAGGTAGCCAATTTGCCCACTTGTGGGCCACTTCTGATTTTGCCCCCCGCTCTGCAGCGGTGGGGATCCCCGATACGGCAGGGGTGAGGTAGCCAATTTGCCCACTTGTGGGCCACTTCTGATTTTGCCCCCTGCTCTGCAGCGGTGGGGATCCCCGATACGGCAGGGGTGAGGTAGCCAATTTGCCCACTTGTGGGCCACTTCTGATTTTGCCCCCCGCTCTGCAGCGGTGGGGATCCCCGATACGGCAGGGGTGAGGTAGCCAATTTGCCCACTTGTGGGCCACTTCTGATTTTGCCCCCTGCTCTTGCGCTGGGGATCCCCGATACGGCAGGGGTGAGGTAGCCAATTTGCCCACTTGTGGGCCACTTCTGATTTTGCCCCCTGCTCTGCAGCGGTGGGGATCCCCGATACGGCAGGGGTGAGGTAGCCAATTTGCCCACTTGTGGGCCACTTCTGATTTTGCCCCCCGCTCTGTAGCGGTGGGGACACCGATACGGCAGGGGTGAGGTAGCCAATTTGCCCACTTGTGGGCCACTTCTGATTTTGCCCCCCGCTCTGAAGCGGCGGGGATCCCCGATACGGCAGGGGTGAGGTAGCCAATTTGCCCACTTGTGGGCCACTTCTGATTTTGCCTCCCGCTCTGCAGCGGTGGCGATCCCCGATACGGCAGGGGTGAGGTAGCCAATTTGCCCACTTGTGGGCCACTTCTGATTTTGCCCCCCGCTCTGCAGCGGTGGGGATCCCCGATACGGCAGGGGTGAGGTAGCCAATTTGCCCACTTTTGGGCCACTTCTGATTTTGCCCCCCGCTCTGAAGCGGTGGGGATCCCCGATACGGCAACGGTGAGGTAGCCAATTTGCCCACTTGTGGGCCACTTCTAATTTTGCCCCCCGCTCTGAAGCGGCGGGGATCCCCGATACGGCAGGGGTGAGGTAGCCAATTTGCCCAATTGTGGGCCACTTCTGATTTTGCCTCCCGCTCTGAAGCGGTGGGGATCCCCGATACGGCAGGGGTGAGGTAGCCATTTCGCCCACTTGTGGGCCACTTCTGATTTTGCCCCCTGCTCTGCAGCGGTGGGGATCCCCGATACGGCAGGGGTGAGGTAGCCAATTTGCCCACTTGTGGGCCACTTCTGATTTTGCCCCCCGCTCTGCAGCGGCGGGGATCCCCGATACGGCAGGGGTGAGGTAGCCAATTTGCCCACTTGTGGGCCACTTCTGATTTTGCCCCCCGCTCTGAAGCGGCGGGGATCCCCGATACGGCAGGGGTGAGGTAGCCAATTTGCCCACTTGTGGGCCACTTCTGATTTTGCCCCCCGCTCTGAAGCGGCGGGGATCCCCGATACGGCAGGGGTGAGGTAGCCAATTTGCCCACTTGTGGGCCACTTCTGATTTTGCCCCCCGCTCTGCAGCGGTGGCGATCCCCGATACGGCAGGGGTGAGGTAGCCAATTTGCCCACTTGTGGGCCACTTCTGATTTTGCCCCCCGCTCTGCAGCGGTGGGGATCCCCGATACGGCAGGGGTGAGGTAGCCAATTTCCCCACTTCTGGGCCACTTCTGATTTTGCCCCCCGCTCTGAAGTGGTGGGGATCCCCGATACGGCAGGGGTGAGGTAGCCAATTTGCCCACTTGTCGGCCACTTCTGATTTTGCCCCCCGCTCTGCAGCGGTGGGGATCCCCGATACGGCAGGGGTGAGGTAGCCAATTTGCCCACTTGTGGGCCACTTCTGATTTTGCCCCCTGCTCTGCAGCGGTGGGGATCCCCGATACGGCAGGGGTGAGGTAGCCAATTTGCCCACTTGTGGGCCACTTCTGATTTTGCCCCCCGCTCTGCAGCGGTGGGGATCCCCGATACGGCAGGGGTGAGGTAGCCAATTTGCCCACTTGTGGGCCACTTCTGATTTTGCCCCCTGCTCTTGCGCTGGGGATCCCCGATACGGCAGGGGTGAGGTAGCCAATTTGCCCACTTGTGGGCCACTTCTGATTTTGCCCCCTGCTCTGCAGCGGTGGGGATCCCCGATACGGCAGGGGTGAGGTAGCCAATTTGCCCACTTGTGGGCCACTTCTGATTTTGCCCCCCGCTCTGTAGCGGTGGGGACACCGATACGGCAGGGGTGAGGTAGCCAATTTGCCCACTTGTGGGCCACTTCTGATTTTGCCCCCCGCTCTGAAGCGGCGGGGATCCCCGATACGGCAGGGGTGAGGTAGCCAATTTGCCCACTTGTGGGCCACTTCTGATTTTGCCTCCCGCTCTGCAGCGGTGGCGATCCCCGATACGGCAGGGGTGAGGTAGCCAATTTGCCCACTTGTGGGCCACTTCTGATTTTGCCCCCCGCTCTGCAGCGGTGGGGATCCCCGATACGGCAGGGGTGAGGTAGCCAATTTGCCCACTTTTGGGCCACTTCTGATTTTGCCCCCCGCTCTGAAGCGGTGGGGATCCCCGATACGGCAACGGTGAGGTAGCCAATTTGCCCACTTGTGGGCCACTTCTAATTTTGCCCCCCGCTCTGAAGCGGCGGGGATCCCCGATACGGCAGGGGTGAGGTAGCCAATTTGCCCACTTGTGGGCCACTTCTGATTTTGCCTCCCGCTCTGAAGCGGTGGGGATCCCCGATACGGCAGGGGTGAGGTAGCCATTTCGCCCACTTGTGGGCCACTTCTGATTTTGCCCCCTGCTCTGCAGCGGTGGGGATCCCCGATACGGCAGGGGTGAGGTAGCCAATTTGCCCACTTGTGGGCCACTTCTGATTTTGCCCCCCGCTCTGCAGCGGTGGGGATCCCCGATACGGCAGGGGTGAGGTAGCCAATTTGCCCACTTGTGGGCCACTTCTGATTTTGCCCCCCGCTCTGAAGCGGCGGGGATCCCCGATACGGCAGGGGTGAGGTAGCCAATTTGCCCACTTGTGGGCCACTTCTGATTTTGCCCCCCGCTCTGAAGCGGCGGGGATCCCCGATACGGCAGGGGTGAGGTAGCCAATTTGCCCACTTGTGGGCCACTTCTGATTTTGCCCCCCGCTCTGCAGCGGTGGCGATCCCCGATACGGCAGGGGTGAGGTAGCCAATTTGCCCACTTGTGGGCCACTTCTGATTTTGCCCCCCGCTCTGCAGCGGTGGGGATCCCCGATACGGCAGGGGTGAGGTAGCCAATTTCCCCACTTCTGGGCCACTTCTGATTTTGCCCCCCGCTCTGAAGTGGTGGGGATCCCCGATACGGCAGGGGTGAGGTAGCCAATTTGCCCACTTGTCGGCCACTTCTGATTTTGCCCCCCGCTCTGCAGCGGTGGGGATCCCCGATACGGCAGGGGTGAGGTAGCCAATTTGCCCACTTGTGGGCCACTTCTGATTTTGCCTCCCGCTCTGAAGCGGTGGGGATCCCCGATACGGCAGGGGTGAGGTAGCCATTTCGCCCACTTGTGGGCCACTTCTGATTTTGCCCCCCGCTCTGCAGCGGTGGGGATCCCCGATACGGCAGGGGTGAGGTAGCCAATTTGCCCACTTGTGGGCCACTTCCGATTTTGCCCCCCGCTCTGCAGCGGCGGGGATCCCCGGTATGGCAGGGGTGAGGTAGGCAATTTGCCCACTTGTGGGCCACTTTTGATTTTGCCCCCCGCTCTGCAGCGGTGGGGATCCCCGATACGGCATGGGTGAGGTAGCCAATTTGCCCACTTGTGGGCCACTTCTGATTTTGCCCTCCGCTCTGCAGCGGTGGGGATCCCCGATACGGCAGGGGTGAGGTAGCCAATTTGCCCACTTGTGGGCCACTTCTGATTTCTGCCCCCCGCTCTGCAGCGGTGGGGATCCCCGATACAGCAGGGGTGAGGTAGCCAATTTGCCCACTTGTGGGCCACTTCTGATTTTGCCCCCCTCCCTGCAGCGGTGGGGATCCCCGATACGGCAGGGGTGGGGTAGCCAATTTGCCCACTTGTGGGCCACTTCTGATTTTGCCCCCCGCTCTGCAGCGGTGGGGATCCCCGATACGGCAGGGGTGAGGTAGCCAATTTGCCCACTTGTGGGCCGCTTCTGACTTTGCCCCTCGCTCTGCAGCGGTGGGGATCCCCGATACGGCACGGGTGAGGTAGCCAATTTGCCCACTTGTGGGCCACTTCTGATTTTGCCCCCCGCTCTGCAGCGGTGGGGATCCCCGATACGGCAGGGGTGAGGTAGCCAATTTGCCCACTTGTGGGCCACTTCTGATTTTGCCTCCCGCTCTGCAGCGGTGGGGATCCCGATACGGCAGGGGTGAGGTAGCCAATTTCCCCACTTGTGGGCCACTTCTGATTTTGCCCCCCGCTCTGAAGCGGCGGGGATCCCCGATACGGCAGGGGTGAGGTAGCCAATTTGCCCACTTGTGGGCCACTTCTGATTTTGCCCCCCGCTCTGAAGCGGTGGGGATCCCCGATACGGCAGGGGTGAGGTAGCCAATTTGCCCACTTGTGGACCACTTCTGATTTTGCCCCCCGCTCTGCAGCGGTGGGGTTCCCCGATACGGCAGGGGTGAGGTAGCCAATTTGCCCACTTGTGGGCCACTTCTGACTTTGCCCCCCGCTCTGAAGCGGCGGGGATCCCCGATACGGCAGGGGTGAGGTAGCCAATTTGCCCACTTGTGGGCCACTTTTGACTTTTGCCCCCCGCTCTGCAGCGGTGGGGATCCCCGATACGGCAGGGGTGAGGTAGCCAATTTGCCCACTTGTGGGCCACTTCTGATTTCGCCCCCCGCTCTGCAGGGGTGGGGATCCCCGATACGGCAGGGGTGAGGTAGCCAATTTGCCCACTTGTGGACCACTTCTGATTTTGCCCCCCGCTCTGCAGTGTTGGGGATCCCCGATACGGCAGGGGTGAGGTAGCCAATTTGCCCACTTGTGGGCCACTTCTGATTTCGCCCCCCGCTCTGCAGCGGCGGGGATCCCCGATACGGCAGGGGTGAGGTAGCCAATTTGCCCACTTGTGGGCCACTTTTGACTTCCCCTGCTCTGCAGCGGTGGGGATCCCCGATACGGCAGGGGTGAGGTAGCCAATTTGCCCACTTGTGGGCCACTTCTGATTTCGCCCCCCGCTCTGCAGCGGTGGGGATCCCCGATACGGCAGGGGTGAGGTAGGCAATTTGCCCACTTGTGGACCACTTCTGATTTTGCCCCCCGCTCTGCAGCGGTGGGGATCCCCGATACGGCAGGGGTGAGGTAGCCAATTTGCCCACTTGTGGGCCACTTCTCATTTTGCCCCCCGCTGTGAAGCGGCGGGGATCCCCGATACGGCAGGGGTGAGGTAGCCAATTTGCCCACTTGTGGGCCACTTCTGACTTTGCCCCCCGCTCTGCAGCGGTGGGGATCCCCGATACGGCAGGGGTGAGGTAGCCAATTTGCCCACTTGTGGGCCACTTCTGATTTAGCCCCCCGCTCTGCAGCGGTGGGGATCCCCGATAAGGCAGGGGTGAGGTAGCCAATTTGCCCACTTGTGGGCCACTTCTGATTTTGCCCCCCGCTCTGCAGCGGTGGGGATCCCCGATACGGCAGGGGTGAGGTAGCCAATTTGCCCACTTGTGGGCCACTTCTGATTTTGCCCCCATTTGCAGCGGTGGGGATCCCCGATACGGCAGGGGTGAGGTAGCCAATTTGCCCACTTGTGGGCCACTTCTGATTTTGCCCCCCGCTCTGCAGCGGTGGGGATCCCCGGTACGGCAGGGGTGAGGTAGCCAATTTGCCCACTTGTGGGCCACTTCTGATTTTGTCCCCCGCTCTGCAGCGGTGGGGATCCCCGATACGGCATGGGTGAGGTAGCCAATTTGCCCACTTGTGGGCCACTTCTGATTTTGCCCCCCGCTCTGCAGCGGTGGGGATCCCCGATACGGCAGGGGTGAGGTAGCCAATTTGCCCACTTGTGGGCCACTTCTGATTTCTGCCCCCCGGTCTGCAGCGGTGGGGATCCCCGATACGGCAGGGGTGAGGTAGCCAATTTGCCCACTTGTGGGCCACTTCTGATTTTGCCCCCCTCTCTGCAGCGGCGGGGATCCCCGATACGCCAGGGGTGGGGTAGCCAATTTGCCCACTTGTGGGCCACTTCTGATTTTGCCCCCCGCTCTGCAGCGGTGGGGATCCCCGATACGGCAGGGGTGAGGTAGCCAATTTGCCCACTTGTGGGCCACTTCTGATTTTGCCCCTCGCTCTGCAGCGGCGGTGATCCCCGATACGGCAGGGGTGAGGTAGCCAATTTGCCCACTTGTGGGCCACTTCTGATTTTGCCCCCCGCTCTGCAGCGGTGGGGATCCCCGATACGGCAGGGGTGAGGTAGCCAATTTGCCCACTTGTGGGCCACTTCTGATTTTGCCTCCCGCTCTGAAGCGGTGGGGATCCCCGATACGGCAGGGGTGAGGTAGCCAATTTGCCCACTTGTGGGCCACTTTTGACTTTGCCCCCCGCTCTGCAGCGGTGGGGATCCCCGATACGGCAGGGGTGGGGTAGCCAATTCGCCCACTTGTGGGCCACTTCTGATTTTGCTCCCCGCTCTGAAGGGGTGGGGATCCCCGATACGGCAGGGGTGAGGTAGCCAATTTGCCCACTTGTGGGCCACTTCTGATTTTGCCCCTCGCTCTGCAGCGGCGGGGATCCCCGATACGGCACGGGTGAGGTAGCCAATTTGCCCACTTGTGGGCCACTTCTGATTTTGCCCCTCGCTCTGCAGCGGTGGGGATCCCCGATACGGCACGGGTGAGGTAGCCAATTTGCCCACTTGTGGGCCACTTCTGATTTTGCCCCCCGCTCTGCAGCGGTGGGGATCCCCGATACGGCAGGGGTGAGGTAGCCAATTTGCCCACTTGTGGGCCACTTCTGACTTTGCCCCCCGCTCTGAAGCGGCGGGGATCCCCGATACGGCAGGGGTGAGGTAGCCAATTTGCCCACTTGTGGGCCACTTTTGACTTTGCCCCCCGCTCTGCAGCGGTGGGGATCCCCGATACGGCAGGGGTGGGGTAGCCAATTCGCCCACTTGTGGGCCACTTCTGATTTTGCTCCCCGCTCTGAAGGGGTGGGGATCCCCGATACGGCAGGGGTGAGGTAGCCAATTTGCCCACTTGTGGGCCACTTCTGATTTTGCCCCTCGCTCTGCAGCGGCGGGGATCCCCGATACGGCACGGGTGAGGTAGCCAATTTGCCCACTTGTGGGCCACTTCTGATTTTGCCCCCCGCTCTGAAGCGGTGGGGATCCCCGATACGGCAGGGGTGAGGTAGCCAATTTGCCCACTTGTGGGCCACTTCTGATTTTGCCCCCCGCTCTGCAGCGGTGGGGATCCCCGATACGGCAGGGGTGAGGTAGCCAATTTGCCCACTTGTGGGCCACTTTTGACTTTGCCCCCCGCTCTGCAGCGGTGGGGATCCCCGATACGGCAGGGGTGGGGTAGCCAATTCGCCCACTTGTGGGCCACTTCTGATTTTGCTCCCCGCTCTGAAGGGCTGGGGATCCCCGATACGGCAGGGGTGAGGTAGCCAATTTGCCCACTTGTGGGCCACTTCTGATTTTGCCCCTCGCTCTGCAGCGGCGGGGATCCCCGATACGGCACGGGTGAGGTAGCCAATTTGCCCACTTGTGGGCCACTTCTGATTTTGCCCCCCGCTCTGAAGCGGTGGGGATCCCCGATACGGCAGGGGTGAGGTAGCCAATTTGCCCACTTGTGGGCCACTTCTGACTTTGCCCCCCGCTCTGAAGCGGCGGGGATCCCCGATACGGCAGGGGTGAGGTAGCCGATTTGCCCACTTGTGGGCCACTTTTGACTTTGCCCCCCGCTCTGCAGCGGTGGGGATCCCCGATACGGCAGGGGTGAGGTAGCCAATTTGCCCACTTGTGGACCACTTCTGATTTTGCCCCCTGCTGTGCAGCGGTGGGGATCCCCGATACGGCAGGGGTGAGGTAGCCAATTTGCCCACTTGTGGACCACTTCTGATTTTGCCCCCCGCTCTGCAGCGGTGGGGATCCCCGATACGGCAGGGGTGAGGTAGCCAATTTGCCCACTTGTGGGCCACTTCTGATTTTGCCCCTCGCTCTGCAGCGGCGGTGATCCCCGATACGGCAGGGGTGAGGTAGCCAATTTGCCCACTTGTGGGCCACTTCTGATTTTGCCCCCCGCTCTGCAGCGGTGGGGATCCCCGATACGGCAGGGGTGAGGTAGCCAATTTGCCCACTTGTGGGCCACTTCTGATTTTGCCTCCCGCTCTGCAGCGGTGGGGATCCCCGATACGGCAGGGGTGAGGTAGCCATTTCGCCCACTTGTGGGCCACTTCTGATTTTGCCCCCCGCTCTGCAGCGGTGGGGATCCCCGATACGGCAGGGGTGAGGTAGCCAATTTGCCCACTTGTGGGCCACTTCTGATTTTGCCCCTCGCTCTGCAGCGGTGGGGATCCCCGATACGGCACGGGTGAGGTAGCCAATTTGCCCACTTGTGGGCCACTTCTGATTTTGCCCCCCGCTCTACAGCGGTGGGGATCCCCGATACGGCAGGGGTGAGGTAGCCAATTTGCCCACTTGTGGGCCACTTGTGACTTTGCCCCCCGCTCTGAAGCGGCGGGGATCCCCGATACGGCAGGGGTGAGGTAGCCAATTTGCCCACTTGTGGGCCACTTTTGACTTTGCCCCCCGCTCTGCAGCGGTGGGGATCCCCGATACGGCAGGGGTGGGGTAGCCAATTCGCCCACTTGTGGGCCACTTCTGATTTTGCTCCCCGCTCTGAAGGGGTGGGGATCCCCGATACGGCAGGGGTGAGGTAGCCAATTTGCCCACTTGTGGGCCACTTCTGATTTTGCCCCTCGCTCTGCAGCGGCGGGGATCCCCGATACGGCACGGGTGAGGTAGCCAATTTGCCCACTTGTGGGCCACTTCTGATTTTGCCCCCCGCTCTGAAGCGGTGGGGATCCCCGATACGGCAGGGGTGAGGTAGCCAATTTGCCCACTTGTGGGCCACTTCTGACTTTGCCCCCCGCTCTGAAGCGGCGGGGATCCCCGATACGGCAGGGGTGAGGTAGCCGATTTGCCCACTTGTGGGCCACTTTTGACTTTGCCCCCCGCTCTGCAGCGGTGGGGATCCCCGATACGGCAGGGGTGAGGTAGCCAATTTGCCCACTTGTGGACCACTTCTGATTTTGCCCCCTGCTGTGCAGCGGTGGGGATCCCCGATACGGCAGGGGTGAGGTAGCCAATTTGCCCACTTGTGGACCACTTCTGATTTTGCCCCCCGCTCTGCAGCGGTGGGGATCCCCGATACGGCAGGGGTGAGGTAGCCAATTTGCCCACTTGTGGGCCACTTCTGATTTTGCCCCTCGCTCTGCAGCGGCGGTGATCCCCGATACGGCAGGGGTGAGGTAGCCAATTTGCCCACTTGTGGGCCACTTCTGATTTTGCCCCCCGCTCTGCAGCGGTGGGGATCCCCGATACGGCAGGGGTGAGGTAGCCAATTTGCCCACTTGTGGGCCACTTCTGATTTTGCCTCCCGCTCTGCAGCGGTGGGGATCCCCGATACGGCAGGGGTGAGGTAGCCATTTCGCCCACTTGTGGGCCACTTCTGATTTTGCCCCCCGCTCTGCAGCGGTGGGGATCCCCGATACGGCAGGGGTGAGGTAGCCAATTTGCCCACTTGTGGGCCACTTCTGATTTTGCCCCTCGCTCTGCAGCGGTGGGGATCCCCGATACGGCACGGGTGAGGTAGCCAATTTGCCCACTTGTGGGCCACTTCTGATTTTGCCCCCCGCTCTACAGCGGTGGGGATCCCCGATACGGCAGGGGTGAGGTAGCCAATTTGCCCACTTGTGGGCCACTTGTGACTTTGCCCCCCGCTCTGAAGCGGCGGGGATCCCCGATACGGCAGGGGTGAGGTAGCCAATTTGCCCACTTGTGGGCCACTTTTGACTTTGCCCCCCGCTCTGCAGCGGTGGGGATCCCCGATACGGCAGGGGTGGGGTAGCCAATTCGCCCACTTGTGGGCCACTTCTGATTTTGCTCCCCGCTCTGAAGGGGTGGGGATCCCCGATACGGCAGGGGTGAGGTAGCCAATTTGCCCACTTGTGGGCCACTTCTGATTTTGCCCCCCGCTCTGAAGCGGTGGGGATCCCCGATACGGCAGGGGTGAGGTAGCCAATTTGCCCACTTGTGGGCCACTTCTGATTTTGCCCCCCGCTCTGCAGCGGTGGGGTTCCCCGATACGGCAGGGGTGAGGTAGCCAATTTGCCCACTTGTGGGCCACTTCTGACTTTGCCCCCCGCTCTGAAGCGGTGGGGATCCCCGATACGGCAGGGGTGAGGTAGCCGATTTGCCCACTTGTGGGCCACTTTTGACTTTGCCCCCCGCTCTGCAGCGGTGGGGATCCCCGATACGGCAGGGGTGAGGTAGCCAATTTGCCCACTTGTGGACCACTTCTGATTTTGCCCCCTGCTGTGCAGCGGTGGGGATCCCCGATACGGCAGGGGTGAGGTAGCCAATTTGCCCACTTGTGGACCACTTCTGATTTTGCCCCCCGCTCTGCAGCGGTGGGGATCCCTGATACGGCAGGGGTGAGGTAGCCAATTTGCCCACTTGTGGGCCACTTTTGACTTTGCCCCCCGCTCTGAAGCGGCGGGGATCCCCGATACAGCAGGGGTGAGGTAGCCAATTTGCCCACTTGTGGGCCACTTCTGATTTTGCCCCCCGCTCTGCAGCGGCGGGGATCCCCGATACGGCAGGGGTGAAGTAGCCAATTTGCCCACTTGTGGGCCACTTCTGATTTTGCCCCCCGCTCTGCAGCGGTGGGGATCCCCGATACGGCAGGGGTGAGGTAGCCAATTTCCCCACTTGTGGACCACTTCTGATTTTGCCCCCTGCCCTGCAGCGGTGGGGATCCCCGATACGGCAGGGGTGAGGTAGCCAATTTGCCCACTTGTGGGCCACTTCTGATTTTGCCCCCTGCTGTGCAGCGGTGGGGATCCCCGATACGGCAGGGGTGAGGTAGCCAATTTGCCCACTTGTGGACCACTTCTGATTTTGCCCCCCGCTCTGCAGCGGTGGGGATCCCCGATACGGCAGGGGTGAGGTAGCCAATTTGCCCACTTGTGGGCCACTTCTGATTTTGCCCCTCGCTCTGCAGCGGCGGTGATCCCCGATACGGCAGGGGTGAGGTAGCCAATTTGCCCACTTGTGGGCCACTTCTGATTTTGCCCCCCGCTCTGCAGCGGTGGGGATCCCCGATACGGCAGGGGTGAGGTAGCCAATTTGCCCACTTGTGGGCCACTTCTGATTTTGCCTCCCGCTCTGCAGCGGTGGGGATCCCCGATACGGCAGGGGTGAGGTAGCCATTTCGCCCACTTGTGGGCCACTTCTGATTTTGCCCCCCGCTCTGCAGCGGTGGGGATCCCCGATACGGCAGGGGTGAGGTAGCCAATTTGCCCACTTGTGGGCCACTTCTGATTTTGCCCCTCGCTCTGCAGCGGTGGGGATCCCCGATACGGCACGGGTGAGGTAGCCAATTTCCCCACTTGTGGGCCACTTCTGATTTTGCCCCCCGCTCTACAGCGGTGGGGATCCCCGATACGGCAGGGGTGAGGTAGCCAATTTGCCCACTTGTGGGCCACTTGTGACTTTGCCCCCCGCTCTGAAGCGGCGGGGATCCCCGATACGGCAGGGGTGAGGTAGCCAATTTGCCCACTTGTGGACCACTTCTGATTTTGCCCCCTGCTGTGCAGCGGTGGGGATCCCCGATACGGCAGGGGTGAGGTAGCCAATTTGCCCACTTGTGGACCACTTCTGATTTTGCCCCCCGCTCTGCAGCGGTGGGGATCCCTGATACGGCAGGGGTGAGGTAGCCAATTTGCCCACTTGTGGGCCACTTTTGACTTTGCCCCCCGCTCTGAAGCGGCGGGGATCCCCGATACAGCAGGGGTGAGGTAGCCAATTTGCCCACTTGTGGGCCACTTCTGATTTTGCCCCTCGCTCTGCAGCGGCGGGGATCCCCGATACGGCAGGGGTGAAGTAGCCAATTTGCCCACTTGTGGGCCACTTCTGATTTTGCCCCCCGCTCTGCAGCGGTGGGGATCCCCGATACGGCAGGGGTGAGGTAGCCAATTTCCCCACTTGTGGACCACTTCTGATTTTGCCCCCTGCCCTGCAGCGGTGGGGATCCCCGATACGGCAGGGGTGAGGTAGCCAATTTGCCCACTTGTGGGCCACTTCTGATTTTGCCCCCTGCTGTGCAGCGGTGGGGATCCCCGATACGGCAGGGGTGAGGTAGCCAATTTGCCCACTTGTGGACCACTTCTGATTTTGCCCCCCGCTCTGCAGCGGTGGGGATCCCCGATACGGCAGGGGTGAGGTAGCCAATTTGCCCACTTGTGGGCCACTTCTGATTTTGCCCCTCGCTCTGCAGCGGCGGTGATCCCCGATACGGCAGGGGTGAGGTAGCCAATTTGCCCACTTGTGGGCCACTTCTGATTTTGCCCCCCGCTCTGCAGCGGTGGGGATCCCCGATACGGCAGGGGTGAGGTAGCCAATTTGCCCACTTGTGGGCCACTTCTGATTTTGCCTCCCGCTCTGCAGCGGTGGGGATCCCCGATACGGCAGGGGTGAGGTAGCCATTTCGCCCACTTGTGGGCCACTTCTGATTTTGCCCCCCGCTCTGCAGCGGTGGGGATCCCCGATACGGCAGGGGTGAGGTAGCCAATTTGCCCACTTGTGGGCCACTTCTGATTTTGCCCCTCGCTCTGCAGCGGTGGGGATCCCCGATACGGCACGGGTGAGGTAGCCAATTTCCCCACTTGTGGGCCACTTCTGATTTTGCCCCCCGCTCTACAGCGGTGGGGATCCCCGATACGGCAGGGGTGAGGTAGCCAATTTGCCCACTTGTGGGCCACTTGTGACTTTGCCCCCCGCTCTGAAGCGGCGGGGATCCCCGATACGGCAGGGGTGAGGTAGCCAATTTGCCCACTTGTGGGCCACTTTTGACTTTGCCCCCCGCTGTGCAGCGGTGGGGATCCCCGATACGGCAGGGGTGGGGTAGCCAATTCGCCCACTTGTGGGCCACTTCTGATTTTGCTCCCCGCTCTGAAGGGGTGGGGATCCCCGATACGGCAGGGGTGAGGTAGCCAATTTGCCCACTTGTGGGCCACTTCTGATTTTGCCCCTCGCTCTGCAGCGGCGGGGATCCCCGATACGGCACGGGTGAGGTAGCCAATTTGCCCACTTGTGGGCCACTTCTGATTTTGCCCCCCGCTCTGAAGCGGTGGGGATCCCCGATACGGCAGGGGTGAGGTAGCCAATTTGCCCACTTGTGGGCCACTTCTGACTTTGCCCCCCGCTCTGAAGCGGCGGGGATCCCCGATACGGCAGGGGTGAGGTAGCCGATTTGCCCACTTGTGGGCCACTTTTGACTTTGCCCCCCGCTCTGCAGCGGTGGGGATCCCCGATACGGCAGGGGTGAGGTAGCCAATTTGCCCACTTGTGGACCACTTCTGATTTTGCCCCCTGCTGTGCAGCGGTGGGGATCCCCGATACGGCAGGGGTGAGGTAGCCAATTTGCCCACTTGTGGACCACTTCTGATTTTGCCCCCCGCTCTGCAGCGGTGGGGATCCCCGATACGGCAGGGGTGAGGTAGCCAATTTGCCCACTTGTGGGCCACTTCTGATTTTGCCCCTCGCTCTGCAGCGGCGGTGATCCCCGATACGGCAGGGGTGAGGTAGCCAATTTGCCCACTTGTGGGCCACTTCTGATTTTGCCCCCCGCTCTGCAGCGGTGGGGATCCCCGATACGGCAGGGGTGAGGTAGCCAATTTGCCCACTTGTGGGCCACTTCTGATTTTGCCTCCCGCTCTGCAGCGGTGGGGATCCCCGATACGGCAGGGGTGAGGTAGCCATTTCGCCCACTTGTGGGCCACTTCTGATTTTGCCCCCCGCTCTGCAGCGGTGGGGATCCCCGATACGGCAGGGGTGAGGTAGCCAATTTGCCCACTTGTGGGCCACTTCTGATTTTGCCCCTCGCTCTGCAGCGGTGGGGATCCCCGATACGGCACGGGTGAGGTAGCCAATTTGCCCACTTGTGGGCCACTTCTGATTTTGCCCCCCGCTCTACAGCGGTGGGGATCCCCGATACGGCAGGGGTGAGGTAGCCAATTTGCCCACTTGTGGGCCACTTGTGACTTTGCCCCCCGCTCTGAAGCGGCGGGGATCCCCGATACGGCAGGGGTGAGGTAGCCAATTTGCCCACTTGTGGGCCACTTTTGACTTTGCCCCCCGCTCTGCAGCGGTGGGGATCCCCGATACGGCAGGGGTGGGGTAGCCAATTTGCCCAGTTGTGGGCCAATTCTGATTTTGCTCCCCGCTCTGAAGGGGTGGGGATCCCCGATACGGCAGGGGTGAGGTAGCCAATTTGCCCACTTGTGGGCCACTTCTGATTTTGCCCCCCGCTCTGAAGCGGTGGGGATCCCCGATACGGCAGGGGTGAGGTAGCCAATTTGCCCACTTGTGGGCCACTTCTGATTTTGCCCCCCGCTCTGCAGCGGTGGGGTTCCCCGATACGGCAGGGGTGAGGTAGCCAATTTGCCCACTTGTGGGCCACTTCTGACTTTGCCCCCCGCTCTGAAGCGGTGGGGATCCCCGATACGGCAGGGGTGAGGTAGCCGATTTGCCCACTTGTGGGCCACTTTTGACTTTGCCCCCCGCTCTGCAGCGGTGGGGATCCCCGATACGGCAGGGGTGAGGTAGCCAATTTGCCCACTTGTGGACCACTTCTGATTTTGCCCCCTGCTGTGCAGCGGTGGGGATCCCCGATACGGCAGGGGTGAGGTAGCCAATTTGCCCACTTGTGGACCACTTCTGATTTTGCCCCCCGCTCTGCAGCGGTGGGGATCCCTGATACGGCAGGGGTGAGGTAGCCAATTTGCCCACTTGTGGGCCACTTTTGACTTTGCCCCCCGCTCTGAAGCGGCGGGGATCCCCGATACAGCAGGGGTGAGGTAGCCAATTTGCCCACTTGTGGGCCACTTCTGATTTTGCCCCCCGCTCTGCAGCGGCGGGGATCCCCGATACGGCAGGGGTGAAGTAGCCAATTTGCCCACTTGTGGGCCACTTCTGATTTTGCCCCCCGCTCTGCAGCGGTGGGGATCCCCGATACGGCAGGGGTGAGGTAGCCAATTTCCCCACTTGTGGACCACTTCTGATTTTGCCCCCTGCCCTGCAGCGGTGGGGATCCCCGATACGGCAGGGGTGAGGTAGCCAATTTGCCCACTTGTGGGCCACTTCTGATTTTGCCCCCCGCTCTGCAGCGGTGGGGATCCCCGATACGGCAGGGGTGAGGTAGCCAATTTCCCCACTTGTGGACCACTTCTGATTTTGCCCCCTGCCCTGCAGCGGTGGGGATCCCCGATACGGCAGGGGTGAGGTAGCCAATTTGCCCACTTGTGGACCACTTCTGATTTTGCCCCCTGCTCTGCAGCGGTGGGGATCCCCGATACGGCAGGGGTGAGGTAGCCAATTTGCCCACTTGTGGGCCACTTCTGATTTTGCCCCCTGCTCTGCAGCGGTGGGGATCCCCGATACGGCAGGGGTGAGGTAGCCAATTTGCCCACTTGTGGGCCACTTCTGATTTTGCCCCCCGCTCTGCAGCGGTGGGGATCCCCGATACGGCAGGGGTGAGGTAGCCAATTTGCCCACTTGTGGGCCACTTCTGATTTTGCCCCCCTCTTTGCAGCGGTGGGGATCCCCGATACGGCAGGGGTGAGGTAGCCAATTTGCCCACTTGTGGGCCACTTCTGATTTTGCCCCCCGCTCTGCAGCGGTCGGGATCCCCGATACGGCAGGGGTGAGGTAGCCAATTTGCCCACTTGTGGGCCACTTCTGATTTTGCCCCCCACTCTGCAGCGGCGGGGATCCCCGATACGGCATGGGTGAGGTAGCCAATTTGCCCACTTGTGGGCCACTTCTGATTTTGCCCCCCCGCTCTGCAGCGGTGGGGATCCCCGGTACGGCAGGGGTGAGGCAGCCAATTTGCCCACTTGTGGGCCACTTCTGATTTTCCCCCCCGCTCTGCAGCGGTGGGGATCCCCGATACGGCAGGGGTGAGGTAGCCAATTTGCCCACTTGTGGGCCACTTCTGATTTTGCCCCCCGCTCTGAAGCGGCGGGGATCCCCGATACGGCAGGGGTGAGGTAGCCAATTTGCCCACTTGTGGGCCACTTCTGATTTTGCCCCCCGCTCTGCAGCGGTGGGGATCCCCGATACGGCAGGGGTGAGGTAGCCAATTTGCCCACTTGTGGGCCACTTCTGATTTTGCCCCCCGCTCTGCAGCGGTGGGGATCCCCGATACGGCAGGGGTGAGGTAGCCAATTTGCCCACTTGTGGGCCACTTCTGATTTTGCCCCCCGCTCTGCAGCGGTGGGGATCCCCGATACGGCAGGGGTGAGGTAGCCAATTTTCCCACTTGTGGGCCACTTCTGATTTTGCCCCCCGCTCTGCAGCGGTGGGGATCCCCGATAGGGCAGGGGTGAGGTAGCCAATTTGCCCACTTGTGGGCCACTTCTGATTTTGCCCCCTGCTCTGCAGCGGTGGGGATCCCCGATACGGCAGGGGTGAGGTAGCCAATTTGCCCACTTGTGGGCCACTTCTGATTTTGCCCCCCGCTCTGCAGCGATGGGGATCCCCGATACGGCGGGGGTGAGGTAGCCAATTTGCCCACTTGTGGGCCACCTCTGATTTTGCCCCCCGCTCTGCAGCGGTTGGGATCCCCGATACGGCAGGGGTGAGGTAGCCAATTTGCCCCCTTGTGGGCCAATTTTGACTTTTCCCCCCGCTCTGCAGCGGTGGGGATCCCCGATACGGCGGGGGTGAGGTAGCCAATTTGCCCACTTGTGGGCCACTTCTGATTTTGCCCCCCGCTCTGCAGCGGTTGGGATCCCCGATACGGCAGGGGTGAGGTAGCCAATTTGCCCACTTGTGGACCACTTCTGATTTTGCCCCCCGCTCTGCAGCGGTGGGGATCCCCGATAGGGCAGGGGTGAGGTAGCCAATTTGCCCACTTGTGGGCCACTTCTGATTTCTGCCCCCCGCTCTGAAGCGGCGGGGATCCCCGATACGGCAGGGGTGAGGTAGCCAATTTGCCCACTTGTGGGCCACTTCTGATTTTGCCCCCCGCTCTGCAGCGGTTGGGATCCCCGATACGGCAGGGGTGAGGTAGCCAATTTGCCCACTTGTGGACCACTTCTGATTTTGCCCCCCGCTCTGCAGCGGTGGGGATCCCCGATAGGGCAGGGGTGAGGTAGCCAATTTGCCCACTTGTGGGCCACTTCTGATTTCTGCCCCCCGCTCTGAAGCGGCGGGGATCCCCGATACGGCAGGGGTGAGGTAGCCAATTTGCCCACTTGTGGGCCACTTTTGACTTTGCCCCCCGCTCTGCAGCGTTGGGAATCCCCGATACGGCAGGGGTGAGGTAGCCAATTTGCCCACTTGTGGGCCACTTCTGATTTTGCCCCCCGCTCTGCAGCGGTGGGGATCCCCGATACGGCAGGGGTGAGGTAGCCAATTTGCCCACTTGTAGGCCACTTCTGATTTTGCCCCCCGCTCTGCAGCGGTGGGGATTCTCGATACGGCAGGGGTGAGGTAGCCAATTTGCCCACTTGTGGGCCACTTCTGATTTTGCCCCCCGCTCTGCAGCGGTGGGGATCCCCGATACGGCAGGGGTGAGGTAGCCAATTTGCCCACTTGTGGGCCACTTCTGATTTTACCCCCCGCTCTGCAGCGGTGGGGATCCCCGATACGGCAGGGGTGAGGTAGCCAATTTGCCCACTTGTGGGCCACTTCTGATTTTGCCCCCCGCTCTGAAGCGGCGGGGATCCCCGATACGGCAGGGGTGAGGTAGCCAATTTGCCCACTTGTGGGCCACTTCTGATTTTGCCCCCCGCTCTGCAGCGGTGGGGATCCCCGATACGGCAGGGGTGAGGTAGCCAATTTGCCCACTTGTAGGCCACTTCTGATTTTGCCCCCCGCTCTGCAGCGGTGGGGATCCCCGATACGGCAGGGGTGAGGTAGCCAATTTGCCCACTTGTAGGCCACTTCTGATTTTGCCCCCCGCTCTGCAGCGGTGGGTATCTGCGATACGGCAGGGGTGAGGTAGCCAATTTGCCCACTTGTAGGCCACTTCTGATTTTGCCCCGCGCTCTGCAGCGGTGGGGATCCCCGATACGGCAGGGGTGAGGTAGCCAATTTGCCGACTTGTGGGCCACTTCTGATTTTGCCCCCCGCTCTGCAGCGGTGGGGATCCCCGATACGGCAGGGGTGAGGTAGCCAATTTGCCCACTTGTGGGCCACTTCTGATTTTGCCCCCCGCTCTGCAGCGGTGGGGATCCCCGATACGGCAGGGGTGAGGTAGCCAATTTGCCCACTTGTGGGCCACTTCTGATTTTGCCCCCCGCTCTGCAGCGGTGGGGATCCCCGATACGGCAGGGGTGAGGTAGCCAATTTGCCCACTTGTGGGCCACTTCTGACTTTGCCCCCCGCTCTGAAGCGGCGGGGATCCCCGATACGGCAGGGGTGAGGTAGCCAATTTGCCCACTTTTGGGCCACTTCTGATTTTGCCCCCCGCTCTGCAGCGGTGGGGATCCCCGATACGGCAGGGGTGAGGTAGCCAATTTGCCCACTTGTGGGCCACTTCTGACTTTGCCCCCCGCTCTGAAGCGGCGGGGATCCCCGATACGGCAGGGGTGAGGTAGCCAATTTGCCCACTTGTGGGCCACTTCTGACTTTGCCCCCCGCTCTGAAGCGGCGGGGATCCCCGATACGGCAGGGGTGAGGTAGCCAATTTGCCCACTTGTGGGCCACTTCTGACTTTGCCCCCCGCTCTGAAGCGGCGGGGATCCCCGATACGGCAGGGGTGAGGTAGCCAATTTGCCCACTTTTGGGCCACTTCTGATTTTGCCCCCCGCTCTGCAGCGGTGGGGATCCCCGATACGGCAGGGGTGAGGTAGCCAATTTGCCCACTTGTGGGCCACTTCTGACTTTGCCCCCCGCTCTGAAGCGGCGGGGATCCCCGATACGGCAGGGGTGAGGTAGCCAATTTGCCCACTTGTGGGCCACTTTTGACTTTGCCCCCCGCTCTGCAGCGTTGGGAATCCCCGATACAGCAGGGGTGAGGTAGCCAATTTGCCCACTTGTGGGCCACTTCTGATTTTGCCCCCCGTTCTGCAGCGGTGGGGATCCCCGATACGGCAGGGGTGAGGTAGCCAATTTGCCCACTTGTGGGCCACTTCTGATTTTGCCCCCCGCTCTGCAGCGGTGGGGATCCCCGATACAGCAGGGGTGAGGCAGCCAATTTGCCCACTTGTAGGCCACTTCTGATTTTGCCCCCCGCTCTGCAGCGGTGGGGATCCCCGATACGGCAGGGGTGAGGTAGCCAATTTGCCCACTTGTGGACCACTTCTGATTTTGCCCCCCGCTCTGCAGCGGTGGGGATCCCCGATACGGCAGGGGTGAGGTAGCCAATTTGCCCACTTGTGGGCCACTTCTGATTTTGCCCCCTGCTCTGCAGCGGTGGGGACCCCCGATACGGCAGGGGTGAGGTAGCCAATTTGCCCACTTGTGGGCCACTTCTGATTTTGCCCCCCCGCTCTGCAGCGGTGGGGATCCCCGATACGGCAGGGGTGAGGTAGCCAATTTGCCCACTTGTGGGCCACTTCTGACTTTGCCCCCCGCTCTGCAGCGGTGGGGATCCCTGATAGGGCAGGGGTGAGGTAGCCAATTTGCCCACTTGTGGGCCACTTCTGATTTTGCCCCCCGCTCTGCAGCGGTGGGGATCCCCGATACGGCAGGGGTGAGGTAGCCAATTTGCCCACTTGTGGGCCACTTCTGATTTTGCCCCCCGCTCTGCAGCGGTGGGGATCCCCGATACGGCAGGGGTGAGGTAGCCAATTTGCCCACTTGTGGGCCACTTCTGATCCAACCTTGTTGCGCTGGACGGGGTGGTTTGGTCCGGAATGTGAGTTTCGGAATGGGCATGTGGTTTTTTTGGATGCCCAAATGGATGCCGACCGTCGTTGGCTGATTCTAGTGGGCACCCTGTCTGCCTTTGTGAAAACTGCAAAGGTACCCAATTGTCCTCAGTTGCGTGCAGAGCCATACGCTGGTGTGGCACATACTAGCGTGCGGCCCGCAGAAGCAACAGAATTTTCTTTGTTTTGTGGAGCGGCCATTGCTTTGGCAAGGATGCGTCATCATGTGGCAGCGCACTTGCAGAAAGGAGAGGTGGTAACGGACCCAAGGATGCATGGTGTGGCCGAACCTTGTGGTTTTTGTGGACGCACAACAGGCACGTGTACCACAAGTATTGTGGGCAAGAAAATCAGTAGCACATGCCCATGTGTGATCCCATTGAAGCTCGCAATGGCCACGCGCAAAAAAGAAAACATGCCCCGTGAATGTCCTATTCCCGGGTGCAGTGCCACCCCGTGGGTTTTGAACATCAAAACTCACTTGGCTCGGTGCCATCCAACCGTGCCACCCAACACCGTTGATTTGACGGAATGGGTTGTAGTCGGGCAGGACGATGAGAAGAAAAAGGGGCGAGCCAAAAAATCCCCATGGTGATGAAGCCCAAGATCACTTTGAAAGTGGCAAAGGCGGTGGACAACGAGAGTGCGTCCTTCTCTGAAGCCTCTCTTGGACGCTCCGATTGGGACTGGAAACCGGAGGAGGATGCAAGCTCTGTGGAATCTAGGTCGTCCGCAGATAACGATTCGTCTAGCGGTAACGAGAGTGCCGCAACTTCCGAGGATGGCAATAGCTCCTCTTCTTCCTCATCTTCTTCCTCTTCCACCTCTTCTTCCGGGGTGGAAGTTGTCCCGCAAAAGAGAGCCGTTCCTGGCAAGGGCACAAAGCGGCCCATCACCGCTACCAAGCAAAACGCAAAGAAGCGTTGCACGGTGAAGACGTAAGGGCGGAAGAAGTAGGCGGAGCTACATGCACACACACACACACACACGTCACAAACGGATACCTCCCCCACCCCCTACACCTCCTCGCTCTCCCTCTCCTTCCCTTGTGGTTGCATGCACACTAGGACTGGAAGGCCCACACAATGGCGCGGGGAGGGAGGCCTGGCCAGCCATAGCCTTAAGGGCCTCCCGAGTTGCGTCGGCCGACCAGTATAGTCACACACACACACCCCTTCTTTTAGGCCCTCCCCTTGACGCATTTCCCACCCCATGGTGCATTTCTAACCCCATGATGCATTCCGAACCCCATGACGGACCTTGATGCGGGTCAACCCCCATGCTGCAATTCTAACCCCAAGGTGTACTTCGAACCCCATGACCGCCTCGGAGACCCACAGTCCCGAGGTTTCTGGTACCCACGGCCGGAAATACCCAAGCCAATGAAACCCTACCATAGACGTTGGTAGGGGCGGTGCGAATTGTCGGATCACACCTGGGCCGCATACCCAACTGTTCGGAGGTGCCCGACACTATGTTCTTCATTGGGGGGGGGGTTTGGGGGGCCGGGGGGCCGTTTCCGCGGACAATACCCCCGCGCAGCAAAAAACCCCCTTAAAACCCCCCCCCAAAACCCCCCCCTTTTTTAAATTTGGCTCTGGGGGGGGGGTTTTAAGCATGATATCCGATTTCCGAGAATCCCGGCCCCCCTGTGAGTGCCAAAGAGACTTGACAAGGCTTTGCCTTGGAGTGTAAGAAAATCTTCCACAAGTTCAAGTGGAAAGCGTGTCGAATTTTCTTTGCTGCTTGTTTTTCCCCCAAGTTGCAAGGCCTTGAAAGGCCACCATGGGCTCCCCGACCCAATGACCGAGCGATCTTTGGTGATTAACAATGATATCCGAAGTTCAGCAGTGGAGTTGATGGGCTTTGTCAGAGTGGATCCAGATTTGAGCGCATGCCTTGTTTTTTCTACATGTAGTGTGTGAGGACGTGGACATGGGAGGTAGAGAGGGATCTCGTGGCATAGCAGGTTTGGCACTGCCACATGTGCAGTGTCGTCCCAGTTGTGTGCCTCAAGAAACTGATTGCTGCTTACAAATATGCACGAGAGCTTGCACTACATGCATTCTGGACCGGATACTCAGCCCCCCAAATTGATGCAACATCCTTCTTGGGTTCGCATAGTCCGTCCAGGAATAGCAGCCAGGCAGGAGGTGCGAGGGGCAGTAGGAAGTTAAGTTTCACCCATGCCCCTTGCCTTTGCGTTTGACACAGGAATGTGTCTGATTTTGACCCAGAATGTCCGATTACTACACTAGTGAGTACATAGCTGCAGCTGCGGCAGCTGCTGGCTACGATTATTACCAATCCTCAAATGCAGACAACACAGCGTCGGCGCAGTACGGACATTATGCGCAGAATCCTGGGCATCAGCAATATGTACAAACTTCTCTGGGCAGTTACGCGCAGCAGTCATTTGACCAAGTAGTGGAATCCCAAGTTCAGGAGTATGGACAATCAGGCCAACCTGTGTATCAGCAGGGCAATCAACAGCCAGAATATGACCCATCCCAATATGCAGCCATGCCACTAACCCAATCCGTTCACCAACAAGACTGGCAACAACTAACTGCACACCATCAACAGCCTTCCAGCTTCCAGCACTCAGCAGGCTCACAACCCGCCGCCGCCTACAACAGTCAACAGCACATGGCGGCTGGTACAGCAAATAAAACTGCTTATTTTGGCCAAGCACAGCAACATTCGCAGCATGCGTTGCAACAGCCGCAGCCACCATATCAGCCGCTGTGTGCACCACAACAGATGCTGCCACAACAAGAGGCGCTACATGCATCACGGCTGCCGCAACCACAACAACAGTCGCAGCATGCACAACAGCAACAGTTGCAACATGCAGCACAACAGCCCCAAAACACATTGGCTTATGGCCAACCAATTTTCGAACAGCAAGCAGCTGACACCCGTGTCGTAGTTCTCTCCGAATCTCAGAAGCAGCATCAGCAGCAACGGCAACAGCTTCAGCTGCAGCAGCTCCAGCAGCAACAGCAACAGCAACAGCAACAGCAACAGCAACAGCAACAGCAACAGCAACAACAACAGCAACAGCAACAGCAACAGCAACTGCAGCTGCAGCTGCTGCAGCAGCAGCAGCAGCAACAGCAACAGCAACAGCAGCTGCAGCTGCAGCAGCAGCAGCAGCAGCAACAGCAGCAGCAACAGCAGCAGCAGCAACAGCAGCAGCAACAGCAACAGCAACAGCAACAGCAACAGCAGCAGCAGCAGCAGCAGCATCATCAGCAGCAATCATTTCTTCAACCACAGTACGTGCGATCAACTCGGCCAGCCGTCCCTGGTGGTGCAGGCACAAATTTTGCTAAGCCTTCCACCAAATCCCAGTTTATTTCACCTGCGAACACGGTTGCCTTTGGTGCTGCTGGCAATGCATCTGGTTCCCTGGGTAAGCCTGCCGCCCCCAAACCTGGCGTTCAGCCGCAGGACACGGGTTCTACGTCGAGTGACATGGCTTCTTGGTCAGCTGTCGCAGCTGCGGCAAAGCAAAACGCAACTGATGTGAGTTCAAACAAGCAGAGTGCGCCCTCGGAGCCTGTCAAAGAGCAAGGTGCAGCCCAGCCTACTGCAGGTGGCACTTCCAAGCCAGCAGTCGTGACTGACGGTGGTGCTTTTGCGGAACCACATGCTGCTGCGACAGCAGCTTCTGCCGCCAATACCCAGCCGCAGCCCACGTCTGCTGGTGCCGTACCACCACCTATCGCTACCTCGCAAGCCACACCACACTCAATTCCGGCTGCGACCACCTTACAGGCCCCTCCCCTTGTTACCACAGCACAGGCCTCGCCTGCTCTTGCCAAGCTGCAGGCTCATCCCCTCGTTTCGAAATTGCATGCAATGCCCCTACATGCCAAACCACAAGCCTCAGCCCTGCACGTGCAAGGGCCACTGCAGCATCAGCAGCTTGCAGCAGCCACACCAAAACATGCAGCCTTCAGATATCAACAACCGATGGCACCGAAATCACTGGGGCATCCTCCGTTGCAGCAGCACATGCCTGCAAAGCCGAGACCTGCAGCCCTTTCCGTAAACCCTGCAGAGATGCAGCAGCACCGAATCCAACAGCAGCAGATGATACAGCAGCAGCAGGCAGCCGAGGCGGCACGGGCAGCAGGGATAGCGGCTGCACTTGCGCAGGCACAACAGAAGGCGGCAGAAACAGCCCGGCTGCAAGCCGAACAAAAGCTCCAGCAACAGAAAGTGCAGGCGGCTCAAGCAGCGGCGCTTATGCAACAGAAGCAGCTGGCAAACGTAGCGCAGCAGCAGCAGCAAGGGGCAGACAAAGCCCTGGCAGAGGCCCAGCAGAAGGCAGCCGCCGCCCAGCAGTTCCAGCAGCAGCAGCAGATGGAAGCTGCCAGAGCAGCAGCACAACGACAGGCAGATGCGGCCAAAGTGGCTGCTTTGCTGCAGCAACAGAAAAGGGCTGAGGCGACCAAAGCAGCAGAGGCAGCAAGGCAGGCCGCCCAGCAGCGGCAGCTGCAGATGAAGGAGCAGCAACAGCAAGCGGCTGCTGCGAGGGAGGCGCAGCGCAGTCGTTTGCTCCAAGCACAAGCCGTGGCCCAGCAGCAGCAGCAGCAGCAGCAGCAGCAGCAGCTCAATACCATTGCACAGCAGCAGAAGAAAGCCGCTGAAGATGCGCAAGCTGAGCAGCAGCGTATGCAGCTGCAGGCCATTCAGCGTCAGCAGCAGGAACAGATAGCGCAGCAGCTGAAGCAGCAGAATGAAGCCCAGCAGCGGATGCAGATCGCTCAGGAGAAGGCAGCCGAGGCACGAGCACGGCAGCAGGCTGCTTTGCAGCAAATGCAGATGCTACAGGCGTCGCAAGGACGTGGCGCGGTCTCTATGGCTTTACAGCCACAAAAACACGTTTTGGCTGGCAAATCGGTTGCAACCCCTGCAGTTGTTGCGAAGCCTGTGGCCGCAGCGAAGCCTTTGCCTGCACAGCTTCAGATCACTCCTCAGTATGTCCCACCCCCGCTCCCTCCAGCAAAGCCTTTACCGTGGGTGGACCAGCTGAGCAAGATGTCGCTGCTGCCATGGGCGACAGTGCATCGGCCGTGGATGGATTTGAAGCAACGGTGGCCCACACTGACCATATCCCCTGATCTGCTGCACGTGGATTTTCACTTTGCTGCCCATGGCTCTGCTAGCCGGCTGCAGCTGTCCCCACCAGCGGATGCATTCAGGCTGACCCCAACGAAGGACGTGCTTGTACCGCAAGAGAAGCCATCTACACCTGCAGTTGCCTGTCAGTTTCGAGTCAGAGTGGCATTGTTGGCTGGCAAATTCTTGGAAGAGGCCACTCATAGCTCCAACAAGCTGCACTTCGTGGTGTTGAATAACGCTCTCCCGGAGGGTAGGTGGGTTCTGGAATGCGATGGTCCCAATCCACAGCAACTTCCCACGATGAAGAAAACGGCAGTGAGGTGCATGAAGGAGCTGCTGGGCATCGACCTCAGTGGCTGTGATTTCCATCATTTCATGGACATATGCTACAGGCAGAACGACGACATGGAGATCCAATGTGCAATCTTAATACCAGAGATATGGGGCTTGCCGGCGCCTCTGGAGCTGGGCAGGCAGGTGAAGGAGATTGATAAGGAGTTCAAAAAGATGGTGATGTATGAGGAAGATGTGCCCGAGGAGGAAATCCAAGCACAGAGAAAGCTGTGGCAGGACAGGATTGCGCAGGAGCGAGCCCAGGGGATGATCATCCGTATTGGAGAGCGCGAGGTGGACCGTGTGGAGCGACTGGAGCAGCTGGAGGAGAGGCTTCAACAAATGGAGCGGAACCCAGACATCAAAACCACGCGGACACACAGCAAACAAGTCACGGAGGTGCAGAAGGTGCCTCAAGAAGTCGGGCGACCTTCACATCTTTCACTTGCGAAGCTCATTTCCCTCAGCCAAGGGACTGCAGCAAGCCCGAACTTTGATGCAACATTTGAGACCAAGTTGTTTGCACTTTGCTTTGACGATATGCTTCGGTTGGATCGAGGCCTCCAAATTGTGGATTGGTTGCACCTGTACCAAGCACGATCTGAGGAGGAGCTGGCAGTGCGCCAGGCGAAAAAGAAGCGCGAAAGAGACGAGGTGCAAGAGGCCTGGGCCCGAATGCAAGATTTGACCCGTGCCCGGCAGGAAAGGGCTGTCAAGAGACAAAAACTGGAACAGAAGAAGAGATATCAAGCACAGAGTAGAGCACGGGCCGCTTTGGAGAAGGCCAGGATGAGGGAGTCAGATCGCGCGGAGCAGGAAATGATTGAGAAAGAGCAGGCAACGATGCAGAAGGAGCTGGAGGGGGAAATGGAGGAGGACCTGGAGGAGGAGGCGATTGCGCCGATGCCGACGCGCAAGGCCACAAAGCTCGTGTACACACTTGATGAAGCGATGCAGACGCCTTTTCTCTATTTTGACACCTCGCCAGGTGCTGCTGCTGGAACTGTAAGTCGCACTGACCTGCTGCGGATCTTGCACTGTGCAGGAGAGCTCTGCTATCGTGATGCACAGGAGCTGCTGCTGGCCACACAGAAGGAGCCGCCACCAGGCCAGCCTAGGGCTTCGCCGGAATTGTTTGGATACAGGCAGGCCTGTTGCATTCAGTCCGAGGTCGAAGTGCTGCCGCAAGGTGCTGGAAAGGATGCAGGCGCTGCTCCTAACGAGGCAGCGGCTGCACCTGTGGATTGAGGATAGGGGGATGCCCCGAATGGGCAACACGGGTGTGCTACATGACATGACATGGCATTCCTGCGGTGAGAGCACAAGTAGTCTGCTGGGGCATGGAGGGTCATAGGAGCATGCCTTCAGCGTCATAGCACCCAACAAGGGACAGATGTGCACCCCCTACCCAAGAAGACACTGAGATGAAACTAAGGGCGTAGACGCCCCCAAGGCTTTCGGGGGAGTGTACAACTGGAAACCTGCGCAAAAGAACCGGCAAGGATGACCTAAGCAACTGGAAGAGTATCCCGGCCCCTCCTTGACGAAGGGCCCCGACTTTGAAGGCCTGATGGCAAGCCCACACACTCCTCTTTGTGGCATTGCTGTGCCCCTTGTAGCATCAAGTGTCAAGGGAGTGCCTGGATATGGATTCTGTGGAATGTCTTTAGATTTAGGTGCACCACAACAACCTGCGCAATGTCACCCAGAAAGCAGATGCACAACCAGAAATCTTGAGAAGTATGCACATGCTCTGGATCGATGGGAAATCGAACGCGAAAAGGATTTCCGTTTCTCCCTTCGTTGGGGATCGTAAATGGTACCACTGATGCTCTTAGACCGCGTCCCATTTGCACAATGCAGCATGTTCCTACGCGCAGTTGGTTGTCCCAATCGATGGCCCTTATTGCATGCCTTTTGTTGGCCATGCTCCATGCTCTTGGTGGGTCTGTTTTCCTCCCCCCATCAGTCCACGCACTCTCTCTTCTGCCACTTTCCCCCTTGCAAAAAAAAAATGAGACAGCAAAATGGTTCGGCATGGACAATTGTGCATCACCCGAATAAGGACCCAAAAACAACCTGAAAGCTGATTTTGGGCCATTCAAAGACCTTTTTGAGAACTTGTGGAACCCACAAAGCATGGACCTGCAGAGTACTTTAAATCAACGCGATATCATCATGGAGTTACTGGTGCCACTCCAATACAAATGTCCATCAGCAAGAAAGGGGTAGGTGTAAGAGTAGGATATGTGCGTCTGAGGCTTTGACAGTTCGGGCCCACATAACAGTTATGTAATGAGTCTGCGCTTGTCAGGGCTGGAATTGCTCAGTTTAATGCGTAGGGGGTAGTGAGGGAGCTTCCTTGGGATCAGCGACGTTTTGTGACTTTTTTTTTCAAGGGACAGGACAGGACAGGGGACAGGATTGTCGTCCTGTCAGCGCATTAGCTCGTTGTTCGTGCTTTGTTCGTGTGTAACATAGTTGAAATACTACTTGCTTCTATGGTCGTGCACTTTCTGCCAATATACCGCTTTGATTGTGCGTCTCATCCTTCTGGAAGTTAGTGCACTGTGCAAGCCCTCTCTGTCTTTGTTGCCCAAAGCTCTCTTGTCTATTCATGTTTTAATCAATGCCGGCATAAACATTTTGTGGGTTGTCATTCCGAATTCAGCAAATGGCATCGCATTGGCAACTCACAAGCAGAAGCATGCTCAACCATTTTCTGTGTGTCTGCTAACAATATACAACCAAATTTCTGCGAACACCTGCAGTCTGTTGCAGTTTGCACACAAGACAGTACCATGGAATCCAAAGAACACTAAGGCTTGAAACGAGGGGCACATCTTTTTTCTTGGAACACCCAACCGCTTTTTTGACATTTGACGGCGCCTGAATGCAGACCTGGCCATGGGGGGAGGGGGCTCTTGCGCGCTGAGATGTATGGGAGGTCAAACACCAATGTTCGGGCTGTTTTGATGTTGGGCACATCGCCTTGCCCGCAAAACCTCATGACACTGTAAGTCTGAGGTCCCCCCCCCCCAATTCTCTCGGTGAAAACCACATACCTGCTTACATCAACAAGATATGCCTTTATGGGATGCCTCATACACTCCCCCCCCCCTGTCCTTCCCCGCCCCTTGTCCTTCCCCAGGGGGGGGTGGGGGACCGTCACTTGGTGAACCCCAAAAGGGCCAAGCCACCGCCCAACGGTGCTGTCCAAAGCATTCCTATGGAAAGTGGTGAGCATGTTCAAGAATTCAAGTTCACATGCAGCAGGACGAAGAAATTCTACACCTAGCGGGTCAAGGAGTAAATTACATTGGCAGCCCATTGAGCGCGCGCATGATTTTCATTTTGTTGCATTACTTGCTTTCATTTGTCACTGTGACAAGCTCTGCACACCAACGTTTTTATGCTGTATGATTTCGTCTTCTGCCGCAATTTCTGTGCCCCACAGTGTGCGTGTACGGCGGTACTACGGTTCCCCTAACCGGGGGGTGGTGGGGGACCGTCACTTGGTGACCGTCCCCCAGGGGGTGGCAGGGGACCGTCTTCCCTGGGGTGGGGAAGGACAAGGGGGGGGAGGGTACTTGGCTGCATTAAGGCCGCTGTCATTTTCGTAGGCATATATTGTGTCACCTTCGGCAACACAGTCCACACAGCCGCCAATGCTCTTATTTGAAACATGTGTTGCCCCCCAACAGGGGCTGCGGCTGCCAGGGCATGTGCAGTGCCTCCACAGGGCAAAACAGTATTTGGGTGCAGGACCCAACCACAGCAGAGAGTCCACCCACCATGCTGCCAATTTTATGAACGCTTTGTATTATCCCCAAAATAAGTAAAGCATCACAAATGCACACGCATAGCAGACCACATAGTGAGCCCTTCTTTTGACTTGAGGGATATGTTAGATGGTGCACACTAAACCAGCCATAGAACAGGCTAGACGGCTCGAAATCATACGACATTTGTTTGAGGTGATGCGCACTTGCTCTGCGGTCATGTTGAGCTACTTGGATGCCAGTTTTTGAGCCACGGTGTCCTCAAAAAGACTTTTTAGGTGCCTGCTGCTTCCTGCTGCTTGCTGTCACCGCTTGCTGCTACTTGCTGCTGCTAAAATACGTTGCTCACCCCAGACCCTGAAAATGGGTTGTAAAACCTCCAAGCTCGGTAAACACAATATCATTTGCCTTTCAGATCGTCTTGAAAGATAGTCTTGAAAGTTCAGGCTGATCACCGGTGTGTCGTGTAGGCATCTCCAACGAGGGCCATTCCTCTTCCACATTGATTGGGCTATCAAATGATTGCAAATCGGTCTTAAATGAGGCATCTCTCACGCCGTGATGCTTTGCGGTGGTCCATTTTGAGGTGAAAAGCCATTTTGTAGCCACTTCTCAGGAAGATCGTCTTGAAAGTTCAAGACGATCACCAATGTGTCGTGTGGGCATATCTAATGAGGGTTGTTCTTCTTCCACGGCAGTTGGGCGATTCCATGATTGCAAATGGGCCCTCAATTGGTGTGTCCCATGCCATGGTACCACACAGTGGTCCATTTTGAGGTGAGAACGAGCTGTTTTTCAAACAATATCAAGATGATTGCAAATGGGTGTTCAATACGGTGTCTCTCACGCCGTGATGCCATGCTGTGGTCCATTTTGAGGTGAAAATGAGCCATTCTTCAACCAAGATCAAGAGAAACACAGGGACCAAGTGCAGTCCTCATTGCTAGTCTTGATCGAATCCAAGGTGAGCAATGCATTTTTGCAGCAGCGGCGGCGGTGGCAGCAACAACAACAAGTAGACAATTAAAATTTTTTTTGCGAACACTGTGGCTCCAAATCGGCACCTAAGTAGCTCAAAACGACCACATAGCGAATGCGCATCTCTTGAAACAGATTCATTTGATTTCGGCCCATCTAGCCTATCTCCAATATTCTACAACCCTAACCCTAACCCGAAGAATGCCTTGCCTGCAGTGTGCCCGCAATGCAAAGTTTGTCCCCTGTGTAAAAAGCCAGTTTTCAGGACGAACATCCTGAAAGTTCAAGACAATTGCCAGAGTATCATGTGGGCGTCTCTACTGAGGGCCGTTTTGCTTCCACAACTTTTGGGTTATCAAAGATTGCAAATGGGTGTTCAACGAGGCACCGCCCGCGCCGCAGTGCCATGCAGTGGTCCATTGTGAGGTGAAAATGAGCTGTTTTTCAGCCTATTTTCGGGATGATCATCATGAAAGTTCATGACGATCACCTGGGCGTCTTTAATGAGGGCCGTTCTTCCTCCACAGCGATCCGGTGATCAAATGGTTGCAAATGGGTTCAATAAGGTGTCTTTCACGCCCCGGCACCATGTGCTGGTCTGTTTTGAGGTGAAAATGAGCCGTTTTTCAAATAATTTCAAGCGAACCGTAAGCACCCAGCTTGGTCCTAGTTGCAAGTCTTGATGCATAGTGGGTTCCATTTTGTATCTTCCTCACCATCAATTTGTCTTGCCATTATGCCTGCAACCCCTCATGTGACACGTTGCTGGCCAATTCAAGACGGAACAAACCTTCCATCAACATTGCAACAGTGATATGTTGGGCAGCAATTGAACTGCAATTGTGGATTCACAAAGGTGAAGAAACTTTCAAATTTAGTGGAGAAGGAAGAACTGGACACTAATACAAATTCTACTTGGTTGTCAGCGAGTATCATGGTGAGGGTTTGGTATGGTTATATAATTTGATTTCTGCACAATATTTCTGCACACATAGAAGTACACTGAATCATTTCTCGGACCCACCACAAAGAGAAACCAAATTCTCCAAAATGTGGTCGAAATGGAGTTAAGGGAAAAAGTGAAATCATCAAAGCTTTTGCCAAATGAGTGAAAATGAGGCATCGCCTCTGAACACACTGCAGTGACGCTTTGACTTGGGTTAATGCGCACAAACAGTGTTCCACCAGCCATATTAGGGGAGCATTGATCAAACCTATGCAGGCATGCTGTGTCAAGCCCCCAGCAAAAAAGGAGCGACCCAGCACTCGTCCGCGTGCCCCTTGGGTGTGTGCCTAAACCTCGTGCGAGCGTGCTTGATTAGAAATTGGTGTTGTCAACTGCTAGTCAAAATGCTGCCATGTAGGCTTTCATCGTGCTTGATTTCAAGAAAATGGGCCCAGCTTTTGCATGTGGATGTCCATTCACTTTGCGCGGGAGCGCTTACTATGCTTATTGTGTGTGTGAAGCATGGGGTATGCGTGTATCTGGGTTTTTGGCTGTTTTTGATGCTAGACAGAAAATTGTGAATAGATTTTATTTGAAAAGCCAAATCCCAGTCATGAAGATAGGCGGAGGTAAGCGACATGGTTTGCCATGCCGGTGCACTATTTATATCCCCATCCTAGCATTCTCCAGCAGAGAGTGGAATGTCATGTTTACGACGTTAAGAAAGTCACTTTTCAGAGAGCCATACAATGCATTCGAAGAGTGTCCTAGGACAAGCATATGCATGGAGACATGCTGTATATGTGTGGGAATTTCGAGTCCTGCTTTTTCTAACAGTTGTGGAAATGTGCAGCTATGTCAAAAGAGGTGTGCAAATCTTGGAATATAGTGCACAAGATGGGAGGTGAGGTAGATCTCTTGCTAGATTGTTGACGGTGTTTGACTGGAAAATGCCAATTGGAGTGTTTTGGCATTGATATTGTGTATACAACGAAGCCAAATTTTGACAGAATTCGGTTGTTGTTGGAGGAGTGGACAAACAAGTTTGCCATTTCTTTAAGCAAAATGAGACTTGCCCACACACCCTAGTGTGAGAGAGATGTTATAGCCTTTGTCCTGGCACTTAGAGCAGGGACTGTCGTCAATGTACATCAATGTTGCAAATGTGTTGACAAACTTTGACAACCTAGTAGTGAGTGAGTAAGACTACTTAATCTCATGGTATTTTGAGGAGCTATAGTCGGTACTACTGGGGCTGCATGGCTCTATTAAAGACATGAAAGCCCATCTACATGCAACTGATGGCACATCAACATGCAACCCACTGTGTGTTGATGTAATTAATGAAGACTTTGAGGATTAGACCCATACAAGCCCCTACACCCGTACCCAAACAAAACACGTGTACTACCTCGCACCTCATGGGTATTGTTGTAGAACCCCTGTTACCTTTGTTGTATATTTCATTTGCAAGCAAGGTCCTAGCTAAAAGTCATTTGGTGCACACGATGGCATATGGTGGAAGAAAGAATCCAACAAAAGTTGAAATGAGGCTTCCAATAGCAAAAGGATGCGTTGCGCAACATACTTTTTGTGAACCCCATTCCTAAGCCAACAAAACCCAAGTTTAAAAAAAGAAGCGCATTGTGCTGTGTTATTTTTCCATGCGTTCGACTTTGTTCGCCTTATTAATTAGTGTCTCCAAAAAGGAATGTGCTTCAATGTTGAGGTTGTGAAAGCATGGGTTGCCTTCACCAAGAGAAGCAGCCCAAAGCCTCGAAATGGAAAAGAAGGTTACCCTCAAGAACACATTTGAGGGCTGCATGGCTCGAGCCATGGGTCTTGAGCGCCAAGCAAAGAGGAAGAAACACCGCACTGATCTCAGTGCATTCTGTCATCTGACATGGGTGCGGAAAAGGTACCATGACGGTTGTTAGGTCCCCTATACGGGGACCGCGGTTGATTCCAATTTCACAATAGACGCCACCTCCCGTTTGTGTTTCGGATCTGCTCACCCCCAGGGCTGAGTACTACTTGGGCTAGCACTTGCTGGACAATTTTCCCTCTTGGGACAATGATGTCTGATTTAGGCAACATTGGTACTCATTTGCCCGTGAGAGGGAAGGCCCGCTACCCTTTGGCAACAGGGTCAGCAGGTCTGGCGCTCTGCCTTTGTAAGCTACAGTGAGGAGCAGGCTGCTCCAACCACATCTACGCCCCCCCTTTCCGCAACAACCAACCCTGCCCGCACTTCTTTGCTTCCCATTGAGATTGAGGCCCAAGCACGCTCTCTGTTGCCGATGCGGCATGGCACCCCCCCCCCCTTGGGCACCCAACCCACAATGTGCAACATGCCCCCCCCCCCTGCGCCCCGTGCACCCGCACTCTTCCTCTTCTCCGTGGTTACCCCACCTAATTGGTCTTGCGTTCAACGCCTCAAGAAGATGTACCACCATGTCCTACTGCACGGCGCTGCACTACATGCTTTCAGGCCAGCGACCTCACTTGCAGGGGAGGGCCAAAAGGAGTGAATAGATTGGGGGTGACAATCACCTATCTTGTTGCCCATACACCTCTGAACTTGTGTGAGTTCCGGTTTTTAGCATTTGCCTCCAAGGCTTCAAAGAATACATTTGTTTTGCCTGTAACTCAACATGGGGACAGGGCACTGGCCATACCGACAGGAATGACCGCAGATGGTTTTGGTGGCAAAACAGGGGCAAATGTATGAAAAATGGCCAAAATCACCTCCCTTGTTCAACGTACATTTCAGAACTTCTGTGAGTTTTGATTGGAATGTTTTTTGCATGTGTTGGGGCGCCCCCAAGGCTTTACAGGACACATTCGCTTTGCCTGGAAAACATTTGCTTTGCCTGCAACTCAAGATGAACATGAGTGGACCCAAGGTACTCGCCGTACTAACAGCAATGACCGTAGGTGGTTTCGGTGGGCAGGAGCATGGGCCTCCATGGCCCATGCATCTTCCACAAATTTGCTCACACGGGATGCCACTAAATCAGCCCCTCACGTCGGAGATCGGTCAGGGCTCAGTTCTTTTACTCCTCTTGTAGGCTCGAAAGCCTCGTTAGCTGCCAATAAGTGGCATGTAGGCCTGCTTTAAGCTGAGCCCATGTTGTGCAATACCAACCAAATCCTAAAGATTTGCAAAAAAATTTAATTCCCGGCACAGGGTGTTGTTGTCCGGAAAAAAAAAATAAAACGCAAAAAATATTAATTTTTGGCGTCATGCCTTACGCAAAAATGGGTTCCGCAAAAAAATCACAAAAAATAAGATATTTTTTGCCCCTGCCCCCCCTTTTTGCAAGAATGCCAGAATTGCGGGAGGGATGCTGTGTTTGCCCCACTGCTTGTTGCCCCCCCCCCCCCCTCTCTGTGTCTCATGCCCCATTTTGCGCCTTGCTTTGCTTTCAGAGAATGATGAATCAGGGACCACATATCAGGGCATCCAGGATTGTCACAATATTAGATATTTCAATCCGGATGCTGATGTGCCCCAAAGCAGGTAAAGGTGCTAGTTTGGGACATTTGATTGCCAGTCCATTTGTGATTTGAACTTGGTTGTTGGTTGTTGGTAAAAAGGAGTAAACCCGCAGGTCGAGGGTTTCTCCTGGGTTTTCATGCACTATTATCGAGACGAAATGACAAGGCAGCATTTCACGTGCCATGGGCACTATTATGGACGAGTTTGGAACTGGTTTGTTGAAAAAATGGTCGACCTGAATCATGGTTGTTGGTGCTTTATCTGTGCTATGGCCTGCCATCCCAGAGTCCAAGGTACGCACGGTCTCTTGCAGTAGCAACAAAATTAATCAATCCCAATCCCCAAAACACAAAAAAATTGATTTTTGGTGCAACTCCCCACGCAAAAATGGGTTCCACAAAAAAATCACAAAAATAAATTATTTTTTGCCCATTTTGGATGCTGTCGCAAAAATTTTGCTTATTATTAATTCAAAAGACCCAACGCAAAAATTAGGATTCCGCGAATCTTCAGAATTCGGTCGGTACACTTCACATTCTCCACCACATTGCCCCATGTGGCATCCCTATATGGCGACTTTGAGCGCAGTTGTGTGGCTCAATCCGTTTGCACCCATCTTTGGTCTCGTTTGCAACTGTTCTTCTGCCACACTGCAATACGCGGAGCAGGCGGGGGGGGGGGGATGGCAGTGTGCCAGCTCTAACCCGCTAACCACCTTCGCTCTCGTTTGTGTTAGCGTCCAGGTCCTAAAAAGGCCGCTGCCCTTTCACGCATTGTGCTTTTGCCATGCACCCATTCTGGTCTATTGGTGAACCATTTTGTTGCTCCTTGTTGAGCTGTGGCAATTGAAGCTTGTGCTGCAGCTGCTGCGACACCCAGCACAATGGCGTGGTGGCAGTCAGTACGGAAAGGGCTTGGAAAGGGCAAAGATGGGGAATTAGTTGGGGAGTGCATTCTTCCCCTGATAGTGAGACACGATTAACTCCATGTGTTTCTGGAGGTCTCTCTCTTTCACCTGTGATTTCGAATGGAAGTTTCTGAGACTCCGCAGCTGTGCTCCTGTGCTTCATCCTTCATCTTGGTGTCCTCACTGTGGGAGTGCATGCTTTCATGGTACTTCTGGCTGTAGGGTTGCGTTGCTGTATTGACTGCTTTGTCCGCCCTGCCTCGAACGTTCACACCCCATGCTGCTTTCTCTTTGCTGTACGTGATTTACACCCTTGGCTGTCCTGAGACTCATGGACTCCTACATATCTGGTCCAGGTGTCTGAGACTGAGTTTGGAGCCAATGTATCCCTAGGATTGCACTGTGCATGCTTCTTTGGGCAGTGGGTGCCAACTTGTGTGGTAAGGGTGACAGGGACTTGAGCTTATGTTGGTGGGTCGTCAGGATGTCATATCATCTCTCAGTCAAGTATCAGGTTTCAGTTGCAGAAAGACAAGGTGAGCACATAGTCCAGGTGACAGGGAATGACAGTAACCTGCAGACTACAGACTGCCCACGGTACTGCTGGAGAGAACATGCCTCCTGCACATATTTTGTTGCCCAGTTTCATGTGCATCTGACGAAGCTGCTCTTGTGTCTGCACGCCTGCCAACTTGATCCTCTGAGCTAATGCTACGCATCCCAGAATCTGGCTCTGTGGAATGCAGAAGAAGATTGCAATTCATCTAAGCAGTGGTTGCAATTGCCTGCTGGTGTGGCTGCTAATAAGTAGTCTCACTTGATTTTCCTGCAGGGAGGCAAGGGAATTGTCACCTGTCCTTTGATAATTTGAACCCCAGAAGGGCTGTCCTGTGTTTCCAGTGCCTGCACGCCAACACTACTGATGCATTGTGGTGCCAATGTATTTGTTGCATCTGAGGCAATACCTTTATTCATTATTATCCTGTACACTCAATTTTTTCGCGGTTGGTGCTGTCCCTTCAGAGGGCAGTGTTGTGCTTTTCAAGATCCAAGCCCCTTACAGCGTGGTGCTGACTACCACGCTCTGGTATTGTGATGATCTGTGGCCCATGAAACAGCATATGGTCTCCTATTCATTTTGTGCATGCCACGCCCTGGCTGTGTGCATGTCTTCCTGTGCGGCACATGTTCCTTGATTTTCCTCGGGAGCAAAAGGGGGGGGGGCGAGGAAACCATTCACCCCCCCCCCCAATTGCAATCTTCCCCCCTTGCAATCCCCCCCCCCCCGGTGGGGAACCGTCACTTGGCCCAAAAAGCGTAGAAAATACTAGGCGCCAAAGGCGCCAAAGAAAATTTTTACAAGGCGCCGAAGGCGCCGAAGCTGATTTACACTGTGATACTATGGTACAGATTTGTGGTGCAATCCCCCCCCCCCCAGCGGGGGAACCGTCACTTCATGAGTGTCCCCCGCCCCCCCCCCCCTGGGGGGGAAACCGTCTTGACAAAAGGGGGGAAATTGCAAGGGGCAGGGGGTACTTTGGCTATGTGCCCTCAGGGGTGTGGGGAATCGTTGCGCGCAGCTCACTACTTATCAAGATGGATAGGATCCATCTGCTTTGACGCTTTGTCAGATGACTGATGTTTGTGTTTGTTCTCATATTCTTATGGTTTGTAACTGCAGCTAGCCAACTTCCCAGCACGTCCTATTGGGCAGTGATCAGTGCAACAAGCGCATGTGAAACCAACGCAGAAGGGATTACCCGCGATGGCTACCAAACGGGCTTGGCTGATCTTGATGCTTGCAAGGCAGCTTGCGTCTCCCGAGGCAATTGTCAGGCAATTGATTGGTACCGCAGCTCGAACTGGTGCAACTTCTACACTGCCCCGTGCTACAATCCACAGAAGACCAATGATGGAGCTTCTTCGTACAAAGTGGTTTCAAGTATGAGTCTATGCTTCCCTGCGTTTTCACTGTTCTGTTTTTTTTCGACTTGCGGTTTTATGCATTGATGTGCACTTTGAGATGGCCCTGAGTATCATCAGCCCGCCAAATCCTCAGTGAAATGCAATCGCGCGACGCACATCAAGCACATTTTAAGTCATGGCATTTGGTGCTTTTCACAACTATTTCTGCCATTCAATCTTGATGGCATTGGAACGATCCAAGCAACAGTCCTGTCTGTTGTGGATCACAATTCCATTGATGCAACTTGTATGAACGCCGGGGTCGTTTCTGCAGCTGAATGGCAGCAGCTTCCTTCATTAAGCTTGGCATTGGTGTTCAACCAAGTTGTTTCGAATTTTTGTTCCCAGCATGGATGCGTATCCAGAATAAAGTTGAAATCCAAAGGCCCAAGAGAGACAGGAGGAGGACAATGGCTTGGAGGAGGTGGAGGATCAGGGGGATTGTGGGCACATCCGTCACAGTTACAGAAAGTTGCTCTTCCACAATGACTGGGCTGTCAGCTCATGGTTTGAGTGGTATCCAATTTTGATCAAACGATAAACTTCCCCGGGACCGCTGCAGGCCGGCAATGGAGCCGGTTGTCGGGTACATATTCTCACTGGGTCAAGTATGTATCTGAGTTAACATATGTATTTTTTGACCCAACGGAAAAGCGCACCGTACCTTGGCGCAAATGACTGCAATGTGCGCAAAAATCACCATCCCATCAAGCCCCAAAATCGCTTGGTTGTTGTTCCATTCGTCTTTGCCTGCAGTGGCCACACCTAAAGCCATGTCAATAGGGAGGTCACAAGGACCTGAAGAAGATGCCATGATTACCTAGGAGGTCCTCTCACCACTTGCAATGATGGCAACCCTTCTTCCCGACCGTGAGTTGTGAATGAATTTGGCTTTTGTTGCAGGGTGCAACGAAGGGCTCAGCGGTAATGGTGCTGATTATCGCGGCTGTCAGACTCGGACACGCAGTGGGCGGCTCTGCCAAGAATGGGGCAGCCAGAGTCCCCACAGCCACCTCCTCACCCCTGCAAGCTACCCGGCAGCCGGGTTGGACTCGAACTACTGCCGCAATCCTGACGGAGAACCCACCATTTGGTGCTACACCACGGATCCAAGCCAGCGCTGGGAGTTCTGCGATCCCCTGCCAACAGGTGCATTTCAGTGCCCCACCTGATTTTGAATTGTGGGTTCTCTCTGTCGTTCCAAGCACTCTGACCCGAAGTATAAGTAGCTTTGCGTTTCGGTCCTCGTCACTGTGCCGAGCTGCATGCACCATTGCACGGTGCTGGGCGGTGGGCAAACGATCTGCCCACCCTGTTGCTCCCCTGCCCCGTGCCATCCAGGCTGGGGGGACCAATGGGGCGCCCCACACTGCCCGGTCATGCCATGGCCCCCACACAAAAGACAGGGCCGATGAAGAAGTGCATCACTTCATTGAAGTGCCCTGACTGGGAGGAGATGAACCTCCGGAAACCCTGTCGCCTTGGCCCCAGGGTGATGAAGAAGCAGAAAGCAGAGGGGAAGTGCCAAGGCTGGCGAATTGGTGCAACCCCACCTGTGGGGACGGACGCGTATGAAGGGGAAATAGCAGGTCCTGACCCCTCGGCGGCGGGCACTACGGCAAGGTCCGCTACCGCTGCTCCAGCCTACGTAACAGGACCAGTTTGGTCATGAATTTCCTCCTTGCGCAAGCTGGGATATGTGGGCCAACAGAAGCAAGTGGCCCCACCCACATCATTTGCTGCAACATCAATCCCCACATGCTATCACCCTTGGGTGGTGCATGTGATGTAAGAGGGGCTGGACATAGGGTAAACTGATTATAGATATAGGTGGATGGGGTGGGTGGTGGGGGGTAGCATGATGTGCTTGCCACAAGCATGACTGAGCGTGAGAAACAGCAGGTTGAAGTTTGTTATATGCCCTCATTGGGGAAGTGACCCCGCAAGTGGACATCCCTGGGTCCAACGGCCGCTGTTGGGGAGAGTTTTTCCACCACCAGTATCGGGTTGAGAGCCATTGCCCTCCTCCGTGTAGTGAAACAGGGACAGTCCTGGGGCTCCGTTGACACAACCTACGAAGGGAATGGAAGGGTGGTGGTGGTGACCAGCCAATAGGCACCACCACCTATGGAGGGAAAGGGTTCCAAGAATGGACAAGGGTTAGTGGCAAAAGGCCAATAGGTGTCACTAGCGGGATACAGCGATCCTTGCAGTTACCATGCCATCCCCCTGCCCCCCCAGACAGCAATGCAGGTGTCATGCTACCCCCCCACCCCGGCCCTCCCCAGGCACAGAGGGAGGGGTTCACCCTGCCCCCGGGCACTGCCTGGTGTCCAGTCTCCATTGGGTGGTCCCTCTACCGCACCGTGCTTTATGGGTGCGACTGAGTAAGAGGGGCGCAGGGTCTGCTTTTTCTCTGATTTTCCAAGCCACTCTGTAGCCCAAAGGAGGAGGACACCATCTGTCAAAAAAACGGAAAGGCCGGAAGGGTTGCATACAATGATGGGTCCAATGACCCCTGACCCCTTCAGGGAATGCGCTTGCAATTGCTGGGTGTTGTTTTGCAGTAGATGTGTGTACAACATATGCACTGGGTCTGCCATGTGCACAATGTTTGCGGACGCCACACAGAACACATGTTGTACACAACACATGTTGTACACAGCTGCCAAAAAATGGTGTACAGTGTCCACAAACTGTGCATGATGTCCGCACAGGGGGTGGATATGGGCAGGCACATGGGCAGGCAGCTTTTTGGGGTGAAGACTCCTGACGCCACAAGAAGCTTGCAAGTGGGGAGCTAGGGGGTGATCATGACACCTGTCTATGCACGGGCTTGTTCACCCCACTGGAGGGCGCACATCTGCCCCCCCCCCCCCGTCAGCTGAGGGGAGTCAGGAGTGGGAGCCCCTTCCCTAACTAACCTCACCTCCTCCTCCTTGCAACATTTTCGAGGCTCTTGAAATGGAGCCGGAGACCTCCTAGATAGAGATGCACACGCAGGGGGTTGGTGATTGCCTCACGGAGGGGGGGAGGGGGCAGCGGCTACAATAAAGTTTTCAAGGGTGCCGCTTGATCAGCGCTGCCCCTGTCATCATTGGTGGGAAGGGAGGGACACTTCACAGGCGCCAAGAAGGGCACCCTATCAAGCGCCATTGGAAGGGCTTTGGGCAAGGAGACATAGTTAGTGGGGGCTGGTCTGCCACACTCCATGGGTAGGTGTAGGGGGTTATGGAACAAGTAATAAGCTGTGCTCTATTTCGGCAGCGATGTGGACTTTAGCCCCCATTATTGTACAGGGTCAAGCAGGCCTGGGTAATGGCCCTCGGGTAATGGCCCTCGGGTAATGGCCCCAGGGGGCAGGCTAGGGATGTCTACTTCTGTGCATCATGTGGTGGGTTCCCACCATCATGGCGGCGCTTTCTCCTCCGCATCTTACTAACGACATGGTGGCACCATTGGCAACCTTGATGGGCAACCTAACTTTTTTGTAGAATGTTGGCATTATTGGAAAATTTCAAAGTCAAAATGATTACTCTTTCCCGATGCGCACCTACACCAAAACGCAACTTATGGCCTGGAAGCGTGCAGCTTGGATGCATGAGTGAGAGACACGGTGAGCATTGAGGCGTGAGTGAGAGACACCTTTGCTTTATCTTTTGGCCGCAGGGTGTGGCCAAGAGTTGCAGCTCCTCCACGTTAGCCTGTCTCCGAGATTATTTCAATCCACATTATGTAGTCTTTCAGGACCAGAAAAGCTTAGGATCTAGAAAAAAATTGGGTGCGCGTGGGTTTCTTGCCTTCGGTGCCTTGGAAGCTGTTCCCTTGCTTGTTGGTTTTTGCCTTTGACGTGTATTAGTGAATGCCCCAAACCCACAAGATTGGCCGAGGGCACCAGCAAGCACATTTGTTGTCCATTTGCACTGCCTATTTCTTGGCCTTTTGGGCACTTGCGCTACATGTGCCTTGCTAGTGCTATTGCTACCACATCTTCGGCTACCTTCTTTGCTTGCCCGTTGTTTTTGCTAATCTTCCTCCAACTCAACTGCTTTTGCCATTGGACAACTACCCCCTTGACCTGTAGCAGGGCAAAGAAGCGCCCGACTAAGGGGATGATACGAGTACACCATTCTGCAACTTGGAAAAAACACGAAAAATGGGGGCAAGTGGAAGAATATCCGGGAAATTTGCGGAGTTTTTCTGGAAAAATTGGGAAATTCTTGGGCCAAAACCCCCAAAAGTGCATTTTTTCTTGGGGGATTTCACAGGAGAGGGGCGTCCCATTTGGCAACAAATAAAAATGGGGGGGGGAATGGGGGAAAATGTGGGAGGATGGCAATTTTTGTTGATTGTTGCCCCACGGTTCTCCAACAAAAGCATTTCCAACCCAATTTTTTTACAACCAAAATATTTTCCAACACTTTGCCCACATGTGGGCCCCTAAGACGGCAGGTGTGAGGTAGCCGTTTGGTAGCAAGTTGCGCCTTTCGTCCTTGCACTGTGTGTTGGGGATCCCAAACACGGCAGGGTGTAGCCACTTTGGCCACATATGGGCCCCCAAGACGGCAAGGGTAAGGTAGCCATTTGTGATTTTTGTCTTGAGGCACTTTCAACTTCCTTGTGTGGTGGGGTGGAATGTCCGAAACTCTTTCACTCATGTTTCTCACTGCACGGCGCATATTGGTTGTGCCGGCCACCTCCTTTGATGTTCAATGTTGCTTTTTATATTTGAAGTGGGTGCGTGATGAACGGCAGCAAGACATGAAGGAAGAAACACATGTTGCTGCATGTCTTCACCTCAAGGCACCTTGCTGCACTTTAATGGGCCGGTGGAGTGAATTGACATCGACAAGCTTTGTTTTGCTTTGTGTTGTTTTGCACGAGGCTGGCACACACGGCATTAGAGCAGCAAAATTCGGGCAAAATCAACTTCCCCTTCGGCCCAAGAGGGTACCTAGATTTCGAGCAAAAAGTGGTGACTGGGGCACAACATTCTTGGGTGTCCCCAACTTTGCACTATTTCCCCATTGGGCTTCTCGACCCATCATCCTTTTCCGCCCATTTCTCCCCTTTCCCGCCCATTCCCCCCAATTTTCCTTGGAGTTGGGCACTTTTTGGGCATGTTACCGGGCACTTTAAGGTGCAACCTATGCTTTTGATGTGTCCATGGGGAAACGATGGTCTCGAGCTCAAAATGGTACGTTGGAGAAATAATGTGTTATGAGCACTGTTGCCGCTTGTTAATAGTCCCTTGTTGCTATTGTTTTATGACAGCAATCTTGTCACTCATGAGGACGCCTAGCGGTCCTAAATGATTCTTTGGCCCGCCCCTGCCCCCTCCTCCTATCTAGCGGTCATGTTATGCTGCTTTGGCTTCATTTTTCAGTCCTAATGTCCGGGAATGGAGAACAACCGATTGCTTTGATTGTGAAACACAATGGATAAAAAATGCTCATTCGTATAGCCATTGCTATTGCAAAGATTTTCTCTCTTCGACATTGTGGCTTGCAGATATTAATCTCTTTTCTTGCTAACTTCTTCCTTTTAGTGTAAGCATCCATGGCTGTGTAAAATCCCCCTGTTCGAGCACCACCATCATCACCTGGTCCACGTTGTACCAGAAGCCGCCTGAGCTGCAGCCCTTTTTGCACCTCCAAGAAGGCACACCCAATCAAAGCGCTCCCATGGTCAAAAGACTCACATTGAAAGAGCTGAGTGCGCGGAACCTCGTGCACTCAACCTCGAAAGATTTTAGTTTTTTTGGTCCACCCTGGTACCTGCACCGAGAAGCCGGGTTGAAGAACTATTTTCAAATTGACTACAACTCAAACTCGCTATTTTCGATGTGAAACCACAGCCATTTCGCAATCTACTTCCCTTTCGGCGCGCCCTGCGGTGCGTAGTTTGGGTAATCATCCCAGAATATAGGCAGAATAGTGTTGCATACATACACACATTTTCTACACAGTGTTTACCCCCCACACATCTGTTCCTCCCATTTTACTGCTACATCTTGAGCCCACAAGATGGTAGTGGTCAAGTAGCCACTTCCAATTTTGTTCCCGCACTTGGCATTGGGGACTCCGAGAAGGCAGGGGTTCAGTAGCCACTTCTGATTTTGTCCCCTTGGGTGGGGACCGCCAAGAAGGCAGGGGTTATGTAGCCATTCTGCCCGGTTTTGGGCACTTGAGACGGCTAGGGTCAGGTAGTCACTGTTTATTCCTCCCTATTGCCTCCCACGGATTCGTTAACCTTCCGGTGCTATTGAGGATAAACAATTCCCAATCTTCTTCTCCACGTTGGAGGCCCCTCGAGTTGGGGTGATGGACTCCCTCATTAACCACAGTAGAAGGGTGGGATTCCCTACCACGCTTTGCATGTGGACCCAAAGCCGTAGTCTCTCACTTTGTTGTGAGCGATGCTGTCAATAGATCAACATGCATGGAGTTTTTTTTTCGTTTGTAAATTTCTTGGATGGTGTAGACTAAGCTAATCACCCTTTCCCTGCGGCATCTACGGTGCACAAGAAGCATTCCCCATGTAGTGCGGAAACAATATATGATGGCACCCGAGGTCCCCGAGGATGCTCAGGGACTACCCTGCCTTGGACATTGGAGGGAGGCTGACGGAGCTCTTAGGGACCAAGGGAGAGTCTCAGATGCAGCATGCCTCTTTAGAATAGTAAATGGTACAATGCCACCCCCCTGCTGGTGTGTTAGGGACGTCTATGTCCGAATCCCTGTTTGCCTCTATGTAATGTCTTTTGGCCGAGCAATGTTTGTGGGGTCTAAACGGCCAAAATGGGCGAAATTTTTGTCACCAAGACCCTCAAAAAATCAAGTTAGCGAAATGAAATGTTGGATTGGCATCCACAATGGCTGGGTTATTTTCGAGCATAAGTATTGGTCAAACCAGGCCTTCGGTGGACATCGTCATTTCATCATTGTGTGGGTGCAGGGTTGGTGATCAAACCCTCCAAAAGCCCCTGGTTTGCTGTATTGCTTGAAAATTTCGGTCCCACGCAAAAAAATACGCAAGAGGGAAGGGGGTTCTCGCAGTTTAAATCCTTTTGGCAGTCGGTACTGGCAGGATGGGTCAGAAAAGGCTGGTCCGCCCCCTCTTGTAAACACAGCCTGAGTCAAAGGTCGGAAGGGTCCCCACTCCTGTACTTCTGCCCTGCATTGCCAAGATTGCAACAGCCTTCAACCCTGCCGCTTCGTTTTCAGGGACACCCACATCAACAGACACACTCACGTTCACGAGTACAGCGACAAGGACACTGACAGCCACATCCTCACGCTCCTTGACACTCACACCATCACCCACAATACCAGCCACAGCCACAGCCACAGCCACAGCCACACTCACATTTACACCCACATGCACATCCAACCCGACAACCTCACTCACGTCAACACCCACATTGAGCTCCACGCCAACACTGACGATCACACCCACACCCACAATGGCGCCCACGACGTCACTCACAAGCACATTGACAAGCACACTCACACCATCACTCTCATCTACACCCTCACGTACAATGACAGCCACCTTCACACCTACGTCCTCACCCACACACAGTCCCACACCCTCGTTCTCAACTACACCGTCGTGCACACCCACACCCACACCAACTCTGACGGTAACACCCACACCCACACCCACACCCACATCCACATTAACGCCCACCTCCTCAGCCACATCAACACCCACATCCACATCCACGTTCACACCTACATCCACACCCACTTTCACATTCACAGCTACACCTACATCCACACATACACGCACACTGACACTCACACCATCACCCACAACATCACCCACACTCACACCCACACCCACAATGACACCCACAACCACACCCACAACCACACCCACACCATCCTTGACAATTACCCCCAGTACCACACCCACACCAACACCCTCAGCTTCATCCACAACCACACCCACAACCACACATACACGCACAGGCACGACCACAGCTACGACCACACCCACACCATCCTTGACAAATACCCCCAGTACCACACCCACACCAACACCCTCAGCTTCATCCACAACCACACCCACAACCACACATACACGCACAGGCACGACCACAGCTACGACCACACCAACACCCTCAGCTTCATCCACAACCACACCCACAACCACACATACACGCACAGGCACGACCACAGCTACGACCACACCCACACCATCCTTGACAAATACCCCCAGTACCACACCCACACCAACACCCTCAGCTTCATCCACAACCACACCCACAACCACACATACAAGCACAGGCACGACCACAGCTACGACCACATCCACACCTACATCTACGACTACACCCACAACTACACCCACAACTACACCCACAACTACACCTACATTGACACCCACGGCCAACCCCACAACTACACCCACGTTCACACCCACACCTACACCAACAACCACATCCACATTCACACCCACAATGACACTCACACTCACGCCCACCACGACACCCACCACCACACCCACATCATCCTGTACGGCTACAAACACTATGACAACGACGACAACACCCACACCCACACCCACACCCACACCAACAACTACACCTACAATCACACCCACGGCCACACCCACGGCCACACCCACAACCACACCCACAACCACACCCACGCATACCCCTACCAGCACACCCACCACCTCACCCACCACCACATGCACACCCACGTCCACAACCACACCCACGACCACACCCACATGCTCCTCAACACCCACATCAACACCCACATTCACGCCCACATCCACGTCATCACGCACAGTCACACCCACGGACACCCCCACGCCCACACCCACGACCACACCATCACCCACCCCCACGAGCACACCCACGACCACACCTACGCAAACACCAACGAGCACACCCACCACCTCACCCACCACCACACGCACATCCACGTCCACGACCACACGCACCTCCACGCAAACCTGCTCCTCAACACCCACATCAACACCCACAGTCACGCCCACATCCACGTCGTCACCCACGATCACACCCACGACCACACCCACGCATACCCCTACCAGCACACCCACCACCTCACCCACCACCACATGCACACCCACGTCCACAACCACACCCACGACCACACCCACATGCTCCTCAACACCCACATCAACACCCACATTCACGCCCACATCCACGTCATCACGCACAGTCACACCCACGGACACCCCCACGCCCACACCCACGACCACACCATCACCCACCCCCACGAGCACACCCACGACCACACCTACGCAAACACCAACGAGCACACCCACCACCTCACCCACCACCACACGCACATCCACGTCCACGACCACACGCACCTCCACGCAAACCTGCTCCTCAACACCCACATCAACACCCACAGTCACGCCCACATCCACGTCGTCACCCACGATCACACCCACGACCACACCCACAACCACACCCACACCCACACCCACAACCACACCTACGCATACACCAACGAGCACACCCACCACCTCACCTACCACCACACGCACATCCACGTCCACAATGACACCCACGACCACACCCACATGCTCCTCAACACCCACATCAACACCCACATTCACACCCACATCCACGTCATCACGCACGATCACACCCACGGACACCCCCACGACCACACCCACGACCACCCCCACCCCCACCCCCACCAGCACACCCACGACCACGCCTACGCATACACCTACCAGCACACCCACGACCACACCCAGCACCTCACGCACATCCACGTCCACGACCACACCCACGACCACACCCACATGCTCCTCAACACCCACATCAACACCCACATCCACGCCCACGTCCACGTCATCACCCACGATCACACCCACGACCACACCCACGGCCACACCCACAACCACACCCACCACCACACCTACACATACATCTACGAGCACACCTACCACGTCACCCACCCCCACCCCCACATCCACGCCCACATCCACGTCATCACCCACGATAACAACCACGACCACAACCACGCCCACACCCACGGCCACCCCCACGACCACACCCACAACCACACCTACGCATACACCTACGAGCACACCCACCACCTCGCCCACCACCACATGCACACCCACGTCCACAACCACACCCACGACCACACCCACATGCTCCTCAACACCCACATCAACACCCACATTCACGCCCACATCCACATCATCACACACGGTCACATCCACAACCACACCCACGGCCACACCCACGGCCACACCCACGACCACACCTACGCATACCCCTACGAGCACACCTACCACCTCACCCACCACCACATGCACACCCACGTCCACAACGACACCCACGACCACACCCACATGCTCCTCAACACCCACATCAACACCCACATTCACGCCCACATCCACGTCATCACGCACGATCACACCCACGGACACCCCCACGCCCACACCCACGGCCACACCATCACCCACCCCCACGAGCACACCCACGACCACACCTACGCATACACCTACGAGCACACCCACCACCTCACCCACCACCACACGCACATCCACGTCCACGACCACACCCACGACCACACCCACATGCTCCTCAACACCCACATCAACACCCACATCCACGCCCACGTCCACATCATCACCCACGATCACACCCACAACCACACCCACGACCACACCCACGGCCACACCCACTACCACACCCACCACCACACCTACACATACATCTACGAGCACACCTACCTCCACACCCACGAGCACACCCACAACCACGCCTACGACCACAACCACGACCACATCTACGCCCACGCCCACACCCACACTCACAACCACACTCACCAGCACACCCACTGCAACGTGCACATCCACATTCACCCTGTCCCCTACATCCACACCCACATGCTCCCCAACCCCCACATCAACACCCACATTCACGCCCACGTCCACGTCATCACCCACGACCACCCCTACGATCACGCCAACTGCCACACCCACGGCCACACCCACGGCCACACCCACTACCACACCCACGACCACACCTACAGCAACACCCTCGATCACACCTACCTCCACACCCACGATCACCTCCACGACCACACCCACGACCACACCCACGACCACGCCTAGCACTACATGCACATCCACATCCACCACATCATCCACATTCACACCCACAACCACACCCTCACCAACATCAACACCAACAATCACGCTCACGTCAACCACCACACCCACGAATACACCCTCGACGACGCCGACCACCACGCCCACGACCACGCCCACAACGACACCCACGACTACACCCACGATCACACCCACGACCACACCCACGACCACACCCACGACCACATGCACATCCACACCCTCCATATCCCCCACATTTACACCCACATGCTCCTCAACACCCACATCAACACCCACATCCACGCCCACGTCCACGTCATCACCCACGATCACACGCACAACGACACCCACGACTACACCCACGACCACACCCACAACGACACCCACGACTACACCCACGATCACACCCACGACCACACCCACGACCACGCCCACTACCACATGCACATCCACACCCTCCATATCCCCCACATTTACACCCACATGCTCCTCAACACCCACATCAACACCCACATCCACGCCCACGTCCACGTCATCACCCACGATCACACCCACAACCACACCCACGACCACACCCACAACCACACCCACAACCACACCCACCACCACACCTACGCATACATCTACGGACACACCTACCTCCACACCCACGAGCACACCCACGACCACACCCACGACCACACCCACGACCACACCTACGCCCACGCCCACACCCACACTCACAACCACACTCACCAGCACGCCCACTACGACACGCACATCCACATTCACCCCGTCCCCTACATCCACACCCACATGCTCCCCAACCCCTACATCAACACCCACATTCACGCCCACGTCCACGTCATCACCCACAACCACCCCTACGACCACGCCAACTGCCACACCCACGGCCACACCCACGGCCACACCCACGACCACGCCTACAACCACATGCTCGACCACACCTACGCCCACACCCACACCCACACTCACAACCACACTCACCAGCACGCCCACTGCAACGTGCACATCCACATTCACCCCGTCACCTACATGCACATCCACATACTCCCCAACACCCACATCAACACCCACATTCACGCCCACGTCCACATCATCCCCCACGACCACCCCTACGGCCACGCCAACTGCCACACCCACGGCCACACCCACGACCACATCCACGGCCACACCCACTACCACACCCACCACCACACCTACGCATACATCTACGGACACACCTACCTCCACACCCACGAGCACACCCACGACCACACCCACGACCACACCCACGACCACACCTACGCCCACGCCCACACCCACACTCACAACCACACTCACCAGCACGCCCACTACGACACGCACATCCACATTCACCCCGTCCCCTACATCTACACCCACATGCTCCCCAACCCCCACATCAACACCCACATTCACACCCACGTCCACGTCATCACCCACAACCACCCCTACGATCACACCCACGACCACACCCACGGCCACACCCACGGCCACACCCACGACCACGCCTACGCCCACATGCTCGACCACACCTACGCCCACACCCACACCCACACTCACAACCACACTCACCAGCACGCCCACTGCAACGTGCACATCCACATTCACCCCGTCACCTACATGCACACCCACATACTCCCCAACACCCACATCAACACCCACATTCACGCCCACGTCCACATCATCCCCCACGACCACCCCTACGGCCACGCCAACTGCCACACCCACGGCCACACCCACGAGTACCCACACAACCACACCCACTACCACACCCACCACCACACCCACGACCACACCCACGACCACACCCACGACCACGCCCTCGACCACATGCACATCCACACCCTCCATATCCTCCACATTTACACCCACGTGCTCCTCAACACCCACATCAACACCTACGTCAACACCCACGTGCACATCATCACCCACGACCACCCCTACGACAACACCGACTACCACACCCACAGCCACACCTACGACCACACCCATGACCACACCCACGAATACGCCTACGTCTACGCCCTCGACCACACCCACGCCCACACCCACGTCCACACCCACATCGTCGCCCACATCCACCCACACACACACACCAACACCGACATCAACACCCACATTCACGCCCACGTCCACCCCATCATCCACAGCGACCACCACGCCAACCGCTACACACACATCCACAAGCACAGAAACAATCACACCCACGATTACACCCACGCCAACACTCACGATGACATCAACCGCCACACTCACACCTACAGGCACCACCACGCCGACGCACACACCCACGACCACACCCACGGCCACACCCACGACCACACCCACATCCACACTCACATCAAGCCCGACGACTACACCTACGAGCACGTCCACACCCACACCCACCACCACACCGACGACCACACCCACGACCACAGTCACGAGCACACCGACGAACACACCGACGACCACACCCACTGCTACAATTACCATCACATCCACACCTACACCTACAACTACAACCACGGCCACACCCACGTCAAGCTCAACCACCACACTTACACCTACAACCACGACCACTCCAACAGCCACGCCTACGAATACACCCACGAGTACACCCACGACCACACCCACGACCACACCCTCGACCACACCCACATCAACATCCACGAGATCACTCACACCCACACGTACACTCACACCAACACCCACATCAACAGCCACATTCACGCCCACGTCCACGTCGTCAACCACCTCCACATTCACTCGCACGGCCACAGCCTCAGCGACGCCGACGCCCACACCCACAACATCCTTCACACCCACAGCCACACCCACATCATCAACCACAAGAACACCCACGTCCACGTCCACGTCCACTACCACACCCACTCCCACAAGCACCACCACACCGACGACCACGCCCTCCGCGACACCCACGATCACATCCACAGGCACGCCCACACCCTCAACCACGGCCACACCCACAGCCACACCCACAAACACACCCACACCCACACCTACAGCCACACCTACAATTACACCCACACCTACATTCACGACCCCACCCACAACCACACCCACATCATCGCCCACGAAGACGCCCTCAATCACACTGTCGACCACACCCACGTCAACACGAACGCTGACACGCACATTCACGCCTACGTCCACACCCTCACATACACCCTCCCCTACTCAAACACGCTGGTTCTCACCCACCCCCTCATTCACAATTTCACAAACCTGCACAACCGTACTCACACCCACACCCACACCCGCACTCACACCCACACCCACAACTACCTCTTCATCCACATGCACACGCACGTTAACACCCACTTCGACAATTACATCAACACCGACCTCCACTTTCACACCCTCAATCACACCCACACCCACACCCACATCCACACCCACACCCACAGCCACACCTACACCCACACCAACGTACTCGCTCACACCCACACCCATATTGACATGTACAGTCACCTCTTCATCAACGTCCACATCCACGCCCACACGGACGAGCACGCCCACGCCATCCTGCACACTGACAAGAACACCAACCCCCACACCCACGCCCACGCCCACGCCCACGCCCACGCCCACGCCCACGCCATCAGCCTCAGGCTCGGATACAAAGATGGCCACGTCTTCCCTGTCTTGCAGCAACAGCCTGTCGTCCCAATGGCTGTCCAACACCCTCTCTTCGACATCCTCCCCCACAACCGCTTTATCAGGCACCAGATCCGTGTCGGCCCCCTCGACTTACTCCTTACCAGCCACGTCCACTGGATCCCTTACAGCGTCCATGTCACAAACGCCGTCCACGCCGTCGGCCACGCCGTTCCTTGCCGCCACCCAATCTCCATCCTCGTCCCTGAGCACCAGCCCCCCCCGCGGATGTTCGCCGTCCTTCACCGGCAGTCCCTCCCGTAGCCGGTGGGCCACCGCCACCGCCTCCGCGCCCTCCAGATCGCCCACCGACAGCGGGTCCCCGACCGGGACCGCCCCCGCCGTCCGCTCTGCATCCGCGTCCGCGACCCCCACCGCCAGCGCCTTCCCCGCGCCATCTACCTCCGCGACCTTCGCCGTGACGTCCTCCGCGTCGTCCCACATCAGCCCATCGCCGTCCGCCGGCCCCTCGGAGACCCCTTCCCCCCCGCACTCTTTGTCCAACACCCCATCGCCCTCCCGCAGCCTGTCGCCCACCACCGCCAGCCCCTCCCTCACGCCCTGGCCCACGGGCTCCCCGACGCTGACGCCCAGCGGCACCCCCGTCGCGACCGGAACTTGGACCCGTGCGGTCTCTCTCTCCGGCACTCGATCGGCCTCAAGCCGCTCGGCCTCCCGCAGCCACCCCGCCTCGGGCACCCTGAGCGCCACCGCCACCGCCGGCGCATCGCGCACGCGCACGTCCACGCCCTCGCCGCTCTCCACGGAGACCGGGACTGCGGGCGGCACGCGCACCCTCTCCGCCACCCGCAGCGCCTCGCGCACCGCCGCCCCGACTCCGGGCCGCACGCCCAGCCCCACGGGCACGCCTTTCCCCACCCGCTCCCCGTCCCTCTCGCCCCCCCCAAGCCCGACGGCGTCGGCGTCGCGCTCCGGCACGGAGACGCCGTCCACGTCCGGCACCCCCACACGTCCCTCCGGCACCCTGACCCCGTCCTGGTCCCCCCCCTCCCCCACCGCCACCACGCAAAGCCCCACCGCGTCCCCGTCCCTGTCCCACTCAACCGCCTCCGTCACATGGTCGCACTCTCTGCCACACACACCCACGCTCACCACCAGCCTCTCGGCTCCTTTGGACAACACCGCCTCCTCCACCCGCACCCGCTCCCAATCCGCCAGCGCCAGCTCCGCCCCCTCCGTCAGCGGCGCCTCAGGCACGCCCTCGGGTACCCGTACTGCCACCTCCGCTTCACAGTCTGCCAGCCCTACCGACGCCCCCAGCCCCACCCGCAGCCCCAGCGCCACCCACTCCCGCACCCGCACCGTGTCGTTGCGCCTCTCCACGACCCCATCCGCCAGCGCGTCGCGGTCGCGCACCGCCTCTGTGTCCCACGGGCGCACGCGCACAGCCTCCGCCACCGCCACACGTGCCCGGGGTTGGTCCCTCACGATTTCGGACGCGCAGACGGCAACGCCCACCCGCAGCCCCACAAACTCTGTGACGCCCGACGCCCCCGCCACGGCCACCCGCATTGCCACCTCCACCGCCACACCCTCCGGATCGTGGGCCCGCACCGCGACTGCCTCCCCCACGGACTCCCTCACGGCATCGCCGTCCTCCACCCGCACGGCCCGCGCGTCGCCGTCCGTGTCCCCCAGCGTCACCTGCACGTCCTCCCACGCCTCGACCGCGAGCCCCTCGGCCCCCACCTGCAGCGCCTCCTCCCCGTCCCCCTCCCCCACCTCCGCCACCGCGTCCCCGCGCTCGTCGACCGCCACGTCCACGCCGAGCCCCAGCCCCACCCGCAGTACCGCGTCGTGCTCCCCGACCCTCACGCTCTCGCGCACGCGCCGACGCACCGCCGCCCCCTCCGCGACCCCCTCGGGCACGCCCTCGGCCACGCGCACGTCCTCCCGGTCGGGCTCCCGCTGGGGGACGCCCACGCCGACGCGGACCCGCAGCCGCGGGCCGTCCCTCAGTGCCTCGTCATCGCTCACGCCGCGCGACAGCCGCAGCAGCAGCCGCCCCCGCGCGCCCTCGGGGACGTGCTCCCGGACACCCACTGCCAGCGGCAGCATCGCGCTCAGCGGCTCGGCCTCGGAAACACGCACTTCCAGCGGCACCCACACCTTCACCGGGATCCCGACCGACCGGTGGTCCATTACCGCCAGCCCGTCCCCCCCGTCCGTCACGGGGACCCCCACGCGCTCCGGCACCGCGAGCCGCACCCCCCGGACGCGGTCGCGCGCGCTCTCGTCCACAGAGACCCGGACCCTCTCCTTCCCTGGCACCGCCAGCCCCACCCCCACCGCGTCACGGTCCCCCAGTCGGCGCGCCCCCGAGACGGCGTCTCTCAGTCTGGCCGCGGCCGTGACCCGCAGCTCCCGGTCCCGGACCGCCTCCGAGGCCCCCACGCCCACGTCCACACGCACCCGCTCCGGCAGCCCCGAGGTCTCGTCGACCCTCAGCTCCACGCCGTCCATGACCGGCCATCGCACGGGCAGCCTCACCCCGACGCCGTCCCGCAGCGGGACCCGGAGCCTCACACACAGCCCCACCTCCAGCGCCCCGCAGAGCGCGATCCCCACGTCGTCGTCCACAGCCTCCCCCACCCGCACCGCGACGCTGGCCCCCACGCGTTCCCGGTCCCTCTCCGGCAGCTCGTCCCGGATGCCGCTGCCCACCCCCACGCCGTCCCTCCGCCGGACCGCCACGCCTTCCGCCTCCCGCACGGGCTCGTGGACCTGCACCCGCCGGGCGTCCCGGTCGCTGTCCCCCGTGCCTCAGGGCAGCGGCAGCGGCACGTCCTCCCACAGCGCCTCCGCCACCAGCTCCCGCTCCTCCAGCGCCTCCACTGCCACGCGGTCCGGCCCGAGCCCCTCGCTTCCGGGGACCCCCACGACCACCGCGTGGAGCAGCCTGACGGTATCCGTGACCCCGTCCCCGGACGCGACCGGGACGGCGACGTCGGACGCCGCGCGTACCCCGTCCGGTAGCCGCGCGGCCACTGCGACGGCCTCTGCCTCGCCGCCCTCCCGCACACGCTCCACCGCCACTCAAACGAGAACCGGCAGCCCCATCGCCACCGCCACCGGCGGGCCCTCGCCCTCACGCAGCGCCGGGCGCACTCCCAGCCTCAGCCGCTGGCGCACCGCCTCCCCGACTCCCGACGGCAGCCCCTCGCCCAGCGCCCTCCCCACCCCCTCCGACAGCCCCGCGCTGTCCCCGTCCCGCACCGCCATGGCCACCCTCAGCCCCTCCACCGCCACCGCCACCCGATTCGACACGCCCTATGGCTCCTGCTCCACAACGCCGTCCCTCGCGGCATCCCGCAGCCTCACCCTCCCGCACAGCCCCTCCCTCTCCCAAAGCCTCACTCCCTCGCCCACGGCCTGGGGCACGCCCACCGCCTCCCTCAACGTCACGCAGCGTCCCACGCAGTCGCTGTCCGCCTCTGGGACCCCGATGCCCCAGCCCACGAGCAGCCGAGCCCTGACCCTCACGGCGTCCCTGTCCCGGCCCCTCCCGCCCTCCGCCAGCGCCTCCCGGACCGCCCCTCCCACCGCCACCGTCAGTCCCCACGACACCCGCTCTCTCACGCCCGCGCGCCGCCCCTCCCGCACAGCCACACTGCCGGCCCCCGCCACGATGTCCCTCTCTGACACACTGCCCGGCAGCGGCAGCGGCACGCGGCCCCGCACCCGGAGCCCCACGCCGGCGCCCTCCTCCAGCGCCACGCCGCTGCCCACCCGCACCCCCACGACCTCGGCCCAGCTCGTCACCCTCACTGCCAACGACACGCCGTCCCCGACCGCAAGTTCGTCCGACGGGACCACGGCCACCCCAAGCCCGGCCGGCAGCTGGACCCCGTCCTGCGCCCCGTCGCCATCCCCTCAGGCCTCCAAGACCTCCTCCAGCTCCGGCAGCCCGGGCCTCGGGCGCACTGTCACTGGCAGTGCGACCCGCCATCGCACCTCCAGCGCCTCCGGGGCACTGTCGCCCTCCGCCTCCGTCGTACGCAGCCCAACCGCCACCAGCCTCACAACGCTCTCCCTCAGCTGCACCGCCACGGACAGTCGGACGCCGTGGATGTCACCCGCTCCAACCGCCACCGTAACCGCCAGCCGCACGCCGCGGAGCAGCGCGCGCGCCACGCGCACCGTCACGCCCTCCCCCTCCCCCGACCCCTCCCTGCCGCCCTCCCGCACCGCCACCCGCTCCTCGTCCGCCGCGCCGCCGCTGTCCTGGTCGCGCACGCGCCTGGGCACCGCCTCCGGGACCCCGACGCGCAGCCCGACCCGCGTGGTCACCGCGCCGCCCTCCGCGTCGCCCACGTCGCTGGTCACCGGGACGTGGCAGGCGCCTGACACCCCCACTGGCCATGCGCCGACCACCTCCGCCGTCGTGCCCCCCACCGCCACATGGCCGCGGATGACGAGCAGTGGCGCCCCCACCACCAGCCCCACCCCCCAAGCGATCCCCTCGGCCTCCGCCACGAGCTCATGGTCCGTCATGGCGCCGGAAACGGCCACCGTCTCACGGGCGCGGGCCACGGACACCGCCAACTTCTCGGCCACGGTGGACCTGGCCACGCCCAGCCTCGCCCCGATGACCCACAGCGGGGCCGGCAGCGTGACTCTCACCGAGGCCCCCCTGCTCTCGCTGCTGTGGAGCTCCACTTGGACGCCCTTGCCCACCCTCAGCGGCATCGCCGCCCCGTCCCCGAGCGTCGTGTGCACCCTCAGCGCGACGGTCCTGCACGCGTCCGCGACGGCGGCCGGCCCCCCCACCGTGACCCTCCCCCCGTTCCCAACGGAGTCCGCGCCCGGGACCGCCACGGCGACCGGGGGGGCCAGCGCGTCCGGCGCGGCGTCGGCCACGCGCAGCGCCAGCAGCACGCTCTCCGCCACGCCCCCGCCGTTCAGCCCCGTGACGCTGCCGGCGACCTACGCGCTGCAGGAGGACCTCACGATCACGTTCGTGATCCGCGGCAGCCCCTTGGGCCCGTTTGGGGGGCCGGTGTTGGACGGCGACGTGTACGCGATCGTGGGGCCGCTGGCGGACCCGCAGTCCGCGAGCACGGCGATCGGGATCGGTGGGGCTTCGGCGCGCCGCGCGCGGCAGGCGGTCGTGCCGGGGGTATTCGAGGTCAACAGCGCGCGGTGCCTTGGCACCGACCTTGCCGCCCGGAAGCCGCTGGCCGGGGCCCCCGTCCGCCGCTACAATGAGTACTCCGACGCGTATTGGGACGTCAGTCGCCCGCATCGGTTCGCGCGCGGCGGGTACTACGTCGTCTGCTTCACCCGTGCGGGCCAGTGGTGGAGCGCGCGCGACCCGTTCCTCGTGCGCGGGGCCGACGCGTACGCCGTGGCCCCGGCGACGCCGACCGCGCGGGCCCCGTTTGCGCTGACGCTGCTGGGCTACGGACTGGCCACGGACGACGCGGTGGCGGTCGTCGCCGGGCCGGACTGCGGTCCCAACGCCACGTGGCGGGCTCTCGGCACGTGGAACGCCTCGACGTGGAACGATACCTCCGCCCCCTTCGTCACGGTGCGGCTGCCCGACGTGCGCGTCGGCAGCACCGGCGCGCACGGCGTGTGCTACCGCGCAGCCGGTGCCCCCAACTGGTACCGGGTCGGACAGCCCTTCAGGATAGCCCCGCAAATGGGGGCTGTGGACCCGCTTCCAGCGGCCGCCCGTGCCGCCCTCTCCCTCGGGGTCGTCCTGGTCGCCGTGTTGGTTTGCGGGCTGTGCTTGTGTTGGTGGTGGAGGTTCAAGAAGGCGCGCAGCGCACCCGAGCAAATGTTGTCTACAGGTCTCGCGCTCTTCGTCTGCTCGCTCGGCCTACGACTCCCGCTATTCTCCCGCTCAATGACGCTCGGCCTACGACTGAACATTGTCGCGCTCGATGACGGTTGGGACGTCTTCATACCTTCGTCTCGCATGCGTCTGCGCGGCGTTGGCATGTGCGCAGTGTTGGCATGCGCATGGTGGTGCACACCATCTGCACATACAAATGCCGTGCACATGCCAACGCCGCGCAATAGACACTGACCGTCGATTCTTGGCGTTGGTGGGCTGCTGTTTACCAAGGGCCATCTCCCCGAAGTTAACTGCACCGCCCACGGCCACTCTCAGGGTGTTTCACAGATCAATACCCGTGCGGGGTTTTAGATGGCAGCTTTGCCACCCGCACACGCGGTTGCGGTCATGGTCACTGGAAACCGGCAGGTTTTGTTACGGGAGGGCGTTAAGGACTGCTCTTCCTCAGCTGCCCTCCAGGATCCTTTTGCACTGGGGCTGGTGCTGTTTCCTTTTTGGACAGCCCGCACTCGACCAGCATTTTCCAACCGTCCAACCGCTACCTCCCGGGTCTCGGGGAGAATTCGGAGGGTCCCGGTGCCGGTTGAGTTACTACTCAGGATCTTGAGACGTGGGACCAGGATGCAGCAAACATCAGGCCATGTCTCAGTGGGCCAAACACCCTACCTCCCCCGCGTGCTCGGGTCAGGGGCCAAAAAAGTCTGTGCACCAAAAACCGGCCTCCGGCCCCTGTAATAAGTTTCATTTTTTTCACTGAGAAAAAATTTTGCTGATGTGGTTAGGTGGGTGGGTTGACGAGGGTTGTCCAGGGCCCCAATTACCCCCCCCTCCCCCCCGGGGGGGGGGGGGGAGGGGGGCGTAGGCTATGGCTTGGTAGACATGTGTTTTGACCTCTGGACCCGCGGGACTCTTTACGGCCGTGAGTCCATGGCCCACCACAATTCGGCGTTCTCGGGCACGGGCCCCTCGTCCTGTGCAGGCCCCAGTTGGCGGCCGGCATCACGACTGCACGATGTTCTCCCGATGAGTAATTTCTCACGGACGTCCACGGGCATCTTCACGCCCACAAAGTCGTCTCTGCCTCTGAGTCCCCGCAGCCCCTCACAAATCCAGTGCGCTGTGCTGGACCCTGCGGAGTACCCGCCCGTCGAGGTGGGTCCTCTGAGCCCTTCAGCGATCCATCCGCTGGTGCTGGACCCCATGGCGGGGGTGCTCGTGGAGGGGGAGCTGTTGCTGAAGAGGCCTTCATCCTCCGCTTGGGTGTTTGAGGACCCAGTCAAGAAGTCGCCTGGAACTGTCGACACGGACACAGGGGAGGCCACGTCTGCGCCCAATACAGCTCCAGTTCCCCAGCCGGACCCGTTGGTGGACCATCTTCCTGCACCCACAGTCATCCCTGAACCTCTTCCTGGGTCAAGCTCTTTGGACGTCCTGGGGGTGCCTGTCAACGTCTATTCGGGTATGAGCCGCGACTGCCGTGTCAGTTCCCACAGGTAACGGGATTTATTGTGTAATTCCCTGGCCCAGCGGCTCACCACTGCACCGCCGCCGAACTGCCGGCATCAACCGCAGCTAACCGCTGGTCGTTTTGCCCATGGAATTTCTCCAGCTTTATTTTTTTTCAAGCGGGGGAAGTCCTGGTCGGAGCCTGCGAAAGCATGTGCATGTCACACTTGCAGATGGGGCAGGCATGAAAGGATGTGACAGGCAACAAAGTGCATGAGAGGGAATTCAGACACGTGCGGAGCAGTGCCACCATACCCTTGAGGACTTGCTGGTTGTGTACCCAGCCAAATGCAGCCTAAATGCACCAAGGGAATTGCGCCATACATTGAGTGCAAGGCCTGTTTGAGCATTGAGTGATTTCTGCTACTTGGGGCCAATTTTGCAATATGTAAGTTCGGTTCAAATTCAAGGGTCTGTAAGAGTTCAAGTGAATTCGTGCTGCGTTCAAGTTGAGCGAATTCAGGCGAATTCAAGCCAGCATATCCAAAACATGATTGACACATGGTGATGGACTGTTGTGAGTGGTCATAGTAGATAGTGTGAACATTGTCTTGGTATATTTTCATGGGACATGGCCAATCCTAGGTAGGACATGGCCGCAACATTCCCAATACCACCGCTCTCGGGGATTGCTTGTCAGTCAGTCTGCCTATCATTGTACCATGGATGATGTTCACACCTTTGAGGGTGTGCATTACATCCCCATCAAGGTCATGCGGGACGAAGAGCGGAAATGGGTTTCCCTCCCCCTACTATATGCTGTTGCTCAACGATGATACCCCCACTGATGGTTGAGTGGATAGTAGGTTCCCTGGGCCCTACCCGCGCTATGCCCAGATGCCGGGGACTGGTTGCACACCTCAATCTTCCCCCATCTTCCCCCATTGTTCCCCCATTGTTCCCCCAATTTCCCCCATCCCCCCCCAATTTCCCCCATTCCCCCCCATTTTCTCCCATTTTGCCCCCCGTTCCCCCCCATTTCCCCCCCATTTTCCCCGGTTTTCCATTTTTCTTTGGGAACCCCCTAAGAGGTAACCACAAGGCCCATTAAACCATCAAAGTCTTTGCAAGCATTGCTAAAAACATTGGGCATAGCACAAGTGCTCGTCCCACACCTCATAAGCATGCCCCACTTATGGGATATAAAACACTTTTGGCTTAAAATTGCCGAGGCAAAATACTTGTGCCAACAGAGTTGTGATTCATCACACAAAATGAATGGTTGGGTCTTTTTTTTTGGCAGCCTCCATCCCTTGTACCCCGCAACCTCCACCTCACCCACCCCCAAGGAATGGGTTTCTTGCGGTGGGGAGGCTTGGGGGCCCGGAGCCAAAAGCCTTTTGAGCGATACTTTTTTCTTTTCAAAGTAAATGGGGGCTATTCCTGTGCGATGTAAGTGCGGTGCAAGGTGCATCACGTGCGGTGCAAGTCAAGATTAAGTCACTTACAACGCACCTACAATATGAAGAAAAACCATGATTCAATGGCCATTTGCCGTATCTAGCCACAAAAATGGTACCCTAGGGGCTTGCACATGGATACATTGACATCATGTGTCGTTTTCTTGAGGAAAATGGAGTGAGGTATTGGTGGAATGGGTAGGTTTCTCTATCAGCGTGTGTGTCTTTTTGGTCTGTGACTTCTTGACACATGGGGGGAGCGACGCTGCTTCCGTCCCCATGCATGTCCCCAATGTTGATCGCAGCTTTATCCCGCAACATCTTCCCCGTGGCTAAATTGCGAGGAGTGTCAAGCCCATGCTAATGGACCTCCATTTGCCATCCCTGCAACCAAGTGGGAGGGCACCCCCTAACGCCTTGGAACCGGGCTTGCTTGTGGGTAGCCTGCTAGTTGCGGGGCAGACCGCAATTGGCGGGCAACCGGGTCCCATTCTTTGGTCCGCGGCCATTGTGCGGGACCCACAATGTTGTTGGAGATTGAGGGAGATGTATGTCGAGCAACCAGTGTGGTCCGACACGGATGTTTTGATGGCTAGTACAACAGGAACAATGATGGTGGTGATTTAATTTGTGATCATCATGCCGAATGGCGACATCAAGCTTGTGGGTTGCCTGGTCTTGTTTTGTTGGGTGTGCAAAGTTACCTAACAGCCATGGGCTTCAATTTGCAACTCTTCTACCTCACCCATGGGAGGCTTTCTATGTGTACACCCGATTTGCTTGGATTGCCATCTGGGTCCGCTTGTTGATCGCTTCGCGAGTCTTGGCTATACCGTGGGCAACACGGGAGGAAACAGAGGTTGCATGCAACCTTTGTGGCCAAAGTGTCTATTTGAATGGTACTGGCAAGGGATACCGCTTGCTCCAAGGAACTGCCTGTACACAGCATATGTGTGTGAATATGCGCGCGTGTGTGTAGGTTTGTGTGGGGTGTTGTCCCTGAATGCTTGCTATGCACTCACAGACAAAAGTCTTTTGTATTAGGTAGATTACGGATTGCGCGTTTGTGTGTGTTGTGGGTGTCGGGTGCAGGTTTTTTTGTGTTGGTCCTCGGTTTTTGAAAATGTCACTATGGCCAAGGATATTCAAAGGGGGTTTTTCGGGACCGTGGATGTCTAGTTTGTACGACAAGTTGTGGGTATATATGATTTTACATGCCTATTTTATTGATGCCACGCCTTTTTTTGTGTGTCAAGCATCGCCCATAATTTTCTAGCAAATGCCCATCATCGCATTTTCAAAGGGGCCCAAGTTGGGTTTGGTCTTGGGCCTTGGATTTCTTGATTCCTATAGAGATTGCCTTTGTTTTGGATCTAGATTGTGGATTGTGGATTGTGGATTGTTCTGGATTTGTGTGGGTGTGTATGTGTGTGGTTACTTTTTTTTTTTAGGTACCCATGCATTGAAGTTCCATCAAAGCATGTGTTGGGGATTTTTTTGTATTTCTGATTTGCTACGTGTTTTTGTGCTATATGTGCAACCGCGATGCTAGTATTCTCAAAGTCTAATCACCTCGAAGAGAGGTTGTTAGATCAAGCGCAGGTGCGAGCGTCGTATACCCCCCCTTTTTGGGGTCTTTCGCGCAACATGCCCCAATGTCTAGTTTCTAACGTCTAGCCCCTTGTAAAATCATCATTTTAGGACCAAAAATGATCACCCAATGATTTTTTGGATTTTGGCCCCCGTGCCCCCCCGCACCTGGGTACCCCTTTTTTAGGGGGGGGGGGGATGGGGGGTGGGGGCGGGGGTCAAAACTTCTTTGCGTATTGTGGCCGCTGTGTGTGTATTTGGACCTGGGTCCCGAAGAACTTTTTTCTTGTATATGGACCCCCTAACCCATGGCGGGGGTCCCGGGTCCCAACTCTAGGTACCCAAGTTGCCCCCCCCCCCCCCCATATGGTCCCTTGCCAGTGAGGACTGAGCCGTTTTCATGCTGGATAGGCTGTTTAGTGGCACGTGAAAGTTTTTTGAAATTCGATTTTTCATGAAACCCTTCCCTTGCCCCTAGGATGGGTTTGGGTGATCATTTGGTGACAATACGGGTACTTGAGCCCCCACGGGGACCCACGTAGTGGCCGCTAGGTCTATGTAGCCCGTGCCATGGGCCCTCCGAAAGCCCCAAAATCACCTCGCAGAGTTTGTTAGATCAAGGCCAGGCAGGCGTATATAGGGGAAAACGCCACATACCCCCCCCATTTTGGGCCTTTTTGGGCCTATTCGCGTACCCTACCCCAAGGGCTTGAATTGTTAGTTTAACCCCTTGTAAAATCATTATTTTGTCCAATAAACGCTCCCCCAATGAGTTTTAGGTCTGGACCCCCCCCCCCAGACCCCCCCCCACTTGAAACCCACTTTTTTGAGGTTTTGAGGGAGGAGGGGGGGGTGGGGTGGAGGGTCAAAAATGTCTAAAAAATGACCCCCCCTTTTTTGGGTCGAAAATCATGAATCTTTTGGTTTTTTTCGATTTTGAGCTGAAAAAGTTTTTCCGGGTCCCGACTCCATGGGGTTTGTATGGGGCGGAGTGAGAGGAGCGCTGATACAGTTTATGCACTTTTCAGCCATTTTTGCTATGTTGGCGGTTTTGGCGACCTAGGTGACCCCGTGGTACCCACTCTCAGGGGTGTGAGTGGGGATGTTGTGACAGTATATGCCTAGTAGGATACGGAAGGACGTTTTTTGCAGTCTCTAGCCTTGCTGAGAGCCGGTCACAACCCGTGCCAAAGACGCGAAATGACTGTTTCCACCAATAATGGCGTATTTTCGTGTTTTTCACCCTATTTGGGTATTAGCTCCCAGAAGGGGGGGGGGGGGGGGCTCCCAAGGGATGGGTCCACAACCTGCTTTTGCGGTTTTTCACCTTGGGCAGCTCAAAAATCGAAGTTTTCGAAACTTATTTGTCTAATACCGTGATCACTTAAAATGACCATCCAAGCTATGTAAAGCATCTTTTAGGCCGTATTTATGTCGTTTTTCCCCTATTTTGTGTGTGCGTTGCTTGGAGTAGATTCTGTGCGAGGTGGACTTGCCGAAGGCAATATAATTACTATCGCGTAGGTTGTTTAGTGACACTTGAAAGTTTTTTCACGTTTCCTCTTTTTCCGAAACCCTTCGTTTGCCCCTAGGATGGGTTTGGGTGATCATTTGGTGACAATACGGGGACTTGAGCACCCATGGGGACCCATGTAGTGGCCACCGGGCCCATCTAGCCCGAGCTATGGCCCCCCCCAAAGCTTCAAAATTGCTGTTCGTAGGTGGTTCAATGGCCTTTGGTGTGTGCACAAAGCGCGTAAGCAGTTTTCCACCCTCTATAGGTCAAAAATGGAAAATCACCTCGCACAGGTTGTTAGATCGAAGCCAGGCAAGCGTATATAGGGGAAAATGCCGCATACCCCCCCATTTTGGGCTTTTTTGGGGCCTATTCGCGCACCCTACCCCAAGGGGTTGAATTGTTAGTTTAACCCCTTGTAAAATCATTATTTTGTCCAATAAACACATCCCCCAATGAGTTTTTGGTCCGGACCCCCCCCCCCCAGACCCCCCCCACTTGGAACAAGTTGGTGGTGGAAGGAACATCGTCTAGGAGACTTCAACGACAAATGAAGTACGCATTGGAAAGTGGATGAGAGCAGCTCAAAAGGGGCTCAAAATGAGCTATATTCATCCGTTTGTGCACCACAACTGGACTAGGATCATTTTTGGGAAACCATGGTTTTGACCCGTTTTTGAGCCATTTGTGGTCCCAAATTGGCCCATTTTCAAGGCTCTTTCGGCCTTGGAAGGGGCCAAAGTTGCTCAACATGGGCTCAAAATGGGCTCATTCCACTTGTTTGTGCACCCCAAATAGTCCCAAAACATTTTTGGAAAAACACATTTTTGATCCATTTTTGACTGATTTTTGGTCCCAGAATAGCCCAAATGCAAGGCATTTTGTGAGTGTAGAGTGGCCAAAATGGCTTGCAATGGGCTCAAAAAGGGCTCATTCCACTTGTTGTGCATTCCAAATGGTTTGGGATCATTTTTGGAAAAACACGGTTGTGACCCATTTTTGACCCATTTTTGACCCATTTTTGACCCATTTTTGACCCATTTTTGACTGATTTTTTGTCGCCAAACAGCCCATTTTCAAGGAATTTTGTGACTTTGGAGGGGCCAAAATGGCTTGCAATGGGCTCAAAAAGGGCCCATTTCACTTGTTAAGGCACCCCAAATGGTCTGGGATCATTTTTGGAAAAACACTTGGTTGACCCTTTTTTGACCCATTTTTGGTCGCAAAACAACCCATTTTCAAGGAATTTTGTGACTTTGGAGGGGCCAAAATGGCTTGTAGTGGGCTCCAAAAGACCCATTTTTTGTCCCAACACAGCCCATGTTCATGGCATTTTGGGATTCTAGGAAGGCCAAAATGGGCCACCACGAGCTCAAAACACGCCAAAAACACTTGTTTTGGCATTCCATGTGGTCTAGGATCATTTTTGAAAAAAGTCTTTGTTTTTTGCACCCAGTGGACCTTGTTGACCCATTTTGGCACCCACCTCTTTGGGCTACCACTTGCAGCTTGCCGCAGCCCATTGGGCCTAGGTACGGGGGGCTAGGCGTCGGTTAGGGCAATTTTGAGGGGGGGGAACCACCAAAGGTGGGTGGTTGCAGGTGGATTAGGTGCTCTCGAAATCACGTTTGGAGCAACGTAGCCCTGTTTTTGTCTAGGGCTGTCGGCGGCCAATGTGCACAAATTCTGTGGCTTTTGGGGGCTGTTTGGGGGCGGTTTGTGGACATATTGTGGAGTTAGAGGGCCGTAGAGGGCCCATGGCACAAGGAAGTCTAGCTGCATGTGCAGAGTAGCCAATATTTCCTTTCATTTGGCCGTGTTCAGCAGGTTTTAGGGTGGTTTTGGGCAGAGAAAAAAAGGCTGATTTTGGCCCTAAATTGCAGATTGTGAAACGGAGCTCGGGCACTTGCGGCGCCCGTTCCCGGCGGCCACTGTTGAGTTTGTGGCTCATACTTTGTGTGGTTGTCCCTCACACCCATAGGTAGCATCCATTTTGATCCATTTTTGACTAATTTTTGGTTTTAGAACAGCCCAAGTTCAAGGAATTTTGTGGCTTTGGAGGGGCCAAAATGGCTTGTAGTGGGCTCAAAAAGGGCTCATTTGACTTGTTTAGGGACCCCAAATGGACTAGGATCATTTTTGGCAAAAGACTTGTTTGACCCTTTGTTGACCCATTTTTGGTCGCAAAACAACCCATTTTCAAGGAATTTTGTGACTTTGGAGGGGCCAAAATGGCTTGTAGTGGGCTCAAAAAGGGCTCATTTCACTTGTTTAGGGACCCCAAATGGTCTAAAATCATTTTTGGAAAAACCCATTTTTGACCCACTTTAGTCCCATTTTTGACCCATTTTTTGTCCCAAAACAGCCCATTTTCAAGGCATTTTGGGATTTTAGAAAGGCCAAAATGGGCCACCACGAGCTCAAAACGCGCCACAAACACTTGTTTTGGCATTCCATGTGGTCTAGGATAATTTTTGAAAAAAGTCTTTGTTCTTTGCACCCAGTGGACCTTGTTGACCCATTTTGGCACCCACCTCTTTGGGCTACCACTTGCAGCTTGCCGCAGCCCATTGGGCCTAGGTACGGGGGGCTAGGCGTCGGTTAGGGCAATTTTGAGGGGTGGAAACCACCAAAAGTGGGTGGTTGCAGGTGGATTAGGTGCTCTCGAAATCACGTTTGGAGCAACGTAGCCCTGTTTTTGTCTAGGGCTGTCGGCGGCCAATGTGCACAAATTCTGGGGCTTTTGGGGGCCGTTTGGGGGCGGTTTGTGGACATATTGTGGAGTTAGAGGGCCGTAGAGGGCCCATGGCACAAGGAAGTCTAGCTTCATACGCAGAGTAGCCACTATTTCCTTTCATTTGGCCGTGTTCAGCAGGTTCTAGGGTGGTTTTCGGCAAAAAAAAAAAAAGGCTGATTTTGGCCTTAAATTGCAGATTTGGAAACTAAGGTCGCCCGGCCGCCACCGTTCAGTTTCTTGCTCATACTTTGTGTCGTTGTCCCTCATACCCATAGGTATCATCCACCAAAATTTTCGCCGAATCCGACGTACCACGACGGAGCCATGATTTTTGCCCATTTCGCACGTGCGTGCTGCTTGCTTGCTTGCTTGCTAAACCCGTTAGGTCCACCCTAGACACTAAAGAGGGCTATACAACCAAGACTGGTTCAACCAGCTCGGTGACCCTAGCCCTAACCCTAGCCCTAGCTCTCACCCTTGGGGTCCAAATTGCCTGTGCCCCCCCAAGTTGCCCCACCTGGAACCCCCCAAACCGACCCTCCCGACCGCCTGCCCCCCCTATCACCCCTTCGGGGCCTTTGGCCCACTTCTACTGGCGGGGGGGTCGCGTACAAAAATGAGGAGACGTCTAAATGTTATGAGGATGGGCCCCAATCCACTAGATTGGTACCAGTGCACCGAACCTACATCTTAGTGCCCATATGACGTTGCGCGAGAGATCTCCCTGCTTTTGCAGCATGTTGTGCATTCTTTTGACCAAGTCCTATGGAACCCTATTGTACATCATCATATAAAGGATGTATGATAGCACTATCATTATTTCTCGCCGTGTCATAGTTTCCAACCCATCGCAGCCCGAAGATGGTTTGTAGTTTAGTTGGTATGGAGTTACAAGCCACTAAATGGTGCTGACCAATGGCCGCTAGCACATGGGCTATTCTTGCTCATTGTCACTCATTGGAGATCATAGCCCCATGGACACACCTATCCACATGTGCTTCTGTGCGTGGTTGTGTTTGGGATGGTGTCCAAAGAAACAAAATGTTGCTTCTTGTACATCTACTTTTCCCTGGACCGTCCCCATATGTATAACAACCCATTAGCCATTCAAGGGCATGGGGAGGGGTAGGGCAAAGGAGTGCCTTCACAAGGTTGTCAGTGTTGGGTAACAAGACCTGTGCTCTTAGCTACGCGGGAAGTCCATGGGAGCAAAAAAGAGACAATGAGAGGCCCGGAGTGCCATGGAACCCGGCAAGGCAGCCAATCCTTCTATGGCATTCCCCAAAGCGTCTGTGTGGGGGACAGATTTTCAGTATCAATTGCAATATCCACTTCATCAACCGCATACACTGGGGAGTGGAGGTAGGTCCCATTGCGAGATAGGCTACAAAAATGCTGAGTTAGAAGGGTTGGTTGCTATTTTGGGTCGTAGTAATTGACTTGTGACATGCAAAATTGTATCCGCGTCTCTCCACTGCCAAGGGTCAACAATGCTTTGAACGCTTGAAAGTGGTGCCAGGCGGCACTTGCAAGAGCGGCATCAAAAGGTGCAAGGCTTGGGAAAGGAAATGTCTTCCTGTGAGCCTCACACCACTTCTGAGCTGCACCTCATGTAGGTTTTATAGGGGTAGACCCACAATTTAAGCTGTGGTACGTACACAAATGGGCCCAACATTCCCATATTTACCAGCTCACATGGTTTTGATTCAATGTATTTTGCAAGGTGATTGGAGTGAATAGGTCATGACTGGCCCTAGGAAGGCCCGAGAGGCAGCAAAACATTTTCTTTACATCCTACCTTGGACCATACCATCACAACTTCACCAAACCCATCCCTTTATGGGGATACCACAAGGTCTGAAAAGCTGACAAACACACCAACTTACTAAAATGGCAGAGGTGTGCATAAACTACATGAGCTTGCCCTCATCCCATAAGGCCTACACAAGTCCAACAACACCTTTTGCACTCAAGATCGGGAAGTTCCCACAGCTTTGCAGCTTTCCAGCCCCCCCCCCCCCCCCAAAGGGGGATCATCCTTCCTCCGTACACAATGGGGATGGGGTCAAGGGGGATTTCTGATGGTTTTATCAGACAAAATAAGGAACCTCTGATGGGCTAGACCGACAGTTTCAACCCCTAAGGGTATGGTATGCATGTGGGCCTGAATAGGGAGAGAATATTTGGTGTTTCCTATGTATATCGGGCTGGTGTAATTTCAATCTAACAACCTCTATGAGGTGATTGAAAACGCCCGCAAACTGAGAAAAGTTGACCCCCCCCCCCCCTCCTTTCTCCATGCATCCCTGCTGACCACTGTCCTCACAGGGCTGTGGGCTTTTAGAACTGAATTAGGCTGCCACCCCTCGGCTTTTCCATCGGTTGGTGCCATGCACACCAATTATCACCTATTTGTACCACTGCCCAGCTGCTCGTACAACATCATCAACCGCTGCCCCTCGTAAATGTTACAACAGTTCCGCCCTCTTGTGGAGAGGGCGATGTACTGCCTGCATGGCAATGTTTCTCAAGCAAAAGACGACCGATTGCTAGTTTGTCGGCTGTGGTGCCCTGTTGGGGGTAACACATGGCAGTTGGCCAGGTATCTGATGGTTGGGGTCAACTGACTGTAGTTGGGGGGTACCTGACGGCAGGTGGTGGCTAACCAGTGGTGGTTGGGGGGTCACTGACAGTTGTTGGGAGTTGGCCGAGTGTGATGGAGGGTTTGTTTTTTTTCTTTACAGGGCTGGCTGGGGCGAATCCTCTGGAGCGCCATCGCATGAAGCAAGACATATACACCTTTTACAACACTCCCTCAATGCTTTGGACACTTGCCTGCCTCTGTTGTGTGTGGTGTGTTCTGGTTCAATGGAACTTGGTAGAGGATGCAGTCATGTTCTTGTGCTGATGCACGTCCTTCTTTTTGGGGTGGCCGTTGTTGGTCCGACCATTGCTCCAATGGTACCCGTCTTTTCAACATACAAGTGCTGTTGCTACTTTCACTTTTCCTGCAGCTATGTCGCTTCTCTGGTGCATCAGCAGATGCCACTGCTCTTTGTGTGTGCAGGGCAACCTGTCTCCCTTTCTGGAGCAGCCCGGGCTGGCAGGAAGGTCGATATCCATTCCATCTACCCCGTCATCAATATCCATGAAATAACTGCCGCAGCCGCCATCATAGAGCCCCAGGCAACAGGGGATGAATGCAGGGACAGCCAGCCATGTATGTGTCGTGTATGCTCGGGGATTCGCAGTAGCACCGGTGGCGTCTTGCGCCAATGCAGCCCAGGTAGGAGCTTGGTTCCCATGTGTCTCGCGGCAGTATGCTACCACACACGTCAACCACCAATGGATATGGGAGGATGCATGAAGGAATGGGTGCGAGAGGGTGTGTGGAGGAATGGATAGCGGTGGGGTGGATGTGTGCTGGAATTGGCGTGGGAGGGTGTGTGGAGGAATGGATACGGGAGTGTGTGTGGAGGAACGGACATGGGAGAGTGTGTCCAAGGCTGGATATTCGAGGGTATGTGGATATGGGATGGTATGTGGAGGAATGAATATGGGAGGCTGTGTGGAGGAATGGACGTGCAAGGTTGTGTCAGGGAAAGAATATCTCTTGGGGACGGTCAGAATGCACCAAGGTGGAGCAAATTAGCACTTTTAAGGCTTGCACGTTTTGCTTCAATATGGAAAATTTTCGGGACCCTGGGGGGGATATTTGTATGCGTTTTCGAATTTGCATGAAAAGGAATGGATGTGTGGAGGAATCTATTTTGAACGGTGTGTGGAGGAATGGACCCCCGGGGGGGGGGGGCGGCCGGGCCTGCTCCTTGTATGCAACCCCCCCAGCACCCCTGCCCCCCTTCCCCCCACCCCCCGAGTTTTGAAAGATAGCGGTGCAGGGGCCATGGCGCCAGCGGCACCAAATTGTCCCATGCTTAGTTGAAGGGGGTACTATGCCTTTGGTCCTTAAGACCCTTAAGACTTTCTTCCTGGCAAAGACGAGAGATGGCTATTATCGCATACATACCTCTATACCCCCATGCCCCCAAACACACACACACCCTTGAGGTATGCATGTGGTAGTAGTGGGTCGCGCGCAGCCGCCCCCCCCGCCGAGCTGCCAATAGCCCCCCCCCCCCCCCACCCTCCCGCCGACCCCCCCCCCCTCCCGCCCCAACTGCCCCCCCCCCCCGCAAGTTTTGACAGATAGCTGGGGGGTGGGTCGCATCAGGACCGATTGTAGTTGCGCCCCCGTGGAATGGACATGACAGGGTCTGTAGAGCAATGGATGTGGGAGGTGTGCGGAGCAATGGTTATGGAGGAATGTGTATGGGTGGGTATGTTGGGGAATGGGGAATGGATATGGGAGGGTCCTTTGAGGGACTGGCCTGGGAGGTTGTGTGGAGGAATGGATGTGGGGGAGGGTATTGTTGTTGGTATTGCGTGGCCATAGTAGTATCATCATCTCTGCATTCATCCAATTTGTCGCTCAGGTTCTCCTACGTCCCCTGACACCCCCATCACCGTGGAGGTGGGACCGCAGCGCTCATCGGCATTTATCACTGCGCCGCGCCCCGTTGTCGAACCGGTCGCTGCCGCATCAGGCATTCCCAGTATGTTATTGCTGGAGCGTGCATTGCAAAGGGCCAGCAGGAAGGGGTTTGTAGTGGTTCCTACTGCTGGAACGCAGTAGGAAGCAGAACGTTGTTTTAGGAGTCAGTTTCTTTTTGTATGAAATGAACACGAATGAACACCCCTTAAAGAGAGGCTTGGAGGACAAGTAACTGACGGCGGATGGCAGTTGAGCGACGGTTGTTCGATATGGGAGGGTGTGTGGAGGATTGCGCATCGGGGTCTGTGTGGAGGAATTGGAATCGGTGGGTTCTGGCAGGAATGGATATCAGAGGATGTGTGGGGAAGCATATCTCTCTGGGACATTCAGAACATGCCAACACGGAGCAAATTCACATTTTTTCAGGTTTTTCTCAACTTTTGGTCTAATGCACCAAAATGTCGTTCCCTTGGGGGGGGTATGTGTATGCTTTCCGAAATCTGTGAGAAAAGGCCATTTCAGAAATGTATGGGTTGGGGGGGGATAGGTGACCATATTTTTGAGTACCGAGGCCGAACTTTTCGGCGTTTCAGGGTTTTTGGGCCTCAGGCTGCTCCGCTCACGCGTGTGGGACACCAACTGACAGGTTTTCCCCTGGGTGCTCCGACATATTGTGGAGTTGGAGCAAAGTGAAATGGATGCATTTTGATGTGCTGAATCCAAATATTGTGGTCTCATGTCCCAACTTGACAGCCTGTTTGAGAAATTCTGCAATCTTTGATTTCTTGCACTCTGGTGAGCTTGATGCTGCAAGTTGCACCAGGCATCACCCGGGTGTCCAAGGTAGTTATTGGTCAAACTCTTCAACATAATTGGGTCTTGAGGGGACCCATGTTGCACATGTCTTCTACACATCAAATGCAACAAATCCACCCAAAAGACTTGACCCTGATATGCTCATATGTTGGAGTACTGGGGGTAGGGGTGCGGTGCAGTCTGTCTGAAACCGGACTAGAACAGGCAAAAAAAACCCAACTGTCAACGGTAACGGCCAATTTTTGAAAAAATATGGTTCCCGACCCCCCCTAACCCATACATCTCCGAAAAGCCCTTTTCAAGAGCTTTCCGAATATACCCCACATACCCCCCCCTACAAGGCACTCAAGAGGCACAAATGAGGCAGCAATGGCACCGACACCCTAAAACGCTCCGTGTTGGCATAAAACGCAACGTCCCAGAGAGATATGGGATGGTGTTTGGAGGAATAGATATCGAAGGAATGCATATGGCAAAGTGTGTGGATGCGTGGATATGGGAGGGTATGTAGTCCCACCAATGGGAGGGAAGCATGTGGCAGTTCTAATGGAGCACGGTTTTTGGGAGGATGTGGGCAGGAATGTATACGAGAGGGTGTTTGGACAAAAAGGAGGGAATCATACGGCGCACTGTGTGGAGAAAAGCTATGGAGTGGTCAACCTGAAATTGCTCTGTGACCCCCCTGTGTGACACAGCGGTTCACCACCACCTGTAGTCTGAATGCAGACAAAAGGGGTGTGTGGCCTACCCATGGATCAATAAGCATGGGGTTGGCGACCTGTTTTTGCACAAGGGGGGCTGTCTGCATCAAGTGCGGGGGCCCCACAAGTTCTAGGGTGTCTCGAACCTAGAAGATATTTATATTCTACAACCGGTACTGCACCACAGGAGGAGCCCCTCAGTTCTTTGGTGTCATTGCACGTACTATACCAAGGCTGTATAGGCATGAGTTGCTACAGGTGATAGCTCATGTGACTAGGAGGTATGATGCGACGTCGCTACCTCCTAAGAGCCGAGAGTACCGGGCCGATTCTAGTTTCGGATTAGCTTAACAGGGCGTGAAGCCCGCACAATGATGGGTAGGCTAGCAGGGGGCATGGTTATGCCATTGCCCTTCCATGCCTGGGTTCTCACGTTTTGCCATATGGTGCACCTTTGTTACGGGTGTAATGAATTGCCAACCGTTGCATGGCAAGCTATGGGGTCGGTGTACACATATATTGTGCACATCATCCGCAAATTTGCAGAAGAAGGTTGCATATTTGTATAGGTGGTCCCACACATGGTTCAACCCGGGTACTCCCATGCTTTACTCTCATGACGCAGGGGACAAGGATCTCGGGGTGGCAAAAAGATGTGCCGCGACGAGTACTAGGCAGGATGATGGCATCAGCGAAAGTTTAAAACATGAGTTGTATCAAAAATTTTTCAGGAAGAAGAAGACGACCTCGCCTCCCAAAATTTGGACCCCTGTGTGTCGCAACATTGTTCTAGAGGTGTGTATGGTTGCTGCCAATGCAATGTGGCACGCAGTGTTCCAACACCTTTTGCAACATTTGTTGGATTTGCAATCTGAGGTTTGCCCGAGGCAGACTCAAGTTTGGTCCATGCAGGTATTTGGATTCATAGGTGTATTGCATGTTCTTCTTTGTGTGCGGGTCGTCTTTTTATGTTTGAAAGATGACGGAAGAGGGGGGGAGATTATAGCCCTCTTGGCATGGGCCTAAGGCTCATGGGGAGGCTTCTAAAAGGGCTCGTTTGTGACTGCTATCAATAACACTCAACAGATTTGCCGTCTGTGTGCATGTGAGTGTTTTGCTTGTACGTTTTTTTCCGGGTACAAGTGGCCTTCGGACGTAGGAATTCCCATCACATTTCCCGGTATGAGATACAACTATCCTCACTAGGTGTTATGTCCACTACCGCACCGTTTTGTGGAGCGATCGTAGCATTGGGTTGCTCTGGTCCTTGATGCCCCCCCCCCTCACAGCGCACATCACCACTGTGGGTATGTAAGCAGTTGTAGCAAGTTGTTGATGTTTGCAACACAAGCTCGATTGGAACCCCCCCAATCTGCAATCCCCAAGCGGTAATCCATTTTTTGGTGTCCAGCACCACGCCTAAATGGGACCCCTCGTGATCGCTATACCCCCAACAGCGCGGAGGTGTGCAGTTCTACTGCTATGCTTGTCTTTTCGCCCCCGGAATGATGTTGGGTGGCGGTTTATGCTGTGGCATGGGGAATCTGTGCGCTCCTCGTCTGATTACCCTCGTATATTGTGGGGTGCCCCATGTTGAGCCTTGTGGCTGCCCACGCATGCCCAGCGTTGGCGCTGTGGGGACGCCCCATCCCGGCCGCAAAAACCAACACAACGGGGGACCATCGCCCGGGGCGGGAGGGGGTCAAGCACCCAGTCCGCATCTCAACAGTACTTTGTGCAGCCTTTTTTCCGGTGTGCACGGGTGTATTGCATGTGCTTCTTTGTGTGTCAATCCTCTTTTTATATTTGAAAGGTGACGGCCCCACCCACCCACGTTGCCTTATGCACCCGGTGTCACGCACCTGGTCTGCATATGGACGTCCCTTTTCTTTGCTTGTTCTCTCGTGTGTGTGCGTACGTGTGTATATTACTTAGACGAAATGGCCGCAGGTCAACTCTGTTAAGTGCACCTTTGCAAGTGCCAATCCTAAAATCGATGTGGTTTGTGTGTGTGGGGCATGTGGCACACGGAGGTGGGTGCCAATAAAGGTGGAAACTCTTTGTAGCCGGCAACTTTGGTTTGAAGAGCCGGTGGAAGTGGAAGTTTAAGCAATGAAGGACAAAGGAAAGGGTAAGGGAAAAGCTTTTGCGGACCCCATCCCGCATCCCAGGGTTTCTAACCGTGCTTCAATTGCTATTGTACCCCCCTCTGATGGCGAAGACAGTGCAAGCTCCTTTCAAGGTCCTGAAGGGATGAACGTGCAAGAACTTGTTCAACCCATGAGGCAAGCAAAGCTGTTGAGCATACCGATAGTTGGTCATGACATTGAGCATCAACTTCTTTTCGCCGTACGAGTAGCAGCACCAGTAGAAGCAGCAGCACTAGTAGAAGCAGCAGCAACAGTAGAAGCAGCAGCAGCAGTAGCACAACAGCAACCGCGGTAGTAGTAGCATTGACAGTGGGAGTAGTAGCAGCCTTGCTCGTGGTGGATCAAAGGATGGTGATGATTAGGAGTACATGTCCGGTGGCTCTACAATAAGTGCCGCAAGCTTAGATTCCTCCTCGTCTCATGACACCCCAAAACCTCCACCCTTACCCAAGAAGTAATGCCGTGTGGCTGTTCATAGTCACCGACAAGGGGTGGTGGATGTTGACGCCATGTCAAGTGATGGTTGTCCTGTAAAAATGCCTAGCGATCGAAGGGGAGTAGAGTGTTCACAATTCGAGGTAAGGACCATGATCCGGTGGCTTCTTTGCGCCACGTCATTGTGTTGCTCTAGTACCACTTAAGTTTCCGAGGGCGTGTGGATTTGCTTTAGATGCATTTGATTGACACCCAACCGTTCATCGCATGTATTATATGTTGGGTCTGGACCCATGATGCGGAGGTTGCGGGATTTGACCACCTACCACCTCCCGTGTTGTTAAAATAGGGATTGAGTATTTCTTATGCATTGGCAGAGCCCCCTTTGTTTTCTGTTCTGTATGTGTCTCTGGTAAGGTGAGGTATTTGGGAAGCAACATTGCCATCCTTCAATGCACCAAACACATTGGGACACATGTCTGGAAGTTCTCAAAGTCGCTTGGGAAAACGCTCGGAAGTTTTGGCACAACAATCGGGCCCCAAAACGCAACCGATGTCACTCTAAAGGTTTAGTGCGAAAACACTTGCAAGTTTTGAAAATCGCTTGGGAGGATGCTCGGAAGTTTTAGCAGTCCAGTTGGGCCCCAAAACGCAACATATATCGCTAGGAATGTGCCATGACCTTTCGGCCAAGCGTCCCTGGTAACTCGGAAGAAATTTTGGTGCCGATTTGGCAAATGTACTGCCTTGCGATACGAGCACCATTTGCTGAGCATAAGTGCCGTGCATTCTCAAAAATCCTAAGCAACGGGCCGAGCATTTTCTTGCCATATTTTACCTACTATGCTATGTGTTCCAACTCTGTGTGGGGCACAACACCCTGCTGTTTTCACCTAGGCACAACACCCTGCTGTTTTCACACCTAGGCACAACACCCTCTTGCTGTCGCCAAAGCACGCCACCGTGGTGCTGTTACCTCGGCACAACACCCGGCTGCCGTCACCAGGGCGCAGCACCCTGCAGCTGACACCCGGACACAGCGCCCGAGTGTAGTCACCATGGCACAGCACCTTGCTGCCAACGCTCTGCTGCTGTCACCTAGGCACATTACCCTACTGCTCTCACCCAGGCGCAGCACCCTGTTGCCGTCACCTGGGCACAACACCCTGTTGCTGCCACCGGGCCATAGCACCTTGCTGCCATCACCCGCGGGTATCACCCCACTGCTGTCACACAGGACGAGCACCCTGCTGCTGCCGTCCCCTGGGCACAGCACCCTGCTGATGTCACCTTGTCCCTGTGCGCAAAGTGGACGGGGACCTATCCCTCTACCCTTTGCTGGTGCCCACAAGGGAGGGTATCTAATCCCTCCGCCCTATGCTGCAGTGCATAAGGGCGGGCGACCTACCCCCTCGCCCTATGCAAGTTTGCAGACGGGCGAGAACATTGTCCCTCCACCCTATGCTGGTGTGCATAGGGGCGAGGACCCTGTCCCTCCGTGCTGAAGCACACGGGGTTGGGGAACGTGTCCCCACCACCCCGTGTTGGTGTGCACACCCAGTCCCTCCGCTTTCTGATAGTGTGATAGTGTGCACAGACCCGGGGACCCAGACCCTCCGCCCTAAATTGGTGTGCACAAGGGCGGGGAACTTTTCCCTCCGGCCCGTGCTGAAGCGCATAGGAAAGGGGGCCGTCCCTCCGCCTTGTGCTAGTGCGCCCAAGGGTGGGGCACCTGTTCCTCCGCCCTATGCTGGTGCGGACGGGAGTGGGCAACCTTTCCCTCCGTCTCCTGCTGCCGCGCACAGGGGCGTGGAACCTGTCCCTTCGCGCTGTGCCGGTGTGCACAAGGGCGGGCAATTTTTCCTCCGCCTTGTGTTGATGTACGTGGGGGCGGGGAACTAGTGCTTTTGCCTTATGCTAGTGTTCACAGGGAAGGGTCATGCAATGCAACAAGCTCTTTGTGATGCTCTCTGTGACGCTGTGCAGTTGGCTCACTACCAGGCTCTGAATGAACTGTGCAACAAGCACATTGTCAAGTTGTGCAACATCACATTGAGACACCTTGCAACACGTACATTGTGTCGCAGTGCAACTAGCTTATTGTCACACAGTGCTACTGGCATACTGTGACGTTGTGCGGCGGCACATTGTCATGCTACGCTATAGACACACTGTAACACAGCGCAATAGGCACTCTTTCACGCTGTGCAAATGGCTCATGCAGTGCCACTAACTCACTGTGACGTTGTGCGGCTACCACATTGTCACGCCATGAAGCATGCACGCTACCACGCAGTGTAGCAAGCACTCCGTAAGCTATGCAGCACGCATGCAGCCATACTGTGCTGCGAGCTCACTATCCTGTAGTGCAACCGGCACACTGTGACACTGTGCAGCAAACACAATGTCACACAGTACACCGGCTATCGCACAGCGCTACAGGCACATTGTGGCACTGTGCAGCACACATTGTGCAGCGCTGTGCGGCATACACCATGTGACGCTATGCAACTAGTTCTCTGTGACGGTGTGCACCAAGCATACTGTCAGGCTGCGCAACAGGCTTACTCTCATGGAGTGTTGCAGGCAGTGTGTGACGCCACGCAAGAAGCACACTATCACGCTAGCACCAACACATTGTGACATTGTGCAGCACATACACGGTCTTGCAGTGCAGCACGCAGTTTGTGACACTGTGCAACACGCACTCCACCACACGGTGCAGCACGCATTATTTCACACTGTGATGCTGGCTCTTTGCCATGCATGCACTGCTACCGCCACAATGTGAGGCTGTGTCGCTGGCACACTACCACGCTGTGCGGTATGCACTCTCTCACACCGTGTAGCACGCACTCGGTGACGCCGTGTAGCGAGCACTCTATCACACTGTGCACAAAGCAGTCCGTCACGTAGTGCAGCGTGCAGTTTGTGACGCTCACTCCGTGACAATGTGCAGCACGCACTCTAACCCATGGTGCTACACGCACTCTGTCACACCATGTTGCTTGCCCTTTGAAACACACCGCTCTAGCACATTGTGACGCTGTGCAACTAGCACCACACAATCGACGCATGGGATGCACGGTCCTCCACATGGGTTATAAGCCCCAGAGTTGAGGTGCGTGTTGGGACTGTGGTAGGGGCAGCGCGAGGGGCTAGAAGTGTACCGGTGAACTTGGGAGGGGGGCGAGTATGTCAGAAACAGTTTTGGGCGAGTGCCCGGCGGACGCGTCGTGCACAGGAGGGCCATGCCACCGCAGGAGGGCCATGCCACCGCAGGGGAATGGCCACCCCGGTGGGATGTTCGGGCAAGGCGTAGCGTGGCCGTGGACCCAGGCGTGCCTTCGTCAGGAAGACACGCCCGGGCACGGGGATGCCCAGTCCGTCAAGGACTGCGGACGCGGCCCCGGTGAACACTAGGGGCGCCCTGCGCGACTCGTGGGGCGTGGCCCCACGCTGCCAGGGGCTGGCGCCGCCAGAGGGGACAGGTGGCAAAGGCCCATCGAGGGCATGGGTGTCGGTATGCAGAGTCGTCGGGGACACCATTGTGCTCCGTCCTGGACAGCCTGTGGGCCTTAAGATCGGCCCCCAAATTCAAATCCAAATCCTCCGCCCTCCCTTACTCCTTCCCTCCCTCCCTCCCTCCCTGTCTCTCTGTCTCTCTCCGCAGTGACTCTGCCAATGACTGAGGCCATCCAAGAATACGTGTCTGACTGGATACACCCGAGCATGCCGGTGCCGGAAGCACCAGTGCCTCGAAGGGAAGCGCTGTTGGCCCTGCCCAGCAGACAGAGCTCCGCCCCCCTCCACAGACTGTGCAACCCCTCCCCCAAACCTCGACAGGGGTCCGCCCCCCACCAGCGTGCCCGCTCCGCCTTCGCAAAACGTCAGCTGCCCAATGCGTCCAGCAGAAGCAGCGGCTCTGGCGGACCCGGCAGTAGACAGAGCTCTGCGATGCTGCCCCCAGTCCCCGACAGGCCCTGGCCGCAGAGCCTCAGGCCCGGGGCATTGGACGCCGGTGCCTTCTTCCCCGCCGGCCCCTCGTCACCCACGACTGCGTCGGAGTCGCGTACCTCTTCCGTGTCCACACGCCCGGCAGCCGACCCGAGGCAGCGAAAAGTGGGGCTGTTGGAGCCGGGCAGCCAAGACGCGGCATCCACCACCACCGGGCCGCCCGGGGACCCCGCCCCCGCCGGGCCCCTCCAACCCCATCCCCCGCACTCCGTCCTCCGCTCCCCTGCCGCCATCCACGACGTCCCGGAGCGGCGGGACGAGGGCTCCGAGCGGAGCATCGGCCCCCTCCGCCCCCCCCCCGTCAGCGGCCGGACACGCGCGCACCTGCTCGACATCCCGGTGTCGCAGGCCGCCCCCCGGGCCGTGCGCATCAAGAACATCGTGCGCCGCCTTCAGCTCGGTACCGACTCGCAGTTCGAGCCGGACCCGGCGTCGGTGTTGCCCCCGCCCTCCCTGACGTCGCCGCGCGCGCCCCGGCGGATGCCGGGCCTCAACCCGCTGCAGACCCTCGCGTCACCATTGCCGCACATCCGTGTGTCGCCACCGCCGCCCCGCGCGGCGGGCCCCCCGTCGGGCTTTGCCCCCGCAGCCCCGGCGGCGGCCACCGGCAACCCCTTGTCCCCGCGTCGGCCGCGTGGCCACGGGCGGCTCTGGCAGGACCATGCGGACCTGGCGGTCCCTCTGGGCCCGCGCTCCGAGTCCGTGGGCGATGATCTGTCTTCACAGGGTCCCCCGGAGCCGAGGCCGGAGGAGTAATGCCCCCAGGCCCCAGCAGATCCCGCAACACATGCGGATACGCACACGAGAAAAGAGGGCTGCCGCACCCCTGTGCTGCGAGGGGCGCCCCTGACGGTCTGCCCCACGCGCTGCCCTGCCCCCCCCGTGTCGCACTGCCGCGCTCCTGTGCCTGTCCTGCCCGCCCACGGACTTCCATCTCCCGCCTTCAGAGGGGCGGTGTTGATCCCGTGGGCCCGTTTGTTGGCGCGATGGAGACCCTCGCCCCCCCCCGGGGCCGCCATCGGGTGCGTTCACCCCAACGGCCACCGTCATCGCTGTCGGTGTAAGGGACACCAGAAGCTTTTTTTTTTGGCAGTCCATGCGGTCCCCCGACACGGAAACGGGGGGTATTACAGGACCGCGGGGATTGAAATGGGGAGTTTGCCCCTTTGCACACCAGACTCGCCGCTGGACAGGTGGCTACGGGAACGGATGGCGTCGGGCGACAGGCCTATGTACAAAGGCACCCAGGCAAAGGGTGCGAGACTCAGCAGCAGGATTGCCCTCGACACTGTTTGCACATGGAAGACCCATTGCTATCGAAGACATGCAGCCAAGCGGTCGTGGACAGCTCTGCAGTCTGATGCACAGCCACGCCGGCACAGAACAAGAGAATCTCGCGGACCTTGGGACGTTTGGACGGTTTGTTCCGTCTTCTTGTCACCTGCGATGCTCTCGATGTTTGACTTCACAGCCTCGCGGCATTCGTCCTTGTGGCCCCGATGCCCCGCCAGTCATTGACCCCTCCCCTCCGCTGCATGTCCTCCCCACTGACCCCTTCCACTGCCCCTCTCCTTTCCCCTTCCGGTCTGCCCAGTAGGCCAGCAGTTGCCCCTACGGGAACACTAATCCTGCAGCGCCTGCGGCGCGCAATTCAGGTCATTATCATGGAACAGGGGCAATGGTACCCTTTGCGAACCGTACTTTTGAATGGGGAGCGGTTGTCACGACATTTTTGTCCGGTTTGAGTTTTGTGCCTCGCCATTGTGCCCGTTTGGCGTACCTCCTTCACCCAAAATCGATGAAAATTAATGCGGTGCCCATTACCCCCACAGCCAATCCCCCTTCCCCCCCGGCGCACCTGCGGCGCGCAGGAAGCGTCACTGATGTTCGAGTCCTGAGGCAGAGCACCGGCCGTGCCATTGCAGATGCGGGACAAACACCCGGACGCCCCGAGTTCCACGAAAGCGATACACCTTCCGCACCCGGGCCCACGCCCGGGGCCACCACCCTTGACCCCCATGCCTGGCCCCGCCTTTGTCAAAGGGCCAGGCCAATCGTCTCCTGTTGACAAATCTGCACCGTTGGACCATCCCTCGGGCTCAACTCCTCCACCCGCTTGGCCATCCAGCGCTGTGCAGTGCATGGCCCCCGGTCCTGGTCCCCCCCCCCCCAAGTTCAACAGAAGCTTCTCGACGTCTCTGCCACTGATTGTAGTACCCACGCTGTTGCTCAGTGTCCATGTGCTTCTCTTGCTCTCGTTCGAGAGCTGCCTCCGTGAGAAGGAGCGCCGAGTCCCCATAAGCGTGGGTCCGCGTTTTCGTCTTCTCAGTTTGTCGACATTCCTCCCACACTTTACGTGGGAGTCTGCTCATCAACCGGAGCAGGAGGTCGACTGCGGTACGCTATTCTATTGCTGCTGCAGGGTTTTGCCTTTCTTGCCAGGAACCCTGTGCTCCCGCCGGTGCCCCGCCCCAATGGGAGTGTGTCTTGTCTGGGCTATCTTGCAAAATGTCGGATGGTGCCCGTTCGTGCCATTTTGGCCATGGGTTCGGCGCTGCTCACAGGTCTGAATACGGTCATGCTGTAGAGTGACCACCTTCCAGGAGGAGCCCCCCATCCCGCCCCCGCGTCCAACCCCCGCCTTCGCCTTCGCTAAGCTCACCTTAATCAGTTTTTAACCGCCATTCTCCTGCACAAGGGCCGGGCGGGGGGGGGCTGGCATCGTGGGCGTCATATGTCGTTTTCTTCCTCTCGGTCCAGACCCAGTCCAATTTGTGGTGTCGGGCGTTGCCGTGCACGTGCACGGCTGTGCTTTGAGCGATCCATTGGTATTGCGAGGCGCGCTCAACAGTACGGGCGGTACTGGGGTGTCGTTTTTAGGAGGGGACTCAGGGCTGCGGAGCAGAGTGTAAAGGACTGACAAAGCCTCCCATCAACCGTCTGCACGGAAGTGGTTTCTTGAGGGCCGTGGAGCGGGAGGGTGTAGTGCACCGGCGATGGACCCGTGATCCCCAGTGCAATAGAACCAGCAGCTACCACCGGCCCGCGCTGTGAGCATTGCAGAGCCCTATCCTTACCACTGCCCCAACTCCTGATTGCCCTGCGCTGCCCCTCGCGCCGCTCTTGACCGACTGGTCCTGCCGTCGGCAGAGGAGCAAGGGCCACCGCCGAAGCGTCCCCGCACTGCCCTTCACAGCGATTGTGAGCGCTGTTGTCTGCACCCGATTCGATAGTGTCCGGCCCCTGCGGCATGATGCCCAAGCAGCGCGCTGTGCAGACCTTCATCACGTTCTGTTGTAGGCCTTCATCCTCCTCAGTCATGTGTGGGATGGCTCTTGTTTTCCTGAGGTGACACCCCTGCACTACAGCGGTCACAACATCGTACCACTGTCCCCCTCCTCCTGATCCATTGCTGCCTTCTTCCCCTGCCTCCGCCTGCCTTTGTATCGTCCTTATGATTGTTGCATGTTTTGCTGCACTTGTGGAACCGTCCATTTTTACTACTCGTTCCCCACAGTCATCTGTTGCCAATGCCAGAGAGCGGGAGCTTCGGGTCACGACTGCCCACAACCCGCGTCCTATTGCCCGGTTTCTTGAAGGCCGTGGAGCGTGAGGGTCTGGCGCACCGGTGGCCCCCAGACTTGCAAACCGACACCGGGGGCCATCGCACACTGCTACCCCCCCCCCCCCTCCTTGCAATCCCCCCCCCCCCCTGGGGGGGAACCGTCACTTGGCCCAAAAAGCACAGAAAATACTAGGCGCCAAAGGCGCCAAAGAAAATTTTTACAAGGGGCCAAAGGCGCCGAAGCTGATTTACACTGTGATAATATGGTACAGATTTGTGGTGCAATCCCCCCCCCCCCCCCCCAGGGGGGGGAACCGTCACTTCATGACTGCCCCCCCTGGGAGAACCGGCCTGAGAAAATGCGGGAGATTGCAAGGGGGGGGGATAAGATGATACATGACAGAGGATCTTGCCGTTCCAAAGAGGGGGTTGTGGGCATGCAACCCCCATTGATGGTGACATCGTCCGGTCCAGGCTCAGGTGTAGGCTACCACAGAGTGCGAGCCCCTGGAAAATAGCTATACCTGAAGGCTTACTGGTGCCATGATGTACAGGTACAGAACCCCATGCCTCATTTGGCCACTTGCATTGCATGGGTCCAAGGCTCCGTCTCCATCCTCTTCCAACCCTCTGACCCCCTACCTGTCCCCTGCCGCTTTTCGGGCGTGGAGCGGCTTGGCCACCCTCCGCATTCTCTTGATGCCGTGCTTTGTGCATGCAGACAACAGGGTCTCACGCTTGACAGTGTGTTTCTGCGGTGCGCTCTTGTTGCGCCCATTCACATCGTGTTTCCGTGCCACTCCTCCTTGAAGTTATGTGTCTTTGAGTGGGTGCAATCCGGTAGCTCTTGGTGGGTGGCTGTGCTCGGCAGACTTGGTACACTTTGGTAGACTTACACCCAGCACCACCTACGCCTTCGCTAAGCTCACCTTAATTAGTTTTTAACCCCCATTCTTCGGATGGCCAACCCCCCCCCCCTCCCCCTCTGGTAGCCCCCCCCCCCCCCCACAAGGTACACGAGGCGTCCGCAGGACCCAGGAATCTCCTGCACAAGGGCTGGGGGGGGGGGGGTGGCATCGTGGGCGTCATATGTCGTTTTCTTGACAACCATCGCCCGTCTTATGGCCATGCGGCGCTAGCACAGCAACCCCCCGACTGCCCCCCATCCCGGCTTTGGGACAGGAGGAACGCGCAGGCCCTTGCGTGCACTGATGAGGGTGAGAAGCGCTCCGAAGGCATCGTCCCGCCCCTCTGGCCCCCCACGATCCGCCTCTTTGACCCAACGAGACCCCCCTACAGACCCGTCCGACTCATCCCTTTTGCCACATCCCAGTGGTCCATTGGCCAGTGCCCAGCAGCGTGACCAATGGCGAACTGCCCCCCGCCCCCCTCCCCCCCAAAAAAACACAATATGTGACTCCCAAAGATCAGCGTGGGAGATCATTGCGAATGGTACATGTTGGGGCCCGACCCGGCACACCCGGAGAGCCCAGCTCTGCCGTGCACGTGTGGGCAATGTGTGGGGGTGCCTGCAATGGACACGCGAGCAGCCGCAAGGGACTGAGAGATTTCACTACGGGACGACCATCGTCAGATGAGGGCCAGCCGCGACATCGTTTTTCTGACCGCAGCTGTGGTGGTCGAGAGTGCCAGATGGCCCAAAGACACTGCCTCCCCTCTTTCCCCTTTGCTTTTATCTCCCACAACTGATGCACTGCTCCATCTCCATCTCCATGTCCCTGTCCACTTGCTGCCCCTGTCTGTCCTTGACCGTTTGGTCGCTGCTGCTCAGCACCTTTTTGTGGCGCAGAGATGGTGCCATGTCCGATGTGCGTGCGTGGGCGCTCTGCCCAGAAAGTACCCTGCCCCCCCCTCCCCTTGCCCATCCCCTCCGTCCAAGGGGGACCGTCACCTGCTAGTTCCCCCAAAAAAAACCGCATCAGTGTCATATTGCACAGGACCGCAACTGTGAGATGTCGTTGTCAGAGCTCATGTTCACCTCCTTTGTTCTGACCCATTGCACTCCTGAGACCTGCGAAAATGTTTGCTCAAGGCACTGTTGTGCGCTTTGTCCGTTCTACAAAGGAGCCTGTGCTGGCTGATCTGCAAGGCCCTTGGTGGTAAGTGAGCAACGTAGTTTGGCAGGTGGATCATTTATAGATGGTCATCTGCCATCTTCCGCATTGATTCCAGGTCAGTTGCTTCCTGCCAAAGGCTCTGGGATACACGCTGACATGCATAGATGCTGATGGAGTCATGCACATGATGCACTGTTCCCCATGGGGGGAACCTTACCCATACCCTTGCCTCCAAAAACCCCACAGCCTGGTTCTGCCAACAACCAATCAGACTCCTTTGGCACCCAAGCAATCTGGCCCATGAATGCCCATGGGGCCAAAGAGTGCTGCGGAAGGGGGGGGGGGCTTGGAGTTGGTGGGTGTGTCCTTGAGTATTGACCCCCCCCCCCCTGGGCATATGCCATAAGTGGGTGGTGGCTGGTCTTTTTTTTGTCGCATGTCTCAACCACAAGTCACTTCTTTCCACGTGTACAGCAGAATTGGAACACAACTCAGTGGTTGTGCACTGCGCCGTTAAGGCCAAATAATGGGATGCTCCGGTTTTGATTCCTGGGCAGCGCAATTTTTGGCACATTGTTGGAAGCATTTGTTGTTGTCTTTCTTTTACCTTTGCTCTGGTCTACCAGCTCACCATGAAATGGCCATTCCCAAGAGTACATGATGTCAGCATTGCATGAAATGCGACAGTCACCTGTGTGGGTGGGTGGGTGGGTGGGTGCCTTGGCTGACCCCGATGGGTGAGTGGGTTCTGAACAGTCAGCGGGTGGGTCCAGTTTCACCACCTCCCCCCCCCCCCGTAACCAAAAAAATGGCCTCACCACATCATTGCCATCTGCTTCATGCAGGTGATGCCCATGCCCCCTTGCAAAAAGGAAGAGGTGCCCGTGGGGGCAAGCAACAGACTGGTGTATGCGTTGTCTTCCCGGGGACCACGGTTACATGTGGCACCAGGCAGGAAGTCGTACCATCAGTGACAGGTATCGAGACGAGCAGATGTACAGAAAGCAGGATGCGGGGGCGAACTGGTCGCGTCAAGACAGAGCTGGCCTGTGGGAGAGTCACAGGGAAGTCAGAGTCCAATACGTTGTCTATGCTTTCCAGATGTTGTGCCTGGCACCCAGGCGGATTTGCATCGATGGTTTGCTGCGTTTCAGTTGGCTTTTGCAGTCCAAGCCATGATTGGACTGCTCAGGGCCATGACTGATCGTTCCGCGAAGCTGATGAACCAAGGGAATGTGTTTGGGGGCCGAGGGTTTGCTTGGTGTGCTGCAGTGCGGAGGTGCTGCATTGGGGTCCTCACCACCAGTGCGAACCAGGGCTCTTCGCTTGCACCTCTGTTGATTGATTAAGGTATGATGAATTTTATGAGAATTGATTGCGCCAGTGCAGTTCTCCAGCGCCATCGGTTCGACCTCTTGTACATTTTTTGTCCCCATCCTACCCTCCCTTGTCCAAGCAACACCAATATGCTACTGTCCGATGTGCTGTGTACCGGCCGCGGAAACCACCAGGTCTCTCCCCCCCCCACCGGCCCCAGCGGTTGCTGCTGCGGTGTGCACTTAGTGCAGACCTTCAAGGCTCAAATGCCTGGTGGCGTGCCCGTCGACCTCGCCACCGACCGTGGCTTGGGAGCCACGCGTGTTTCTGGTATGCTCCTCCCCCGTTGTTGCCCCGTGCTCCAGAGGCGCCACTGGCGCCCCTCCGTCTCAGGACTCGATCCCCCCCCGCCGCCTCTTCCTGCTCTCACTCACGTCCGTACTGAACCCATCACTGTCACTGTCCCACGTCCCCCGCAACCGCGTGTCACTGACATCCGTACTGAATGACATGTCTTCCGAGCTGGACAGAAAAACGTCTTCGTCGTCCGACGTTGACGATGCTTGTCTCCCATGTCATGGGTCGTGGGTTCGAAACCCGGCGGACAGGTCGCTGGGGGTTCATCATAGTGGTCGACACGGGGGGTGGTTTTATTTTCGTCTCGGAGGTACCTGTCAGCTCCACCCAGTTCCTGCTGAGGGTAGGGAGGGCGACCTGACCTATCCTGAAGAACTGTGGCGGCGCCTCCGGCGCCGTATCCGAAGGAGAGCTGTGGCGCTTCGCTGGACAGTTGGGACAATGTTTGCCGCGGCTCCGCCGCGTGATACTTGCTGATTGAGGGCATAGGGGGGTGTTGCCTGAACCGTGCGCGCACCGTGCGCGCACCGTGCGCGCACCGTGCATCCTTTTGCGTATTCTGTGTCCACCAGATCCACAATGCCTGAATCTGAGCTGCCCTAGCTTGTCGCCGGACTGCCTGTGTACTACCACCGCTCCAACGGGGATAGGGTGTCGGCCACTGTCGTTGACCCTTCTCCAAGAGGTGGGAGTCGCGTCTCTATTTGGTACGAATTGGGTGGTGAAGAGGTCTTGTACGAGCATGCACCCGAGGAGCGGTTGGAGTTTGCAATTGTGACTGCTGAGAGCCCCGATTCCCCCCAACCTATGCACCATGAGGCGCCGATGGATGCTTTGCTGGAGCCCCAATTACCTGAAGTGGAAGCTGAAGCCCCTAGAATTGATGATCATGAGCCAGAATGCTGTGGCGGATGAAATTGAAATTCCCGTAACCCAACCAGTGTTGTCGCTTGTGTTGTCGCCTGTACATGGTTTGTTACGGAGGTGCGTGCAAGGTGCAGAAATTGGGAGCCTGGAACCTGTGACAAGCATCAGATTCAAAAAAAAAAAATTCCCGGTACGCCAATAGGGGCTGCAGGGTGCAGAAAATAGGACCCTGGAACCTGTGACAAGCATCAGACTAAAAATTGAAGAATCCTGGTATGCCAGTATGGACTGCAAGGTGCAGAAATCAGGACCCTGGGTGTGTTTCTATGGGGGCCATTCAACGGGGTACAAGTTGGGCAACCATCCCAAAAACATTGAACCGTGCGCGCACCGTGCACGCACCGTGCGCGCACCGTGCGCGCACCGTGCGACAACGCCCCCTAGGTCTGTCGGTGGGGACCTATTGCTGAACTTTCCACTGTTCTATGGCCAAGCAACACCAATGTGTGTTGCAGCTCCGCAGCGTTGAGACCTGAAGTGCTGTTCAAGGGTGCTGTAGTGATTCTGGAGGGTAGCGACCATCGCTGAATGGCCAAGCAACTCTTCTGTCCAATCAACAGTAGGCGTTAGTTCCGTCAATTTTCGGACCTTTAATTTTGGCGGTGCACTTTTCAATTGGTCCTACTGTGCCCTATGCATGCTGTTTGGTGCCTTGGTTTTGAGATGCATGATGTTCATATTTTGTGTCAAGGAAGCTGATTTGGGCATGATGGTCTTCGGAAGACATTTCCCCCCTTGGTTTTCAGAATAGTACACCATACCTTTCCGTATGTACCATGCACAGTGCAATGCATACTCAACACCGTTGTCCAAGCAACAACATGCCAGAACGATTCTGGAGGATGACGACCATCATTGATTTATGGCCAAGCAACACTAGGCGCCGTCCCATCAATTTTTCGTCATTTACTGTTGCTTGGACAAAGGGGGGGGTACTGTTGCACCCCTATGAATCGGGATGAAGCAAGCCGTCCCATGTGCTGCATGAAAATCAAAACAAGATATCCCCAAATACACTGCTGTTGACGGACTATTGAGCACCACAGCTGCAAGGCAGTGAAGCACAGTGTGCATGCACTCATGTGTAGAATTCTGCATATTATGTGCCGGTCCATCCCCATCAGCGGTCTCCATCCCCGGGGGGGGGGGGGGGGGGGGCAATGGGGCGGCAGGATAAACACCGCAATTGTATTACCGGAAAGAGAAGAAGAAAGAGATATTGTAAGGCCTTTTGCTATCCCTGGCACGGCGAACACCAAGAAGTCCAAGCACAGACCTTGTCGAGACAAACGTTCAAGATATTCCACACGGGTTCATGTCATATCTACAAACATGTAAACATAAACTGTGTTTCCAAATAACACACAAATTCTTGAATCTCCCATTATCATTTACGCACACACGCGCAACTTATATTCTGCGGCATTATACCTCGCAACCTGCTTCTGTGGGATATGGGCGCATGTACACCTTACATCCCCCTCCCAAGACACTTGAGGGGTCCACAACCACCAAAAAGTGGCTGACATGCCACCATAGGTGTGCATGCGCATCAATAAATAAAAGTGTAATCTCACGAAACACAAATCAGAAGGTGGCGGAGAGCCCGGCACTCCCGCACCTACAAGCATAACCAATCATGCATATCAAAAGAAAAAAGAACATGCATGCAGCCCTGCTGAATGGGGTGATCAGCCCCCAGGCTGCAGTGGCAGCCCACTGAAATACATGCATACATATGCCACATCAAGGGTACACACAATCACAAGAGTCACAGTGGTGACCACAAGCGCTAACCCACAACCATGTTGCAAAATGACCACAGAAAATAGTCACAGCAACTACCATAGCACAGATTGTACCAAGGCACCCAACACACCACTGCACACACGGGACTCCAAACCATTTTACAGTAAAATTGGTTACATGGCGTGCGCGGCCAATGAGCACTAAACAACGGGCTTGCCAAAAAAACAACAACGCCACACAAAGGGCAGTGAGCTGTCTGCAAAACCCTGTCCATGCTGAAAAAAAAAAAGACAGACAAAGGCAAAGCAACAAAGTGGAGCCTCAAAATTGTTCCCGTAAATGACTTCAAGTCACTGAAAAAAAAATCCTCAGTATATACAGCGAAGACTTCTTCAAAACCCATCGTTAACTTACTTCAGGACTCCAGCTCTCGCCATTGCCTGTGAGACAATACGCAAAACGAAAAGAAAAAGCACAAACCAGCAAACTAGCGAAGAAACGAAGAGACAAGGTCGAACACCCGAAGCTACGCTCTCTCAAAAGATGCCCGAGAACGAATCAGGTGCAAAAACGAAAGCAAGAGCGTATGTCAGTTCGTGTACATACGAATCAAACGACGATGGCGCCGAAGGAAAACTGAGCACCAACACACAACTCATTTTGACATGCACGCATCATCAAATCAGATCTCACCGTCATACACCACGACGGCACGTACAAGCTAGCCTAACAGCGCAAAGGCGCACGTACAAACAAGCTTAACAGCATTCGCAAAGCACAGGCCTACACGGCTTAACACACCACAGCAAGCATGTATGCACGAAGCTGAAACCAATCGCACGACGCGCGGACGAAGACTACGAACGCACGACTGCGCAAGTGCATCATGAAGCAGACACACCCATAAAAAAAAACTTGTCCACTCTTCGGCGCCCACTTCTCCTTGTGACCGAAACACCAACTTCTCACTGACATACGAAGGAAAACAGTACAAACAAAAGGAGCAATGACAGAAAACGAAACAGCGAAGCTTGCAAACACATACCAGAGCTACTGGCATGCGCGGCTTCTCTCGCGTTGGCACCGTAAATTTCGGAAACAGCTGTCTTGAGAACAGCTCACTTGAAGTCCAACCACAAGGGAAAAAAAGTTAACCAAGAAAGACGCAGAGATCACAGCCAAGAACGGACCCACGGCCTAATAAATGCTACTCGCAGCACGTGAAAGGAGCAAGGTGCTACACAAAAACGGCCACGGAGCAAAAAAAACACACGGAGCGCAATGCTACTCGTGCAAAAGAGACAACACACGGGTCGGATTGCTACTGTTCCTACAACCTGCACTTAATGAGTAGTGGTACTGCTTTTAAAGAAGCGCCCCTTGCCACACGTTCCTCTCTTGCGCGGCTGTTGCGGCATCTCATTCAGAGCGCTCGTCAGAGCGCGATGTTCAGCCCTGGCACTCATCACCTTGACCACAGACTCCAAGGCCTCCACAGTGGTTTCAAAGGAGCCCCAAAAGCACTCCGCTTCTTGTAGCTGTTCAACAGCGCGGTGTACGTGTCGGTGGTACTCTGCAGATTCAGCCAGCACTTGCCATAGGCTTTGAGAGTCACTTTCATACCACGACTGGCAGCCTTTCTCGTGGCCGTCAAAGCACTCCTGTCCTTCCTTCGCCGTCAGCGAGTAGTCCAAGTCACCCAAGCTGTAGTCTCCAGTTTTGCGGCAGCATTCTCGAACTGCCAGCCTGTTGATCTTGACATCCACGACTCGCTGGTGTTGGATCATGTTCAGCAGTTTTGTTTTGGAGTAGTTCTCATATCTCTCGGCAGGCGCAACTTCGCAGAACATCAGAGGAGCAACAGGGCGATATTAAAAATTCCCCGTGGGATTTGAATGTTTTGTAAGGCCTTTTCCTATCCCTGGCACGGCGAACACCAAGAAGTCCAAGCACAGACCTTGTTCAAGATATTCCACACGGGTTCATGTCATATCTACAAACATGTAAACACAAACTGTGTTTCCAAATGACACACAAATTCTTGAATCTCCCATTATCATTTACGCACACACGCGCGACCTATATTCTGCGGCATTATACCTCGCAACCTGCTTCTGTGGGATATGGGCGCATGTACACCTTACATCCCCCTCCCAAGACACTTGAGGGGTCCCCAACCACCGAAAAGTGGCTGACATGCCACCATAGGTGTGAACGTTTTGTAAGGCCTTTTGCTATCCCTGGCACGGCGAACACCAAGAAGTCCAGGCACAGACCTTGTCGAGACAAACGTTCAAGATATTCCACACGGGTTAAGGTCATATCTACAAACATGTAAACATAAGCTGTGTTTCCAAATAACACACAAGTTCTTGAATCTCCTATTATCATTTACGCACACACGCGCGACTTATATTCTGCGGCATTATAAGAAAGATGTCCTTGATTAGTGCCCTAGATATTTTCATCAAATCCTGCAGGTTTTAGATGTGGAAATCCCAAAACCAAAGCAGCAAGTAGAGCAAGAACAGGATGTGGATGGAATCAATGAATAGTTTTCAATCCAGTGTAACACAGAAGGGCTGCAGATAGACAAAGCAGGAATAAATACAAAGATTCACTCACAAAAGGATAAAACAAATGATTTTTATGAGAAAACTGGCATGACTCTTGCCTCCCAATTAGCCTCAAGCACTTCATGTGCACTCTTTTGGATGAAATGGAGTTGGTTAGGTATATGGGCCAAAGGAGTTAGGCCAGACACAGATTATGACTTGGCCAAGCAACTGAATTGAGAAACAGTTAAAAAGTAGAGCCACAATAAGTGGTAGAAACAATTGAGTATAGGGGTCTTGGGGTGGGAGACCACTAGGCTTAACCTCCAAGGCCTAAGGCATGAAATGCCTATTTTATTTCGGTATAACCTCCAGGAAGGAAGATACCTCCGCGCAGTTGAGTGGTAGGGGTGAACTTCATGGGGGGGCTAGGGTTATAACACTAGTTACTTTGGGAAAGTGTACTTAGAGCTTCAAAAGAGGGATAAAAAAACCTAAGTAAGTCTTAGCATCAACAAAAGGGTTTTAAGGGGGGCTTGGCCTGGATCAAGCCCTCCCAGAAAGACATGGCAGTGACTTTTTCTTACTCCCCCCTGGAGTACTAGTTGATCAAGCTAGTAGGACCAAGGAAAAAGGCTCAAATATTCCCAAAATTACCTCAGAAAATGCATTAAACCTACTAAAAACATTCTAATCAGTTCATAGAAGCCTATCACACAGTAGGTACCCTTGAAAAACAGTGTAATGTACCGTGAATGATGTCCCTTAGATGGGGCACTCCTCAAAAGTCGCCAGCGTGCGGCGAAAACGTTTGGTAAAAACTTGGGGGTAGTGGGGTTTGAACCCAGGACTCCCTCCCTAGAGCATACATGCTTGCCCACTAGGGTACAGTCGATCGCTCTAATGCGGACGGCTATCGCTGCATATACAGCAGTTCAGTAAACTTCCTGACCAAGGGCCAGGGCGGAGCAATACTCCCAATGGAGGACATAAATCTCCAGGAGCTGAAAAAAATAGAAAATGGAATCAACGGGGAGTGAATCCTTTGGTTTAGTGAAAGGTGTAGTGATTTAAGAAGTCAAATCGCTAAAAATTGACGAAACAATGCGAGAAATCGTCATTTTTTTCAACTAAAACTTAAAGTCGCAGACAAGCGCAAAAGAAGCGGACTCCAGAAAAAGGGTTGCGCAAGCGTAAACGGCTCTAGTAGAAGAAGGTATGAGCCGTAGTTTTTAAAGTCCTAAAAGAAATTTTTGCATAGTTGCATCAAAATTTTCATAAACTTTAGGAAAAAGTATCGAAAATGAACCCACACCACAGAGCAGGTGGACAACCCACCTCTCAGGTATGTCAGTGTCATTTCACACGCATGCATTGCGTTCGTGTTGGTTGCTTCGTTAAAACGTTAGGGTAGTCACCGCTGTGTTTGTTGGGGATTCGGGTGCTCCTCTCCTTTGCTCTGCACAGGTCAAAACAAAAATGAAAGGTATGCGATGCGAATGGAGCGCGCAGCGCACACGTATGGTTAGTATAGGCGCTGTGCTCGCGATGCATGTGCCTAATTGAGGCATTCACACGCTGTGTCGCTTTCCCTGTGCCCCAATTCACCTTTGCACTCTCTTCACAGGTAAGAAAAGAAACTGCTTGCTCGTGTTCGTGTTGCCGTAGCGCTAAAATAGGGTTGCTTAAAACGCTTAGGCTTGTTTTGCGCTGTGCAGTGCGCCACTCTCTCTCTTCTTTCTGCAGGAAACAAGACAAGGAAAGCATGCATGACACACAGTGCATTAATCGCTTAGGGTGGTTTATAGTTCGCCGTAGGTTTGTTTAAGCGCGTAGGGTTGTTTTGTGCTCGTGTCTTCCTCGGCATTCACATGATGCGTGGTGAGTAAGGTAAGTAAGCCCAGGAGGAGCTCACCTCTTGGTTGAGTCACGTTGTGATTGGTTGTTATGGGTTAAATTAGGAGACAGTATGAGGAATTGAAAACCCAGTGCATACCTGTGCATGCATATGACACATTAAAGGGCAGGCCACGCGAAATGCGCACGGTACAACTCTTGTTTAGGCTACCCAGTGTAATACAACCCAACTTGGTCTTGGCTGAGGTCTATTCCTTGACCCTTGTTCCCATGGACACTGAAGCACAGGCACTTATCCAAATACTCCAAAGCATTTTAGATCACTAGACGTGATCTACAAACATGCCTGTGCAAAACACAGCAAACTGTCCTAAACATGCCGAAAATTTTACAAAATACTCAGAATACTATAGAACCTAGAAAAATTGTAAAATCTGTAGATTTTACCTAAGTTTTTTTCATAGCAATAATTTAAATCTTACACACAATAATCGCGATGCGCGGCTGCCATCTGGCATTTTCCGTCCGCGAATTTTGCGGGCCATTCAGCAGCCCATATTATAATAAAATTGCATAATCTACAATAAAATTGAAAACGAAATAGATAAGAGTATCTTCTACATTTGAGGACCCATTACACTCTCTACCACCCAAGCTCAAACTCGGGGTCCAGAGCTGAGTTTGTTGCTGAAAAATATGAATAATAGGGGCAAATGGGTAAGATACACCCAAAGCCAATCTGAGTGTTTTCAGCATAAACCTATACTTTACCTGTGACATGGTATTTACTACAACTACTATGTACAAAACAAAAACTTCTGCCACACCCCAGTGCCCTGAAATCGAAACCCACCAGGTGTCAGGGGCTTTTTGTTTTAATGTACAAAAAAAATCCCTGCTCAGGGGTTGGGGAAAAGCCTGCAGCAAAAGGCTATGAAAACCCCATTCCCTTTCTGGGAGGTGTTGTAACACACTCCCACCAAAACCTGTATATAATGAAAACAAATCCTGCCCATCTTTCTGAGCTTACCTGTAACTTGCAGTCATTTCTCATTATAAAAAAACCAGCTCCAACAGCCCTAGTCAGTGCAAAAACCCAGCCAGAGTTTCGAAATGATTTTCAAAACCCAACTGCGACTTCTGCCTAGGGAGCCTGGCCCAGCGTACCCTGCCTAGGGGAGACCCCAAAAGGACAGAGACACACAGGTGCAAGGCACAGAGCACGGGCACAAAAATATCGGACAAACAGATTCTGTTGTGCCCACTGGGTTCGCACCATCCCGGTGCCGTGCACAGTACTTTACAAAGTGCAGGTGCAGTGCACAACGTGCAGTGCACAGGACTTGTGCAGCATTGAACAAAAGAACAAAAGAGAAAAAAGAAAACGTCACAGCAAAAAAATATTCAATTCTTCAGACTCCTCCACATAGCATCCAGTATCAACCCTCTGACCTGCAACGTCATCTCTTCACCATACCATGCACGCTTACACATACCTCGCACTCACCAAGCAAAGTGCTCACACCCAGACACCAGAACTGAGGAACACCCTGCAAATTCAAATGCCAAACCCTTTCCCAAAATAAAAAATGTAAAGTACAACTCTGCCAGCAGAGCAGAGGTTCCCACACATAGGTTTTTCAAGGCAAAAGTGTTAGTTTATTCCGAAAACTAAGAAAATGGCGGAGTGACTTGTTTTGGGGCTTGAATATCATGCCAAACATGGTGCGAAAGCTACTTTGGTGCGTTGGGCACCTGCAAAATAGCGTGCGGGGGCCTTGAAAGGAGCCCCCAAGCCTAAAACATACAGACTTTTTTGCAAAATATTGGCAATTTTAGGCCATTTTTTGACACATAATGTCCTTTTTCAGGTCGAAGAGGCCCTGAAAAAGCTATTTGCTGGCTCCAATAATTTTGAATACATGTTTTTTTGCGTCAGGCATCTGCAAAATAGGGTGGGGAGGGCTTGTACTGGCCATCAGAGCCCAAAAGAAAATGTTTTCTTGCGCAAAAATTCGCGTTTTAAGGCCATTTTTGGGCAAAAAATGGGCATTTTTAGGGGGAGCGGCCCTGAATCACCCATTTTCTAGGTTTCTAACCCTGCAGCACATGTTTTGTTTTGTCGGGCACCTGCAAAATAGGGTGGGGGGGTGTTGAATTGACCACCCGAGCCCCAAAAACACTGTTTTTGGCCCAAAAATGGCATTTTTAAGTCATTTTTGGGCAAAAATGACCATTTTTGGGCAAAAAATGGCCATTTTCCAAGGGGGGGGCGCTGCATCACCCATTTTGCGGCTCCCTAATCCTGCAACACAGGTTTTTTTGAGTCGAGCACGTGCAAAATAGGGTGGGGGGGCGTCAAACCGACCACCCGATCCCAAAAAACACTGTTTTTGGCCCAAAATTGGCATTTTTAGGCCTTTTTTTTGGCAAGAAATGGCCATTTTTTTTGGGGGGGGGCCTGAATCACCCATTTTCCGGCTCCCTAACCCTAAAACACACGTTCTTTTGAGTCAAGAACCTGCGAAATAGGGTGGGGGGGCGTCAAACTGACCACCCGAGGCCAAAAAACACTGTTTTTGGCCCAAAATTGGAATTTTTAAGCCACTTTTGGGCCAAAAATGGCCATTTTTTAGGGGGGGGGGCTGATTCACCCATTTTCCGGGTCCCTAATCCTGCAACACATGTTTCTTTGAGTCCAGCACCTGTGAAATAGGGTGCGGGGGCGTCAAACTGACCACCCGAGGCCAAAAAACACTGTTTTTGGCCCAAAAATGGCATTTTTAAGCCATTTTTGGGCAAAAAATGGCCATTTTTTTGGGGGGGGGCGGCCCTGAATCACCTATCTTCTGGGTCCCTAACCCTGCAACACATGTTCTTTTGACTCGGGCACCTGCGAAATAGGGTGGGAGGGAGTTGAACTGACCACCCGAGCCCAAAAAACACTGTTTTTGACACAAAAATGGCTTTTTTAGGCCTTTTTTGGACAAAAAATGGTCATTTTTTAGGGGGGGGGGGCTGACCCACCTGCTCTCTGCCCTACCACTGGGCCTGGCGTCTCACGCACTGGCGTACCTGCTGACCTGGAGGGGGGAGGGGGCGTAGTTGGCGTCCCATACCCCAACCCCACTTATAAAAGTATAATGAAGGCTTGCCATGCCCCCCACTACATGTCCTCGGAACACCCAAAAATCTGCAGCAGGTAAAGAGCATAAAAAAATATCCCCAGGGGTTGTAGAAGTTTTTCAAGAAAAGGTTTTTTGGCTCTGGATCTCCCAAGGGGGCTGCTGCACTGAAGGGGGGGGTACCTCAAAGGCGAATTGGCCTCCCCTCAACCCATCTCCATCCCCCAACCCACCTCGTGCAGCCCCTTTCGGCAAAAAAAAAAAGCAGAAAAAACCTGGAGAAAAATTACCTGGAAAGACCTGTGAGTGGAAAAGAGGCACGTGTAAAGCCGTGCCACAAACAGAATAAATACAGGCGCCCACACAGGGTCCAAACAAGGCCAACAGGCCCACAGCCCATAACGAAGGGCTCGCAAAGCAAAACAGGGCGTATCCAAGCCCACAGGCAAAAAAAAACAAACCTGAACCTCCATACACTACCACAAACAACCTCCCCTACTTTTTTCTTACCCTACGGCGTTTGTTGTCCAAGTCACTTTTCACATCCAGCTCATTTACCCTGATCTATGGGACCTCCGCCACTTCAGAACCAATCTCTACACTGGTCTCTGCAAAAGTGTACAAAAAGACATCGACCAACCAAAACAAAGGTCTACTGCACAACGCATACGTATAGGCAGTGCCTTTGAGAGCAGTGCTGAGACGCAAAAACACCTCTGCGCAAAGTCGAAATTTCACATCCAGTAGTTTTTGCCTACATTCAACCATATATACGTCAATCACAAAAACAAAAGGGAACCACTTGACCGTAATAAAGGCCTACACACCCAGCACAAACTGCCCTCCAGTTGAACGCAGTCAGGACCCGTGAGCGAAGGGCCGCATCCACCAAGACCATCTCGTGCGCAGAAAACTTCAGCAACACGCCTCCAGCGAGCAGCAAAGGCCGCCTCCACCAAGACGCCGTCTGCACTGTCTAGAGCCTTCTCAATCGAGATCTTGCGCTGCTGCTGCCGCCGCGCAGCCGCAGCAGCTGACCTTGTACCCCTTCGCGAACGCCGAACAGGTTTCTCCACAGACAACAACTTCATCACTTCGCCACGCTCCTCGAACTCCAACGCATGACGAGCAGCTTCATCAGCAGCATCAACAACTTCAGCAGCCCCACCATAGAGCACGCCGTGCGCGCTAAGCCAGGACGAGTCACGGCGTAACACGGCTTTATCCACCTCACTGACACGCACTGCACTAACCCGACACGATGGTTCTCGCAAGCAGTATTGTCTTTCACGCCACAAATCACGCGCAACCAAAGGGGCTCGAGAGTTGTACACCCAGTTCAACAAGGACAGCTCCTCCAGCACAAAGCAACGCAGTCTAGGACTCCGAAAATCAATGTCCTCAAGCGCGTACCTTTGCAGCAGGCACTGTACCTCTTCTCGAAGGTCACGCAGAGTCTTCGCGTTGCGGCCAGGTCGATTCAGCCTCAGGGCCTCACAGAAGACAGCAAAAAGAGGATTATCACCAAACAAGCTCGCCCGGCGAAGCTGACAGACCTCATACACCCGTACGTCCACTGCCGCACGCCAGTCATTTTCAAGCAGCAACTCCTCAAGGGACTCACAACCCTGATCATCCAAAATGGTGTTGTCCAACAGCCGCGTCTCTGAGCGAACCCTGTTTTTGAAGGCTGCAGTGGCCGGCACCCACAACGGCAGCCACATTCAGCCCAACTGTGCAGCGCAAAAGGAGCAGGTCGCTATGCAGCACACAAGGGCGCAACGTCTAGCGTCGTTGAGGGGCCGTGAACGGTCCGGCTATGCCGAGATGCACGTCAGTGCCATCACTGTCCTTGGGCAGGTTGTTGCGATGCAGGTTTGTAGATTGTGTCCACGGTGTAGGATCCCTCGCCCTGGGACCGCCGCCACCAAAACACCAACACCAGCACATCCCGGGGGACAAACGGACACAGGCGCCAGACGGGGGGAGAAAGGCCAAGTAACGCGCCCTAGCCCACATCACCGTCCACCCCGCAGCCCACCTACCAAAGGATTTCGGCACGGAGCGCCACATCGTCCTGGAGGGGCAAGCCTACCACATCATCACCGCCGCCCTATACACCCTCGCCGCCCACGAACGACACTGGGACCCCACAACCTTCCCAGCGATGCCCCCACCACCGCAGGGCCCCAAAGATCCCGTCACCCCCTTCCACATCGATCAACTCCTAAGCCGCAGGGCCGAGCCAACACCTCCACCCCTCCAGGATAGAACTAGCCATCGCATCGTGGGACACCCTGGACACGCCCCCCCAACAACCCGCCAACCACATCCTCAAAGCAGACGCCCAATGGTGGGTCCTCCACTGGGCAGACGGAGTCCTCATGGCGGCCCAGGCCCACACCTCGGAAATAGACCCGGAAGACCCCCCACGGGGCCGGCAGCGACTCCTCCAGGCCACCACCCTCACAGGCCGCGAAGGCGCCCCCTGGGAAGCCCTCCACACTGCACTCTACTCAAGGCTCCCCCAACGGCCCAGACACACCAGATTCCACGGAGGCCTGGGTCATGCGGGCAAAAGGCCATGAGGAACTACCACCTTCACCACCCCTTCCACGACAGCCCGGCCGCACTGCCATGGCCATTGAATCCCCCGGAGACCGTGCGCAAGCTCGCCGACCTCATGCGCAGCCACGCGAAAGCGAACATGCAAACGCCGAGAGATCCGGGCCAGCAAGCAGCGCACCCCTTCTTCAAACCCCACGCCCCCCTAGCCCCGCTACCTCCAGTCCCACCCAAGCGAGCGAGACGAAAAAGGGGCGCACCCGCCCCCAACCAAGCCGGAAAAGCAGCGACCTCCCGACCCCCCGCACCCCACCCGACCTACCCGGCGAACCCAGACCAAGCATCCTCGTCATCCTCCCTCCCATCATTACCACCGCCCCACCCAGACCAGGCATCCTCATCATCCTCCCTCCCGCCACCAGCACCGCCCCCGCGCGAGGCGCACAAGCCTCCACAGCCCCGGTCCGCCCCCACCAAGGCCACCGTCAAACTCCTTGACCTCAACCACCCGGCCGTCACATACTCCAAGGACGCCAAAACCGCCCTCCAGGAGCTCCCGATGGCACAGGGGCCGGGGTGGGTTCCCCACCTCCTCGCCTTCCAGGAACAAGGCCTACAACGCGACGACCCCCCAGAAACCACCCCCATATGTACCCCGGACCAGAAAGCGTACAAATGCTACTGGCACAAGGGGACCCCCCTATACGCCCAAACCGGCATCCACTTCCACCTTGTCCACCACCTCAGCGTCCCAGGGAGGCTAGGTGTCTATGAGGTCGTCGGGGACGGATGGCAACTCAACGTCATCAAAGCCCTCCACACTGCACTCTACTGGGCTCAAGGCTCCCCCAACGGCCCAGACACACCAGACCCCACGGAGGCCTGGGTCATGCAGGCCAAGGCCATGAGGGACTACCACCTTCACCACCCCTTCGACGACAGCCCGGCCGCACTGCCATGGCCATCAGATCCCCCGGAGACCGTGCGCAAGCTCGCCGACCTCATGCGCAGCCACGCGAAAGCGAACATGCAAACGCCGAGAGATCCGGGCCAGCAAGCAACGCACCCCTTCTTCAAACCCCACGCCCCCCCAGCCCCGCTACCTCCAGTCCCACCCAAGCGAGCGAGACGAAAAAGGGGCGCACCTGCCCCCAACCAAGCCGGAAAAGCAGCGACCTCACGACCCCCCGCACCCAACCCGACCTACCCGGCAAACCCAGACCAAGCATCCTCGTCATCCTCCCTCCCATCATTACCACCGCCCCACGCAGACCAGGCATCCTCATCATTCTCCCTCCCGCCACCAGCACCGCCCCCGCGCGAGGCGTACCCAGGATTCGAAAAGGGCGCGAAGGTCCAGCAGCCCTTCCGCAACAACCACAGAGGCGACTGGATCTGGTGTGAGGGCACGATCGAGTACCGCCTCCGCGACCCGGGGGACAACGGGGGGCCACAGATCCGGGTGGTCTGGCACCGCCAGAAGGAGCTAGACCAAGGCAGCAGCGCCCCGGACAAGCCAGAAGGCTACACCCGGGAGCTCACCAGCGCCCACCCCATCCGACTCCGCACTGAAGAGAACAAGGCCCACAGAGGCACCAAATACACTAGGGAGCTCCCCCCGGAGTGGAGCCAAGGCCTCCCCCCGCCGTGCCTACCCAAGCGCCCACCAACCGGCAAAAAGTCCCCGAGCCGCAGTCCCCCTCCCTGACGGGGCAAGGGCCGAGGGCACAAGCCTCCACAGCCCCGGTCCGCCCCCACCAAGGCCACCGTCAAACTCCTTGACCTCAACCACCCGGCCGTCACATACTCCAAGGACGCCACAACCGCCCTCCAGGAGCTCCCGATGGCACAGGGGCCGGGGTGGGTTCCCCACCTCCTCGCCTTCCAGGAACAAGGCCTACAACGCGACGACCCCCCAGAAACCACCCCCATATGTACCCCGGACCAGAAAGGGTACAAATGCTACTGGCACAAGGGGACCCCCCTATACGCCCGAACCGGCATCCACTTCCACCTTGTCCACCACCTCAGCGTCCCAGGGAGGCTAGGTGTCTATGAGATCGTCGGGGACGGATGGCAACTCAACGTCATCAACGCCCATGTCTCCTTCGGCGACACCACGGAACCCTTCCTCCAAGCCCTGGCCGAGGCATACCGCCAGATGGCCATGCTCGCCCCCACAATCATCATCGGCGACATGAACGCCGCCCCCACCCCGGCGGACCGAGAGGGACAGGCCACACCCCAGGATCATGCAGTCCGCGACACCATCGAAATGCTGGGGCTCGTGGACCTGACGGCCAACCTCGAAGGCCAACCATCCCACTTCCCCCACCAAACAGATGCCGCCCCATCCCGCATCGACGTATGCTATGGCGACCCCACCACCATCATCCGGGCGGAGGCCCGATATGGACCCCTCCCGCTGGGACCCACAGGCCATAGCCCCCTGGACATCCGCCTCACCATCCCCAACCTTCCCCCCAGCCCCCCAGAGGATGCGGATCAAGGCCTACCACCCCCCCTGAAGATGCCCCCACTGCATGGTAAGCATGCCTGCTCCCAATATCACAGGGCCATAGACCGCGCCTGGCACATCCAACCAGACCCCACCGACCTACTCACAGCCATGCGCACGGCCGCCGTCGCCTGCGGCTTCCAGCAACACCCCCACACAGACGACGACCAACCACCCACGGCCCTAGTGGACATGCTCCATGACCTCTGGCATGCAAAGCAACAACTGGCGACCCTCCTCCACACCGACAGCCCCAAAACCCGCCGCCAGATACACCACTGCAGGACGCAGATAGCCCACATCAGGGCAGACCTGCAGCGGTGGCACATCCACAGGCAACAGCGCATCGCCCAGGAACACGAACGGTATGCGCAACATGAACTCCCCTACAAGGCCATCTGCCACCTCAACGACGCCATGACCGACACCAGCCACCGCACCATCACCACGGTCCTGCAGGAGGACGGCTCCCTCACCAACGACCCAGCCACAGTGCTCCAAGCCACCCAAAACAGCTTCCTCTGGCAACACACGCCCACCCAAGACACACTGGACCCAGACACCCAGGCCAAAATCGACCGCCTCCCTCGGGTCTTCAACCACGTCCAGAGGAGGCAACTGGAAAAGCGCCCCTTCACCCTCCATGAAGTCCGGAAGGCCATCCACAGTCTCCGGCAACACAAAACCCCAGGCTACGACGGCCTCCCTGCGGAGGCATACTACCACTTCCCCGCCCACCTCCTCCGCATCCTCGCCCACCGCCTCTGGGACATCGTCACGGGGCAGACGCCCCTGCCACCAGACTGGGCAAACGTTGTCCGCCCCCTCTACAAAAAATGGGGCCTGGGCAAACCCAGACAAATGGCGCCCCATAGTCTGTGCAGTCACGGAGGTCAAAATTGTCTGGACCATCCTCCTACGCCGCATCCGCCCCCACCTGGACCCCCACATACCAGCCAGCCTCTGGGGGGCCATCCCAGGCCAGTCCCCACACGAGACCATCTTCCTCCAGGACACCATCGCCAACATGGACCCCTTGGACCTCATCATCGCCCCCCTCGACGTCAAAGGAGCCTTTCCGAACACCCCCTGGCGCCTTCTAGAAGTGGTGTGGAAACGCCTGGGCCTCCCCTTCTACAACTTCGCCTCCGGCTACATCCGCACCCGCAAATACACGGTCCGCACTGGAGCAGGCCTCACCCCCTTCCTGGAGCCAGGCAGCGGCGTCCCCCAAGGAGCAGAGGGCCCCTTCCTGTACCTTCTAGTGACGCTCCCCCTGGCCCTCGCAATCGAACAGGATTACCCGGCCTACGCACCCTACCCCCTCCTCTCCCCCCTGGTCGGCTTCGCGGACGACAGCCACCCCAACAGTCGCGTACACCCCACACGAACCCCATGCCCCGGACCCCGGGCCAGCGGTCACCCAACAGGCCAATGACTTACTGGACGTGACCGTCTCCTACCTCTCCCACAACAACCTCATCTTCCACCCCACAAAGTCAGTGGCCATGATCAAGGGGTCTGCCACACCCCCCACCCTAGGGCCACAAGGGCCCCCCATGCAAGTCGTGACAACCACCACCCACCTTGGGGTAATCCAGGCCGCCAACCCTGAGGACGCCACCCTCCCTCCCAAGTTGCAATCACACCTCGCCCATCTCCCCAGATATGCGTCCCTGACCACCAAGGCCCTCTCCCTGTCCCACCAGAGCCTGCCGTACTACCTCACCGGGGTCTTGAACGCCTCCATAGGCTTCCAAGCACTCCACCTGACACACCCCACCACCGCCCTCCAGCCGGCCACACGTGCCGTGACCAAGGCATGGGCAGCACACGGGGGCTGGCCCACCTCCATACCCACCCGCGCCATCCGAGCGGCATGGCCCCACTATGGGGACGCCATAGGGGACGAGGTGAAAGCGGCCTACACCAGACACACCGCCATCCTCCTTCACCGAATGACCCACAACCACTCACCGGAGGTCCGCGAGGTCGCCACAATCCGCCTCCAAGCCGCACAAGGGGCCCGCAACACATGCCCGCGCTGGGTACTCCACCAAACGGGCATGCCCGCCAACATGAACACGCGCCTGTGGAACCACCTGCAGCTTCTCCTCCCATCCCCACACCACGCCATACTCACCAACCACACGTGCCCAGAGGAAGGGCCTCTAGCGGTCCTCTGCGGGGACCCCCACCATCACCCCAAGGGCACCATCCCCACCATAGACCTTGTCGGGGCCTCCATCACCGTAGTATACGTCACCCACCCCCAAATGCGGGTCCTGCGGCACAGCGGGGCACACCACACCCCCTTTCTACAGCTTCCCGAATGGCCTCAATACCGCCTCTTCCACCAGTACCTCACGCAGACGGCACGAGCAGCGGGACACACTCTGCCGGGAAGCAAAGACATGCAAACCGCCCACCGAGAGTTCACAAAGCAACATCCCCGACCCATCCCAGTGACACCGCCCTACGCACCCACCGGCTCGAAACACGAACCCGTCCCCCCGGTGACGGGCCCAGTCCCACCACTAACCCTACTACTGGCCCCGAATGAAGCCAAACCCACGCAGACCACCGTCATCCACCACGGGGCAAAATGGCGCATACCGAAACACCACATGTCCGCCCGAGACCTACCACGGGTCCCCCATGACTCCCAGAGCATGCCACGCACATGTTGGGCCTGTGACCCCGAGGCACCAACCACACCATGGTCCGTACTACACCTCATAGCACGCCACCACACCCACCCCACAACCCACCTACCACCACAGGCCTACGCATGGGTAGCCCCATGGTTCCACCGCACCGACACTAACCCCACGGTAGCATGGAACCCCGACCATGCGCCCAAATGGCTCTTCACCACTACACCCACATGGCCCCGCCCCGACCCGGCAGGGGTCGCCATCCGTTACAGCATGTACGAGCCAGGCAGAAAGGGCAAGCACGAGCACCCCTACTATCTGCTCCACCACTCCTGCCACACACCGGAGCACCGAACACGAACCCTCACGTGCCACGACCAAAACCCAGACACAGCCTACATCCTCCACTACATCTACTCCTACCTCACACAAGGACAGCCGGAGCAGGGACTCATAGCCCTGTCCCCCCAAGCGAAACACATCATCTCCAAAGGAATAGGGGTGTACACCACCCCCATCCTGCAGCCCACAACCCCAGTAGCCCACTTCGCCACGGGCCTCGTCATATACGCCTACCTGCCCATGAACCCATGCCGCCTCCCACAACCATCACCGGCGGAACGGCTCTTCTTCACCGACGCCTCAGGTGAATCCGCCCTCACGTCCATCACCGGGGGCCCCACCCTGCAGCTAACCCACACCGGGGGACACTACCACATGGACCACCACAGGGGCCACACCACCTATGCGGCCTCCTCCCACGGGGAGCTAGGGGCCATGGCCGACGCCAACGCCGAGATCTCGGCCCACCTACCCGCTCACCTCCCGCACATCGTCCGGGTCTGGTTCGTGGTAGACGCCACTGTCGACGCACACCTGCTCCTCCGCATAGCAAGGCAACCACTTCACAAAGCCACCGCGACGAGCCTCGGCACCCAGGCACTGCTGCTCTGGAAAGCCCTTCGCAGCCTTCCCTCCTATGTTCAACTCCACATTGTGAAACAAGAGTCCCACAGACACCAATACGGAAATGGTAATGAAGCGGTACCCAGAGCCTATGGCCCAAGGCCCGGAGGCCTGTGAGCCGTCACACCCGTGCGGAAGCCGTTGACACCGGCTGTCAGCGGGACATCCCTGTTCTCTAACCCGCGAGATCTGGAACCCGACTTCTAACCATCAAATCAATGTAGAATTAGCATAACCTTATTGTCTTAGGCGATTCTCGGTCGGAAATCGGTGAAATACCCGATTTCTACCGCGATTTCAAATTGTCGTGAAATCACCGCAGTCGCTCCGCCTGTCGTTGCCTGTTCCGTGGACTGCATTAGATTATTCTGTAATACGATTTCTCTTGAAGTTAAGACTGAAACAGTCTTCGAGTGATCCGCAATTTTCTACTTCATATAACGGATCGCGTCCCAGATTTTCCCCAGAAAATCTGGGCAACCGAAGGCGCTTTGAACCCCCAAGTAGAATAACAAGGGTTACGAGCGTTCAAGCGCCCAAGGACGAACTAACGTGCCTCATAGGCACTGTGTATGAGGTTTTGCCCCCCATAGTCATAGGAGGAGGCCAAAGGATCCCAACTCAATAGGCCCAAAGAGTTATTCATTTTGAGTGCTCTCCAAGAAGTGCGCTTATTCACGTACTGGGCGTCCAAGTACGTGTAGAAGTATGTCGAGTTGGCGTTTGTCCCACCCTTGCTTGCCTCTACATCCGGGGCATATCACTTGTCTTCCCCGGATAGTGCATATATGATCTCCATATACATATTGGCAATATATTTTGCGTGCATGCTAAAATTCGGCTTTCCGAAAGGAGGTCGATTTTCGACCAAAGCACTTGCATGCGTGTTAAGGGACCAAAGTTACATTAGAATATAGGCATACGTTGGTTCTAGGCCACTAGGTTGGGTGTAGAAGGCGTGGGTAGGGTTATATGCCATATTTGGTGTCATATGGCGTGCCCATTTGGCGGGTGCACCATACGAAGACTAACCCGCCAATGGACCCCATATCGCACAAGGCCCTTCATTGTACTCCCAACCAACACTCGCAAGCCTAACCCTCGTGAAGGGACGCTTGCTGAGCGCTCCCGAAGCGATGCGTTGCGAGCAAGGTGTGTTTTTTGCAATATTCCATTTTTGCATGTGCCCACTTGGGAGGCAGCGCACGCGACCTTCCAAAGCGCCCCAAGTGGAGCACATATGTGGAATCGGAGGTCACTGGTGTCAAGTCATTGTGTTTAGAAGGATTGGTCGATTACTCAATCCAAGCCGAAGATATTATAATATATTTGTGCGCCTTTCAAGGCACTTTTGGGTGTTTTTTCACCAATATTGCTGTTTTTTGCCCGTCATGATGTCAAGTGGCGACCGTGTATCTCAACGTTGCGCCCAATTGACATCATGACCCAAGTATGTTATGTGGGTACATACTTCGGTGCCCAACATATCTTGGACCCGGCGAATAACTCCTCTTGGGCTTGGCGTACCGTAGCCGCCATGTTGGCAATTTGGGACCATCCCAAATCATGGGCTCACTTGGCGACCCTGCCATTCCCAAAACCGGAGGAGTTGGGAGACGCCCAAAAGATATGTTGGACACATATGACTTGATATCAATCCTATGGCACACTCCGGTCCAAGTCAGGCATGTGCCTCATTTGCCCCAACCATGAGTGTGCGCAATTTCGGCCATTTTGGGCAATTTTCCATGTTTTCTGCCCGCCGTGCACGATGTTCAGCACCCTCGTGCACGCCGGACTCATGGACCAATGGACCATATATGACGTGGGTGTTATGGACAGTGGTCCCCATGGTTCATACACCACCCGGGCGAGGCGGAGCAACCTTTGTTAGGGTGCTAGCCCAAAGTGAGTGTGGACAATTTTGCCATTTTGGCATTTGTGGACCCAATTGGGATTGTCACCACGCCAAGTGGCATGGAGATCTCTGAGAGCCAAGTGCACGGGAGTCTTTGTAGGACTCCCGGTGGATCACGTATGGAATGGCGGATCCGATCTCCAAGCCGGCGTGGAGATATACTATTGGGAGCACCCCCACATTTTGGCTCATTTCGAGCAGCCAAAATGACCCCCTTTTGGGACCCCGATTTCACCCCCCCGTGTGGTCAATTGGCGGCCCCATATCTCTCTGCCCACAGGGAGCCCGGACCTAAAAGTCCTAGGTCCTGCCTCCTATCCTGTGAGCCATTGGCCTTGCCCTGGCCGGGCGAGTCATGCGTGGGAATGACGCCAAATTTGGTGATTTTGGCATCATGACTCCACGTGACGAACCCGTGGTGCCCTGATGCTGGGACGTCAGAGGGAACCAGGTTGGGTGAGGGCTCCGGAGAGTTCGTACTCGAAGGGCATAGGGTCAGTTTCCTCGTCCCTACCTCTGCGGGTCCGGACGAGGGGTGAATTTTGGAGATTTTTGAGCTAATATCAGTTTGGGCTGAAACAGCCCATTTTCAGCTACCAACTCCTGGGGGATATTGGCGGGACCGTATCTCTGGCTCAGAGGGGATTAGGGACCTGCCGTTAAGGGAGCATGGGGAGCCACTGTCAGTTGGCCTTGAAGAACTCCTGGTTCCCAGAAACCCGCCTGTGGCTGGGCGGGACACCTCCCCCATTGGCAGGGTTCAGGGTCCGGACTGAGCAGGGCATGGGTTGTGTTTCAGCCCCCGCCCCCACCAGCCACTGAGAGGGTCCGACCTGGGATGGGGATACGAGTTGGGACTGAGTGTCTATTGTCCTGTGATGCCCTTACCCCAGTCCAATCTTAACCCCATGTGTACATATCCTGATGTGTTGCTGTACATACTGTTGTTCCCTTGTTTCAGAGTGACAAGGATCCTGAAACGCTTTGTCACATGACACGAGCGCAATGATGCCCCTGTGAGCGTAGTGCTTTGCCTGCCTGCTCACTTGTGCGTGTCCACCGCAGCGTCCCGTGGCCAGGCCCCCCACGGGAACGCGTCAAAAGCGTTTCACCGCCGCGGGGTTACCCAGCTCTCGCGTGCCACTCGGGGCCACCAACCCCGAGCAGCGCGGCGCAGCAGCTCGCAGCTGGCTGCTCGCAGCGCAGCGCAGCGGCCCGCAGCGTCGCCCAGAGCATCCCCCTGAGCGACCACGGAAGCGCCGCGACCGTGAAGGAGGTGGACTGACCAGGATTCCCTCATCAGCGAGTCCCATCGGCCGACCAGCAAGGCCGCACATCCAGCCACAGCAACCACCTCCACAACCACCGGCCGACCAGCACCGGCCGCACTCCCAGTCCAGTGCTACGTCAACCGCTTCAACAACCACCACCGGGACCAGTCCGTTGAGCGGAACGAGAGCCCACCAAGGACCTCAAGACCAAGTACGCCCCCCGCTGCCATGGTAAACTGGCAAGAAACGGGCAAGACGTGGCCGCGGCCCCACCCCCATGCAGTGCGCCTACTGCGTGGGTTGGTTTGGGACCAGCACTATCGCTACAGCCACCCCCAGTGCGAAGGCGGCATGCCCGGGAGCTTCGAGCTCCGCGAGGACATGGGCCCCGACCGCCCGCAGGCAGTCGAAGACTGGCTGCGGGTGGAAGGGTTTGCCTTCCGCTTCCGCCAGAGGCGCTGGAGGGTCTGGACCCGGCCGGACAGGCCCGGCGAAGGACTGCGCCCAGACGGGATTGAGGAGGACGGGAAGCCCAACGAGTACCCGTCGGGCGCCACGATCAATGTCTCCATGTGGGACATGATCGAGAAGAACTTCCCGGAACCGGGGAGCGAGCGCAGGCTGCAGGGCAGGATGCGGGACCGGAAGTGGCGGGAGTACCAAGGGTCCCCGGCCACCGAAGCCGCCCAAGGCGCCAAGGGCGGAACCCCAGCCCCCAGTCCCCAACGGGCCAGTGGCAGTCACCAACCCGGCCACACCACCCTCGGCGACTTCCTCCAAGTCGCCAAGCACGCCAAGGCCAAGCCCCGTCAGCTGCTCCTGAGGAAGTCAGGCCCCAGCAGCGACAGGGAGTCGGCCCACCGCGGGAGGATGCAGCAGCGGCGTCGCTCCCGACCAAAGGGACGTGGCGCGCGCCTGTGAGCGCGCCTGTTGGGTGCCCTGCAACCTTCAGGTTGCCCGACAACGGGCCATGCAGCAGAACGCTGCCATGGAGGGCGCCTCTGGCATCACCCAGCAGGAGGCTGCGGAGTGGGCGCATGGCATGGCCATCCACGCCTCGACCGACTGCCCAGGTCAAGGGTGAGGTGGCGGCAGCCGACGAGGAAGCCCGCCTGACGCAGGAGGCCATTGCCTGCAAGGAGGCCGAGGTGAAGGCGCTGGAAGAGGCGCTTGCCCAAGAGAGGGCAAAGAAGGAGGCGGAGAAAAGGGCCCATGCCGAAGCAACGGCCAAGGCCCAGGCGGACGCCGCCAAGAAGGACGCCATCGAGGCCGCGCGACGGAAGGTCGCTGAGGAGAGGGCCAAGACGGAGGCGGAGCTGGCGGCATTGGAAGCGGGGAAGGCTCGGCTGCAGCAGGCCCGGGAAGCCGAGGCGGCTCGTGCCCGGGAGGAAGCCGAGGGGCGAGCTGCGGCAGCCACAGCCGCGGCGATGGAGGAGGCGGAGGCCAAGCTCCGCCGCGAGACTCCCCCGGGAGGATCCCGAGTGGAGACCCTTGGAAAGCTTTTCGAAGGGGACGCTTCCTCCAAGATGACGCTGGACGAGGTCGACACGGGCAGCAGTGGGAGCAGTGGCCCCACCGCCTACCGACGGAGGAAGGGTAAGGGGAAGACCCCCGAGAGGCCACGGAGGCCAGCGGGCGGACACCCCCACGACAGTGACCCCTTCTTCAGCGCCAGCGACGGGGATGAACGAGGCCGCCGACATCGCCGAGGAGTGGCTGGCGGAGGAGGCGGAGACGTCCCCATGCAGCCGGTGGGTGAGGATAAGAATCCCCCTCCTCTCTACCGGAGCTCGGAGTCTTCCGAGGCCGAGACGCCCAGGTGGGGCGACATGGACGAGGATGATGACATGGACTTCGACTACACGAAGAAGCCCCCATCCTCGGACCCACGAGGCAACCCGGCGGAGACCCAGCGGGACCCCCTGGCGGAGGACCATCAGGACCCCCTGGAGGACGTTCACCAAGTGGACCCCCTGGAGGCGGACCACCGGGCGGGGGAGGACCCCCTTGACCGGGCGGACCCGGCGGAGGCCCTCCTGGAGGACCCCCTGGGGACCCCGACGACCCACCAGGGGACGGCGACCCGGATGCCACCCGGCGGTGGATTGTCTACCTCCGCAGGAGGGTCCAGTCCCTCGAGCGCGAGGTAGACACGGGCAAGGGCGAGATGACTCGCATTGCCAGGGTCGCCGCGCGCGCACAGAGAGAGCTGGACATCGCCAAGATCGAGATGGTCAAGAGCGCCAACGTCGCCACCGCCACCCAGAGGCAGCTGGACATCGCCAGGAGCGAGATCAGGTCGCTGAACAAGGTCATCAGCGGCCTGCAGCAGAGGTTGGACGCGCTGGAAGCCCGTGGGAGCGTCGGCAGCGACCACCCACCCCTGGAGTCTGGCTCGTCGGACGACGGCTGGGGACCCGGACCAGGTCCAGGCAGACCCCACGCCCCTGGCGGAGCCCCCAGGAGTAGCCCCAGCGCCAGTGCCCCCTCTCTCACCGCCCCCTCTCACCACAGCGCGGGCCGCCGCAACGAGCGCGTGCCGCCCGGCAGTGGCAGTGAGGATTGGCGTGTTGAGTGGCTCAACGCGGAGTACCACAACCGCCGTGCTCCACCGCGGACACCGGTACGCCCCCGACGCCCCGCACCAGCCCCGGAGCCAGTCCGGATGGCTGGTGGACGTTATGGTGGACTCAGGGATGAGGTCCCCAGGGGAGACGTGGAGTGGGATGTCGGCGAAGGTGAGGACCTGGACCTGGACCTGGAAGAGTTCCACATTTCCCCGCCGCGTGGTGTACGACGGGAGGCCGCTCAACGCAGCTGCCGGCGCCGTCATGAGGAGGCATACATGGAAGGAGTACGGCGTGAACATCTAGGTTCAGCGTACATGCAGGAACCACGGCGTGGCCACGCGGATACCGGAGAGGAGATGGAAGTGGCAGCCGTGGGAGTCCGTGGGAGAGGCCGATGGGAACCTCGGTCGACCTCGCGGCCGGCGTTCATGGCCTCTAAGGCCGCGGATGCCGCCGTGTGGGAAGACTTGAAGGACATCAAGCCCCCCATGTACGATGGCAACCCCCTCAACCTCGACCGCTTCTTGGAGAAGCTGGACGATTGGGGGGTGACCGTCACTGAGGTCATGGATCCCGCAGATGCGGAGAAATATGTCTTCAGACGGTTCAGGTACCGCCTGCCGGAAGTGCTCCAAGAGCTATACTTCGTGGCAACCAAGGAGGGGAAGATCAAGACCCTCAAGGAAGCCAAGAAGTGGCTCAACGAGCAGGAGCGGGTGGACGCTCCGCAGGTGGCTGCCAAGCGGTGGGAGTCCATCAAGCTTCAGCATAATGGACGGGAGATCCGCCTACGAGATTGGCGGGACTTCCAGGGGCAATACACCCTCTTCCGCCGCAACGTGGAGGACTGGAACGAGGGTGACGAGCAGGCTCGCCTGCTCTCCATGCTGCCGGAAGCATGGATCAAGAGGGTCACCAAGGAGGAAGCCAAGAGGGCCAAGTCCAACCACACGGTCAAGATGATGCTCCCCAAAGAGTATCATACGAACGTGGTGGCTTGGACGAGGAAGAACGTGGCCCGGGATGTGAAACGGCACTCCCTGCGGAACGCTCTCCTCATCACCGTCTCGGGCGATCGCGAGAAGACCGCGATGTGGCGCCTTGACGAGTGTGATGTGAGCGGCCAGACCATCCATCTGCAGGCCATCCCGGCGCGGATGAGCTGCGACGAGATCCTGGAGTGGGTTGGAGAGGAAGTACTCAAGGAGTACCGGAACCTCCACCACACCCGCGGGTTGAGGCCCGGCGACCGCGACGTCAACTACGTTGGCGAGGGGCCTGGCGGGGAAGCTGCCATGGACCCAGCGGGAGCGGATGGCAATGAAGCTCTCGTCGACGATGAGGACGACGATGAGCCCGCCGAGATGGCCGTTTGTGCCTTCGTGGCCCACAACGGCGCGGGGAACAACCGGGAAAGCTGGAAGCCCCTGCAGCCGGGTTGGAAAAAGAAGGAGAAGAGGGACCCTCGCCGCATTGGCGACCCTCCGCTGTCCTTTGGGGAGTTCATACGAGCTCACCCTCAGGGCTGTTTCGTGTGTTATGGTAGGAAGAAAGGCTTCAACCATGACAACCGAACATGCCCCATCCACCAGGGCGACACGGAGGCCTACAAGAAGGCGCACCGGTCGAAGAAGCGTGCACTTGCGGGTATCCGGGAGGCCAAAGTGGAGGTGGACAAGGACGAGCTCTCCAAGCTGATGTCGGTGGAGACCGAGTTAGCCAAGGAGATCCAGGTGATCAAGAGGAACTGGGTCCCCAGGTCGGACAACAAGAACAAGGAGAACAACGAGAACGACAGAAACAAGGACAAGGACAAGAAGCCTAGGAATAGGGGAAGGAAGAAGGGTGTCAACGAGGTTGATGCGGAGGAGAATACCCCTACTTCCACCACAACCGACGCCCCCTAGCGGAGCCCCTGCAGCCAAGGACCCCAGCTAGGGCGGTCGCAGGATGGTGTCGTGGGAAGCGCCACACGATCCCAGTCGGGAGTCGGTAACCACAAAGGGACTGCCGCGGGCGGAAGGCCCGGTCCGGCACCCGACAGTCGCGGTGGCGGGGTGAGGGCAAGTGAAGGCACGAACCCTTGCACCCGTCCATCCTTCGCGACTAAGAATGTATTCGATGTGCTTCAAGATCTATCCGAGAGTATCGGAGGATCACCCGGACCGCAGCTGGATGCTGCAGATGGGCAGCCTGAGCCCATTGTCCACGACCTGCACCAGTCGCTTGTTGAGCTTCTGGAACGGCCGGAGATCCCGAGCTTGCACGCTGTGCGCCGAGTGGGGCGTGAGCGGCAGTTGCACCTTAAGGTCCGTGCCTTATGCGGGGAAGTGGAAAAGGTCTACTTCCGCCAGAGTGTTTGACCGACAGTCGGAAACCTGTCAGGCTGAAGGTGGCGAACGGCCAGTACATGGTGGGAGGCACGAAGGAAGCGGCCATTGGGCTGCAGTCCGTGAACCATCGTGAGCTGAGCCGCCCAGACCTCGGCAAGGAAATCCTCCTGCAAGGTCGCTTCTACGAGGCCGAGATGGACTGGGACATGATCGTTGGGTACGACTTCATGATGGAGACGGACTCCGGCGTCCTCCCGGCCCAGGCCTCCATGACCCTGTACCAGGACGACCAGCTCTCGTGGCTTTCGTCACCTGAGCACCATGTGGAATGCCAATGGATCCACCCGGAACGCAATCAGCTCGAAGTGGCCGCGCTGGACACTGAGCCAACTGGGCCAGCTAGCCAGGAGTACGGCGTAATGCCGGTAGTGGCGAGCCGAGTGGTTGCGGATCTGGGAGCTTCGAATCTCGCCCTGGATGCGTTCTCTTCAGGAACCTCCGCCCATCTTCGGGTTTGTGAGAAGTACTGGAGCGCCCAGGACTCCGTGTGGAAGAAGCACTGGGGTGCGCATCAGGGCTTGATGTGGATCCATTGCCCTCGATGGGACATTCCAAGGGCGGTAGCGAAGATACGCAACGACCGCTCCAAGGCAGTGCTGGTTGTTCCTATGGGATGCACCGAGGAGGAAAGTACCCGACATTGGGTAGTCTCATTGACCAACATGACCCTAAACAAGGTCGTCCTACCGGCTGGAGAGAGTGTCTATTAGGACGCTAAGGGACAGCCCATGCCACCCCAGAGATGGGCAACGGAATTCCACTATGTGGATGGGGGCCTTGATCAGGCCGACACCACGGATTTCGTGTGTGTCAACCGCATCATAGCGGAGCCATGGCGGCAATGTTTTGCGGTTTCCCCTGTTGACATCGGAGAATCGGAAGACCCCCTCACAGAAGAGGAGTTGGATCTGGTTCAGGGGTATATGGATCAGCCCTTTCACGACTGGGGAAGCCAGCGCGAGGGCAAGGGCCAGGACAAAGCCTGGTGGGAAGTGGACTCCATCGTCTCCGGTTCCTATGATGGGAATACCTTCGTGAAGAAGGTGCTGGACCACCTGTCCAGCCAGGACGAGCCTATCGGCGGGAACCCACCCACCTACGGCGACCTATTCCGAGGCAAGACCAGAGATGGCCCTTTGGGCCACCTGGGAAGACCACCTGAGCCGAAGCCGAGTGGGGTCGCTACCCCTCAAGTAAGCTTAGTGGTCCAGGTGCCCGGAAAAGCCAAGGCAGAGTCCGATGACTGCCCCAAGATCCAGGCATTGAGGGCCAGGCTGAAGCAGAAGTATGGGGACACCTTCTTCAGCGGAAAGCCTGTGTTTCCCCCACCGGTGCGTGGACCGTATGGCGAGGCCAAAATACGACTGGAGCAGGACCCCCGTGTGTATCGGCACCGGGAGTTCGCCCCGAGGGGCGAGAGGAAGGAGGCCATGGAGAAGATCCTCCCTGACTTCATCGAGAGGGGCTGGCTTGAGCCGTGCCACTCCGAATGGGCCTCTCCGTGCTTCGTCGTCCCCAAGAAGGTGGCCGGTGAGTGGCGGCTCGTGGCCGACTACCGCGGCCTAAACGCCCAAACGCAGCACGACAGCTATACGCTGCCCCTCATTGAGGACATGCTGCAAAAACAACACCGGCGGAGGATCTTCACGGTGATTGACCTGAAACATGGTTATCATCAGATGCCTCTCGCCGAAGAGTCCCGTGCCTGCACAGCCATGAGCACCCCACTTGGACCTGTCCAGTGGAAGGTGATGCCCATGGGCGTTACCAACGGCAATGCGGCTTTTCAGCGGATGCTGGAGAACCTGCTTGAGCCGGTGCGTGACTGTGCTGACCCCTTCGTGGAGGACGTGATCATCGCGTCCAGGGACCCCAGTATGAGCTACGAGGAGCTCCTGGAGGCACATGAGAGGGACGTCACTCGAGTGCTGGACCTTCTGGTTCGGCACAAACTCACGGGCAGCAGTGACAAGGCCACCATTGCGGTAAGCGAGGTGGTCTTCGCTGGCCACGTAGTCGGGAACGGGCAGCGAAAGCCCATACCTGGCAATGTGGCTGCGATTGAGCACTGGGAAAAGCCCAAAACGGTCTCTGAGCTACGGGCGTACTTGGGGTTCTGCAACTACTACTCTGGGTATATCAAGATGTATGCCGAGTATGCAGCCCCCATGACGACCATGCTCAAGGGCAACCGAGAGGAGACCAAGAAGGGGTCCAAGAAGGCTCTGGTCTGGACTGCTGAGTCCGACCGTGCCTTTGAGGGGATGAAGCAGGCGCTGCTATCCGCAGTGGGTCTGCACCTCGTGGATCCCGACCGATGGTTCGTTCTGCGCACCGACGCTTCCGACTACGCCGTTGGCGCTGTGTTGGAACAAGTGCTTGACGATGGGAGGCACGTGCACGTGGCCTTCTGGAGCCGAGTCCTGGCTGAAGGCCAGAGACGGACGTGGACGCCCCGAGAAAAGGAGGCGTATGCCATCGTCATGGCTCCCAGGAAATGGGCTGGGTACATAGCCCTCCATCCCGTCACCATCTGCACTGGCCATCAGAGTCTGCAGTCGTGGCACAAGGAGCACGTGGACACCCCCTCTGGTCCCGCCTCCCGACGGGCAAGATGGCATGAGACCTTGGCCAAAGTCGACCTCACGGTTGTGTATGTTCCTGGTAAGGACAACACCGTGGCGGACTGTCTCAGTATGTGGGCCTATCCCGCCAGCAAGGGCATGACAGACGTGTCTGCCCATGGCGATGAGGCTGAGACCGCTGAGGCGAAGAGGATCATCGAAATGGAGCGCCTGATGGAGGAGGAGGGTGTTAAATGCTTCGTCGTCATGGCTGCGGATGCCCCCCTCGGAACGAGGATGGGCAGAGCGGTCAGACTACTTCCCCCTGATGGAGCTGAGTCCGACAAGCACCTCTTCCCTGAATCTTGCCTCCAGGACGACTGGACCGACGACTACGATAAGTCTGAGGCCTTTGCGGCCGAGTATAGGGCTGTGACCGACCCTGATGACGGGCAGAAGTGGCCAAAGGGGCTGACTGAGGAAGATGGCAAGCTCTACCGGAACGGTAAGCTGCTAGTACCAGAGTCCCGAGTGCTCGAGCTATGTGAAGCTTGGCACCACCACATGCTGCACCCAGGGGTCAAGAAGCAAGCCCTTGACATGCAGCGCCGGTTCGAGATCGACCAGATCAATCTCTACAGCGCCATCAAGAAGGTCAGGAAGGGTTGCTCGGTCTGTCAGGCCTGCAATCCCGATAACCGGAACGTCAAGGGGGAAGCCCAATGGACTCCGGTACCTGACCAGCCCATGGAGAGCGTGGCCATGGACGTCTTCTCCATGCCCGGGTGCACATAGGCAAGGAGACCTTTGACTGTGTGGTTCTTTGTGTGGATCGCCACAGTGGCTACGTAGTAGCCGTTCCGGCACGCAGAAAGGGGTTGCTTGCCAAGGAAGTGGCAGTCATGATGATTCGTCATTGGCTGACCGTCTTTGACATCCCGCGCACCATTTGCAGTGACCGAGGGCCCCAGTTTACTGGTGGCTGGTTCAAGGCTATGTGTTCCCTCATGGGAATACGTCATGCCAAGAGCGTCGCCTATCTCAGCCGGTCTAACGGCCGGGCTGAAGTGGCTGGACGACAGCTGTTCGAGAAGCTGCGCAAGATTCACATCACCAATCCACGTCGGAACTGGTTTGAGGAGATGTGGCCTGCTCTGAAGGCCCATCATGACACCCCCACTCCGGGTGGTTTGTCCCCTCACCAGATTCTGTTCGGCAGGGACCCTCTGGGTCGGGGACTTCCCTCGTCTGGTGATGGCATGGCTATGGACGCCAAGGAATTCTTCGCGCGGCAAGAGGCAACGGCGCGTGACATCCGCCAGCAGCTCGAGAAGGAGCATGCTGAGCGTCAGAAGTCCGCCCCGAGCTCGACAGCGCAGAAGTTCAGGGTGGGAGACCCGGTGTGGGTGATCAGACCCCGCCCTATGGGCACCCACAGAACCAAGACCTGGTTCACACCCGGAGAGGTGGTCCGCAGGATTGGTGAGGACACCTACCGCATCAAGGTGGGTCACGGACAGTTCCGGGAGCGCCAGGAGAGTCAGCTCCGTGTGCGGGAACCCAACCTCCGTGGCCAACATGTGTCCCTGAGCTACGCCGCACATGAGGCTGATTCGGACGACGACTATGCTGAGCAGGACGACTATACAGTTGAGAAGATCCTGGCTCAGCGTCCGAGCGCCTCGGCACCCGGAAGCCTGGAGTTCAAGGTTCGTTGGCGAGGCTATGGGCCGTCCCACGACACCTGGGAACCCGTCTCCTCGTTCGTGCCGCGGATCAATACCCCCTTCATGGACTACATCCGCAAGCACAAGACCAAGATCCATGTCTCGGACTTGGCAACTCTCACCCGGGCGATTGCAGCCAGGGGTGCCTGAACAGTGCCCTGAGCTCTGCCCTGATGCGTTTTGAGCGCTTGTTTGGTCGACGGATCGTCCCTAACTTGCTTGCTCTCTTCCATCTTCCGGTGACCTACCATCTGAGTGGCCATGTACCCCCCCTTGCTGAATCCAGAGGAGGATGGCCCCTCTCTTCAACTTCTATTCGTCACTCCCCCCCCTGCTGAATCCTTGGGAAACCAGGTAGGGCAACTGACCTTTTTCTGAGCTCTTAGGGCCTTGAAGCCCATACGACGTTGCGCAACGGATGCCGCTGTCATCGGCATTGCGATTTTCTTTGGTGTGTGGTCTGGTCCCATGGCACTTGCGGGATCCAGACCAGTCGACGTGTGTCTGCAGACTATATATGGCCTGATCTCAGGCGTCTTCCTGTCTACCCTCCTGCATCTGCCTTACCCTAACCGGGGCGTGGTTTTGCGCTCTTTCCAGAGTGTGTTTACACGCCTATTACCCCGCTTATTGCTTGTTTTTCTGCCCTTCCAGGATGTGTGCATCTGTATGTTTCGTATCATCAGCCCATCGACGCCTTTGGACTGTTTTCCCCCCCGAGGGGATGCGAATCGGAGTACGAGGGCGCCTTGAGTCGCCGTTTACATGCTTTTACATATGGTCCAGCCTGGACAAGTACCTAAGTACACATTCTTCTGTATGAGTGCCCGTGATACCGTGTGCCCTAGTGGCTGTGATGTGCTGAGATCCTGATGGCGCCAGGCGGGAAGCCCAGTTGCCTGAATGCACTCCCAGCGGTCCGCCACTGTCAGTCCCAGTGTGAGCCTACCGACTCGCGGACTCACTTGCAGTCGGGTGGCGGCCTCCGGTGCTCCTGACCTCGGTCAGTCTGCCTGGGAAACTGGTGGTTTGAGGAGTCGACGCCTCCGCCCACACTGCATGGGGACTCCCCCATGTATGGCCTTCGTTGTAATAGGGGGAGGGAAAAGACAGCCTTGATGCCCGATCCCTTAAGGAGGAGCTCGTTCGGCTGTACCACTCTGGACTCGCGTCGTGGATATGGACATGGTGCGCCCGAGGAAGGACCTGTGGGGACTCTCCCCCAGCCGGCGGGCCTTGGGAAGCCTGGGGTAGCCTGATGGATCTTTGTGGTCGCTTTCGACCTGTGGGACCACCTCGGTCGTCATGTGACGCCTATGTAGGCCGTGTATGCCACTGCCACTGTGGTGGTGACCGTCGCAGCCGGCACCTGGTGCGCCTGGTATGGGTTAACGGGTCCTTTGGATGCCGAACAATCGCCGCCAGGACCCGGGACTTGAAACTTGATACTATACTTGCAGTTACTAACGGCTACAGCACCGTACCTGTCTTACTGTGGGATTTGGGCAGCCTAACCTGCAAATCAGCCTGAAGTGGATATGTGACAGCCCCCCCCCTTCAGGGGATGGTCCTGGGTACCCGCTGCCATGCTTGGGTGTTATCGAGCCCCCCCCAGGGTTTGCTCTAAGGAGGGGGGTGAAGCGGTACCCAGAGCCTATGGCCCATGGCCCGGAGGCCTGTGAGCCGTCACACCCGTGCGGAAGCCGTTGACACCGGCTGTCAGCGGGACATCCCTGTTCTCTAACCCGCGAGATCTGGAACCCGACTTCTAACCATTAAATCTATGTAGAATTAGCATAACCTTATTGTCTTAGGCGATTCTCGGTCGGAAATTGGTGAAATACCCGATTTCTACCGTGATTTCCAATTGTCGTGAAATCGCTGCAGTCGCGCCGCCTGTCGTCGCCTGTTCCGTGGACTGCATTAGATTATTCTGTAATACGATTTCTCTTGAAGTTAAGACTGAAACAGCCTTCGAGTGATCCGCAATTTTTTACTTGATATAACGGATCGCGTCCCAGATTTTTCCCAGAAAATCTGGGCGACCGAAGGCGCTTTGAACCCCCAAGTGGAATAACAAGGGTTACGAGCGGTCAAGCGCCCAAGGACGAACTAACGTGCCTCATAGGCACTGTGTATGAGGTTTTGCCCCCCATAGTCATAGGATGAGGCCAAAGGATCCCAACTCAATAGGCCCAAAGGGTTATTCATTTTGAGTGTTCTCCAAGAAGTGCGCTTTTTCACGTACTTGGCGTCCAAGTACGTGTAGAAGTATGTCGAGTTGGCGTTTGTCCCACCCTTACTTGCCTCTACATCCGGGGCATATCACTTGTCTTCCCCAGATAGTGCATATATGATCTCCATATACATATTGGCAATATATTTTGCGTGCATGCTAAAATTCGGCTTTCCGAAAGGAGGTCGATTTTCGACCAAAGCACTTGCATGCGTGTTGAGGGACCAAAGTTACATTAGAATATAGGCATACTTTGGTTCTAGGCCACTAGGTTGGGTGTAGAAGGCGTGGGTAGGGTTATATGCCATATTTGGTGTCATATCGCGTGCCCATTTGGCGGGTGCACCATTCGAAGACTAACCCGCCAATCGACCCCATATCGCACAAGGCCCTTCATTGTACTCCCAACCAACACTCGCAAGCCTAACCCTCGTGAATGGACGCTTGGGGAGCGCTCCCGAAGCGATGCGTTGCGAGCAAGGTGTGTTTTTTGCAATATTCCATTTTTGCATGTGCCCACTTGGGAGGCAGCGCGCGCGACCTTCCAAAGCGCCCCAAGTGGAGCACATATGTGGAATCAGAGGTCATTGGTGTCAAGTCATTGTGTTTAGAAGGATTGGTCGTATACTCAATCCAAGCCGAAGATATTATAATATATTTGTGCGCCTTTCAAGGCACTTTTGGGTGTTTTTTCGCCAATATTGCTGTTTTTTGCCCTTCATGATGTCAAGTGGGGACCGTGTATCTCAACGTTGCGCCCAATTGACATCATGACTCAAATATGTTATGTGGGTACATACTTCAGTGCCCAACATATCTTGAACCCGGCGAATAACTCCTCTTGGGCTTGGCGTACCATGGCCGCCATGTTGGCGATTCGGGACCATCCCAAATCATGGGCTCACTTGGCGACCCTGCCATTCCCGAGACCGGAGGAGTTGGGCGACGCCCAAAAGATATGTTGGACACATATGACTTGATACCAATCCTATGGCACACTCCGGTTCAAGTCGGACATGTGCCTCGTTTGCCCCAACCATGAGTGTGCGCATTTTCGGCCATTTTGGGCAATTTTCCATTTTTTCTGCCCGCCGTGCACCATGTTCAGCACCCTCGTGCACGCCGGACTCATGGACCAATGGACCATATATGACGTGGGTGTTATGGACATTGGTCCCCATGGTTCACACACCACGTGGGCGAGGCGGAGCAACCTTCATTAGGGTGCTAGCCCAAAGTGAGTGTGGACAATTTTGCCATTTTGGCATTTGTGGACCCAATTGGGATTGTCACCACGCCAAGTGGCATGGAGATCTTTGAGTGCCAAGTGCATGGGAGTCTTTGTGGGACTCCTGGTGGATTACGTATGGAATGGCAAATTGGATATCCAAGCCGGCCTGGAGATATACTATTGGGAGCACCCCCGAATTTTGGCTCATTTCGAGCAGCCAAAATGACCCACTTTTGGGACCCGAATTTCACCCCCCCGTGTGGTCAATTGGCGGCCCCATATCACTCTGCCCACAGGGAGCCCGGACCTAAAAGTCCTAGGTCCTGCCTCCTATTCTGTGAGCCATTGGCCTTGCCCTGGCCGGGCGAGCCACGCGTGGGAATGACGCCAAATTTTCTGATTTTGGCATCATGACCCCACTTGACGAACCCGTGGTGCCCTGATGCTGGAACCTCAGAGGGAACCAGGTTGGGTGAGGGCTCCAGAGAGTTCGTACTCGAAGGGCATAGGGTCAGTTGCCTCGTCCCTACCTCTGGCGGGTCCGGACGAGGGGTGAATTTTGGAAATTTTTGAGCTAATATCAGTTTGGGCTGAAACAGCCCATTTTCAGCTACCAACTCCTGGGGGATATCGGCGGGGCCGTATCTCTCGCTCAGAAGAAAAATGGGACCTGTCTCTAAGGGAGCATGGGGGGCCACTGTCGGTTGGCCTTGGAGCCCCTTCGTTCCGAGGAACTAGCCTGTGGCTGGGCGGGACACCTCCCCTATTGGCAGGGTTTCAGGGTCCGGACTGAGCAGGGCATGGGTTGTGTTTGAGCCCCCGCCCCCACCAGCCACTGAGAGGGTCGGACCTGGGATTGGGATACGAGTTGGGACTGAGTGTCTATTGTCCTGTGATGCCCTTACCCCAGTCCAATCTTAACCCCATGTGTACATATCCTGATGTGTTGCTGTACATACTTTTGTTCCCTTGTTTCAGAGTGGCAAGGATCCTGAAACGCTTTGTCACATGACACGAGCGCAATGATGCCCCTGTGAGCGTAGTGCTTTGCCTGCCTGCTCACTTGTGCGTGTCCACCGCAGCGTCCCGTGGCCAGGCCCCCCACGGGAACGCGTCAGTAAGGTCGACAACCAGTCAGTACACCAGCGCACAACGCACCTACCAGCCCTCCAGATCCGTGACCTCGGCCAAAACCACACAAACCTCCAACACATACCCCCCGTACCCGAGCCCCATCAGACCCCGGACTGGGTACCAGAGGACGCCCCCTATTTCTCCCACGACAGAGCATACCAGTACCCCACCCCGATCCAACATCTCGCCCGCGTGCTCGGCGACGCAGACAGCCGGGCGCACATCCAGGAGCTCCAGGACAGACTGCAAATCCCCCTCTACCACTCAGCGCTGCGCCCAGGAAACGTCCCAGCCCACCTCCAAAAACGACGCATCCAGCTCCTCAGGGACCAACCACCATTCCTTACCAGGACCGCCAGATGGCTCGCCCGCAAACACATCCACGTCCCCGAAGAACACACCCGTTGCCCGTGCGACCACACCACCCGGGAGGACTGGGAACACTTCAAGAAATGCCTCCTCCATACAGGCAGGGACACGCTAGTGGGCTGGTCCCCGGCGGAAACCCTACGACAACACGAAGGATGGCCAACCCACAGCCATGCACACCAAGCCACCGAACACCTCTGAAGCCGGTTCGGACCCCCGTGGCCGTCTTTGGGTCACTTGGGGTGTGTATCTATGTGCCGGCAAGCCGCCATTGGCTGATATCATACTCTCCCATCCACCTGACCTAACCTGATGTGATAGTGTGGTAGGCTTGGCCATTTCAGCTATAAGCGGCCAAATTCAATACCGAGGCGCCGCCGGCTGAGATTTATATATCAGAATATCAGGAATCAACAGCGCTTTTCTATCATAATGATTCCGTAACTTTTCGGTGGCCATCTTTGGGTCACTTGGGGTGTGTATCTATGTGCCGGCAAGCCGCCATTAGATTCGGGCCACGCGAGGCAGGCGACAGTGAAATGCGGCAGGGAGCGACAGGAAGGCGACAGGGTGGCGGCAGGAAGACGACAGGGTGGCGACAAGAAGACGACAGGCCAGCGGCAGGAAAGCGGCAGGGAAGCGACAGAAAGCGACACCCAGGCGACAGGAAGGCGACAGGGGAGGTGCGACAGGAGGGCGACAGGAGGGCGACAGGGCGGCGACAGGGTGGCGACAGGGAGACGACAGGGAAGCGACAGGAAACAAGACATAGCGACAGGATAAGCGACAGGAAAGCGACAGGAAGACGACAGGAGGGCAACAGGGCTAGCGGCGACAGGGAAGCGACAGGGAAGCGACAGGAGAAAGCGACACGAGAGCAACAGGAGAGCAACAGGAGAGCGACAGGAGAGCGGCAGGGTTTTTTTTTGCGACAGGAAGGCGACAGGAAGGCAACAGGAAGGCGACAGGGGTGCGACAGGAGAGCGACAGGCCTGTGGAACATAACAAGTGGGACAAAATAGTACATGGATTTTTATACAGGTGGATATATGTAAAGAAAATGAGAACCAATGTTTTACATTTATTTCGATTCTTATGAAGATGTCATTTCATTGTTAGATTGATAAACGTTTAGCGTTTCGGTGAATTTTCATCTTTTATCAATTGATTCCGCAGGTACACTTCGCCTGAAACTGAGAACTTAATGATAAAGATAAGTGTCAACTGCAAACTTTCCCGATCAGCAATGACCCCGACAGGTCCCGACAGCAAGAACTCGTCCCGACAGCAAGAATGTTTATTTATGCAAGCATTTCATTGAGTTAATCCAAAAATTGTTTCTGATTGCGTTTTTGTCCTCTTCTTTTCACATTTTCTGTTTATAGTTTCTGTTATGAACATGCTCTCCGTTATCTGAGACAAGGCCGCAAGAAGAAGAAACAAGAAAGAAAAGGTACTTGTGTGTGTGTGTGTGTGTGTGTGTGTACAACGCCCGCACAGCAGAGCGCAGCACCATTCAGCACCGTACGGCACAGCACAGCACAATTTCAGCACTGCACGGCACAGCACAGCACAACTCAGCACCCCACTAATCTTCAACCTGCAGCGACACGCTGAAGCAAATGACGGAGCAGTTTGAGAACACACAAACACAACTGGTTGATCAAGTCCAGGTAATTCACTTTGACAAAGTGCACTGCTTTTTCAGTTTGCCGCTTCCTCTCTTTCAAACAATGAACCACTATCTCAGACTATTATGAACAGTCTGTTGACGCACTTTGACGATCTGAAGACTTTAACGGCTGATGCTGTCGACGCTGCTTGGGCAGAACTGAATGTATGTCGCAGAGGGTAGTAGCGTCGAGGGCTTACACGTGCTTCGCACTTGTGCATTTTCAGGATTTGCGCAAGGAAAACGTCGAGAACGATTTGCAAGTTTGCCGCACAGGAGAGGACACACGGGGCCTGCTCGACGCCATCGCCGACGGTTGAGACTCTTGCGCATCACTGTGATCTTGCACTGCTGACTGCGCCTATGCTGCCTGAAGGCACGCGCGTGGCTGTGTGTGCCTGTGCTGCCTTGGGACAACCGAGAGCCGAAATTTGGACAGTGCCTGGGGGCCGGTGTGGTATCGTAATAAGACGAGCACTTGGTTGCTCTGAAGTGGGTGTGCAACGCAAACTCACCTTTTCGTGGTGATTGTTTGGAAACGCACCCACAAGGTAAGTTGAGTGTAGCACAATCGAACTTCAACCACCCTCTTTTCTCTGAGTGTTTGTTTGTTGGACCTTGGAGCGTGCACGAAGAGGCAGTGATGTTTCATGGCCCAGCCAGCACCATGAAGCATATTCAAGGCCAAAGGATGTCTCTCTGCTTGGTTTCTGGTTGCATGGTGCCCTGGTGGTCAAGGCAAGTACCTGTTTTGCCAAGTGGGCCCAGTGTTCCTGATGTATTTCTGTGCGTGCAACAGTACAGTTTGGGTAAAAATATCTTGGGTAAAGATTATGCCCCAGTGTTCCAAATGGTGGGTAATCTCTCCCGCTTACAATATTTCAATCTCTGTAACTTTTCAGGCCCACCGCCAAGACCCTGTCTTAAATGCATGGGATTCCACACACTGCCCAGTGGAAGAGCAAATCTAAGAGGTGGTGTTACAATGCTGACCACCATTCCTGATGACCAACGATAGGTGTAACATAGATCTCCACCCTTGGATAGATCATTTTTCATCAGGCCCAGGGGGCGTTGTAGCATGGGGTGGGTGGGTGGTAGTCCAAATAGTGTTCAGTTCAGTGTTCAAGGTTTGGAAATTATTCTCCCAAATAAGCTAAGTGGATCATTGAAAGAACAGTGCAAGGCATAGATAAAAAAAAGTGTAGCGCGTTTCAAAATGTTTTACATGCAAAGTAGAAGAAAATCAATGTAGAGTTTCAAAGATGATACAATGGAATGGTAGCAAAAAAAACATTGCAACAGCTTGCAAGATATTGTACGTGCAAAGTCTAGAAAAAAATTCATGGTTTTTGAAAAATACCAATTCTACAGGTCCGTGACCAGGAGTAGGATCTGTATAAAATTTCGGAGGCAAAACTAGTGGTCGGGGCGCGAAAAAGGGTTAAATTTCGGCTGCAAAACTTGCTTCATGGAGGTAGGGCCCAAATTTAAAGGTCTAAAATTGGTCATTCCGTTGTAGCACAAGCGTCATCACAAGCACCATGAATAGCGTCAGCACTCACATCATTAGGTTTGCACGTGTTGCAGAGCTGAGCGCCGACTCTGTATCATTGATAGAGAACCCTCTTTGCAGCAGTCTACATTGCGATGAACCACTTTTGACACAAAAAGTGCAGTGGATGGGAAACAAGCCAAGCATTGTGTGACACAATGATGTCGGTGTTTTTTACATGTGATGTATTCCACAGCAACATTTTGGCAGGTTTTGTGCCGCATTATGAACTTGGGCTGGGAATCCAAAGTTTCCTAAATTGTGGTGTGCAGTCTGTTTGCTCATGATGGTTTCAGGTGACTTGGGGTAGGGATGACAAGTCCCACCTAATGTCCGATGTCCCACCACAAGAGGTTCCAGTGATCCGAGCGTATGAAGAAAGTGAGGTAGAGTACCTGTTGGCTTTATGCATGCGCATGGGCCTGGGTCAATGGGCAGCTTTGGCCAGCAATGCAGCCCCATGGCGCACGCGAACTGCCTTGGGCTCAATCATTGTGAACAGCGAGCACGGCAGCTGGTTGGGGACGGAGCGCGGCAAGAGGATTTGCGCAAAGTATTGCGGGATGAATACGGCCGATTGGCTGGCTGCTGTCAGGAAGCTACGGGAAGAGGTGTTGAAAAAGTACACGAAGTACGACACTTCGGCTTGGAACATCAAGTTTTCGTCCAATTTCTTGAATGTGGCCGAGATGTCTGCCAAGGACCTTGATGAGGCTCAGCGAGTGCGGGCACGTAGCTCCAGTGCACCACCTCCTGGGCCTTTGCATGGTACTGAGGCAACGGCCCGACGAAACGGAGAAGGGACGGTTGCAACCCTCCTAAGCAGGGAGTTGGCGGCACCGAATGCCCACGAGGATGGCAATAACCTGACCACCAATGCCTACCGCAACAAAGTGTGTACCAATCCTTGGAGGTTGTGCAACTCGCGAGTGCCGGTTGACTGCTCCAAAAATTTGTGTGCCACTTGTTGCCATGGGCTTGGGGTGGCCCTGTTGGTAGTTTCCAACGCTCTAGGTGTTGGTCATGCAATGCCAGAGTTCTTGAGCAATCCAATGGTATGCCGTTCCGTTGGAACTGCACGGCGACCTGGGCTCATCCCTACTCCTTCGCATTCTTGGACGAGTACGTGCATTCTCCAACATCAAGAAGTTTGGCCTTTTTCATCGAGTTAAGAGCCGAGGTGGATCATACGAATATAATGAGTTGACCTACTTTTTCTTGGCGGCGTGTGTACTACATAATCGTGAGATTCAGTTTGATTTGCAAAATGGTTGCCCGCCTACAGCTGAGCGGCCATGCAAATGTGCATAGTAAATCACCAAGGGTGTTAGGAATTTATGATTCTCAAACAATGCAAATGATTGGACCATCGATCTGCGATTCGCATCATTGCTTTGCACGCCTTCCGGGAGGTTTGCTAAGGCGAGATCTCACAATTTGGCATGAACAAAGAACATTTTTGTTATTATCAAACTGCCTGTTTGAGGTGTTTGTGGCTTTCCACCGATAGGGTAACACATTGGGCGACAGGGAGGCGACAGGGAGGCGACAGGGAGGCGACAGGCAGGCGACAGGCAAGCGACAGGCAAGCAACAGGAGAGCGACAGGTTACCACATTGGGCGACAGGGAGGCGACAGGGAGGCAACAGGGAGGCGACAGGGAGGCGGCAGGAAGACGACAGACAAGCGACAGGAGGGCGACAGGGAGGCAACAGGAAATAGCGACAGGAGAGCGACGGGAGGGAACTACAGGAGAGCAACAGGAGAGCGACAGGAAGGCGCCAGGCAAAAATTAGCATGGCGACAGGAAACAACAGGAAGCGACAGGAAGCGACAGGATAGCGACAGGAGGGCGGCAAGAAAGCGACAGGAAAGGGACAGGGAAGCGACAGGGGAGCGACAGGGGAGCGACAGGAGAGCGAAAGGCAAGCGACAGGGGAGCGACAGGGGGCTAAAAGTGCCAAAACAGCGACAGGGAGGCGACAGGGAGGCGACAGGATGGCGACAGGAGAGCAAGGTGGCCCGAATCTAATGGCTGATATCATACTCTCCCATCCACCTGACCTAACCCGATGTGATAGTGTGATAGGCCTGGCCATTTCAGCTATAAGCGGCCATATTCAATACCGAGGCGCCGCCGGCTGAGATTTATATATCAGAATATCAGGAATCAACAGGGTTTTTCTATCATAATGTTTCTGTAACTTTTCAGCCTTCCGTTCTGATTGTCAATGTATCGGCGACTGTCAGTTGGCTCGCAATTTTGCGGTAACCGATCGGTTAACTGTTATTTGCAGATATTTTGGCAGAAACCCCAATGAAGGGTCGGATTTCATCAGTAAAGGGTTCGTTGCTTCTGCAATTTTCGTGTTATACACTCGCAAAATTAATCTGATTTTTTCAGACTTTCAGAATCGGCTTTTCGACTTCGAGATCGCCGCACTGGATATGATGAATCTCGAGTGGTCCTACATTTTTCCCCGATCACGAATCAACCTTCCTTTTGTTGTCTCCTTCATTTTTCTTGGAGATATAGTCAAAACAAAAGTGATTCGTGAGACCACTTTGAAGAATCATATCTCCAGCTCACGGCGGGGAATATCAATTTTGAGAATTGGGTTGGAACCGCCTTGGTCTCAACTTAATTTAGGAAGCGTCAAACGCCTTTGATGTGTAAACATGCCCGGTGTAGCAAGGGATAATGGTCAAGAGGGTAGAAAGTGATATATAACCCTTGGACCGTGTAACCGAATATTTTAATGCGAATTTCGAGTATTTCGCATGAGTGTTGGTGTTGCATAGAAACTTTCCTTGGGTTCCTACGTATTTTTAACGTGTAGTTATGTCCATGGAGGGGCATGGCATACCATGGTGGGAGCCACTTTTTGAGGGTATGTGTTATATGCATGGTATGTGCTTCGATATGCTCACGCCCATGTTATATATCTCCGTTTGTAGGAAGATATATGGAGTCATACCTGGCAAGGGCTTCGCCCATGTCCCAATGGTGGACTCCATAGCGCTAGACTAAGTCTACCGCTCATATAGTGCATGTGGGAGGGCTTACGAAGCGACCCACAAGCGCCACTATCAATTTTCCCATTTTCATGGTGCGTGTTGGGAGGAGGTTCGAAGGTGTCCCTATGCGTCCATGTGGCGATCCAAGTGGGGGGATTGTTTGCATATGGTGCGAAGCAATTGTGTTTTGAATCATATGTTGATATCATGGGTGAGCAAAGTTATATACTATTGTGATTACGTTGAAGTTGGCATTATTTGCATGTTTTTGACCTCATTTTATGCTCATTTTTGTATTTTATGTGCTCAACTGGTCGGCTAGCAGTAAAGTGCCTAGAGATCTGCGAACTATGGTATGTTGCTTATATGTTGGCATATGCTTCGGTGTTGCACCTCACCATATGCCAGATCACGTGGTCACTTTGGCGTGGCACAGGAGGCCTCACAAAATTAGGTCTCAAATTCATGAGCTGACTTGTGAAGCATGTCATGTACATAACCGGGGGGCTTTCGAGCCAATGATGGGATATTCTTGGGTTTCGATCTTCGGTCTATATCAGCCTTGTATACTACTTTCCGGTTTGACACATGCATGGAGTATTTGAATATTTGCCGTATGCACTTTTGAGTATATAATTTATTTTTCGGCATAATGGTGTGATTTGCCTGATTTTGCCATGTTGTGAGGTCATCCTCATGGGGCACCTCTCCAAGCCCAATCAACTCCAAGTCCAACCAAGGTTATGTCAGGGTAGGGCATGGTCCTGAGCGCCACTCTAGGCCATGACACGCCACCTCCCCTATGGGGCTAGGATTTAGGGGCTTGGGAGGGAACACATTTTTGGGGTTTGTGTAGTGAATTTCGACACATGACATTCAGCCATCTTATTTGACTTGGTTCAGGGCATCAGGTTGGTAAGTCAAGGGAAGGTCCTGAGTCCAGGGAATGAGGGGTCTATGGCTGTGATTGTGTATGTTTCCATCTTTTCCCAACTTTGCTTTATTTGTGTTCATATGCCAATTTCAGGGCTTCCTCTTTGGTGCAATTCTTGTACATGCCAACCGCCCGTGTCTCGGAGTGCACCGTGAGACAACCAGCGTATTGAAAGGAAGCCATCAGTGTGGATTGATTGGATTTGGATTGTACTTGGGAGTTGGGTATTGCAACGGATTTGTGTGATGGAGCCTATGTTTCTATTTTTTGTGGGACATTGTGCAGGATAGGGCAAAAGCATGCAGACCCTGGTGAGGAGCAAGACCCTAGGAGTGACGGGTTATGGTGCAAGGGGTACAGCAGGGGCCGGTCCTGGTACAGTGGTAGGGACCTTCTTTATGGTAGCAGAGGAGTACCTGCCCCCTACCGCCGCACCGGAGACTTGGGCCCTCATGAGCCCTGACCAAGGACGCCCTGGGTGCAGATCGTTGAGTCCGTGGAGTCGACGCCCGACTGAGAAGCCCGAGAAGAGCGAAGATGCTCAGAACGGAGAGCCCTTGCAGGAAATGGGCTAGACATGGAGGACCTGGCCTCCATGTGTGAAAGGCAATGCCGCAAGGCTTGCAATCTCCGCACCGCTGCGGAGGAGTTGGAGGAGACTGGTAGCAACGGCAGAGCCCGGCGTTACCGGAAGCGTGGGTCCCCAAAACCCTCGGCGGAAGCCAGGGCAATGGAGATGGATCCCAGCCCGGTCAGGCTGTGGTCAACTGCAGATTCCTAGGGGCACTCCGAGGGCTATCGGACCGCTTACCCTTCGGAGTCGGAGGAGATGGCCAGACCGCCCACAAGGGCAAACACGGCCCCCGAACCCAGCCTGGAGCATGACGCCGAGGCGTTGGAGAGGCCTGCCAGAGCCAGAACAGCGCCTGTGGCCCGGCACACGGAGCCAACGCTGGATAGCATGGGCGACACACCCATGGCGGAGGAGTCCGAGGCGCCGGGAACCGTGGGATGCGCCGGATCAGGTGGAAAGCACGCTGAGTGCCACTGCGAGCACGTATCCTTCCTCATCGGCAAGTACCCAAAGATGGGGATGGACGCCATCGTGCAGCACCTCGACCGCCTGGACAACGCGAAGGATGGTCTAGAGGAGGACGTCGCGGGGATCCTGGATGACCAGTCGGCAGCGGAGAGAGACATGGCGGAGCTGCGCGCGAATCAGGACCGGTACTGGGAGAAGCTGGAGATGGCCCTGCAGAAGCAGCAGCGAGTGGTGGACAGCCTCCTCCACCTGGTGGAGGACATGTCGGGACGCCTGAAAAGGCTAGAGGAGTTACAACCCCTCGCCTCGGGTCCGGAGCTCCCGGCAAAGCCGGCAGCGGCAGAGCTGGTGGAGCGGGTTAAGACCCTCAGGAGCGCCATGGAGAAACCCATGGGCGGCCCTGCAGAGTCACCTTACGCGCCTCCGCGTGTTGACCCCGGTGCGCTGCCGTTTGTTCCCATGTTCAGCGAATCCATAATGCTCGGGGAGCAAACGGCACCGGCTGGGTCCATGCGGGAAGGGCGCGCAACCACGGACCTGAGGAGCCTGACGGTACAGATGTCCCATGCCGCCCAGGATCCACCGACCACTACGACTGCCCATGCAGTTTATGCGGAAGAGGAGATCCAGAGCCAGACCATGCAGGGGCGAACCATGGGTACCGCCGACGGACATGGTCGAGGCCACCCAGGCGGAAACCTGTGGGTGAAGGACCCGACTACGGGGATATGGACAGCCAGTGGGTCAAGTCCTTCTGCATTCCCAACCCCATGGATTCAGGCCCAACTGGACCGCACTCCATGGAGGAGAGGGATGTACGGGGAGTGTACTCACACCCCCCGGCCACAGGTGGTATCCGTCTCGGTGGAGTGGTGGCTGCGGACGTTGGAGACGCCATCAGGATTGACGACCTCAGGGGAATCAAAATCCCCTACTACGATGGCAACCCCTCGGACCTGGATGATTTCATCCTGGATTGGGAGGACCTCGCCGAGGATGTCGTCGGCGAGATGAAGGGAGCGCCAAGGGACAGGTGGGTATGTCGGACATTCCCACACAGGCTGGCGCAGGACCTGAAGGAGGAGCTCAGGGATCAGATCCGCGAGGGAGTGATCCAGACGGAGCAGGCCTGCCTCCAGTGGCTGGAGGACGAGGAGCGAGTGGATGCCCCCAACCAGAAGTTGGAGGATTTGTGGTCCATTCCGGTGCCGCTGGAGCGCGGGGAATTGAGGGTCCGAGAATGGAATCGGTACATCCGCAAGTACCGAAGAAGCCTCAAGCTGGTGGAGGACTGGAATGAGGCCAGCAAGATCCGCCACCTGCTGAAGGACGTCCTCCCCGGCCACTGGAAGAGGCGAGTGGAGGACGAGGAGAAGAAGAGAGCAAAGAAGCGCGTGGCTGTACGGATCATGGCATCGGAGGACAGCCATGCCGGAATAATGGAGTTTTTCCGGCGAAACCTCGGCGAGCCCAGCCGAATGTTGGAGTTGAAGAACGCCGTCTACGTGGAGGTATTCGGCGACACCTTGGGGCAAAGGCTGATGCGCCTCAACAACGTGGAGTGGAGGCGCGGAGAAACGCTGAGGATGCAGGTCATCCTCGCCCGCATGAGCCTGGACGAGATCGTGAAGTACCTCACGGTTGAGCTGAAGCTCAACGCCAAGAACGAGGCCCATGTGCAGGATCGACAAGGCCAAGGACATCGAGGTCATCGAGAAGATCGCCACCACCGAGAGGTCAAGGGGGACACGGTCGGCACCGCGGAGGAGGGGAGTGGAAGCAGCCAAGATCTCTGGACCGCGACGACCCAGGAGCATCATGAGGAAGCCCACTTCTTCGCGTTCGTAGCGCACAATATGAAGGAGAATGGGCAGGACAGGTCCAGGTGGAACCGCCTGGACCCCAGGACCAAGAACCGCAGAGAACCGCGGAGGATCAGGAACCCGCCGCTCTCGTTCCGCGAGTACAGATCACAGCACACCGGTTGCTGGGTCTGCTACGGCAAGGGAAACAACCATGCACATGACCACCGGCATTGCAAGGTGTATGAGGAGGACAAGAAGACCTACTTCGCCGCCCATCCCGACAAGAAGCCCAAGGAGCAACGAACTGCCGATTGGAAGGCAAAGGGCGGAGACGGTGGAAAAGGCCAAGGAAAGGGCGAAGGGAAAGGCGGAAGAAAAGGCTTTGGTGGAGGACCCAGCCCAGACCGACGCGTGAGGTTGATCGAGGAGGTTGCTGAGGACATGTTGAGGACGTTGGAGGAACTCAAAGCCCAGCAACGTGGTGGACAAAGTCTGAGCGGATCGCAGCAGGAGGGAGCTGCGGCAGGCCATGTCTAGAGGAGCCCCCACGGGAGTGGGACCTTGGAGGTCTCTCCTCCGAAAATCAGTGGAATCCCAGAGAAAGCGAAGGCACATCGGGTGCCGAAGAAGGCTCCAGAAGAGCCAAAAGCACTGAGTTTCGCCACTCCCAACCCCTGGAGCGCCCTGCCAAGGGAAGTGTATGTGGGCAAGGGACGTGGGGAGAGGGAAGGAGCGACCATGGAGAACCCCGTGGACGGGCAGGACCAGCCCAAGATCTACACCATCCGTGACCATACCCTCAAAGTTCTGATGCACCCGGATGTGCTAGAGTTGCATGCCGTGGGAGTCGTCCATACACCGCATGGTGATGAGCGGCAGTTGCACTTGAAGGTGCGTGTACGGTGCGGACAAGAGGAGTTGGTGGTTGATGTTTTGGTGGATACGGGTGCCCAGGTGAGCCTGGTCCGCAGAGGGTTGTTCAAGGAGGAATCACTGCAGCCCAGCCGTAGACCGGTACGCCTGAAGGTGGCCAATGGAGAGATTATGGGTGGTGGTACCCATGAGGCCACTATCAGTATGGAATTCTGGGAGCACGAGCGCTTGAACCGCCCTGATTTGGCGAAGAGAAGCACTCTATCCGGGAACTTCTATGTGGCCAACATTACTGATGGGGATATGATCATGGGGTATGACTTCATGGTGTGAAACGCCATTGGAGCCCTTCCCCATCGTGCAATGCTCGTCCGGGAGGATGATGAATGCCTTACATGACTGTCCACGGACTATGCATGCGGATCATCCCAATGGAATGCTGAGGAAAAGGATCGGATCGTCCAAGCGGTGCAAGCTGTGGGTGCCACCAGGGGAGACCGCGGAGTGCAGCTCACGGAGTATGGTATGGCGCCGCAGGTGTATGCCAGGATGATCCAGACACTGGGAGCCGAAGCGCCCGAGACGGACGTGTTTGCTTCCCGGGATGCCCCACTTTTGCGGAAGTGTGGGAGGCATTGGCATCGAGGAGACTCAGCCTGGCAGAGGCATTGGGGTTTGAAGGAGTGGGGGCCCATGTATTGGCATCGCTCCCTGGACAATACCAGACGTATGGTGGAGAAGATCGTCGCCGATAGGGCGAAGGGGATCCTGGTCATAACCGGCATAGGATCCACCCCATGTCCGCTGGAAGGTCTCAAGTCGACGCTGGACTCCATCATCCTGAACAGGATGTCATTCGGGCCAGAGGAAGAGTTGTTCATCGACGCCAAGGGTGTATCAATGCCCTCCCCGGGTCAAGCGTGGGGTACCAAGGCTTTCCTGTTGGATGGGGCGCAAGCCCAGCCCACGGGTGATGAAGCATTCGTCCGTAGGGTTGAGGCGGTGCCCATGCGGGTCATGTTTGAGCCCAAGGAGGGGACCGATCAGCCAATTGATGGCATTGACATCCTGTCCCACTCCGAGATCGACCACGTTGTCAACTACATGCGGACTGGGATGCACGACTGTGTGGCAGCCAAGAAGGGGCGGGACACGGTCACATCTCCGCATTGGTGGGATGACAAGATGTTGGTCACCGGCAAGTACAAGAAGGATGAGTTTGTGGCGAGGGTCATGGATCACATCGCGGACCAATATGATGGTCCGGTTGGGTCAGACCCGCCGACATGGGATTTTCCAAGAATTCGGGCCAGTAGCGACAAGAACCAGGCCGATGCCGCAAATTTCGAAGATTATCGGTGGGAAGAGCTCCCCACGACGATGAAGACGGCATATCGGACGAGGAGAAGTCGGACTCGGACCCGGAAGAGGCCTATACCGCAGTGCGGTCGGTTGTATCGATACCGAAGCAAGCGGCTGAAGAGGCCCAGGAGAACTCGAATGTCGCCGAGCTGAAAGAGAGGCTGATCAATGCCTATCCGCGGCTATTCAGTGGCGTCTCCAACAAGAACCCTCCAGATCGTGGGAGGTTTGGCACAGCGAAGATCAAGCTGAAGCCGAACCCCAAGATCTATCGTCATCGGGAGTACAAACCTCAGGGCGATCGGGCCGAGACCATGAAGAAGTTTTTGGCCAAGTTTATTGAGCGGGGCTGGATCGAACCCTCCGACAGTGAGTGGGCCAGCCCAGCCTTTATCGTGCCCAAGAAGAAGAAGAGCGAGTGGATGTTGGTGGTGGATTACAGGGGTTTGAACGAGCAGACCGAGCACGACTCGTACTCGCTTCCTCTGATCGACACCATCCTCCAAAAGGAACAGAAAAAGCGGATCTTTACGGTGTTAGACCTGAAACACGGCTATCACCAGATGCCGCTACACCCGGGCTCCAGGCCCTGCACAGCGATGTCGACGCCGCTGGGGCCCATGCAGTGGAAAGTGGTGCCTATGGGCGCCAAGAATGGCAACGCCGCTTTCAAGCGCATGATGGAGGACCTACTCGGTCCTGTCCGGGACTGTGCCGACCCCTTCGTGGATGACATCATCATCGGGTCTGGCACGGAGGACATGACTGAGGACGAGCTCATCGAAGCGCATGAGAAGGATCTGTGCCGAGTGCTCAGCGAGCTGGACAAGCAGAACATGGTGTGCAAGCCCGCCAAAGCCTCACTCTTCGTGAAGGAAGTGGAGGTCGCGGGTCACGTGGTTGGTCACGGGCAACGCGGTCCCATGCCTGGGAAGCTGGGGTCCCTGCACCACTGGGAGAAGCCCCAGACCATCAGCGAACTCCGATCCTTCATGGGGTTCTGCAACTACCTCTCGGGCTATGTCCGGATGTATGCAGAACTGTCGGGGCCGCTGCACAAGATGCTGCAGGTGGGCAAGTTCGATGGTCGGAAGGGGAGCAAGAAGAAGCTTGCCTGGACCCCTGAGGCCGAAGATGCATTCAGCTGCCTGAAGGAGCGACTCCTGGGGCAGCTGGGGCTATTCCTGGTGGACCCGGACAAGGGATTTGTGCTACGAACGGACGCCTCGGACTATGCTGTAGGGGCAGTCCTCGAGCAGGTCCGCGACGACGGGTCGCACGTACCCGTGGCGTTTTGGAGGCGGATCCTGGCCGAGGGCCAACGTCGAACCTGGACCGCGAGGGAGAAGGAGACGTACGCCATTGTTTGTGCGCTCAGGAAGTGGTCTGGCCACATCGGATTGCAACCGGTGGTGGTTTGCACGGACCATCAGTCCTTGCAGAGCTGGCACAAGGAGCACGTCGACACCCCCTGGGGACCGGCAGCAAGGAGGGCCCGGTGGCATGAGACGTTCGTCAAGTTCGACCTCAGCGTCGTGTACGTCCCGGGAAAGGACAACACTGTGGCGGATTGCCTCAGTCGATGGGCCTACCCCGCGGGCAAGGCATGGATGGACATATCCAGCCATGGGGACGCTGAGGAGACGGAGGAGGCCAAACGCATCATGGAGATGGAGAAGGCCATGGAGCAAGAGGGGGTCAAGTGCTTTGTGGTGATGGCAAACCGTACGGACCTGGCCAAGTTCCGGGGTGCCGGAGTCCAAGCTATTCGAGCGGAAACCCTCGAGCAATGGATGGTGGCCCCTGTAGAGCTAGTCAGGTCGGTGCTTACAGAGGACTGGTCGGATGACTACGCGGCATCCGAGCACTGGAGCAGGTACTGGAATGCCGTGAGCGCCCCGTCGGACGACGAATGGCCTGAGGGCTTGACCGAGAATGGGGAGAAACTATTCCTCAAGGACAAGCTATTGGTCCCAGAGAACCGAATTGAGGAGTTCATTGATCACTGGCATAACGCCCAGCTGATGCATCCTGGTCGTGACAAGATGCAGCAGGACCTGGAGTGGCGCTTCAAGTTCCCACCGGGGTACTACGCCATCCTGGACAAGTACTGCAGCGACTGCGCCGTGTGTCGGGCCACGAAGAGCCCCAACCACTCCACAGCGGGCAACCCGGTGTATACGGCTATACCGGAGGCCCCTATGCGGTCCGTGGATATGGATGTGTTCGCCATGCCGGAGGTCACCCTGGACGGAGAGACCTATGATTGTGTCATCCTGGCGGTGGACAGGCACAGCGGGTATATCGTGGCAGTCCCGGGCAAGAAGTCCAAGAAGAAGGACAAGAAGGACAAGCATGGAGTGGGTCTGCAGGCCAAGACCGTCGCCAACGCCATAATCAGGCATTGGCTGACGATTTTTGATGTCCCAGCTGTCATCTGCAGCGATCGGGGCAGTCAATTCGTGGGGACGTGGTTCAAGACGATGTGCAAGCACATGCGGATTCGGCACGCCAAGACTGTGGCGTACCACAGCTGGTCGAATGGCCGAGCTGAGGTGGCCGGTCGGCAGATGTTCGAGAAGTTCCGCCAGCTGCACATTGACGAACCGGGCCGGAACTGGTATAATTCGCTGTGGAGAGTACTCCAGGCGTACCATGACCTTCCGGGGCCCACTGGACTGTCGCCCCATCGTATCCTGTTCCTACGGGATCGAGTGTCACGCACTCTCCCGTGGTTGAGCCATGGCAAAGTGGCCCGGGATGCGAACGCTATGATGGCTGAGGCGGACGACACGGTGGCCAAGGTGTGCAAAGCACTTCAGGACGAGCATGAGAAGAGGGCCAAGTACTTCAAGCAGGGAAAAGTCAAGAAATATGCTCTCCAAGACACCGCATGGGTGGAGCGGCACCACAAGGATGTCCTGTCCAGGCATCAGCAGGCGTCTTGGTATGTGCCGGGGGTAATCGTGCGGAATGTCGGGCAGGATGTGTATGCGGTTCGTGTGGAGGATAATAAGATCCTGGACCGCGACCATACCCAGCTTCGTCCCCGAGCACCAGACCCCAGCGGACGTCCCGTCACCTTCGAGTTCACAGCCGGAGATCTGGACTCGGACGACGAGGGTGAGGACGACTACTTCACCGCCGAGAGGATCCTGACGGACAAGTCGGACCCGGGGACGCCTGGGGGGGGGCTTTACAAGGTCCGTTGGAAGGGATTCGCCGCATCCAAGGATTCGTGGGAGCCTCCGAGCAGCTTTGTGCCGAGGTACACCACGATCTGGATGGAGTATCTGAAGAAAAAGAACATTTCTTTGGATGTCAAGGACGTGTTGGTCCATTTGGTGGCTGCAGTAGCACCGTAATGGATCCCCCTTGGCATTTTTGTTTGTTTTTGTGCTTGGGAGACGGGTGAGGGCGTTCATCCGGGGATTTTTGGGCCTTGATTGGCCATATATCCCCTTCACTCGATCTCCACATATATATTTCATTGTGGTATACTTATTTAGGTCGACCGACGACGTTTCTCTATCTTTGATCCCCTTGGTCAATGTTGTAGATCAAGAGGAGACCGGATATGGCGTAGGGCACCGATTATGAGTGTCCTCACCCGTCCCTTGGGGCATGGGGGGCGCCTACGACGTGTGTGGGGCCTCCATGTGTCCTTGAGACATGGGGGGGGGGTGTGGAGCCCATTGGGGTCCTCCCGTCCTCTCTTCAATGATTTCCGAGCGGATACAACGCTCTGAGAAGCGGGGTGAAGCCGGTTCGGACCCCGGTGGCCATCTTTGGGTCACTTGGGGTGTGTATCTATGTGCCGGCAAGCCGCCATTGGCTGATATCATACTCTCCCATCCACCTGACCTAACCTGATGTGATAGTGTGATAGGCTTGGCCATTTCAGCTATAAGCGGCCATATTCAATACGGAGGCGCCGCCAGCTGAGATTTATATATCAGAATATCAGGAATCAACAGGGTTTTTCTATCATAATGTTTCCGTAACTTTTCCGTGGCCATCTTTGGGTCACTTGGGGTGTGTATCTATGTGCCGGCAAGCCGCCGTTGGCTGATATCATACTCTCCCATCCACCTGACCTAACCTGATGTGATAGTGTGATAGGCTTGGCCATTTCAGCTATAAGCGGCCATATTCAATACCGAGGCGCCGCCGGCTGAGATTTATATATCAGAATATCAGGAATCAACAGGGTTTTTCTATCATAATGTTTCCGTAACTTTTCAGCCTTCCGTTCTGATTGTCAATGTATCGGCGACTGTCAGTTGGCTTGCGATTTTGCGGTACCCGATTGGTTAACTGTTATTTGCAGATATTTTGGTGGAAACCCTGATGAAGGGTCGGATTTCATCAGTAAAGGGTTCGTTGCTTCTGCAATTTTCCTGTTATACACTCGCAAAATTAATCTGATTTTTTCAGACTTTCAGAATCGGATTTTCGACTTCGAGATCGCTGCACTGGATATGATGAATCTCGAGTGGTCCTACATTTTTCCCCGATCACGACCCAACCTTCCTTTTGTTGTCTCCTTCATTTTTCTTGGAGATATAGTCGAAACAAAAGTGATTCGTGAGACCACTTTGAGGAGTCATATCTCCACCTCTCGGCGGGGAATATCAATTTTGAGAATTGGGTTGGAACCGCCTTGGTCTCAACTTAATTTAGGAAGCGTCAAACGCCTTTGATGTGTAAACATGCCCGGTGTAGCAAGGGATAATGGTCAAGAGGGTAGAAAGTGATATATAACTCTTGGACCGTGCAACCGAATATTTTAATGCGACTTTCGAGTGTTCTGCATGAGTGTTGGTGTTGCATAGAAACTTTCCTTGGGTTCCTACGTATTTTTAACGTGTAGTTATGTCCATGGAGGGGCATGGCATACCATGGTGGGAGCCACTTTTTGAGGGTATGTGTTATATGCATGGTATGTGCTTCGATATGCTCACGCCCATGTTATATATCTCCGTTTGTAGGAAGATATATGGAGTCATACGTGGCAAGGGCTCCGCCCATGTCCCAATGTTGAGCTCCATAGCGCTAGACTAAGTCTACCGCTCATATAGTGCATGTGGGAGGGCTTACGAAGCGACCCACAAGCGCCACTATGAATTTTCCCATTTTCATGGTGCGTGTTGGGAGGAGGTTCGAAGGTGTCCCTATGTGTCCATGTGGGGATCCAAGTGGGGGGATTGTTTGCATATGGTGCGAAGCAATTGTGTTTTGAATCATATGTTGATATCATGGGTGCGCACAGTTATATACTATTGTGATTACGTTGAATTTGGCATTATTTGCATGTTTTTGACCTCATTTTATGCTCATTTTTGTATTTTATGTGCTCAACTGGTCGGCTAGCAGTAAAGTGCCCAGAGATCTGTGAACTATGGTATGTTGCTTTTCTGTTGGCATATGCTTCGGTGTTGCACCTCACCATATGCCGGATCAGGTGGTCACTTTGGCGTGGCACACGAGGCCTTACAAAATTAGGTCTCAAATTCATGAGTTGACTTGTGAAGCATGTCATGTACATAACCGGAGGGGTTTTGGAGCCAATGATGGGATATTCTTGGGTATGGACCTTCGGTCTATATCACCCTTGTATACTACTTTCCGGTTTGACACATGCATGGAGTATTTGAATATTTGCCGTATGCATTTTTGAGTATATAATTGATTGTTTGGCATAATGGTGTGATTTGCCTGATTTTGCCATGTTGTGAGGTCATCTTCATGGGGCACTTCTCCAAGCCCAATCGACTCCAAGTCCAACCAAGGTTATGTCAGCGTAGGGCATGGTCCTGAGTGCCACTTTAGGCCATGACACGCCACCTCCCCTATGGGGCTAGGATTTAGAGGCTTGGGAGGGAACATATTTTCCGGATTTGTGTAGTGAATTTCGACACATGACATTCAGCCATCTTATTTGACTTGGTTCAGGGCATCAGGTTGGTAAGTCAAGGAAAGGTCCTGAATCCAGGGAATGAGGGGTCTATGGCTGTGATTGTGTATGTTTCCATCTTTCCCCAACTTTGCTTTATTTGTGTTCATATGCCAATTTCAGGGCTTCCTCTTTGGATCAATTCTTGTACATGCCCCCCGCCCGTGTCTCGGAGTGCACCGTGAGACAACCGGCGTATTGAAAGGAAGCCCTCAGTGTGGATTGATTGGACTTGAATTGTACTTGGGAGTTGGGTATTGTAAGGGATTTGTGTGAAGGAGCCTATTTTTCTTTTTTTTGTGGGAAATTGTGCAGGATAGGGCAAGAGCATGCAGACCCTGGTGAGGAGCAAGACCCTAGGAGTGACGGGTTATGGTGGAAGGGGTACAGCAGGGGCCGGTCCTGGTAGGGATCCCCTGGTCAAGGAAGCCACCATGAGAGGGGCGGTGACACAAGCCCTGCACCGACACCTCACCAAACACACGGAAAGCCCCATGGAGGCAGCAGCGCACCTCCAGCTAGAGGCAGTCCGCAGAGCAGGGGCCAGAATGGTACACCGCAAACACCTCCTGTTAACACACGCGGAGCAACTCACCGACCCCACCGCCAGGTAACACATGCAGCGTCTCATCCATTACCATGCCGTGCATGATCCAGACGTCCACTAACCCACTCCGCGCCCCGCACGTGCCCCCCATCTCCATCCGCAGGCCTCCAAGATACCACCACAGCGCCCCGAGGCCCATCTCCCACCCGAGAAGCCACCCGGCACCGCCCGGCCCGGCCGAGCCCAACCAGGGCCAACCATACATCGACGTAGAGGTGCAAGACTCCAGCAACCCATCCAGCCCACCACCCCCGGACCCGGGGCACCCCCCCCTTACACCGGCCACCATCCGCGACCCCGACCTCCTCCGAGCAACCCTCCAAGGCAGGGCCCCGACCACCCCCCTGGGCTGGTACCGCCTACAAGAGGACTGGACCAAGCTCACCGTCAAAGCCCTCCGGGACCTGACCACCCGTTGCAACGGCCTCCACGAGACCATCGTAGACCTCGTACTCTGGCGAGCCCGCAAACACACCCAGGGCCAGAACGTCTGGATCCCCCCCATCGAGTGGGGCCAGGCCCTGACACAGGACACCGACATCAACGTCACGCGTCGAGGGACGGTACGCCTACGACGGGCCCCAGTGGAGAAGGACCTCCCAGCGGACCTGAACCGCCAGGAGCAGTGGGAACAGGCCACCGCACCAACCCGCGACACCGCCCTCGGCGCCGCCGGCCTCCGCACCCCAGACGACGACCTCCCCACCCGACCTACAGACAGTGACCACCCCCCGCCGGAGGTCTGGGTTGCAGTCCTCGAGCGCGGGCACTACTACGTGATAGTCGCTACTGCTACGTCCCCCGGCCCGCAATGGCTCATCAAAGGGACAGACACCATGCTCGCCCCAGGGACCGCCCCGCCAGGGGCAGTAGGGGACCCCACCACCCAGCACAGGGTCCTCAGGGGCGTCCTCCAGCCAGGGGACAAGCCCCCAGCCCGCGCCCTGGCCCAAATCACCTCAGGGAAGGCGGGCTACCACCTGGGATTGGCCATGCTCTGCCTGACCCACTGGATTCAGCGCCGCTGGCCTCCCACGGGGACCGTGCCCTGGATTTGGGCCATCCCCACCGCCCACACACAAGTCGAGGCTGGCCCGGACACGCGGCCAAACCCCCCCCCCAGACCGCAGCAATCCCTCACCTGCGGGTACCACGCCATCCACAGGGTCCTCAGCCGCGTGGGTCTTAGCCCAAAGCTAGCATACCCCCCTCCCACCACTGACCAAGAGGTCCACCAGATACGCAAGCTCGTCTGCGAAATCCTTGCCGCGGCAGCAGAAGACGGCAAGCTTCTCCTCCAACTCGCCCGGCCTACAACTGGCCACGCAAGCGCGCCGCGGCGAGCGGACACATACACCGACACAACACACCCCACCGCACAATCCCCGCCCAAGCCCCTCCCCTCTCGCTGCTCAGCCGGAGACCCACACACGCCCACCATCGCGCGCACCCCTGGGCCCCGCAACACGGGCCTCCCCCACCCGCCCGAACACCAGCACACGCCCACCACACACCCACCCGCCGGACACCCCTCACCACCCCCCACACTCGACAACCCACACAAACCCTCCGAGAGGAGCCCCGCACCCCGCGGCACGTTCACCCCACCCAGTGGCCCGCCCACGCCCCCCGCACACACCCCGGAAGACCCAGGCCCACCGCCCCCCGCCCCTGAATGCAGCCCACACGAACTGTTCCCCCCCGCGGACGCCAACCCACACACCCTCACACATTGCAGGACCCCGGCCCAGCCAAGCCCAGAAGGAGAAGGCCACAGCTCCGCGCCTCCCTCCCCCGCCGCTGCCGACCAGATCGGCCCGCCGGGCCGCCAGGTCACGACCGGGCCCCCCCAGACGCCCGCCCCCAACCTACAGTCCGAGGACATGCTCTCCATCCTCCCCGCCGTGGCCGCCGCAGAAGCCGCCGCCCACAAGCCCACCCGCATCACAGCCCAACCTGCGTCCACCACCTCCTCCTCATCCTCAGCCTCATCCACCTCCTCCACCTCATCCTCCGACCCCCGCCTCCCCGCCGCCCTCATCCTCAAGGCCACGGCAAAAGCCAAAGCCGCGGCCGCACGCACCGACCCCCCGACCCCCACACAGGCGACTCGGGCACCCCGGCAACGCACCGGGAAGACCCCCGACCCGACATCGGCGCCCTCACACCTCCAGACAGAGGTCCACCTCAACCTGGAACCAGAGCCCAACCCCAAACCCGACCCCAAACCCAAGCCGGCGCCCACGCGAGCACACACAACATAACGAACGCAACGACACAAACCCAACCGACACCACCCCAACCCAAACCCTCACCCAAGCCAGGACCCCCCACCCACCACAACCCACGCCCCCCTCCCACCGGCGGCCACCACCACCGCAGAGGCGGCCACCCAACACGACCCCGTCCAAACCCTCGTCCACATCCCCGTCACCAAGCGCCCCGTCATCCATCCCCCAGAAACCACCACCACCGCCGGCCAAACCGACCCAGGGACGTGGGCCCCCTCGACCACCGTCACTGTCAAGCCCGGCTCCCGACCCGCCCCCCCTCCCCACCACATAGTGCACCCCAGGGGCTGCGCACGATGCCCAACCCCCCACCCCCACAGGGGGGACCAGAAAACCCACAAGGGGTCCAAGGGCCATACCCGCAACACCAACCCCATCACTACCAACACCACCACCACCAGCGGCCCTACCACCACTACCACCAACATCACCCCCACCACTACCACTGCCCGCCACCCTACCCCACCGGGCCAGAACCCCCCGTGCACGAACAGCACCAGCAAATGGGATGGCAGGCACCGAGCGCTCCACCCGCATACCCCACCTACCACCAAGGGCCAGCCCCCCCAACCAGCCACCCCCCCCGTACCAGGAACCGTATCCCCCCGGCCACCACGTCCACGCCGAAGGGGCCCCCCGGGCCCAACCCCCCCAAGGACAGTCACTCGACCCATACCACCAGCCGCTGCAGCCACCACACCCCTACGTGGCGGATCCATGGACGACGGGGGACCTCCCCCCCCCCAGTACCAGGCGGCACCACGTGAAGCCCCCCAGGACCCGCCGACGCCTCCTGACTGGCCCGACTCGAGCAATGAGGCCCGGTCCCGCAAACAGCGGCGATCCCGCTCCCCCCCCGCACGGCACACTCGCCACCGGCGCCAACACTCCCCACATGGCTACCGCGCCTCAACCACCCAGTCGCGCCGCTCCCGCTCCCCTAGGTGCCACCACGACCCCCCGGGACCCCGCTCCCGCCGCTCCTGCTCCCCCGGGTGCCACCAGAAGCGCCACCGCCGCCCCATGTACACCTCCCCCTCCCCCCTCCGGCCATACAAGATCCCCACCCCCAGCCCCCGCCACCACCGCTCCCTCTCCCCCCGGTGCCGCCAGGCGCGCCACCGCCGCCCCACGTCCACCTCCCCCTCCCCCCACAGGCCCCGCCAGGCTCCCCGCTCCCCCCGCCGCCCATACCGGTCCACCACCCCGAGCCCCCGCCACCACCACTCCCGCTCCCCCGGACGCCACCAAGCGCGCCACCGCCGCCCCATGTCCACCTCCCCCTCCCGTTCCCCCCTCCGCCCGTATCCGTCCTCCACCCCCAGCCCCCGCCACCGCCGCTCCCGCTCCCCCAGGCACCGCCACCCCCACCACCACCACAGGTCCACGTCCTCCCCCCGCCGCTCCAGGACCCCGAGCACGGACCCCTCCCCCCCCCAGGACCCCGCCCACCTCGCCTGGTGGTCTGCCCCCCCTTTGCAGGAGCTCCGCCGCTGGCTGAAATGGGCCGGGGAGCGAGAAGGCAAGATGGGGTGCACATTGGTGATACCTTCGAGGAGAAAGGCACCCGCACCCCCGCCGACCCCAACGAGGCCGCCCCGGAGACCATCAGGCCGCAAGCGGCATGGGAGGCCCTCCTCCGCGATGCGCTCCAGGGCCTCCGCCCCCCCTACACCCCCCAAGCCCTCCGCCAATGGCTCCAGGCCACCCACCCCCAGCCCTGGGCCATCGGCGCCCCCTCCCGACCCCGCCCCTCCCGCCACCACCACACCAGGAAGGGGAAGGACAAGAGCAAGGGGAGGGCAAGGGACACCAAGGGACACTCAGGCAAGAGGGCACGGAGGGGCCCCAAGTGAGGGCAGGCACCCATAGGGACAGGGCGCCAGAGGAGACACCACATGGGGGCAGGAAACCACCCAAGAACCAGGAAGGGGCAGGAGCGGGGACCAAGGCGCGGAGGAAAAGGGCACCACGGGCAAACGCTACGACGCACACCCAGGAAGGGCATACCACGACGGGGGGACCAGCGCCGCCCCACCCCGACCGAACGCCCCACGACTTTTCGGGGCGCACCCCCCAACACGCACGGCCGGAGCAAGCATCGGACGCCGTATGGATCACACCAGCGCACACCCACCAGCCACCGGAAACCACACGGGGAATGGAGGCCACATCCACAGAGGAAGCCGCAGAGAACACCGCCGCACGGCGCACCACCACGCCCTCACCACCAGGCGACGACCCCGGCCACCACAAGAGCCACCTCACAGGCACCGGAAGAGGACGAAGGCACGGCCACGGCGACCGGGGCTAGGGACCGAAACTCCCAGAGGACACGGGACCAAGGCAGAGGCCCCCAGGGAGGGCAACCCCACGGACGCCTACCCGACCCACCAGCCCGAGCGGCACGCCCAGGGCCGGACAACACAGACCCAGCGAGACACCGACACCCCACCGCACCCCCCAGGCCACCAGCCAGCCACACTCCGGCCCGCACTCCGCACCAGGACACAGGCCAGGCTGACCTCCACTGACCAACCACGGCACAACGCGAGACCACGGCACACCGCACCAAAGCGCGCCACAGTGCAACGCGCCACAGCACGACGCGATGCGACGCGGCACAGAGCGGCACAACACGGCGAGACTGACCCTAACCTGAAGGACTAACCGAAGCAAGCCACCGCACACCCCGGAAGGCGCCGCACCAGCACGCCACACACCGGCACCGCAGGCCACACACAGGGCCACCGTGCGCCCGGCAACAACGGTGGCGGATCACCCAGAAGGTTAAAACCGGCACCGCAGAGGGGAAAGGACACGAACAACCCCAGCCCCCTAACCCAGAGCCACACGCAGCCGCCTGGCGCAGCCGCCCAGCCGGCAGAGCCAGGACGTAACCCGGCAAGAAGGGGCGCCAAGCCCAACGTGTACATAGCCTATCCGACCCATGGGGCCGGAACACGGCCAAACAGAACGCAACCGCCAACAGCAGCCCGGAAGACCACACTGAATGCGGGCCAGTGCGGGAGGAACAGGCAGGCCCCCCCCCCAAAAAAAAACGGAGAGGGGAGGGGGGGGGCGCGAAAACAGCCCACAGCCACCAAACCGCCCGCCAACACCACCAGAGGCGGCCAAACCCCGCACCCAGAGGGCACCGAAGACAGGACCCCCAAAGAGGCACAGGGAGACCACCCAGCCAAAACCGGCAACACCAAGCCAGGAACAGCGGCCTACTGGGAAAAGGGACACCGAAACATGCAGACACACACCACGAAAAAAAAAGGAGCCAGCAGCCCAGCCCGAAAGATAGCGGATGGGGGGACAGGGACCACAAGGCCCGGGACAGGGACACCCAGCAACCGACACCACAAAGCCAAAAAAAAAGCGCAAAAAACACACCCCGACAACCCAGCCAAGAAGGGCGGGGCACAGCCGAGACCCAGGCCCAGCACACACGCCCACACCGCACACCGGAACCAGAAACGGCGGGGGGCAAGCGGAGCGCGCACGAAATCACACACGTCCCATAAGCAGGCCGAAACCTAAGCCCAACCACGAACACCTCAAACAGCCGGCACTAGAGAGACAACACCACAAACCGTGCCAAAACACACCCACCCAAGACCCCAGCCAGGACTGGCGAGGTTAACAAAACCCACACCCAACCGCAAACCGGACCCAAACACAAACGCCGCACAACAGTAGGAAACCCAGTGCCCACAGCCCGGGCACTGAGGCAGCCCGTGCCATGCAGGTGACCCGGCCAAACGAGATCAGGGGACGGGGGGTAAGGCTGCATCCTAAGGCCTGCGCTGCCTTGGGACTCGAGGCGGAGCGTGCGACACCCAAGCGCCTCGGAACCCTAGTACCAAGAACGTGCATGCATGCCTTGGGAACGGGATACGCCAGGAAGTCCGGTGAACCTCTAGGGTTCTGCCCAAAAGAGGGGACGTGCGCAAGCACGGGGGCACACCCTCCCGGCGAGACAAGCACGTCGCGCCAGCGGCGATCAGCCCTCCCGGTGTTGCCCGGGGCCGCTTTGTTGGGGGCCAACCGTCAGGTCTAGCGGGATGTAAGCCGCCTCCCCTCTTCACGCGCGGAGCCTCTTCCTGTTCGTCACAGGGGCGACGCCAGGGGAAGCCAAGGGGCGCCTCCCCACCACCGAGTGCACCTACCTACCTACCTTGTAGATTGTAATACAACCAGACTTGGTCTTGGCTGAGGTGTATTCCTTGACCCTTGTTCCCATGGACACTGAAGCACAGGCACTGATCCAAATACTCCAAAGCATTTTAGATCACTAGACGGGATCTACAAACATGCCTGTGCAAAACACAGCAAACTGTCCTAAACATGCCGAAAAAGTTACAAAACACTCAGAATATTAGAAAACCTAGAAAAAATATAAAATCTGTAGATTTTATCTAAGTTTTCTTCATAGCAAAAATTTAAATCTTACGCACAATAATCGCGATGCGCGGCTGCCATCTGGCATTTTCCGTCCGCGAATTTCGCGGGCCATTCAGCAGCCCATATTATAATAAAATTGCATAATCTACAATAAAATTGGAAATAAAATAGATAAGAGTATCTTCTACATTTGAGGACCCATTATAACACCCAGGGACTGGCCCCAACGTTCTATAAGAGAACGGGTGGAGTTCCTTAAGCTTGCTTGCTTGCACCTGGGTTTGAGGACAGCGTATTACAGGGCTACCTGAGAAGCGTATAATACGTGGAGGTAGTCTTTGTTCCTCAGCCGCAAACCCAGGCCATCAGCCTTTGCTTTACAGGTGGGAAGGTAAGGGCGACTGGTGCAGTCTCCTTGAGCAGCGCTAAAATATGCTGCGCAGATCACACAAACAAATAACTGCAACTCAGCCAGGAGTGGCGAGTGCAGTCCGACTTCAACGCGATCCACGCTGTGCACACATACTGAGCACTCCTTCCCTCCGAGCCCTGACAGGAAAACGCGTAGTGGCGTCCCTGTTAGGCCACAGCTGCTTAGTAGCGCTGTGTTCTCTTGCTTTCTCACAGGAGGGTCAGTAGGACCGGTGACATCTTTGACAGCAACTCCAAGTAGCGTGTGTAGGTGTTAGGGTCAGCAGGCCCGGCAGCAGTTGAGTGCAAGTGATGAATGCTCACCCTGCCTTCGAAGGCCAGTGCTGGCGTTAGTGCGTGTAATGTAGTGGAGTCTCCTGTCCCGCGTGCTTTTCCACGTGGGCAGGGGAGTGCGTTAGTTTTTTGGCCTTTAGCAAAAATGGGCGTTTTCTGTGCCCTTAGCACACTTGGCCACCCCTCCCCTCTAGTAGGTAGGGCTTTTGCCGTCTTCCCCCAAGGATAGGCGCCAGCACAGAAATTGGGCGACATAGGAGTGGTAAGAGTACCTGATTAGGACCTTCGATCCGACGTCAGCGAAGCCCGGTCTCCAGGAGCCACGCCAGGGAGAGAAGTGAGACACACACAGACATACGTAGCACACTTAGGGGTATGGTAACCCCTGTAGGGAAGGGTAGAACCCCATTGGTCTGGACCAGTCAGGGGTCCTAGCTGTGGGCTCGCTTGTCCCCAAGGAGGGAAGACACCCCTTGCTTCATAACACCTTGCTTGTCATTCCCCCCTGGAGTAGTAAGCCACCGTTCTTCGTCGGCTCCCCAAGCTCATTACATCAGGGCAGTCCCCATGCAACACATGGTCAACAAGGCATACACTCACTGGGTGGCTGCAAACCTGATAAGCGGCCATCCGGTCCACGCTGGAAACCATAGGCATGGGACTGCCGGGCACAGACAGGGTCAGTGCAGTGCTCAGTAAGCAGTCGTCTGTAAAAAACCAATGGCCTTCGGCCAGGGTGTGGTTGTCATGGGGGGCTAACGGTCCTGTCCTGCGATGCAATGCGGGTCAACTGTGACAACTGCTTTTACACACACACACAGGCACATCTGCACAAGAGTGCCCACTGCACCTGTAAGGTTAGAACACAGTCAGTAGACTGACACAGGGAAATTAGTTTTTCTTATTACGCTTGGACAGAGTCTCAGCACGGGTTAGGAGCTGCCCCTCGTTGTTCTCAACGAGGTAGGAGCGGAAGATGGGGTTGATACTCCCATCTGGTTGTATGAAGGCTGAAATAGGTTCCCAGGTCGCCTCAGATAACCCACAGCCATCCCACAGGGTTAGGAATTTCGAGCCCTGTTTGTACTCGTGGCGAGCAATACCTGCAACCACGTAGTAACCATCGACTGCCATGTCATCGGCAGTCATCTCTTCGAGTTCGTCTGCCTCCTCTGGGCTGGCAGCGTTCTCTAGATCAATACGCTCGACCTCACTGTCGCTGAGGCGCCACTCATCCGAGGACAAATTGTCAGGGGAGTGATAGTGCCTCAAATGTTTAGGTGCACACAGCAGTTCACCACCTAGACGTGGACTGCGGGTGACATGGATCCTGGATCCATTTATCCTGATGATACGATAGGGTCCAAAATAAGGGTCCTGTAGGCAGTTACGTGGCCAGGAGGGTAGGCGTGAATGGTGAACCAAAAGAAGGTCACCAACCTTGAAGCTGGCAAGTCGCCGTAGGCGGTTCCGCCGGCTCAGTTCACGGTCACGAATGTGTCTCAGGTTAGTCCCAGCCTGGTTAGCCATAGACTGCTTGTGTTCCAGCCAATCTCCCACAGGGCTCTTGAAGTCCTCAGGAAAGGGGGCTTTGAAGAACCAAGCAGGTCGTCCTCCATGGAACAGTTCATGGGGGCTGAAACCCGTAGAAGAGCCCCGCTGTGAGTTCATGGTCAGCACTGCCCAGGGCACTAGATGTACCCAGTCTTGGGTACGCTCCTGTTTCATCAGGACTCTTAGGTTTTGCTCCACCACACGGTTCTGTCTCATACAAGGAGGGTTCGACGGGTGGGTATAGGGCACACTTGTGGTTACCTCCACGGTGAGGGCATTTAGCACTCGTTTGTACCACCCAGTGTCACTGCGGATGCGTACATCCTCATCAGAGTGCACCTGCTTAGGTGCCCCATAGGGTTCGAACCATTGTTCGACCAACATTTTCACAGTCTGCTCACCTGTGATTTTCTTATTGCAAGGGAAGACACGGGTGAAGCGAGATAGGCCACAGGTGACCACTAGGCAACTCTCATGGCCGCCGAAGCGAGGTAGGCCGAGGATGAAATCCACATAGAGAAGAGAGTTAGCACAATAGGGTATGGGTAAACTGGAAATCATTTTCCTATCCCTACTGTCACTCTGCTTGCTTCGATGACAGCCACAAGCATCCACAATGGTCTGCATACGAGACCTCAGTTGAGTCAGGGTTAGATTAGAGTAGAAACACTCGCGGAAGAATTCGGCTGAGCGATTAGCGCCAGTGTGACCAGAGATGAGATGGGACCACTGTAGGCACCCATCCAGTCGTGCCTCAGGTACAACAATACGGTCCTCGTAGAAGAGGTACTGGTTGTTTTTATACCACTGGTGCCCGTCAATGACACGGGGTTCGAGACCAGTGCTGAGGTTTGGAGAATTTCTTTATACTCTGACTGATAGTCGGTTAGGCTCCAACCCTCCAGGATTCCAGCAGTGCGCATGGACAGGTCAAGCTGGACATCCATACGCTGGAAAGCCTCTTTGGCGAGCGCCTCACAGCTCTCACCTATAAGCGCATCGAAGTTATTGCGCGATATATAGTCAGACAGTTCATTTTTCATACCGGGGATATGATGAACTGTCAACCTGAGCTGGCTCAGGTAAGTCCACCACCGCTTTAATTTTGCTTTCTCTGGTGGTGGGCCCTTCTGAAAAGACTTCACAGGTTCCTGGTCACAGAGCCAGACAATAGGGTTAGATCCCAGGAATCGGGATTGCGACGAAAGCACCAACATACCGGCTAGGGGTTCCTGGTCATAGGTGCTGTAATTGGAATGCGCTTGGTTCCATTTCCAATTCCAGTGTCCTAGTGGCACCAGCCGCCACTCACTGGTAGGATAGTCATGTTTCAAGGAGCCATCACGGTTCAGTCCACTAGTATGATAATGGCAGTGGGTTGGTTCAGCTGGGTTAAGCTCCTGCCATTGGTAGATTGTTCCACCCCCCCCTACATCACTGGCATCGGTGATCAGGACTATCTCGCCCTTAGGGCGGGGTACTCGCAGGCAGTTGGAGGCGGCAATTTTCTTCTTCAACTCCTGGAACCACTCCTCCTCTCTGGCGGCCCACCTCCAGGGAGTAGTTTTCTTGATTAGGTCAGTGAGGGGGGCACAGGAGTAGGTAAATTTGTGGATGTGACGCCTATAGAAGTTACAGGCGCCCACAAAACTGCTCACGTCGTGTAGACCCTTCTTTGGGTCATCGCGAATCTGCATGTCCTGTAGGGGCTGCATCTTAGACGCGGCTGGTTTCCACCAGCCATACCCCACGTCGAAACCCGAATATTCCATCTCCTCTTTCATAAACTCACATTTTTCGAGTTTGATTCAGAGATGGTTTTCTTGACAAACAATGAAAAATTCACGGAGGAGAAGGGCATGGTCCTCTTGGGTATTAGTACCCAAACTCACGTCGTCGATGTGGGCCTCCATTTCTGCACCCCGAGAAATCCACTCCTGAACTAGAGGTCTGCGCCTCAGTAAGTACAAAATGTTGTTCATTAGCTCCTGGAAGAGCGCTGGGGCATTAGCCACCCGGAAAGGCATGACCTTCCACTTAAACACCCGACCCTTAGGGGTTATAAAAGCCAGCAACATCTGAGCTGCGGCGGTTAGGTCCACCTGCCAGAAACCACTGCGTTTGTCCATTTTGGTCTTGTACCTGCATTTGGCAATACGCTCCAGGGTATTTTCCATGTTAGGAATACTCCCTGAGTGTTTCTGGGTTTTCTTGTTGACCTCACCAGTCGACCCTGGTTTAGCAACCAGGAAACAGGGACTGCAGTGATGGGGGTAATCCCCCTTCTTCTATTCCTCCACGAGGCCAGCATCAATACATTCCTGGATCTGGCGCTCGATTTCTTCAACCTGTTCCTGTGGAGCGGGATAGGTGCGACGCCTCATTCACGTCTTTTCAAATTCAGGTTTCAGTTTCAGGTCCATCTCGACCAGTTTTTTACAAGCGAGGGGGGGCGGCAAGGAGCCGAACACCTCCTCATAGGTTAGCAGCAGTTTCTTCAGTCGGGGGTCAAGGTTAAGACTCTCGATTTTCTGCAGGAAATCCTCCTCAGCATGGAGGTTGCTCTTTCCATGTTCTTTCTCTTTCTGCCGGTCAGCAGTTTCGGCAGTTACAGTGCCATCGTCCCACTCAGGGGGACATTCTGCCCATAGTGCAAAGAATACACTAGGGGTATCTCAGGGTCAGGCAGCGTGTAGGAATCATCGTCCTCCTCAGACCAGATGGAGGATTTCCAGGTCAGTCTCAGGTACTGCAGCCGCTCTTGGCGCTCAATACCTTCGGCCTTCAGGTACAACAGCCGTCGGAGTTCTTGAGTGTCATGCTCAGACAGTGGCATGTTATTACATTCAGGCCGCGCTAGAGCATCAGGACTCCGGGCCACGGGTTCACCTGTGAGCATAGGCTGCATGTGTAGCACCGGTTTCCGAACAGGGAAAGTGGGTTCTGAGGCTGACTCTAGATCTACCTCCTCCAGCAACAGCTGGGGTAGGAAGGCACTGTGTTTTAGATCAACACAGCTAGGATCTACAGGAGGGATAGCGCTGGCGATCTCAGACAGTTGGTCGTCAGCATCCTCCTTAACAGCTGCAGGTTCCAGATAGCCATCAGGAGATTCACACCCTGTAAGTGTGGCAGATAGGTGCTCAGAAGATCAAATTTTGAGATCAGAAAGAGTCAGGCCACGATTTTCGGCCATGACCTCTTTCAGTAGCACCTGGTCTAGGTCACACAGGGATACAGGATTGAGAGATCCATCGACGATGGATAAGAAACTGGCCCACTCAGGGGCCTGCATAGCTGTGTCTGAGTCCTCAGGCACATAGATGGGACTGTCGGGGAGATGCACTCTTCCCACGGTCATTCAGTCTGGCATACGGCGCCAGTAAGCGTGTTCACCAGAGCAGCCCCGGTCAGGGGTGCACATGACAACCCTTCCTCCCTCATAAGCGATTTTGGTTAGAACCTTCGCGAGCAGGGAGAAGGGAGGGTTAGCATACGCTAGGCCCATTGCTTTCCAGATGAAACGGAAAGCGTTGTTCAAATGTTTCGAGCAGTACAACTGCATGATGTGCTGTTGTCGGCTCGCAAACAATTCCACCTGGATCTCATCCAGGTTTACCAGAAGGGCCGCCAGTCCATTTTCAAGAACGTGACGGGCCAATTGGTAGTTTTCAGTGCGATAGTTAGTCTTGGATGCGTAGCCAAAGTCGCAGTGCAGAGAATACGGGCGCTGGAGAGACCGCATTTTTACCTGGGGGTTTCTTCATAGGAAGTCGGTACCAACAACGATGTCAAAGGCGTCGGTGTCCAACACTCTGCAGTGTTGGGTCACAGTTTCATCGCCCAGGCATATAGTCACATCGACCCCCCCCCCAAGGAATGGATGGTACGCCCATCCCCTACTCTTATGGCCACGGTCTTAGTTTTCTTGAAAGTTTTTAGCAGGCGCCGGGCCACTATGGAAGGTGTTGCACCGGTGTCAAGCACCGCTCGAAAAACTTGATACCCGATTTTCACGAGGATCCAGAAAACCAAGTCCTCCTCTTCGGAGCCGCCCCCCAACTCCTCAGCAGGGAACTTGACATCCGACCTGGCAGCCATGAGGGACTTGGCCATCCAGGCCAGTCGCCTCTTCTTGGAGTTATTCCCCTCAGGGGAAGCGTTATCCCCCCGGGGGCGCTTCTCAGGGTCACCTTCAGCAGGAGGGGGAGTAGCAGCAGGCGCTGATGAGCGCCTCTGGGGGTTAGGGGGTCCACCTTTGCCACCCCCCTTGCCACCTCCTTTACCACCTTTATCCCCATTCTGGGGGGTTGTGATGGGTGTTTGATTCTTCTGGCGCTCAGCCTCCTGCGGCTTGAGTTTATCACTCTCGCGTTTCTTGATGTGACATTCGTCCTCGTAGTGACGACGTTTGCCACAATAGCCACAGGTGATGGTACACCTGAAATGACCCTGATCGGTCACTGTTTTCCCATCTTTGGAGTGCGGCTGTCGTTTCATCTGCAGCATACAACTACTGCGGTGGTCGCAGTCAGGGGCATGACAAGGTCTTCCCTTGTCATTGACAGGTTTACAGTAGAACAGAGGGGGTGTACCTGCATCAGGTTCAACCTCATTCATGGCACGTCGGTGACCCCTTCCTTTACCACCTCCCTGGTTGACGTTAGTGGGATTTTTGGGCCCATTTTTCTTCCCCACATTCCGGGGTAGGGGTACCACGTTGACCCAAGTGCTTCTTGAGGAATTTCTCTTTGTGGGAGTCCTTCTCCCTCTCAAGAGCTAGCTCGATCAGCAGGTCCACCAGGTCGTCGTACGAGTGGGTCCGGCTCTCCCTCTCAGAGGTAGCGCGGCAGTCATCCCACGTATGTTGGGGCATCTTACTCTTGAGCCACAGGTGGGGCTCAGTGGCTCCATAGGAGCCCACGTTCATCCGTGAAAACAGATACTCTAGGTCGCACACGTGTTCAGTGACTCGCGCAGCGGAAGGAAACTCAGGGAGCATAGGTAGCTGCTCTATCTGTGTGCGCACACTGAGGTCAGTCTCATACACTGGAAATGTTTTCTCCAGTCTATGGAGTACCTCAGCCCATGTTGAACAGGTTTTCACAATCTGTTTCACGTGTTTTTGCAAAAATTTCCTTTTGCAAGAGCGTTTCAGCAGTGAGCATTTGGTGGCCACATCCACATGGGATTGGCCAGTTAGCAAAAGACACTCAGCAAATTCTTCTGCCCATTCGGGCAGATTTTTGGGGTCAAACTCCGGAAATTCTAGCGGGATGTTCGCGTGGGTAATCGGTCTGCCACTCTTCCCACCCCCTGGGGTTAGCCCTGAAGGGGGGGGGAATACGCCGGCAAGGGGTGCCACAGCTGACAGCCCTCTTTTCTCAGTCTCAGTCACAGGCACGTCCTGTAATTCACCAATTGGGACTGTCCTAACGCGAGGATGAAAAGGGCTGGGGCAAGTGACCTTGGGTAGCAACTCAGACACCCTTGATCTTTTGAGATCATCAGCCAGCGTGCTCAGTCCGGGTGAATGTGAGAGTAGTGCTTGCTTAGGTAAGGGTTCGGTGATACCCAATTTTGCCTTGACAGCCTCTGACATAGCTGTCACATCCGCGTCTGAAGATCCGGATAGAAGTTTGGCCAAAGGTTCGGCCGTGCGATCCAGAGCCCCATAGTTGGGCTCTGGTTGAAGAGGACCCAGACTCTTTTCAGGAGCCCCTGAAGTTGTCGGCAGGTCTGGATGCCATGCTCTCGGCTGCTCTTGTACTCTTGGTCGTCTCGGTAGTGATGCTGTGTCCGCCATGTCTGTAGATGGCCCCGAATAAAGGAAGGAACCCATCGCAGTTTGAGGCGGAGACCCCAGGGCATCAAGAGGTACTTCTCCATCTTCCCCTACGGTGGACTTGTGGTACTCCTCGTGGAACATAAACTGGTCCATCCTCCTTCGTAGGTCCTCTTGTTTTTCAGGACCTCCAAGAACAGTAGAAGAAGAGGCGGGACAGGCCGACCGGGCGATAAGGGCATCGACTCGCCTGCAAAGCCTTTGCAGGCCGTCCTCACCATGGGCCGCTAAGGTCTCCATGGTTAAAGGGATTATTCTGGGTGGATCTTGATTCGCCCTTCTGTGCTCTGGATCTTCCTGAGACCCAGATGCTGCTCTGAGTGGCGATTCACTCTTTGGGTCGGTTACACTGCAAAGTTGTATTGTACACTTCTGATCGGCCAGGTTCTGGAGGACAGTTGAGTGGACATGTTCAATGTGCTTTTCAGTGTGCTTTTCCTGTGCTTCTGCTCAGAGTCGGTTTGAAAGGTACTCAGGGTTTGCCTCTGCTACCGGAAAGATGTCCTTGAGTAGTGCCCTAGATATTTTGATGAAGTCCTGCAGGTTTTTGAGGTGGAAATCCCAAAACCAAAGCAGCAAGTAGAGCAAGAACAGGACGTGGATGGAATCAATGAATAGTTTGAAATCCAGTGTAACACAGAAGGGCTGCAGATAGACAAAGCAAGAATAACTACAAAGATTCAATCACAAAAGGATAAAACAAATGATTTTTATAAGAGAGCTGGCATGACTCTTGCCTCCCAATTAGCCTCAAGCACTTCATGTGCACTCTTTTGGATGAAATGGAGTTGGTTAGGAATATGGGGCAAAGAAGTTAGGCCAGACACAGATTATGACTTCGCCAAGCAACTGAATTCCGAAACACTTAAAACGTAGAACCACAATAAGTGGTAGCAACAATTGAGTATAGGGGTCTTGGGTTGGGAGACCACTAGGCTTAACCTCCAAGGCCTAAGGCATGAAATGCGTATTTGTTTCCGGTGTAACCTCCATGAAGGAAGATACCTCCGCTCAGTTGAGTGGTAGGGGTGAACTTCATGGGGGGGGCTAGGCTTATAACCCTAGTTACTTTGCGAAAGTGTACTTAGAGCTTCAAAAGAGGGAGAAAATAAATGAAGTAGGTCTTAGCATCACCAAAAGGGTTTTAAGGGGGGCTTGGCCTGGATCAAGCCCGCCAAGATAGACATGGCAGTGATTTTTTCTTACTTTATACCTCGCAACCTGCTTCTGTGGGATATGGGCGCATGTACACCTTGGAGATACACATAGACAATAACTGGAACTTTCCTTCGCCCCACCGCTTCGCTTCTTCATTGTCGGTCTTGAGGTGCTGCAGTAGAACACAGTGTGAGCTGAAACCGTGTATCATGTGTTGCACATTCACACTGCATGTACACCCCCCCTCCTTGTCTTTCCCCATCCCTTGTCGTTCCCCGGGGGGGGTTTGGGAACCGTCACTTGGTCAACCCAAAGTTTTTCGTTACGGCTCATTGTGTTGTTGTGTGGGTGACTGTGTTGTGGGGTACTGCCACTTGTATCCTTTGTACTAATGGCAGGACATTTTGCTCACTTTCGCTGAATGGAACTTGACAGCACAGCCATGCTTCTCCCCCGGACAAATGTGATGTTCATCCGCTCTGCGGGGGAACCTGTTTTGGCACAGGTCGTTGCACACAGTTTTGGGAACAAGTTGTATTTTACAAGAGACATTTCCGAAGGGAAGTGGGTTCCCAAAAATCTGCTTGCGCCTGCCAAGCGGGTCTGTAGTAAAAGCTAGTAAAAAACTTTTTCAATTTTTTTTACTACGCCCCCCCCCCCTATGCTGATTGCTTTCGGTTCAGCTGCAATTTCTGTGCCTCCAAATGTGCATGTACAGTGGTGGTGCGGTCCCCCAGGGGGGGTTGGGGCACCGTCACTTGGTAACCGTCCCTCAGGAGGTGGTGGGGGACCGTCCTCCGTGGGGTGGGGAACGACAACGGGGGGGGGTACCACAAAAACGTTCCCCTGAAGCCCCCGTGTGGCGTACACATTTTGGCACGTAGCAACCTTAAAACTACGAAAAATATTTTGTACGAAGGAGCGATGCATGTGGGATACGCATGTCGAGAATTCAGGATTACATGGGATACACATCTTTGAAAGTTGGGATACAACGGATACACAAGGAAAATCAGATTGAGTTGCACACTAGCCCCCCGTCTAGTCTACAAAACCACATCACCTTCTGCCTTACCAGCTTTTACTGCACGTTTGATACTTTCCCGAGCCATAAGGAGGGAAACTCAACCTGGAAAAGGGAACATGCAGAAACGAGTAAAGAACTTGTAAAAAAAAGGTGAAAATAGGTGAAATTGGGGGAAGCCCTAAATATGCCATATCCTCAGAGGCATGAAAAACCTGTTGTCAAACACCAATGATGCCGCTAGTATCACGAAATGTGGGTTTCTAATCTGGCCACACACCCAAATAGTTCCATTCGCTCGCATTGTGCTAACAACGCCCCTGGAAGGGGCAGGGTATTTGTGCACCATACATATTGCAATCTTCTCTTTTTCGAACTGGGTGTGTGTGTCCGTAGTTGTATGTGTCGCGCACAAGCCACGCCATTGTCCAAGTCAGTAGGCACGGGGACCGTATTAATTTGGGACGCTGGGACAAGGTGAAATAGGGTACACTGTAATGAAATCGGGCTTCGGAGGGTAATTTTGATCAAAGAATGTCAGAATTCTTTGAAATCTGACATTTGGAATGCCGCACACGGCCATCGGGATCGCCGGGCACCGTCAGCGGTGGCGTCTTCAAGTTTTGGGGATTTCAAGAGTTCTTTCAATGTGACAGATCTCGATCAGTTCTTTATTTCAAAAAAATCGAGATTTGTGAAGCATTCCGACAGGTCCCGGCCGGTTCGGGTCAAAACCGCCTTGGACCAAATTGACTGAGAAAGTTTTATAGTGATTTCAACACTGTGTTTTTGTTGTGCCTTTCCTGCTGCTTGCTGCTGGTGTAGGGTTCCTGTTGCTTGTTTTTGATGCGGAAAATGTTTTATTGTTGACATACAACCAATCCAGGATAGCCCAAGCCAGAGATAAGCAAGTAGAAGATAAACAGGATTAAAGCATGAAGGGCTGCAGTCACAAAGAGTTAGATCAAGATAGCTATCAACAATAGACCACAGCAAATAAACATTCAATGCAACTCAGGATGAAATATTTTACATGTTTGTGAAAAACTGATTGGAAAACTGCCCCAAGGGCTCAGTCTCATCCATAGTGCCACCTTGAGATGTGCACTCCTTGTTTTTGGGTCCCATAGGTGCTGAGGTGGCATGGCTTGTGGCGCTGAGGTCACTGCCATTTCACATGGGATATTCCTACTTAGCTAGGCTGACTGGGTATTGAACCCAGGACCTCTCAAAAGGGGGTACCCCAGCCCCCTAGGGTGCATACCACTAGGATAGCTAAGAATTCATGAGAAAACATAGATAAATTCATAGGCCCTGCCTTCAGTATATCAGTGCCTCAGTCAACCAGGAAAAGAGGTTTTAGTGCCTATAGCTTGGGGATCAAGGGGTCCATACAACATCCTGATTAAGTGTTTGGTTCCATAGGTCAAAATGTGTTATCACCCATTTTGGTTAGGCCAATACTAAGATAAAGATGCAAGAGTGCTTAGAGCACCTCTAATACAACCAAAGTATACGATAAAGCATTCGAAAAGCACTTTCTCTCACTTCGCCCTTGTGCTGTGGTGGCCACCACTGTCGCATTTTCAGGAAAAAGGGAATTTTCTCTCTGCCTTTCCTTGGTTTACACACCTACTTTAAAATACCTATAGCCTCCCTAACACTGGAAAAGAGCGCTTTACCATGGCCAGCGAATCTTGCTGCATTGTTTATGACAATTTCCAACAGAAAACTCAGCGCTCTTGGCGCTGCAGGGGTTCCTGTTGCTTGGTAGGGTTAGAATAGGGCATGACAAGACCATATGCATTTGCATCCCTCCCTCCAAGGTGCAGCGTAACACAACCCAACGCCAGACTCTCATAGGACGCTCGACCCATATCTTATGGAACCCGTGCATCCCCGCGTTACCCCCGGGGCACAGAGCAAAAAAGTCTCATCGAAGCTGATGGAGACACCTGTCCTGGTACTGGGGCGAGGGTGTGCTGATTTAATTAGAATTGCCCCCCTGAGGGGTCTTGGTTCTGGTTCAGTCTCCTGCTGCTGCTTTTCGGCCCGAACAGCGGCCTACTCAGCGAGGCTTTGCGAAGATGTCTGTACAACAGAGGAATGGGAGGATGAGGGACGAATCCACGCAAACGCAAAGCGACAACACCTAAATCCGTCAAATGAAGGCCTAGAATTTTTCTAAAAGCACATACCTGAACAGAATCCAATTGTGCAGCATTTGTAGTCATCTCTTGATTTTTTCAATCAAGAAATTCTTACGCAGCAAAAGGCGGCGCGCAGGAGCGGCTCCTAACGAAGCGCCGGAAAATAAAGATTTAATAAGATTATAAACGTATGTTACGCAGAATGACGAAAATGACGAAACATACATAAATAGACAAACATAAAGATTACACCCACATTGATAGAAAGAATCCAAGATTCAAGAATGTGAAAATCAACAGAAGGACTTCAATGAATCAGGTATAAACCACCGGTGTGCTCGTTTCGTATGCCGCATGCACATTGCTCCTCTCGTGTCTCTGTAAACGTGCCTTGTAGCATGCGCTAACAAACGATAGAGGGATAGATTAGTAAGATTGCAGATGATTAGAGGTAAGTCCAGGGTGATTAGACATACACAAATATGCATAGCGTCGTTCCTCGCTTGTGTCTCGCTTTTCCTTCACCTTGCTTCACTCTCCAGCGGTGAGTACGGTAGGTAAGCCCAGGTGGGGCCACCCCCTGGTGGAGTTTGTGATTTTGGGTATGATTAGGAGGAAAAACGGTGGTTGATGGAAAACTCGTGCATGCTCGTGCATTCACACACACATCAAAGGGTAGGCCACGCAAAATGCGCACGGTAAACCTTGTTTAGGTTACCCAGCGGCTCCACCCTACGTTCTATAAGAGAACGGGTGGAGCTTCTTAAGCTTGCTTGCTTCATAGGGGCGTTTGTGGACAGCGTATTATAGGGCAGACTGAGAAGCGTATAACACGTGGAGTCTGTCTTGGTTCCTCCGCTGCAAACGCTCCTTCATCTGCCTTTGTTCCTCAGGTTGGAAGGTCAGGGTCAGCTGGTGCAGTCCCAAACCGTGCTAAAATATACGGCGCTGATCACACACAAACAACAAGCTGCGACTCAGCCGGGAGTGGCAAGCGCAGCCCGACACCTTCAACATCCACGCTGTGCACGCTACAAGAGCACCCCTTCCCTCCAAGCCCTAGCAGGGAAACGCGTTGTGGCGTCCCTGTTAGGCCACAGACGCTTAGTAGCTCTGTGTTTCCTTGCAGTCTCACCGGTGAGCCGCTAGGGCTCGTGACTCCTTCTCCATGGACACCCAGTAGAGCGTGCGTGTAGGAGTGGTAGTCCTGAGTGGGGGCTTGAGCCAGTTGCAGTAGTGACGCGTTCCCGTGGGGGGCCGGCCACGGGACGCTGCGGGACACGCGCAAGTGAGCAGGCAGGCAAAGCACTACGCTCACAGGGGCATCAATGCGCTCATGTCATGTGACAAAGCGTTTCAGGATCCTTGCCACTCTGCAACAAGGGAACGAAAGTATGTACAGCAACACATCAGGATATGTACACATGGGGTTAAGACTGGACTGGGGTAAGGGCATCAAGAGACAATAGACACTCAGTCCCAACTCATATCCCAATCCCAGGTCCGACCCTCTCAGTGGCTGGTAGGGGCGGGGGCTCAAACACAACCCATGCCCTGCTCAGTCCGGACCCTGAAACCCTGCCAATGGGAGAGGTGTCCCGCACAGCCACAGGCGAGTTCCTGGGAACCAATGTGCTCCAGGGCCAACCTCAGTGGCTCCCTATGCTCCCTTAACGGCAGGTCCCAACTCCTCTCTGAGCCAGAGATATGGCCCCGCCATTCTCACCCAGGAGTTGGTAGCTGAAAATGGGCTGTTTCAGCCCAAACTGAAATTAACTGAAAAATCCCCATAATTGACCCCTCGTCCGGACCCGCCAGAGGTAGAGACGAGGCAACTGACCCTGTGCCCTTCGAGTACGAACTCCCTGCAGCCCTCACCCAACTTGGTTCCCTCTGAGGTCCCGGCATCAGGGCACCACGTGTTCGTCAACTGGGGTCACGATGCCAAAATCACCAAAATTGGCGTCATTCCCACGCGCGGCTCGCCCGGCCAAGGTAAGGCCAATGACTCACAGGGTAGCAGGCAGGACCTAGGACCTATATCTGAGTGTACAACTTGAATTTAGGTCCGGGCCCCCTATGGGCTTAGAGAAATGGGGCCGCCAATTAACCACACGGAAGGGGGAAATTGGGGTCCCAAAATTGGGTCATTTTGGCTGCTTGAAATGAGCCAAAATTTGGTGTGCTCCCAATAGTATATCTCCACGCCGGCTTGGAGATCGGATCCGCGATTCCATACGCCATCCACCAGGAGTCGAACGTAGACTCCCATGCCCTTGGTCCTCAAAGATCTCCATGCCACTCGGCGTGGTGACGATCCCAATTGGGTCCACAAATGCCAAAATGGTAAAATTGCCCACACTCACTTTGGGCTAGCGCCTCAACGAAGGTTGCTCCGCTTCGCCCACGTGGTGTGTGAACCATGGGGACCATTATACATAACACCCATGTCATATATGGTTCATTGGTCCATGCGTCCGGCGTGCACGAGGGTTAGAACATAGTGCACGGCGGGCAGCAAAAGTGGAAAATTGCTCAAAATGGCCAAAAATGCGCACACTCATGGTTATGGCAAATGAGGCACATGCCCGACTCTGACTGGAGTGTGCCATAGGATTGGTATCAAGTCATATGTATCCAACATATCTTTTGGGCGTTGCCCAACTATTCCGGTATTGGGAATGGCAGGGTCGCCAAGTGAGCCCATGATTTGGGATGGTCCCAAATCGCCAACATGGCGGCCACGGTATGCCAAGCTCAAGAGGAGTTATTCGCCGGGTCCAAGATATGTTGGGCACCGAAGTATGTACCCTCATAACATACTTGGGTCATGATGTCAATTGAACGCAACGTTGAGATACACGGTCGCCACTTGACATCATGACGGGCCAAAAATGGCAAAATTGGCACAAAGGCACACAAAAGTGCATTGAAAGGTGCACAATTATATTATAATATCTTCGGCTTGGATCGTGCAATCAACTAATCCTTCTAAACACATTGACTTGACACTAATGACCTTCGATTCCACATATGTGCTCCACTCCGGGCGCTTTGAAAGGTTTCGAGCGCCGCCTCCCAACGCATCGCTTCGGGATCACCACACAAGCTTCCCTTCACGAAGGTTAGGCTTGCAATTGATCGTGGGGAGTATAAGGAAGAGGCTTGCGCAATATGAGGTCCATTGGCGGGTTTGTCTTGGAGCGATGGACCCGCCAAATGGGCACGCAACACAACACATGGCACATACCACATATTGCCCAAAAAGGTAGCTCCCCCCACGATATGTCATGCCCCTCCAAGGGCATAGCTTTGTATCAATCGCTCATAGGAACTCAAGAAGAGTTCCTATGCAACACCAACACTTGCGCGCTACACTCGAAAGTTACCTTAACGCACGCAATGTCATGGCCAAAGAGTTATAACGCAAACTCTACCCTCTTGACCATGATCCATTACACTAGCGCGCACGTGTGGAAACGCAAGGCATATAATGCTTCCTAAATTACGTCGAGAGTATTGTGAATACATCCCACGTTTCCCTATTGTCATTCCTCGCAAGCAACACGAGATATGACCTTCACAAGTGGCCTCACGAATCAACTTTGTTTTGCCCATATCTTTAAGACAAATGGAGGGCAGGATAAAAGGAAAGTTGATTTGTGCATAGGGAAGCACGTAGGTCCACTCGAAAAAGGCCAAATCAAGTGCGGGGATGTCGAAGTCGAAAATCCGATTTCGACATCCTGAAAAATTCGGATTAAGGTTGCGAGTGTAAGATGTGAAAATTGCGGAAGCATCCATGCAGTTCCTGACGACTTTGGAGCCTTCGTGACGGATTGCGTTCAAATTTCCATTAATTACAGTTAATCTGGCGGTTACGGTAAAGTCGCGATCCAACCGCCAGCAGTCAAAATAGTGAATATCAGAACGGACGCGTTAAAATTGACGGAAACAATATGAAAATAAAACCCTGTTGATTCCTGATGTTCTGATATACAAATCTCCGCTGGCGGTGCATCGGTTGCCGATGCGGGGCTTTACGGCACAGAACGGAGCGTCAACGGGCGTCTTCCCTTCCGTACATGGGGTTAGTGGACCGGAGACCGGTTGTATGCCGTAACCTAGCCATGGGGTTCTGGGTACCGCTTCACCCCCCTCCTTAGAGCAAACCCTGGCGGGGGCTCGATAACACCCAAGCATGGCAGCGGGTACCCAGGACCATCCCCTGAAGGGGGGGTGTCACATCTCACTTCAGGCTGATTCTGGGTTAGGCTGCCGATTCCAACGCATAGTAAAACAGGTATGATCTGTAGATGTTAGTAATAAGAGGTACAGTATCAAGTATCAAGTCCCGGGTCCTGGCGGCGATTGTTCGGCATCCAAAGGACCCGTTAACCCATACCAGGCACACCGGGTGCCGGCTGCTACGGTCACCAAGCTTCCCAAGGCCCGCCGACTGGGGAGAGTCCCCACGGGTCCTTCCTCGGGCGCACCATGTCCATATCCATACGACGCGAGTCCAGAGTGCCATAGTCGAACTCCTTAAGAACCCCAAATCTTAAGGGAGCTCCTCCTTAAGGGATCGGGCATCAAGGCCGTCTTTTCCCTCGCCCTACTGCCACGAAGGCCATACATGAGGGAGTCCTCATGCAGTGTGGGCGGAGGCGTCGACTCCTCAAACCACCAGTTTCCCAGGCAGACTGACCGAGGTCAGGAGCACCGGAGGCCGCCATCCGAATGCAAGTGCGTCTGCGAATCGGTAGGCTCACACTGGGACTGACAGTGGCGGACCGCTGGGAGTGTAGTCAGGAAACTGGGCTTCCCGCTTGGCGCCATCAGGATCTCCACATCACAGCGAATAGGGCAACACGGTATCACGAGCACTCAAACAGTAGAATCTGTATTCCGGTACTGGTCCAGGCTGGACCTCATGTACAAGCATGTAAACGGCGACTCAAGGCGCCTCTGTATCCCGATTTGTGGTGAAAAACAGTCCATCCCTCAGCGATGGGCTGATGACACTTAACATACAGATGCACATATCCTGGAGGGCAGAAAAGCAAAACAAGCGGGGTAAAAAGGCGTGTAAACACACTCTGGACAGAGTGCCAAACCACGCCACGGTCAGGATAAGGCAAATGCAGGAGGGTGGATAGGAAAACGTCTGAGTTCAGGCCATATATAGTCTGCAGACACACGTCGACTGGTCTGGATCCCGCAAATGCCATGGGACCAGATCACACAACAAAAATCGCAATGCCGATGACAGCGGCATCCGTTGCGCAACGTCGTATGGGCTTCAAGGCCCCAAGAGCTCAGAAAAATGAAGATCAGTCGCCCTACCTGGTTTCCCAAGGATTCGGCAGGTGGGGAGTGACGAATAGAATTGAAAGAGAGGGGCCATCCCCCTCTGGATTCAGCAGGGGGGGTATATGGCCACTCTGCCACCGAAAGATGGAAGAGAGCAAGCAAGTAAGGGACGATTCGTCGGCCTCACAAGCGCTCAAAACGCATCAGGGGAGAGCTCAGGGCGCTGATCAGGCACCCCTAGCTGCAATCGCCCGGGTGAGTGCTGCCAAGTCCGAAACGTGGATCTTGGTCTTGTGCTTGCGGATGTACTCCATGAAGGGAGTATTGACCCGCGGCACGAACGAGGAGACGGGTTCCCAGGTATCGTGGGACGGCCCATAGCCTCGCCAACGAACCTTGAACTCCAGACCTCCTGGTGCCGAGGCTTTCGGACGCTGAGCCAGGATCTTCTCGACAGTGTAGTCGTCCTGCTCAGCATAGTCATCATCCGAATCAGCCTCATGTGCGGCATAGCTCAGGGACACATGTTGGCCACGGAGGTCGGGTTCCCGCACATGGAGTTGACTCTCGTGGCGCTCCCGGAACTGTCCGTGACCCACCTTGATGCGGTAGGTGTCCTCACCAATCCTGCGCACCACCTCGCCGGGTGTGAACCAGGTTTTGGTGGGGTGGGTGCCCATGGGGCGGGGTCTGATCATCCACACCGGGTCTCCCACCCTGAACTTCTGCGCTGTCGAGCTCGGGGCGGACTTCTGACGCTCAGCATGCTCCTTCTCTAGCTGCTGGCGGATGTCCCGCGCCGTTTGCTCTTGCCGCGCGAAGAATTCCTTGGCATCCATAGCCATGCCATCGCCAGACAAGGGAAGTCCCCTACCCAGGGGGTCCCTGCCGAACAGAATCTGGTGAGGGGACAAACCGCCCGGAGTGGGGGTGTCATGATGGGCCTTCAGAGCAGGCCACATCTCCTCAAACCAGCTCCGACGTGGATTGGTGATGTGGATCTTGCGCAGCTTCTCGAACAGCTGCCGTCCAGCCACTTCAGCACGGCCGTTAGACCGGCTGAGATAGGCGACGCTCTTGGCATGACGTATCCCCATGAGGGAACACATAGCCTTGAACCAGCAACCAGTAAACTGGGGCCCTCGGTCACTGCAAATGGTGCGGGGGATGTCAAAGACGGTCAGCCAGTGACGAATCATCATGACTGCCACTTCCGTGGCAAGCAACCCCTTTTTGCGTGCCGGAATGGCTACAACGTAGCCGCTGTGGCGGTCCACACAGAGAACCACACAGTCAAAGGTCTCCTTGCCAATGTGCACTTCGGGCATGGAGAAGACGTCCATGGCCACGCTCTCCATGGGCTGGTCAGGAACCGGGGTCCATTGGGGTTCCCCCTTGACGTTCCGGTTATCGGGATTGCAGGCCTGGCAGACCGAGCAACCTTTCCTGACCTTATTGATGGCGGTGTAGAGAACGATATGGTCGATCTCGAACCGACGCTGCATGTCAAGGGCTTGCTTCTTGACCCCTGGGTGCAGCATGTATTGGTGCCAAGCTTCACACAGCTCGAGCACCCGGGACTCTGGTACTAGCAGCTTACCGTTCCGGTAGAGCTTGCCATCTTCCTCAGTCAGCCCCTTTGGCCACTTCTGCCCGTCATCAGGGTCGGTCACAGCCCTATACTCGGCCGCAAAGGCCTCAGACTTGGCGTAGTCGTCGGTCCAGTCGTCCTGGAGGCAAGACTCTGGGAAGAGGTGCTTGTCGGACTCAGCTCCATCAGGGGCGAGTACTCTGACCGCTCTGCTCACCCTCGACGCGAGGGGGGCATCTGCAGCCATGACGACGAAGCATTTAACATCCTCCTCCTCCATCAGGCGCTCCATCTCAATGATCCTCTTGGCTTCAGCGGTCTCAGCCTCATCGCCATGGGCAGAGATATCCTGCATGCCCTTGCTGGCGGGATAGGCCCACCTACTGAGACAGTCCGCCACGGTGTTATCCTTTCCAGGAATATACACAACCGTGAGGTCGAACTTGGCCAAGGTCTCATGCCATCTTGCCCGTCGGGAGGCGGGACCTGAGGGGGTGTCCACGTGCTCCTTGTGCCACGACTGCAGACTCTGATGGTCGGTGCAGACGGTGACGGGATGGAGGGCTATGTACCCGGCCCATTTCCTGAGAGCCATGACGATGGCATACGCCTCCTTTTCACGGGGCGTCCACGTCCGTCTCTGGCCTTCCGCCAGGACTCGGCTCCAGAAGGCCACGGGCACGTGCCTCCCGTCGTCAAGCACTTGCTCCAACACAGCGCCAATGGCGTAGTCGGAAGCGTCGGTGCGCAGGACGAACCCTCGGTCGGGATCCACGAGGTGCAGACCCACTGCGGATAGCAGCGCCTGCTTCATCCCCTCAAAGGCACGGTCGGACTCAGGTGTCCAGACCAGAGCCTTCTGGGACCCCTTCTTGGTCTCCTCTCGGTTGCCCTTGAGCATGGTCGTCATGGGGGCTGCATACTCGGCATACATTTTGATATACCCCGAGTAGTAATTGCAGAACCCCAGATACGCCCGTAGCTCAGAGACCGTCTTGGGCTTTTCCCAGTCCTCAATCGCAGCCACCTTGCCAGGTATGGGCTTTCGCTGCCCGTTCCCAACTACGTGGCCAGCGAAGACCACCTCGCTTACCGCAATGGTGGCCTTGTCACTGCTGCCCGTGAGCTTGTGCCGAACCAGAAGGTCTAGCACTCGAGTGACGTCCCTCTCGTGTGCCTCCAGGAGCTCCTCGTAGCTCATGCTGGGGGCCCCGGACGCGATGATCACATCGTCCACGAAGGGGTCCGCACAGTCGCGCACCGGCTCAAGCAGGTTCTCCAGCATCCGCTGAAAAGCCGCATTGCCGTTGGTAACGCCCATGGGCATCACCTTCCACTGGAGAGGTCCAAGTGGGGTGCTCATGGCTGTGCAGGCACGGGACTCCTCGGCGAGAGGCATCTGATGATAACCATGTTTCAGGTCAATCACCGTGAAGATCCTCCGCCGGTGTTGCTTTTGTAGCATGTCCTCAATGAGGGGCAGCGTATAGCTGTCGTGCTGCGTTTGGGCGTTCAGGCCGCGGTAGTCGACCACGAGCCGCCACTCACCGGCAACCTTCTTGGGGACGACGAAGCACGGAGAGGCCCACTCGGAGTGGCACGGCTCAAGCCAGCCTCTCTGGATGAAGTCACGGAGGATCTTCTCCATGGCCTCTTTCCTCTCGCCCCTCAGGGCAAACTCCCGTTGCCGATACACACGGGGGTCCTGCTTCAGTCGTATCTTGGCCTCGCCATACGGTCCACGCACCGGTGGGGGGAACACAGGTTTTCCGCTGAAGAAGGTCTCGCCATACTTCTGCTTCAGCCTGGCCCTCAACGCCTGGATCTTGGGGCAGTCATCGGACTCCGCCTTGGCTTTTCCGGGCACTTGAACCACGGAGCTTACTTGAGGGGTAGCTACTCCGCTCGCTTTCGGCTCAGGTGGTCTTCCCAGGTGGCCCAAAGGGCCATCTCTGGTCTTGCCTCGGAATAGGTCGCCGTAGGTGGGTGGGTTACCCCCGATTGGCTCGTCCTGGCTGGACAAGTGGTCCAGCACCCTCTGCACGAAGGTGTTCCCATCATAGGAACCAGAGACGATCGAGTCCACTTCCCACCAGGCTCTGTCCTGGCCTTTGCCCTCACGCTGGTTTCCCCAGTCGTGAAAGGGCTGATCCATATACCCCTGAACCAGATCCCACTCCTCTTCAGTGAGGGGCTCTTCCGATTCCGATTCTTCGATGTCAACAGGGGGAACCGCAAAGCATTGCCTCCAAGGCTCCGCTATGATGCGGTTGACACACACGAAGTCCGTGGTGTCGGCCTGATCAAGGCCCCCATCCACGTAGTGGAATTCCGTTGGCCATCTCTGGGGTGGCATGGGCTGTCCCTTAGCGTCCTGATAGACACTCTCTCCAGCCGGTAGGACGACCTTGTTTAAGGTCATGTTGGTCAATGAGGCTACCCAATGTCGGGTACTTTCCTCCTCGGTGCATCCCATAGGAACAACCAGCACTGCCTTGGAGCGGTCCTTGCGAATCTTCGCTATCGCTCTTGGAATGTCCCAACGGGGGCAATGGATCCACATCAATCCCTGATGCGGACCCCAGTGCTTCTTCCACGCGGAGTCCTGTGCGCTCCAGTACTTCTCACACACCCGAAGATGGGCGGAGGTTCCTGAAGAGAACGCATCCAGGGCCAGATCCGAAGCTCCCAAGTCCGCGACAACTCGGCTCGCCACTTCCGGCCTTACGCCGTACTCCTGGTTTGCAGGACCAGTTGGCTCAGTGTCCAGCGCGGCCACTTCGAGCTGATTGCGTTCGGGGTGGATCCATTGGCATTCCACATGGTGCTCAGGTGACGAAAGCCACGAGAGTTGGTCGTCCTGGTACAGGGTCATGGAGGCCTGGGCAGGGAGAACGCCGGAGTCCGTCTCCATCATGAAGTCGTACCCAACGATCATGTCCCAGTCCATCTCGGCCTCGTAGAGGCGACCGTGCAGGAGGATTTCCTTGCCGAGGTCTGGGCGGCTCAGCTCACGATGGTTCACGAACTGCAGCCCAATGGCCGCTTCCTTCGTGCCTCCCACCATGTACTGGCCGTTCGCCACCTTCAGCCTGACAGGTTTCCGACTGTCGATCAGACACTCTGGTGGAAGTAGGCCAGCCTTGACCAAGCTGACTTGAGCTCCCGTGTCGACCAACACGTCGAAAGCCTTTTCCACTTCCCCGCATAGGGCACGGACCTTAAGATGCAACTGCCGCTCGCGACCGACACGGCGCACGGCGTGCAAACTCAGGATCTCCGGCCGTTCCAGAAGCTCCACAAGCGACTGGTGCAGGTCGTGGACAATGGGCTCAGGCTGCCCATCTGCAGCATCCAGCTGCGGTCCGGGTGATCCTCCGATACTCTCGGATAGATCCTGTAGTACATCAAACACATTCTTGGTCGCGAAGGACGGACGGGTGCAAGGGTGCGTGCCTTCACTTGCCCTCACCCCGCCTCCGCGACTGGGCGCCAGACTGGGCCTTCTGCCCGCGGCAGTCCCCTTGTGCTTATCGACTCCCGACTGGGATGGTTCGGCGCTTCCCACGTCACCATCCTGCGACCGCCCTAGCTGGGGTCCTTGGCTGCAGGGGCTCCGCTAGGGGGCGTCGGTTGTGGAAGAGGGGGTGTTCTCCTCGGCCTCAACGTCGTTGACGCCCTTCTTCCTCCTCTCACTACGAGTAGGCTTCTTGTCCTTGTCCTTGTTTTGGTTGTTCTGGTTGTTCTCCTTGTTCTTGTTGTCCGACCTGGGGACCCAGTTCCTCTTGATCTCCTGGATCTCCTTGGCCAACTCGGTCCCCTGCGACACCAGCTTGGAGAGCTCGTCCCTGTCCACCTCCACCTTGGCTTCCCGGATACCCGCGGGCGCACGCTTCTTCGACCCGTGCGCCTTCTTGTAAGCGTCCGTGTCGGCCTTGTGGATGGGGCATGTTCGGTGGTCATGGTTGAAGCCTCGCTTCCTCCCATAACACACGAAACAGCCCTGAGGGTGAGCTCGTATGAACTCCCCAAAGGACAGCGGAGGGTCGCCAATACGGCGAGGGTCCCTCTTCTCCTGCTTCCTCCAACCCTGCTGCAGGGGCTTCCAGTTTCCCGGCTTGCTCCCCGCGCTCAGGTTCTTGGCCACAAAGGCACAAACGGCCACTTCGGCGGGCTCATCGTCGTCGTCATCGTCGACGAGAGTCTCATCGCCGCCGGCTCCCGCTGGGTCCATGGCAGCTTCCCCGCCAGGTCCCTCGCCAACATAGTTGACGTCGCGGTCGCCGGGCCTCAACCCGCGGGTGTGGTGGAGGTTTCGGTACTCCTTGAGTACTTCCTCGCCAACCCACTCCAGGATCTCGTCGCAGCTCATCCGCGCCGGGATGGGCTGCAGACGGATGGTCTGGCCGCTCAACTCACACTCGTCAAGGCTCCACATCGCGGTCTTCTCGCGATCGCCCGAGACGGTGATGAGAAGAGCGTTCCGCAGGGAGTGCCGTTTGACATCCCGGGACACGTTCTTCTTCGTCCAAGCCACCACGTTCGTATGATACTCCTTGGGGAGCATCATCTTGACCGTGTGGTTGGACTTGGCCCGCTTGGATTCCTCATTGGTGACCCTCTTGTTCCATGCTTCCGGCAGCATGGAGAGCAGGCGAGCCTGCTCGTCACCCTCGTTTCAATCCTCCACGTTGCGGCGGAAGAGGGTGTATTTCCCTCGGAAGTCTCGCCACTCTCGTAGGCGGATATCCCGTCCATCATGCTCAAGCTTGATGGACTTCCAGCGCTTGGCAGCCACCTGCGGAGCGTCCACCCGCTCCTGCTCGTTGAGCCACTTCTTGGCTTCATTGAGGGTCTTGATTTTCCCCTCCTTGGTCGCCATGAAGTATAGCTCTCCGAGCACTTCCGGCAGGCGGTACCTGAACCGTTTGAAGACATACTTCTCCGCATCAGCGGGAGGCAGGTCTGCAGTGACGGTCAGCCCCCAATCGTCCAGCTTCTCCAAGAAGCGGTCGAGGTTGAGGGGGTTGCCGTCGTACATGGGGGGCTTGATGTCCTTCAAGTCTTCCCACACGGCGGCATCCGTGGCCTTAGAGACCATGAACGCCGGCCGCGAGGTCGACCGAGGTTCCCATCGGCCTCGCCCACGGACTCCCACGGCCGCCACGTCCATCTCCTCCATGGAACCGCTGTGGCTACGCCGCGGTTCCTCCACGTACGCTGAACCAAAATGATCACGCCGTACTGCATCCATGTACGCATCCTCATCACGGCGCCGGCGGCTGCGTTCAGCGGCCTCCCGTCGTACACCACGCGGCGGGCTGATGTCGAACTCCTCAAGGTCCAGGTCCAGGTCCTCACCTTCGCCGACATCCCACTCCACGTCCCCTCTGGGGACCTCGTCCCTGAGTCCACCATAACGTCCTCCAGCCATTGGGATTGGCACCGGGGCTGGTGCCGGGCGTCGGGGGCGTACAGGCCTCCGCGGTGGAGCACGGCGGTTGCGGTACTCTGCGCTGAGCCACTCATCACGCCATTCCTCACTGCCACTGCCGGGCGGCACGCGCTCGTTGCGGCAGCCCGCGCTGTGGTGAGAGGGGGCGGTGAGAGAGGGGGCACTGGCGCTGGGGCAACTCCTGGGGGCTCCGCCGGGGGCGTGGGTTCTGCCTGGACCTGGTCCGGGTCCCCAGCCGTCGTCCGACGAGCCAGACTCCAGGGGTGGGTGGTCGCTGCCGACGCTCCCACGGGCTTCCAGCGCGTCCAGCCTCTCCTGCAGGCCGCTGACGACGTTGGTCAGCGACTTGGTCTCGGCCCTGGCGATGTCCAGCTCCTTCTGCGCGCGCGCGGCGACCCTGGAGATGCGAGCCATCTCGCCCTTGCCCGTGTCTACCTCCAGCTCGAGCAACTGGACTCTCCTGCGGAGGTAGACAATCCACCGCCAGGTGGTATCCGGGTCGCCGTTCCCTGGTGGGTCGTCGGGGTCCCCAGGGGGTCCTCCAGGAGGGCCTCCGCTGGGTCCGCCCGGTCCAGGGGGTCCTCCCCCGCCCGGTGGTCCGCCTCCAGGGGGTCCACTTGGTGGGCGTCCTCCAGGGGGTCCTGATGGTCCTCCGCCAGGGGGTCCCGGTGGGTCTCCGCCGGGTCGCCTCGGTGGGTCCGAGGATGGGCGTTTCCTCGTGATGCCGAAGTCCATGTCGTCATCCTCGTCCATGTCGCCCCACCTGGGCGTCTCGGTCTCGGAAGGCTCCGAGCTCCGGTAGGGAGGAGGGAGATCCTCATCCTCACCTTCTGGTTCCATGGGGACGTCTCCGCCTCCTCCGCCCGTCCAAGCCACCACTTGGCGATGTCGGCGGCCTTGTTCATCCCCGTCACTGGCGGTGAAGAAGGGGTCACTGTCGTGGGGGTGTCCACCCGCTGGCCTCCGCGGCCTCTCGGGGGTCTTCCCCTTGCCCTTCCTCCGTCGACGGGCGGTGGGGCCACTGCTCCCACTGCTGCCCGTGTCGGCCTCGTCCAGCGTCATCCTGGAGGAGGCGTCCCCTTCGAAAAGTTTTCGAAGGGTCTCCACTCGTGATCCTCCCGGGGGAGTCTCGTGGCGGAGTTTGGCCTCTGCCTCCTCCATTGCGGCGGCGGTGGCTGCGGCAGCCCGCACTTCGGCTTCTTCCCGAGCACGAGCCGCCTCGGCTTCCCGGGCCTGCTGCAGCCGCGCCTTCTGCGCTTCCAACGCCGCCAGCTCTGCCTCCGTCTTGGCCCTCTCCTCAGCGACCTTCCGTCGCGCGGCCTCGATGGCTTCCTTCTTGGCGGCGTCCGCCTGGGCCTTGGCCGTCGCTTCGGCGTGGGCTCTTTCCTCCGCCTCCTTCTTTGCCCTCTCTTGGGCAAGCGCCTCCTCCAGCGCCCTCACCTCGGCCTCCTTGCAGGCAATGGCCTCCTGCGTCAGGCGGGCTTCCTCATTGGCTGCCGCCAACTCACCGTTGACTGGGCAGTCGCTGCCCCATGGGCGGCCACGGCCGTGAGTCCGGCGGCAATGGCCGCCACGGTCTGGGCGTGGATGGCCATGCCATGCGCCTACTCCGCAGCCTCCTCCTGGGCGATGCCGACGGCGCCCTCCACGGCAGCGTCGTGCTGCCTGGCCCGTTGCCGGACAACCCGAAGGTTGCAGGGCACCCCACAGACGCGCTCACAGGCGCGCGCCACGTCCCTGTCGGGAGCGACGCTGCTGCTGGAGCTGGCCTGGTCGGCCGGCATCCTCCCGCGGTGGGCCGACTCCACGTCGCTGCTGGGGCCTGCTGAGGCCTGCTGGGGCTTCAGGAGCAGCGGACGGGGCTTGGCCTTGGTCTGCCTGGCGACTTGGATGAAGTCGCCGAGGGTGGCGTGGCCGGGGTGATGACCACCATTGGCCCGTTGGGGACTGGGGGCTGGGGTTCCGCCCTTGGCGCCTTGGGCGGCTTCGGCGGCCAGGGACTCCTGGTACTCCCGCCACTTCCGGTCCCGCTTCTTGTCCCGGGCGGACCGCTTCTCCTTCGCCAGAGACGCGCTGCTGCTGCCCTGCAGCCTGCGCTCGCTCCCCGGTTCCGGGAACTCCTTCTCGATCACGTCCCACATGGAGACGTTGATCGAGGCGCCCGACGGGTACACGTTGGGCTCCTCGTCCTCCTCAATCCTGTCGGGGCGCAGGCCTTCGCCAGGCCTGTCCGGCCGGGTCCACGTCCTCCAGCGCCTCTGCTGGTGGCGGTAGGCGAACCCTTCCGCCCGCAGCCAGTCCTCCACGGCCTGCAGGCGGTCGGGGGCGATGTCTGTGCGGAGTTCGAAGCTCCTGGGCATGCCGCCTTCGCACTGGGGGTGGCTGTGGCGGTATTGCTGGTCCCATACCAACCCACGCAGTAGGTTCGCTGCATGGGGGTGGGGCCGCGGCCACGTCCTACCCGCTTCTTGCCAATTCACCATGGCAGCGGGGGCGTAGTTGGTCTTGAGGTCCTTGGTGTGCACTCGTTCAACTCAACGAACTGGTGGTGGTTGTTGAGGCGGGTGATGCAGCACTGGATTGGGAGTGCGGCTGGTGCTGGTCAGCCGGTGGTTGTGGAGGTGGTTGACGCGGCCTTGCTGGTCGGCCGATGGGACTCCGGGTCGGCCGATGGGGCCGATGCAGGAGTCCTGGTCTGTGCACCTCTTTCACGGTCGCTGCGCGGTCAGGGCGATGCTCTGGACGGCGCTGCGGGCTCCGAGACGAACTGGGCGCTGTCGCTGGGCGGCGCTGCGAGCCGCTGCGCTGCGCTGCAAGCTGCTGCGCTGCGCTGCGAGCTGCGAGCTGCGAGCTGCTGCGACGCGCTGCTCGGGGTTGGTGGCCCCGAGTGGCACGCGAGGGTTGGGTAACCCCGCGGCGGTGAAACGCTTTTGACGCGTTCCCGTGGGGGGCCGGCCACGGGACGCTGCGGGACACGCGCAAGTGAGCAGGCAGGCAAAGCACTACGCTCACAGGGGCATCAATGCGCTCATTTGATGTGACAAAGCGTTTCAGGATCCTTGCCACTCTGCAACAAGGGAACGAAAGTATGTACAGCAACACATCAGGATATGTACACATGGGGTTAAGACTGGACTGGGGTAAGGGCATCAAGGGACAATAGACACTCAGTCCCAACTCATATCCCAATCCCAGGTCCGACCCTCTCAGTGGCTGGTAGGGGCGGGGGCTCAAACACAACCCATGCCCTGCTCAGTCCGGACCCTGAAACCCTGCCAATGGGAGAGGTGTCCCGCACAGCCACAGGTGAGTTCCTGGGAACCAATGTGCTCCACGGCCAACCTACAGTGGCTCCCTATGCTCCCTTAACGGCAGGTCCGAACTCCTCTCTGAGCCAGAGATATGGCCCCGCCATTATCACCCAGGAGTTGGTAGCTGAAAATGGGCTGTTTCAGCCCAAACTGAAATTAACTCAAAAATCCCCATAATTGACCCCTCGTCTGGACCCGCCAGAGGTAGAGACGAGGCAACTGACCCTGTGCCCTTCGAGTACGAACTCCTTGGAGCCCTCACCCAACTTGGTTCCCTCTGAGGTCCCGGCATCAGGGCACCACGTGTTCGTCAACTGGGGTCATGATGCCAAAATCACCAAAATTGGCGTCATTCCCACGCGCAGCTCGCCCGGCCAAGGTAAGGCCAATGGCTCACAGGGTAGGAGGCAGGACCTAGGACCTATATCTGAGTGTACAACTTGGATTTAGGTCCGGGCTTTCTATGGGCTTAGAGAAATGGGGCCGCCAATTAACCACACGGAAGGGGGAAATTGGGGTCCCAAAATTGGGTCATTTTGGCTGCTTGAAATGAGCCAAAATTTGGTGTGCTCCCAATAGTATATCTCCACGCCGGCTTGGAGATCGGATCGGCCATTCCATACGCAATCCACCGGGAGTCTAACGAAGACTCCCATGCCCTTTGCTCTCAAAGATCTCCATGCCACTCGGCGTGGTGACGATCCCAATTGGGTCCACAAATGCCAAAATGGTAAAATTGCCCACACTCACTTTGGGCTAGCGCCTTAACGAAGGTTGCTCCGCTTCGCCCACGTGGTGTGTGAACCATGGGGACCATTATACATAACACCCATGTCATATATGGTTCATTGGTCCATGCGTCCGGCGTGCACGAGGGTTAGAACATAGTGCACGGCGGGCAGCAAAAGTGGAAAATTGCTCAAAATGGCCAAAAATGCGCACACTCATGGTTATGGCAAATGAGGCACATGCCCGACTCGGACCGGAGTGTGCCATAGGATTGGTATCAAGTCATATGTATCCAACATATCTTTTGGGCGTCGCCCAACTCCTCCGGTATTGGGAATGGCAGGGTCGCCAAGTGAGCCCATGATTTGGGATGGTCCCAAATCGCCAACATGGCGGCCACGGTATGCCAAGCTCAAGAGGAGTTATTCGCCGGGTCCAAGATATGTTGGGCACCGGAGTATGTACCCCCATAACATACTTGGGTCATGATGTCAATTGAACGCAACGTTGAGATACACGGTCGCCACTTGACATCATGACGGGCCAAAAATGGCAAAATTGGCACAAAGACACACAAAAGTGCATTGAAAGGTGCACAATTATAATATAATATCTTCGGCTTGGATCGTGCAATCAACTAATCCTTCTAAACACAATGACTTGACACTAATGACCTTCGATTCCACATATGTGCTCCACTTGGGGCGCTTTAAAAGGTTTCGAGCGCCGCCTCCCAAGTGGGCACATGAAAATATGGAAAATTGCAAAACACACACCTTGCTCCCAACGCATCGCTTCGGGATCACCACACAAGCTTCCCTTCACGAAGGTTAGGCTTGCAATTGATTGTGGGGAGTATAAGGAAGAGGCTTGCGCAATATGAGGTCCATTGGCGGGTTTGTCTTGGAGCGATGGACCCGCCAAATGGGCACGCAACACAACACATGGCACATACCACATATTGCCCAAAAAGGTAGCTCCCCCCACGATATGTCATGCCCCTCCAAGGGCATAGCTTTGTGTCAATCGCTCATAGGAACTCAAGAAGAGTTCCTATGCAACACCAACACTTGCGCGCTACACTCGAAAGTTATCTTAACGCACGCAATGTCATGGCCAAAGAGTTATAACGCAAACTCTACCCTCTTGACCATGATCCATTACACTAGCGCGCACGTGTGGAAACGCAAGGCATATAATGCTTCCCAAATTACGTCGGGAGTATTGTGAATACATCCCACGTTTCCCTATTGTCATTCCTCGCAAGCAACACGAGATATGACCTCCACAAGTGGCCTCACGAATCAACTTTGTTTTGCCCATATCTTTAAGACAAATGGAGGGCAGGATAAAAGGAAAGTTGATTTGTGCATAGGGAAGCACGTAGGTCCACTCGAAAAAGGTCAATTCAAGTGCGGGGATGTCGAAGTCGAAAATCCGATTTCGACATCCTGAAAAGTTCGGATTAAGGTTGCGAGTGTAAGATGTGAAAATTGCGGAAGCATCCATGCAGTTCCTGACGACTTTGGAGCCTTCGTGACGGATTGCGTTAAAATTTCCATTAATTACAGTTAATCTGGCGGTTACGGTAAAGTCGCGATCCAACCGCCAGCAGTCAAAATAGTGAATATCAGAACGGACGCGTTAAAATTGACGGAAACAATATGAAAATAAAACCCTGTTGATTCCTGATGTTCTGATATACAAATCTCCGCTGGCGGTGCATCGGTTGCCGATGCGGGGCTTTACGGCACGGAACGGAGCGTCAACGGGCGTCTTCCCTTCCGTACATGGGGTTAGTGGACCGGAGACCGGTTGTATGCCGTAACCTAGCCATGGGGTTCTGGGTACCGCTTCAGTAGTGGTCGCCCACCAGGATGGTGCCACTGTAGGCTGTGTAGAACTTGTAGTGCGTGTGTCACTGTACCACCTTTTTCCTGCAATTTTAGCGGGGTTGGTGGGCAGTGGCAGTGGTTAGGCTAGATGTTAGTCATCGTAGCAAATAGGCGTTTTCAAGCCTTCATATCCTTTCGCCACCCCTCCCTGTAGTAGACAGTTAGGTAGGGAAAACAATACCTGGATTAGTACGCTGGGTATTCCCCCAAGGTTTTGCGCCAGCACAGAAATTGGGCGCTTAGGGGAGCAGAGACCCGGGGCGTACCCCGTGGCAATCCTCCAGGTTTAGCAAGCGTGCAGCTTTGGGTATAATTAGGACACCATTTCTGCGGCTTGCTCTCAGGACCTTAGGGGTAGCACACTCACACATACATTTAGGCAGGTAAGGGTATGGTTCAATGCCTAGCTTTAGTCTTGGAGGCAAGCGTCTCAGCGAGCATCAGCAACTCACCAAGGTTGTTCTGGGACAAGTAGTGTACCAGAACTGAGTTTAGGCGTCCCTCAGGTAGAACAAACGCAGAGAAGGGCTCCCAGGTGGCCTCTTCGACTCCAAACCCTTCCCAGAGGGTGAGGAAGCGCCAACCCCGGCGATAGCGGTGGCGTAGGACAGACTTCACCAGGTAGAAGCCCTCCTTAGCCATCTCCTCGGCGTTCATGTCGGGGAGTTCCCCTTGAATTTCCATAGGGCTGGCAGCCCCTTGTAGGTCTAGGGCGGTGATTTCCTCGTCGTTCAGGTCCCACTCCTCCCCACAGAGGTCTTCAGGATCATAGTAGCGCTTCAGGTGTTGAGCAGCGCACACCAGGGTCCCCCCTAGACGGGGAGAACACCGCACGGTTATACGGTGTCCATCCCCAGATAGAATCTTGTAGGGCCCGAAGTATGGGTCATCGCTGGTAGAGCGTGGCCAAGCGGGTAGTCGGCTGTGGTGCACCAGCACCCAGTCCCCTTCTTGGTAGGTGGCAGGTACTCGGTGCTTGTTCTTCTTGTTCCACTGACGCTCCCTCACTCTCTGGAGCATAGCATTGGCCTTGTCCACCTTCGCTTGTTGCTCTTGGACCCACTCACCCACAGAAGAATGAGTGTCTTCTGGATAGGGAACATGTAGGAACCACGCCAGGCGCCCTAGGAATAGCTCATGGGGCGAGTAGCAGGTCGCCGAACTCACTTGGTAGTGCATCATCAAGGATATGACGGGGAGTAGTCTCACCCAGTCTCTGGTGCGTTCAGTTTTGCACCATATCCTTACATTCTGCTTGAGGACAAGAATCTGTCGCTCACATAGGGGGTTGCTCGTGTGTGGGTAGGGGATCCCCGTAGCCACCTGGACATTGAAGGATCTCAGGACCCTCTTGTACCAGGCGGTATCTGAGCGTACTCGTACGTCCTCATCGGAGTTGATCTCTTTGGGCGCCCCATAGACACAAAACCACTCATCCAGGAGTATCGTGATAGTCTTCTCCCCGGTAATGTGCTTGGTACAGGTGAACACCCTGGTAAACCTGGTCAACCCACAGGTTACCACGAGGGCGAAGTCATAGCCCCTGAACTTCGGCATCTCCGTGTAGTCCACGTAGAGAACACTGTTAGCACAGTGAGGGATGGGTAGGGTCGAGTAGAGACCTCCGTCCCTGATATCCCCCGGTTTGCAGGACCTACACAGGCACTTGTGCACCATAGGCTGGAGGGTCTTCCGCAGTTGGTCATCAGTCCAAGTAGTGTGGAACCACTGCTTGAATAGCCTTAGGGTACGGTCAGCACCCACATGACTGCTGGACTCATGGGTCCATTTCAGCAGCGCTGGGACTCTGTCACTGGGTACCACGATGCGGTTCTCGTGCCAGAGGTAGCTCTTGTCCCTCTTCCACTGATCTTGGTTAACCAGGAGGGGTTCAAGGCATTTCTCCAGGCGCTTGTAAATATCCCCAAACTCCTTCAGGTACTCTGATTGTTGGAGTCCATCCAGGGGGCGTGTCATAGTCATGTTGAGGTCCAAGTGCACGTCCATACGGCTGAACGCCTCCTTAGCCAGCGCTTCAGACCGGGCAGCAATCAGGGCATCGAAGTTGTTGCGGCTGATGTAGTCTGCACACTCGTTCTTCACTGCCTGGATATGGTGTACCGTCAGCCGAAGTTGGCTGAGGTAGGTCCACCAGCGCCGTAGCTTGGCCTTCTCAGGTGGGGGACCCTTCTGGAAAGTGCGGACCGGCTCTTGGTCGCACAGCCAGACCACAGGGTTACTCCCCAACAGTCGCGCCTGAGAGGATAGCACCAGCATGCCCGGGAGCAATTCTTGCTCATAGGTGGAGTAGTTCCCCCTGGCCTCGTTCCTTTTCCAGTTCCAGGGGCCCAGAGGTACTAGGACCCACTTGTCGTCAGGGTAGCTGTGCCTGAGAGTTCCATCTCGGTTGAGGCCTTCAGTCCCCCATTGGGAAATAGCCGAGTCGAACTCCTCCTTCTCTGTTGCTTGCCATTGGAACAACGTTCCACCACCGCCCAGATTGCTGGTGTCGGTCACCAGGATATTCTCCCCTTGTGCCCTAGGCACCCCCAAGCACTTAGCGTTGGCCACCTTGTATTTGAGCTCGTCAAACGCTTGTTGCTCTTGTGGGCCCCAGCGCCAAGTAGTACTCTTCTTGATCAGGTCCGTCAGAATGGCGCTGGTGTAGGTGACGTTTTTGATATGGCGGCGATAGAAGTTGCACGCCCCAATGAAACTGCGTACATCATGAAGTCCTTTCTTGGGGTCCTCGTGTCGTACCTTAGCGTCCATCAGCGGTTTGGCCTCAGAGGCCGCTGGGGTCCACCACCCATAGCCTACGTCAAACCCCAGGTACTGCATGGTCTCCTGCATGAACTCACACTTCTCCAGCTTGAGTCGGGTGTGGTTCTCTTGGCAGACGGCAAAGAACTCACCCAAGAGGATTGGGTGATCCTCCTGGGTATTGGTCCCGAGGCATACATCGTCGATGTGTGCTTCCATCTGGGCACCACCGGATATGAGTTCCTGCACCTTAGGTCTTCTTCGTAGGATGGACAAGATCTTGTTCATCAGCTCTTGGAATAGACTGGGTGTGTTGGCCTCGCCAAACGGCATGACCTTCCACTTGAACACCCTCCCCTGAAGGGTGATGAAGGCTAGTAGCTCCTGAGCGTTGGGCGTCAGGTCCACCTGCCAGAATCCGCTCCTCTTGTCCATCTTGGTCTTGTAGCGGCAGGAGGCCATCTTCTCAAGGGTAGACTCCACATTAGGGATGGACCCTGAGTGGTTCAGTGTTTTCTTGTTCAGCTCTCCGTAGTCCACTACCAGCCGTTCGGCTGTAGACCCAGGTTTAGCCACCAGGAAACAGGGGCTGCATTGTTCGGGCTAGTCCCCGTCCTTGTACTCCAGGACTAGGCCAGCGTCGATACATTCTTGTATCTGTCGCTCAATCTCGTCGGCCTGCGATTTAGGAGCCGGATAGGGTCTCCTCCGGATCTTGTGACCCCCGAACTCGGGTTTCAACTTGAGGTCCATCTGTACCAGCTTGTCACCTGAGGCTGGGGGTGGTAGTTCTCCGAACACCTCCAGATAGGTCCTTAGAAGCTTCTGCACCCGCGGGTCCAATAGCTTGATCTTGTCCTCCATGTCCTCGTCAGAGTGTAAGTCGCTTGCCCCCTGAGTAATAGACGTCGGGAGGTGATCCTCCACCGACTCTTCGCCCTTGGTATTGTCCTTCAAGGCTTGGTAGGCATAAAGTAGGTCTCGTTCAACCATGTCTGGTGCACCATGGCAACATAGGCACGCTTGAGGGGGTTCACATACACATTCCTCCGAGAGGTTGCCCTCCTCTGGGGTCCTCACATGGGCACTCCACACGCTCTTCATGAGCTCAAGATCTACCTCCCTTTGCCAGGTGGTGATCTTCTGTTTGAGGTCCTCCTTCAATTGGGATAGGTCTCCCATACGTCCTCTGCTTCAGCGGCCATGAGCTGCGGGTAGGCTTAGCGTAGCATAGCTTTTTCGCCGCCAACCTCCTCTTGGAGTCCACGTACTCCCTTAGCCTGGATCGGGGATCAAGCTCTTCGTCCACGGGGTCTTCCACCCTCATAGAGAGTAGGAATTTCAGTGGGGCGACGTACTCGGCGTTCTCCACTTCCTCCACGCATATCTGCAGGCGTCGTGCTCAGTTCCGTCATCTGAGTGGATAGAGCTAGGTAGCTCGGATAGTCCACACTCAGAGACTCCATCAGGAACAGGTACATGGCAGGGAAAGTTGGCGGCGTTGGAGTTAGTCACGACGTATTCATCTCCTCCGGGTATAGTCTCAATAGCATCTTGAGGTCGTAGTCGATCCTTCAAGTCACCCAAGGCGAGTCCATCGCTTTCTCGTTGTATAGCCTGGACGAGAGTCGAGTCCAGGTTCACCCAGGGGATGGAGGTAAGACCTCAGTCTACCACGCTGAGCATACTCCCCCATCCGAGTTTCCCGATAGGCGTCTTACGCCCCAGAGGCACGTAGATGGCCTCATCAGGTAACCGAACAGAGCTGATAGTCAGCCTGTCCATGAAGGTTCGCCACTACTCGTTGCCCCCATGGGATCCCCAATCGGGGGAACACAGGACCATACGGGAACGTTCCAAGGCCGCCTTGGTCAAGACCTTCCCCAGTTCACTGAACCTGGGGTTCCCGTAGGCCATCCCGAAAGAGGGCCAGTAAAACCTGTAGCTGCAGTGTTTCCCCTTGCTGCAGTAAAGCTCCAGGACCTGTTGCTTGTCGCTGGCGAACAACTCCACACTCAGGTCTTCTCTAGAGTAACCCAACTCCTTCAGACCTTGGTCTAGGACTTCCCCCAATAGTTGATAGTCCTCAGTTTTGGAGGCCGCCATCATGTTCGAGGGCTCCTCGTTCGATACCCTCAGGTAGCTCCAGGTGTGCTCCGACTGCTCCAGTGGCACGGACTCTCTGCCACTGCCGTGGTCGACGTAGAGGAGATAGGGCGCTTGCAGCGTCAGGGATTGTATCTGGGACTGCTGCTTGAAGAAGTCAGTCTCCAATACAAAGTCTAAGGCCTCAGTGTCCATCACATAGAACCGATGGGCGGTAGTTCGGGAGCCCAGTGGTACCTCCACTTCACAGTCCCCGCAGCTGTGCACCACATGTCCATCCCCCATTTGTATAGCCGCGGTGGTCATGGTGTTCTTCAGGCTCCCAAAAGGTACAATTTTCTTCGCCACTATAGATATGGTGGCTCCAGTATCCAATACCCCCAGGTATTCACGTCCCCCTAGTCGGACACATACCCAGAACATGAGGTTCAGGGCCCCACAGGAGCGTCCCCCTCAGAACTCCGCGTGACAGGCCACCTCGAACTTCTTGTTCCGCAATTTGCGGGCCATCTTCATGAAGCGGCTTCTCTTATTAGCGTTGCGGTCATCACCACCTTCATGCTCACGCTTGGCTCCTTGTTCTCGCTGGGCCTGAGTTTGCGAGCGTGTGGTAGGACCAAACTGCCCTCCAGAGGGCTCGGAGTTCCCCCCTGGATTAGGGTTGGGGTTGCCTCCGTTCTTGTCCGGGTTCTTGTTGTCCTTGTCTGGCCGGCGGTTAGCGCCTCCTCCTCGTCCACCGTGGTTCTTGTCTTGTCCTTTTCCATGTCCTTTCGACTTGCCCTTGCCGGAGTCGTTGCAGTTGCCCTTGCCACCGCCCTTGCCAGAGCCTTTGCCAGGATCCTCGCCCTTCAGCTTCGCTGACAGGCGCTGCTTGTGGTAAAACTCATCCTCGTAGTGCTTCTTCTTCCCACCGAAGGCACAGGTGATTGTACACCTGTAGTGATCCGGCATCTTAGGCTTGGCGCCGGTGTTGGTCTCCTGCTTCTTCCCTTGGACCACGAAGCAGTCTCGCTGCTCGCAGTCAGGGGCGTGCTGCAGGCGGCCATGCTCATCTCTGGCATCACACCAGAAGAGCTCCTTGACATTGTCCATGATACGGGTGTGCTTGGGGGTAGTCCCCTGTCCAGGTCTGGGTCCTTGATACCCTTTGCCATGGCTTCCAGAGCCTCCCCCTCCAGGACGGTAGGCGTTCAGGTGCTGGTCGCTTTCTTTCTCCAGCGCCAGCTCCAAGAGTAGCACACACAAATCCTCGTAGTTGAGGGCTCTCGCCTTGCGCTCTGCCGTTGACCTGCACTCGTCCCACAGCTCTGGAGGGAGCTTAGCCACCAACCAGAAAAGCAGGTCGTCGCTGCTGTAGGAACCAGGCGTCAATCGTCCAGCCCAGTGATCCAGGTCAGCCAGTATCTCTGAGACCCTGCCAGGTTTGGGGTTGTTGGGCAGCATGGCCAGGTTCTGGATCTCGGCCCTGATGGAGAGGTCGGTTTCGTAGGTAGGGTACTGTCTCTCCAAGACAACCAACACGTCGGCAAAGGTGGTGGACTTAGTCACGATCTGCTTGACTTGCTTCTCGGGGTACTTGGTCTTGCAGCACTGCAGGAGCAGATGGCACTTGACTCGCCCACTAGCATGGGTTTGGCCGGTCATTCGGAGGAACCGGCCAAAATTCTCAGTGAACTCGCTGAGATCCTTGCCTGTGAACTCAGGCAAGTTCACCACGATCTTGGAGGTGGCAATAGCCTTAGCCTCCTGAGACCTGCGTCCCTCAGGGCGCCTGGTCTTCCTCTTCTTCTTCTTCTTCCGCCCACTCGGGTTCTTGGGGTCCTCAAGGTCATTGTCCTCCGAGGGCGAAGCAGAAGTCATGGACGGCGGCTCATCATCGGAGGGGTCTCCGCCTAGGTCACTAGAGCCATAGGGCTCCACGTCAACCATAGCCCTTAGGACTGTCAGCCCCAGCCGGTCCAGCTCAGCTCTCGTGGAATTCCCCACGTGGCTGTAGGGAGGCTGGGCCGTTCTTGCTATGAAAGGGCTTCTCGGTATCACAGCAGGGGTCGGCATCGGTTGGCTCCTCAGGCTCCCCAGGGTGTTTGTAAACCCTGGCACCAGGTGATTAGACTGTACTCCATGGGGTGAGACTCCCACGATGGTAGGTGACGCTTGGGGCGGAATCAGGGGCTCTAATTTAGCCCGAATCTCTTGAGTGAGATCACCAACAAGTTCAGAGGTGGCTCCTCGGAGAGCCTCTTCTATCTCCGACCGCGTCAGGGACCTGTTCGAGGACCTCCCCAATCCTCTACTCCTGCTCCCGCATGATTCAGGGCCTCTCTCCAGCCCACTCAGGGTTGCATACCCAGGAACATCCACATAGGCTCCCGTAGCGGGTAGTGGATGGTGATAGTCAGCCCCATACCATCGCAGCGCAGAACTGGAGGCCACTGGCTCACTGGTAGTAGTTGCCTCTGGAAACGCAGTGGTAGATGGGTCCACACCATAGGCAGGGTAGTTAGGCATACCAGTAAAGCCTGTGCCCTCAGCCATAGGCGGGGTGGTTATGGGTGTGGATGTTGTAGCGGCTGGGTCTGGAGTTGGGAGTGTGGTGGTTGTAGGAGAGGGTGATGCGTGGACGCCAGAGGCGCTTGGTGCGCCCTCGAAGGTCGACTCACTCGTCGGGTGGTGCCCATGGTCTACTCCTTCATCTGCCATGCTTTCTCCTGCATCCTTTCCTCTCTCCCTCTTTCTCTTCACAGGGTTGATGTCCACCTCCTCGACTGAGAGGGCCCGGAAGACCGACTGAAGTCCCTCCAGCGAGTCATCAACCACGTCCACTGGCCCATGTAAGGGCACCGAAGGTACAGCGCTACGTCCAGGTCCAGGTTCACCAGGTGCTGGCATTGCTGGTGCCTCAGGCGCCGTCCTCACGTTGGTGTCCTACTTCTTTGTGTCCATATTCGCCCTTCTTGCTTATGCAATACTCGGCGCACTGGATGTACGGCACGGGGTTGCTGCTGGTACGCAGAGACTGTCTGCCTCTTGCTACCAGAAAGTTTTATAGTGGTACCAACACTGTGTTTTTGTTGTGCCTCTCCTGCTGCTTGCTGCTGGTGTAGGGTTCCTGCTGCTTGTTTTTGATGCGGAAAATGTTTTATTGATGAAATACAACCAATCCAGGATAACCCAAGCCAGGGATAAGCAAGTAGAAGATAAACAGGATCAAAACATGAAGGGCTGCAGTCACAAAGAGTTAGATAAAGATAGCTATCAACAATAGACCACAGCAAATAAACATTCAATGCAACTCAGGAGGAAATATTTTACATGATTGTGACAAACTGATTGGAAAACTGCCCCAAGGCCTCACTCTCATCCATAGTGCCATCTTGAGATGTGCACTCTTTGTTTTTGGGTCCCATAGGTGCTGAGGTGGCATGGCTTGTGGCGCTGAGGTCACTGCCATTTCACATGGGATATTCCTACTTAGCTAGGCTGACTGGGTATTGAACCCAGGACCTCTCAAAAAGAGGTGCCCCAGCCCCCTAGGGTGCATACCACTAGGATAGCTAAGAATTCATGAGAAAACATAGATAAATTCTTAGGCTCTGCCTTCAGTATATCAGTGCCTCAGTCACCCAGGAAAGAAGGTTTTAGTGCCTATAGCTTGGGGATCAAGGGGTCCACACAACATTCTGATTACGTGTTTGGTTCCATAGGTCAAAATGTGTTATCACCCATTTTGGTTAGGCAAATACTAAGATAAAAATGCAAGAGTGCTTAGAGCACCTCCAATACGACCAAACTATACCCTAAAGCGTTGGAAGAGCACTTTTCCTTACTGAGTGTCCAATTCAATGATGAAGTATCTTCGGACAATATGTGTTATGTTGGTCTTGTTGTTGACTTGGTCCATGCCTAATCATTCCGAAGTAATGTTGACTCCATTCGCCATGAATAGGTTCATTCCAAGGTCAACATGGCCATATGTGACTATGGAGAGGTCAAGGATGGTTCTCCTTACCTCAAAGGTGATTGAGGCTTGTGAACGCCTCAATTGGGATTCAAGGGAATGGGATGGGTGTTGCATACCCCAACTACCCCAAAGAATTCATTCTTTGATTTTGATTTTTCAATCCAATTTTATATCTCCAAACCTATGTCGAGCTGGGATAGGCAATTAATTATACATCAACATGGGACTACGTTTGACTCCCATGTTTCATGAACCATCCCCACTCCCCTTAGGCTTGGAGATACATTACCAAGCAAATGGACATTCTCACCGTTTTGTCCAATGTGCACCATAATGGCAAGGTCATATCTCTTAGTCTTTTGGGAGTTGACACATATGCTTTGCACAACATTGACATTGGAGGTTTGAGGTTTGAGGTTTGATTTTGCGGGTACTAGACGCTTTTCGGCCCCGGGGGGCCACCTGGTCGGGCCAGGTGATATCCTCCCCACCGGGTCCTAGTGGGGGGCCCTCCAAGACGCACCTCCTGCCTGGTGGCGGAGTCCCCCGGGTTCACAGAGCTCGGAGCCCCGTCCTTCCCCGGCGTCCCCGTTTCGCCACTCCCCGGTCAGTGCATCAATTCGCAGCCGTGGCCGCGGGCGCTTACCCACTGCGTCGCCCCCCTAATGCGTGGTCGCCCGGGGCACCGGCGCCGCCGGGCCCGTGCTACTGGCTTGTCGCCAGTGGGACCCCCTTGGGCTGGCGCGGTGGCTGCCTAGCCTAGGGGTTGGGGCGTGGCGCTGTGCGCCACTACTGCCTTGGCGGGTGCAGTGTCCCGTCTGTGTGTGCGCGGCGCTCGCGGCCGGTTCGGGGGGGTTCGGGCCGGTACCTGGTGTTGTGTCTCCCCTTCTTCCCCCTTGCCGCCCCGCGTATCCCGCGTTGCGTGTGGCGGGCCGTCCCGTCCGGGTGTCCCTTATCCTCGCTCGCTGGTACGCCATTCCATGTGGTCTGTGCGTTCCGCGCGCTCGGTCCGGTTGCCCTTCTGGTGGTCCCCGCGTGTCCTTTTCGTGTGTGTGCGCTCGCGCTCTCGCGGTGTCCGCTCCCCGCTGGGTGGTGTGGCGCGCGCATCTCGCGTGGTCCCGGCACTGGGCGCTGGTAGGGCCGTTCCATGTGGTCCGTGCCCCTCCGCGTGTCCTGCCCCAGTCCCGTGCCCCGTCTGGCGTGCTTGGGGGGGGGCGGTCCGGTCCCGGTTCCCCCCTACTTGGCTTGGGGTTGCGGGGGCGGCGGCTGGGCGTCCCCGGGGGGGTGCCTTCGTCCATTGCGTGGGGCGTGGGGCGTTCCTCTTCCCTCCTCTGCCCGTCCACTAGGTGGGCTGTCGGGGTCTGCGTTGCGGGCGTGCGGTTGTGGGGGCCCCGCTCTGTTCTCGCGGGGGGGGAGAGAGGTGTCGTCTTGGTGTCCAGGCGCCGGCCCGCCGGATTCTCATGACGAGCCTGATGCGCACGGAGCTTCGCCCTGCGGGATGCGTGGGGGGGTTGGGGTGACCGTGGCTGGAGTGGTGCTCCAATGTCCCGGTTCATGGCCCAGCTGGGCAGCCCTACCGCGGCCTTACTCTTAGTACAGGGGGAGGGGGTTGCGGGCGCGTTTGTTCTGTGACCCGGGTGCCGGTGTATCTCTGGAGGCAGCCGCCCCGGAGGCAGCGCGCCAGGCGCGCGCCGCGTAGGAGCTGCTTCGAACCCCGGGATCGGTGGTCTCCCACCGATCCCTTCGAATACCGGGCGAGGCCTCCCATCGACCTGTTTGAGTACAGGTGACGGTGCGCACTGCTGCAGGGGTGGGTGGTTCCCATGTCTTTTGTTTTTCTTGGGTGGGGGGTAAAACGAACGAGACCTCCACCCGATCCACCGGTATCGGTGGTGGCGCGAGTTGCTGGAGGGGGGGGTGGTTCCCACGTCGCCAACTAGAGAGCTCTACGTGCAGGGATCCCAGGAGCACCAACGCCCGGGATCGAATCCCCGCACTGGACGATTGAAGACCGACGCTCTCACTACTGGGCCGCGGGAGTCTCTTACGCCACTGAGGGGTGTCGTCGGCTATGAATCCTGTCCTGTGGGTGGGGCTGTGCGCCGTGAAGCGTGTTGCGCGTGCCGGGAGGCCTCAGTCCACGCGCACGGGGTCGGGACAGGGGAGGGGGCTGGGTGGGGTGCGTTGGATCGCCGACTGACGTGCACAGGGGTAAGAGGCGGACAGTAGCACCACCGGGTCGCCGACTGACTGTAGGGCGGGGGGTCGCTCTGCCTCTTTCCGTCCCTCTGCCTTCCCTGGGCAGGCAACAAAGCGGGCGTCACTGGCGTTGCGCTGTCCATGGGGGGCGTGGCCCCCCATACCACTCCGGTTCGTGTTCACCCAGCCTCTCCGGGTACGATCTGTGCGGCGTCCCGGTGCGCAGGCGTGGGCCCGCTTGTTCTTCGCGGCCCCCGTGTGGGCCGTCGGCCGGAGCGGGGGGGCGGGTCACACTCCGGCCCCCCTCTCGGGTGGGGGGGGTCCATTCCCCTTGCCTCGGGGGGGGTGTCGCGCTGCGGCCTCCCCGCTCTCGTTCCGGGCGGCGGCCTGCGGTACCCCTTTCTGGCCCTCCCCTCCGGCGCGCGCGTGCGGTCGGGGCTGAAGTGCCGCCCCGGGGCGGGGGGGGGTGAGGGGCGGCCCGTGGACCGCTCCCCTGGGGGCCCCGGCTGACCTGCAAACCCCCCCTCTGTCCCCTCGGAGTGGGCTGTGGTCACGGGAGGGTCATGTGGGGCGCGGCCTCCTTCGTGTTCCGTTGTGCGCGTTGCTCCGGCACGCCGGTGTGGGTTCGTGGGGGCAGGTCCAGCCGCCGCTGCCCTTACCGTGTCGCCGTTCCTCCTGTGGGTGGGGGCGCCCCCCCGGCCCTGGGGGGGCGGAGGGCCGCGCCTGTGGCTCCCCAGCTGGGGTGGGTGCGGGGGGGGGGGGGGGGGCGCCACCCCGCTCGCTCTCGGGCCTGTGTGGGAGGGGGGGGGGGAGGGGAGTGGGGGGGGTCCTTCGGTTCCCTGGCGATGCCCCCTGTCGGCCAAAAAGGGGGGGGGAGGGCGGCTTGGCGGTCCCAGCCCCGGGGGCCAGCCATCGGCCAGGGGGGTCGCGCCCTTCCCCCGCTCCCCTCTACCGAGTGCCGGATCCTCACGCAGTCCCTCCCTGGGGCCCCTCATCTCCCGGCCGTTGCCGCGCGGCGCTGGCCGGCCGGGGGTGGCCGTGAGGGTCAGCGGTCAGTGGTTAGCGGGTTGCAGGGCCGCTTTCCCCGGGTAGGCAACAAAGCGGGCGTCCCTTGGCGTCGTGCTGTCCATGGGGGGCGTGGCCACCCATACCATTCCGGTTCGCGCCCACCCGGCTTCTCTGGGCACGATCTGCGCGGCGTCCCGGTGCGCAGGCGTGGGCCCACATGCTCTTCGCGGCCCCCATTGGAGCCGGCGGCTGGGGCGTCGGGGCGGGTCACTCTCCGGCTCCCCTCTCGGGCGGGGGGGTCCGTCCCTTCAGCCTCGGGGGGTGGGGGCCCGGGCCCCTGCGGCCGGCGGGCCGGTGGGGGGGCGGGGGGGGGGGGGTGTCGCGCCGCGGCCTCCCTGCTCTCGTTCCAGGCGGCGGCCTGTGGTACTCCTTCCTGGCTCTCTCCGCGTCGCCGGTGCGCTCCCTTCCGGTCCGCGCTTGCGGTCGGGGCTGAAGTGCCGCCCCGTGGTGGGGGGGGTGAGGGGTGGCCCGTGGACCGCCCCCCTGGGGGCCCCATCTGACTCGACACCCTCCCTCCGTCACCTCGGAGCGGGCTGTGGTTACGGGAGGGTCATGTGGGGCGCGGCCTCCTTCCTGCTCCGTCGTGCGCGTTGCCCCGGCACACCGGTGTGGGTTCGCGGGAGCAGGCCCAGCCGCCGTTCCCCCTGAGGGGGGGGCGCCCCCCCGGCCCTGGGGGGGCGGAGGGCCGCGCCTGTGGCGCCCCTGCTGCGGTGGCTGCGGGGGGGGGGGGGGGGTGGGGGGGCCGCCCCCTCGCCCGCCCCCGGGTCTGTGCGGGGGGGGGGGGGTGGGTTGGGGGGGGGCCTTTGGCCCCCTGGTGATGCCTCTCGTCGGCCGTGGGGGGGGGGGGCGGGGGCGGCATGGCGGCCCTGGTCCCGGGGGCCAGCCATCGGCCAGGGGGTCGCGCCCGTCACCCGCCCCCCCTATCGAGAGCTGGATGCCCGCGCAGGCCCTCGCCGGGGCCCTCACCTCCCCGGCCGTTGCCGCGCGGCGCCGGCCGGCCGGGGGTGGTTGATGGTTAGCGGTCAGTGGTTAGCAGGTTGCGGGGCAGCCGGTTCCTCCCCGCGCTTGGCGCCCCCGCACTCCCTTTCGCGGGTGGCGGCGCGTCCCCGCACGTCGTGCCATACCGTGGGGGGGGCGTGGGTCAGGGGGCCCATCCCCCCCTCCCGTGCCCGCCGTCTGGGCCTTCACTTGCGCCGCCGCTTGTGTGGGGCCTGGGGCTGCGGCGGCGGCGGGTTGTGCCGGCGGTAGCGCCAGTGGGCGAGGGCGCTACGCAAAGCCCGGGGGAGCCAGTTGTTGGCGTCCGCATCCGTGATGCGGAGCACCGCTCCCCCCTCCAGGAAGGCCGGCCACGTCGGCTCCCTGTCGGGCCACGCCGCCCAGATCACTGACCTGAGGACCCTCTCGTGCTCCTCTGGTGCCGCCCACCCCCCCGGGGGTGCCTCTCGGTTTCCTCCGTCCCTCCGGAGGAGCACGGCATCGAAGGGCCGGTTCCGCGACCTCCTGGAGGTCCCCTGGTTGGCCCAGCACAACCACCCGTACACTTCCCCCACCAGGGGGAGGGTCTCCCCCCCCAGCGGGTCCGGGACTGCGCCCCAGTCCACGTTCCACGGCCGGCTCTCCTCCGCCCCCTGTGCCGGCCCCCCTCGCTGCTCCTGCACCTGCGGCGCCGATGCCACGCCCCGTCCCCCCTCCGCCGAGGCCATCCGCGCCGGCTCCGCCCTCGGCGCGCGGGGGGCTTGCTGGTGCTGGTGTCGTGGGGGTTGGGGGGGGATGAGCTCGCCGGCGTCAGGGTCGATGTTGTAGAGGTGGTGGTGGTGGTGGTGGTGGTGGTGGTAGGCGTGGTGTGCCGGCATCTGTTGGATGCCAGGGGGGATGCACCTCACCGGCTGCACTTCCGGCTGCGGGGGTGCTCCGCCCTCTGCCCCCCTCCCCTCGCCCCGCCCTCCCCCCTGGGCTCCCGTGCCCCGTCCCTCCTGTCCCTTGGGGCCCTTGCCCTTGCCCTTGCCCTTGCCCTTGGGCCCCTTTCCAGTCCCGTGCCCGTGTCGCGGGTCCCGCCTCTCGTCCCCCACACCCCGGCCCGCTCGCTCTCCCATCCCCCCTTGTCCAGCCCCCTGCGCCTGGGTACCCTTCCCGCGCCCCTGAACACCCTTCCCGTGCCCTGGCCCCTCCCCGACCCCCTGCCCGAGTCGCGGGTCCCGCCTCTCGTCCACCACGCCCCGGCCCGCTCGCTCTCCCACCACCCCTCGCTCCGTCCCCTGCACCTGGGCCTCCTGCCCGCGCTCCCGCGTGCCCTTCCCGCGCCCCGACCCCTCCCCTGCCCCCTGCCTGTCACGCCGTCCGCCGCTCCCCTCCCCCTCGCCGCTGCGCCCTTCCTGGACCACTCGCCGGGCGTCCCGCTGCCTTTGCAGTTGCGGCAGCGTGACGCCCGGCGGCGAGCGCTCGCGCGTCGGGGGGCGGACGTGCCGCTCCCGTGCCGGGGGGAAGGGCTTGGGGGGGTACGGCTTGGGGGGGCTGGTGTGGGTGTGGGCGGGGTTGGCGTGGGCGCGGTACTTCGCGCTCTCCCTGCCCACTGCTGCTGCTGCGGCGGCCGCCGGCGAGGCGTCCGCGGCCTGTGCGGGGTTCTTCCCCCGCTTGCGCGGCGTGCCAGGGGCCGCAGCCCCTCTCGCGCCCTCCGCACTCTCCTTCGCTGCCGTGGCGGCCGCCGACGAGGCGCCCGTGGCCGCGGTCGCAGACTCTCGCACATCCTCCTCGGTCTTCTCTGCTGCCGCGGCGGCCGCCTGCGAGGCGCCCACGGCCCGTGCGGGGTCCGTCGCAACCCCTCTTGCGCCCTGCTTGCTCTCCTGCGCGGCTGCGGCAGCCCTCGGCGACGCGTCCGGCTCCTGCGCCGGGGCTGCCCCCCTTGCCGGCGGCGTGCCGGGGGCCGCGGCCGGGGCCGCGGCGTGGCTCGCCGCGGTCTCCGCCTCCTGCGCGTCAGGGCGGGGCGGGGCGGCGGGGCTGGCCGCTTGGGCGGCGGGGGCGGCCGTCTCGGCTGGCCCAGGTTCCCGGGCCGGCGGCGGCGGTCCGACCACCGCCGCCTCCGCCAGCCTCCGCTCCTCGCGCTCCGCGAGGGTCTCCCCCGTCCACTCTGGGGAGGAGACGGGGGAGCGGGAGCGGGACCGGCGGTGGTGGCGGTCGTCCCGCCCGAGGGACCCATCGGAGTCTGCCATTACTGTGACTCTGGTAGGCATGCGTGGTGGCAGGCGCGCCCTTCCCACTACCTCCTGGTGCATCAGTGCCGTGCCGTGGGCAGTGCCGTGTGGTGCTCTGCGGGGGGGGGGGGGGAGGGGGTGGGGGGCCGGCTGTGGCGTCAGCTCCGCACGGCCGGGGGTCCGCGGCCATCCACCGGCATTGGGAGGGGAGGCGGGGGAGCCACGCGGCCCACGCGTCGCGCCACAGCTCCCAGTCTGGGGCGGGGCTCAGGGCCCTGGGCCCCCGGGGGTCGTCGAGCGGTGCCGGGGGCAGCCGCACCAGATGAACCCCCGTAACGGCGGTGACCTCCTGTGTGCGCAGGAAGGTGTGTACTCCGTCCCGCGCCGCGGGCGCCGGGAGGGGGGGGCGGGGTACGGGTGTGGCCCCATAGAGGTGGGTGGGGGTGATCCCCAGGATCCGCCCCGGGTCCCCGCGGGTCGCGACGACGAGGAGGAGCAGGTGGGTGCCAGGGCACTCTTGCCAGAGGACCTGCCCCCTGTGGTGGGCACCCCTGGTCCTGGAGAGGGGGGGGGACAGGTCTGGGTTAGCCCAGCCGCGGGGCGCGTGCGTCGCCGGTGGGAGGGCGGGGCACCAAGTGGGCTCCCTGGGGAACGCCTCGTAGACGACGGCGTACGGTGGGGTAGGCCCGGTGCCGTCATACACCGGGTTGGTCGGCCGGGGGCGGGCGGACGCCTCGTCCGCGCCTTCCACGAACACCGTGACCTCGCCCACCTCCAGGTCCTCGTCCGGCGGGTGTAGAAGGTGGAGCGCCGCATCCAGCTCGGACACTCCCCCCGGGTACGTGGCCCGCGCCTGGTTCAGGTACGGGGCCGCGTCCCCGGGGTAGCGCGTCCTGAGGGCGTGCAGCAGGGCTGGGGCGCTACTGCGGAGGGACATGGCAGACCCCGCTCCCGTCATCCGGAGGGCGTCCCCCATGGACAGGGGCCGGCCCGACCGATTGGACTCGCGCCACTCCATCCAGTGCCCGTAGAGGGCCGCTTCCGGGCTGATGAGCCCCGGCCGGACGGCGTTCACGATCCGGTGCATTGCCGGGAGCAACGTAGGGGCCCCCGCTCCGTTCAGGGCGCGGACGGCCGGGAGGGCGGTCTCGTTGAGGAAGGCCCTCGCACTGCCCTCCAGGTCGCACCGTGCGGCAGCGTGCGCTCCTTTTGCCTCCGCCACCGCGTCCGCCACCAGGCCCCGGACGGCCGCCTCCTGCGCTCTGCGGCGGGCCCTGGTGTGCCCCGGCCCATCCCCCCGTCGGCGTGGCATGGTGCTGCGGGCTCTGCAAAGGGCGGCGGCGGGTGGGGGTTAGGGGGCGAACACGTGCGACAGGTGCGCAATGGATGTGGGGTCCCGCAGGTGCACGTGGATCCACAGAAGGGCAGCGGGGGTGTGTGCCCCCTCGATGCGCCGGCGCAAGGCCTCCTCCTCTGTGCGCCTGCGCGGACCTGCGGGAGGTTCGGGCCAGGGGCACGCGGCTACCTGGGTGCACCGCTCGCACCTGTTGGCGCCTGTCGCTGCTGCGGAGGACACCGTGTCACACTCTCCGCAGAGTCGGCAGGTGTGCGGGAGGTGGGAGGGCGGCGACCAAGGGTCGAGATGGCGGAGCCAGAGGTCGTCCCACCTCTGTCGGAGGGGGTCCCGGATCTCCAGCAAGCGGGCGCGGACGCGGCGCCGGTAGTCCTTGCCAAGCGTCTTCCGCTGGACCTCCTGCCACGTATCGCCGGGGAGGATCCCGTGGTCGTGGAAGGCGGCGATGAGGTCGTCCCACGCCGGGCGGGGGTGCCCCTTGGGGGGGCTCGCCATGTACACGTGGCGCCCGGTGAGGTGGGGCGTCAGCGTGTCCCATTGGCACCCGTTCGCGGTGTCCCTGTGGAGGAGGGCCAGTAGGGTGCTGTCCGCGACCGCCTCCCACCCCACTCGCAGCCCTTCGCAGCCGTCCAGCTCCTGGCGCAGCGCGGCTGCGATACCGGTGGGGAGGATGAGGAGTAAGGGCCCCTGGGTGTCGCCCAGCCGGGACAGGGCGTCGTCGTATACCGGCCCCCCCGCTTTGAAGTGCGCCACGGTGAGTTGGGTGGCCCCGTCCTCTGGGGGTTGCCACCGGACGGTGGCCGCAGCGTGTCCCCACGTGCGTATCTCCGTGGCCCGGAGCACGTTGGCGGTGTGAAGGACGATGCGGGGCGGGACGGGCGTCCTGACGAGTGAGGATACGTCCCCAGTCCATCCCGTTTGCGGCCCCGGGGCCGCCTGCAGCCATTCCCCCGTCGCCGCGTCCCACGGGTGGTCAGGTCCCGCCCCGCGGACCATGGTGGGTCTCGGCCGGGTGTCCGGCCCCCACCCCCGGAGCGGGATGGCGGCGTATCGTTGCGCAGGGGTCTCCGGGGCGCGCGCGGCGGCGCACCACCGGCCCCACTCCCGCGCCCACTCCTCCCCCACAATGCGCGCCTCCCATGCGGTCATGGAGCCGCGCCCGATGATCCACGGTGGGAAAAGGGCGTCTTGCAGGTGCCTCGAGAACCCCCCCGGCAGGTCCTGATACGGGTGGGGGCCCTCTTGGAGTGGGCACTCCAGAGTGCCATTCACAACACGGAGGGAGGCTACGAAGTCCTTGTCAGGGCGCGGGGGAGGGGGAGGGTGGTCGCCCTCCGCCGCAGTGAGCCACCGGTGCGCCCGGGCCGCCGCGCTTAGGGGGTCGTGGAGGAGTTGCTCCAGCCGGTGGTTGCGAAGCTCCCACGCGAAGTCCCCTAGCCGGAGCATGTGGTGGAGGAAGTCGTCCACCGAGGTCCCTCCCGGCGGGTCGTATCGGGTTATGGCGCGGAGCTGCGCCTCCGCGTCCTCGGGCACCAGTCCGGAGCAGAACACCTCCGTCCACGTGGCGCCTGCGGAGCGCCACGAGGCCACCCACAGGGCCTTGTCCCCAGGTGGGAGGTGGCGGGCCGCCTCGTGCACCGCCTGGCGGTAGTGGGGCCAGAGGAGCCGCGAGTGGGTGCAGCCCACGTGCATGTGCACCGGGGTCTCTTCCGGGCCGCCGCAGAAAAGGCACGGCTGCGGGACGATGGCGACGCCGGAGAGCCGCTCCTTCCGGACGCGGAGCCTGCGCTGCACCGGCGTGTGGCCGTCTCGGGCCCGCAGCGCCCGGCGGTTGGTGGCCGCCGCGGTGAGGTCCCGGGCGTGGACGTAGGCCGTGGCGTGGGCCGCGCCCAGAGGTGTGTGTCCCCGGTGCGTCAGCGCATGGTATGTCTGCGCCCGTTGTGCGACCTCGCCGAGCACCCGCATCGTGGGGGGCCGTAGATCGAGATGGCCGTCACGGCCGGCGACGATGAGTTGGGCGTGGCCAGGGTCCGGGGGCGTGTTCTGCAAGACGGTGTCCTGGGACGCCGCCCAGTCCGCCTTGTGCAGTAGGGCGTCACTGTGGTGCGAGGTGGCTCGGACGTACCAGAACGGGTGCCCGGCGTGTTGCCCCCGCGCGCACAGGCCGCCCCGGAGCCACCTCAGGGGCATCTGGTTGACCACCGTCGCTGCGCCCGCGGGGACCCCCGTGGTTCGCTCGCGATCTGCGTGCCGCAGGAGGTGGAGGATGACTTCGGCGTCCACCGTGTGGACCCATGGTCTGTGTGCACCGTAATGTAGAGGGAGGGAGGCGGCCACCCCCTCTCCGTCAGGCACCGTGCCCGAGATGGCCATCGCCCACGTGCGGGTGAGGTCGGCGGCGAGAGCGACGCTGGTGGCGTGTTTGCAGGGTCCGCCCCCGGACGCGTCAGAGGAGGTGTGTCCCCAGGCCTCCGGGATCCAGTAGTATCCGGTGGGGCTGAGCCACCCCGCGTTGAGGTCGGTGGAGTGCCACCGGACGTCGGGGTGGCTGTGGGTCAGTTGGTCCATGCTCAGCGCCCTGGTGTCGCCTGGGCTGATCGCCGGGTGGTCGTGCAGCCCGATCTCCGCCCCGGCGACCGTGCTTGCCCAGGACCGTAGCGCCGTCACATGTTCCTTGAGCCACGCCGGGCCCCCGCGCTGGTGTACCACCAAGTGTCCTGTGTCCTCCGGACGGTCCTCCAGCGCGTGCACCGCCATGTGTGGGTCGTGCGGCACCCCCGTAGCCACCAGTAGGGCGGTGCCGCGGGGGAGTCCACGGGGTTCGGGCTGGCCTGCCCCCACTTGCACTATCACCAACGCGGCCCGGAGCTGCGCTTGTCCCGCCGCTTGGGTGCATTGGTCGTCTGTGGTCACCAGCCACAACGGCATCGGCGCGTGGGGCCGGGGGCGTAAGGGCTCTGGCCACGCCACGTCCGCGTTGGGCTCTTGGTGCTCGCTTTCCGCGAGTACGTCGCGGAGGATGTACATGAGGGCCGCTGGCGGGTGGTACGCCGCCCCCCGCGTGGGGGGGGACAGGCCGTTCCGGCGGCGGTAGCCCCCGACGTGGAGGTGCAGGCCGTCTGGGGTCACCCGTGGGCCGGTGTGGGCGTCCTGCTTAGCCCTCGTGGGGTGGACGAGTCTCAGGCGGGGGTCCCGCGTGCCGGTGGTGTGGAAGAGGTGGGCCAGGGCATCGCGCCACCCAGGGTGGTTGGTGGGCCCTTGCTCATGGCGGCAATAATGGAGGTGTTCATCGGCGCATTGGTCGAGGCACTCCCGCACCGCCGTCGGCCACGGATCGTCGTTGTCGGGGAAGGGGTGGCGTGGCCCGTGGTGCCCATGCCACGGCGTTGCGTGTGGCACCGTCAGGCGGCACGTGTCGCGGTGTCGCAGCTTGGCGGTGCGCAGCGTGACGATTTTGCCCGGCGGGGACTGTAGTTGGACGTGAGCCGCCCTGGGGCACGCGATGGGGTTGTACATCCCCACTCCCAGGGCGGCCAGGGCCCGGGGTATGCGCTGGACCCAGTCGCCTCCCGCCAGAGTTGCGAACTCCGGGACGGGGTAGTGCACCTCAGGGCATATTCCGTGCGCGCCGGCTATCTCCCAGAACATCTTGGTGACGTCCGCGCGCACGGAGGTTGCGCGGTGGTGGACGAGTGTACCCACGAGGGCCACCGCTGCCTGCTGGCACCGCGTGGGCACCCGTGTGAGCCCCAGGGTCCGGTCATCCTGCAGGCTGTCCCGCGAGGCGTCGAAGGCGTATCGTGCCCTGTCCTTCGCGACCTGGACCGTGATGTGGTCCAGGTGGCGTGCAGTGTCGGAGTCGTCGGCGATGAAAGGGGCGACGTACTGCGTCACCCCTCCGAGGATCGCCAGGATGACGTCCTGCACCACTTTCGGTGGCGCGAGGGTGTTAAGGCACCAGTGGTGCACTGCAGCCAGGCGTAGCCGGTGCTTGCGCTGCAGGGAGAACTCCCCGTCCGGCTGCAGCTGGAGTCCCAGGTAGGGGACGGAGTCCGCCGCTGGTACCCAGTACCACGGGTTTTCCAGGTGGGGGCAGAGGCGTAGCTGCAGGCCCGGGACCCCCTCCGTGGTGGCCATGGCGCACTTGCGGGGGTTGAGCTCCATGCCCATCATCCCCAGGTACGCGGCCACCGCCTCCACGCCCTCGACGAAGTGCTGCAGCGTGTGGGCCACCACCAGCAGGTCGTCGATATAGGCCTGGATGAGGCCGTGCTCGGCTCCTCCCGGCGGGCGCAGGCGGTGCCCCTGTGCCCTGAGCAGAGGCTCCAGGAGGAGCGCGTACAGCAGGGGGCTCTCGGGGTTGCCCTGCCGGACGCCGCGTAGCATGTAGACGGGCTGCGTTAGCCCGTGTGCTGTGACGATGCGCAGCCTGGCGCACGTGTGGAGGAAGAGCAGGAGGTCAATGACGTCCGGCGGCACGGAGAGGTGGCGCAGGATGAGGTGGAGGGCGCCGTGCGGGGCGGTGTCGAAGGCCTTGCGGGCGTCGAAGGAGAAGACGTAGTTGGGCCTTCCCCGCTGGAGCTGCCGCTGCGCCATGAACAGTGGGGGGCCTGTGTTGGAGCCAGGGAGGGCCCCCTGCTGCCAGTCGCTGACCACCCCGTGCCGTGTGAGCACCTCCGTGATGCGCTGGGTGAGGGGGCCCGTGAGCAGCTTCATGTCCAGCTGGCCCAGGGCTATGGGCCTGTAGTCGTCCAGTCTGGCAGAGCCCGGTACCTTGGGGCTGAGCCAGATGTGCGCGTCCCTCCAGTGCATCGGTGGCGGGGCGCCGCGGAGGATGGCCCGATAGGAGTGGACCAGGAGCCACTGGACGGGTGCCGGGAGGGCCTTGATGAAGCGGGCCTCCACGTGGTTAGGACCCGGGGCCTTGCCATCGGCCTTGTCCAGGGCGGACTTCAGGTCCTGCATGGAGTACTGCTGGACCTGTGTCCAGGCTCCCTCAGGGACCCGGGGGACGTGGCGGCCGAGGACCGCCTGGAAACCCGGGAGGTCCACCGGGCGTTTGTCATACAGTTCTCGCCAGAAGGCGCGAACTGCGAACATCACGTCGTGGGCCTCCGTGAGGAGCGTTTGGGTGTTGGGAACCCGCACGTTCCAGAGGCCTGACGGGCCTGGGGCCTCTACCTCTATGGCTCCCCGCACGGCTTTCCATCGCTGGGCGATGTCGGGGGCGTGGCGGCGCCAGAATTCCTTGATGGCGCGCTTGCGGTCTGCCGCCAGGAGGGCGCGGAGCTGGCGAATGTCCTCCTCGAGGGCGGCTGCTTGCCTCTCCAGCTCCTCCTGCAGCTGGCCCTGCGTGGTCGGGCGGAACCCGGGCGACACACTCTGCAGTTCCTCCTTGAGCCGGAGCGCCGCCTCGGACCGGATGCCATGCCTGGCCGCGTCCGCCTGGTACGCTGCCGGGGCGCGCGCTGCCAGGGTGTCATAGCGGAGGACCGCTGCCTGGAGCTGCTTTCCGCTCTCCGGGGGGTCCCCCTCTGCCGGGTCCGTTCCCGCCGGAGACGGCTGCCGGCGTCCCACCACGCGCGCCAGGGCGTCATGCGCCGCGTGGAGGTGTTCGAACACCTTGTCCACCGCAGCCGCGGGCATGGACCCGTAGTCGTGCTGCTCTGCGGGACCCAGCCAGGGTGCAAGGGAGGGTTCATCCTGCGCGGCGGTGACCGCCGCCCACAGGCAGTGTTGGACGGGCGCGGCCTCGGCGTCGTACGGGAGGAGGCGGCCTTCCGTGTGGCTGTAGGGGGTGGGCATCGCCGCGCGCCCCGCTGCGCAGAGGAGGCCCGGCAGGGCCAGGCGGACCGGGAGGTGGTCCGAGCCGACCACCTGGGGGTGTGCCATGCCGCGAGCCCAGACGCTCTCCCGCAGGGACCACGGCAGGAGGGGCTCGTTGACCAGGAAAGTGTCCACCCTGTGCCGGGACGGGTGGAGCGTGGGGGTCATGTCCTCCTCTCCGCCCGCCGCGGCTCTTCGGAAGCCGCAGGCTTCCCAGCCCGCTCGGAAATGCTCCGTGGCCGGGTTGGCGGGGACATCCATGTAGATGTTGGTGTCACCGGCGATGACCACCGGGTGCCTCCCGCCGAGGCTGCGTGCCGTGGCATACATTTGTATGTTGGCCCAGAACGCCGCCCGTCCCGCCCACGGGGAGCAACCTGCTTGCGGCCCGTGGACGTTGATGAGGGTGAGGCCTCCCCCGTCTGTGCGGATCTCCAGGGCCGCGGCTTTCCCGGGGACAATTTCCGTGAAGCTGAGCACCTCGTGCTCCGCCACGTACTTGCTGCTGACCGCGGTGAGGAGGCCCCCCCCTCTCGAGGTGGAGGTGGCCCCCGTCTCCGCCAGCCGGCTGCTGAAGTAGGCGGTGTACCCCTTGTCCCGGAGCGCCGCGGCCACGTGCATCTCCTGCGCCCTGGTGGCGATCCCCGTTTCCTGGAGCATGATGGCAAAGCCCCCCTCCTGGGGCAGCATGCCGGTGATGAGGTGCTCCTTGTCGGTGCAGGCCGCCGGCCCCCTGCGCCGCCGGAGTGTGTCCCGGAGGGACCGGTCTGGCGGCACGAGGCCGTTGCGCAGGTTCCACGAGAGGAGCCACAGGGCGTCGCCCGTCGTGTCCTCCTGGAGTCAGCTATCCCGCGTCGGCATCGCCGCCGGGTTCGCTGGTGCCGCCAGGGCATCTGGGTGCGCCGCATCCGCTGAGCCCGTTCCCAGCGGGGCCCACAAGGGGGCCCGGGGGACCGGGGGAGTCAGGGGGGCCAGGGGGGCCAGCCCCGCGGGGATGGACATGGACCCTGGTGGGGCCGCACCGCCGGCCCCCGGGGCCGCTCCGGGTGCCTCCTCACCTCCATCTGCGTGGTCGGCTGCCTGGGGCGGGGGGCGCCGGGTGTACGGGGCGTGCCACGGGGACCTCCGTGCTCTCCCCTGCAGGATGTTGGCGGCCGCCTCCTTGTCGTCCGCCGGGGCCGCAGCGTGCACCGCGTGCCACGCCAGGTGTTCCAGCATCGCCCCGCTGGTGTAGTACTTGTCCGCACACAGGGGGCATTTCGTCGGCTCCGTGGCCCCTCGCGCCGGGGGGAGCTGCACCGACTTCCGAATGGCGCCCTCCGCCGCTGGTTCGAAGGGCAGGTTGGCCAGCGGCACCGTGTGTGGTGCCAGCGTGCGGCCCGGGGCCGCCGCATCGAGGGCTCGCGTCGCGGGCGCGGGCCCGAGGCCTCGGGCGGCATCGCGCTGCGCGTCCGCTTGCAGCCACGTTTGCCAGTGCGTGGAGCCGATTTGGCGGTCGGGTTTGCTCCTCCACCGCAGGTCGTGGAAGGCCTGTAGCCAGTGGTACACCGTCCAACAACAACATTGACATTGGATTATGGGCAACATTTATTGTTGGTAGTTGATTTCCACTCCACTCATGCTTGGTGATCAATTCCAAATAATGTTGTCATTTGGACATAAACGTGAGCCATTTTCATTGCGATGCATTTGCAAGCATGTATTTAAACTCAAGATATCTCCAAGCCTATAGTGAGTTGAGAGCCGCCTCTCTAGGAGCAATTGCTCCATGTTGCATGTGCATCGTGTGTGTGTGTTGTTAACCCCTCCCCATTCACGGGTATGAAGATATTGAGATTTTCATGATGTCATTTCCAATCAATTTTTCCATCATATGGTAGTGATGTCTTAGGCGGCTCAAGTTGCATGGTCAAAAATGACGGAAAAGGTAGGAAAATGACAGGTTTCAAAAGGCAGAAAAAAAGAGTTGTTTTGATGGCTATTTCTAAACCGTCGCAAACAAGTATGGCGAAGTAAATATTTCTACAAGAATGCCGTGTCCCATGGGCGAGACGGGGAAAAGTATTGTTTTGCGACTATTCTTTGCGCGAGGCCTCGCGCAAAGATGTTCATTTGTGTCAGATTAATGTACTACAGTACAACGCATTAGGCAGGGTGTCGAGAAAAAGAAACCTGTCGTATTTATACACGTAACTTCTTTGTACTTTGTACTAAGAACTTTGTACCATTATCGGGATGGAGTGATACAGATGGATCTATTAACGAATAAAGTTCAACAATTGCGTACCCAGGAAGCTTGAAAAGTATAAATGTTCCCGAACAAACTGTAGTTTCAAGCGCGAGGCCTCGCGCATGGAACGGCGCATGAGAAACATTAAAGTTTCGATGATCATTGCGCGAGGCCTCGCGCAATGGATCTGATAAGCGCTCATAGAAACTAAAAATGGAACGAATCCACGAACTACACAGCATGTGCATTCCCTTGATGCGGCGCTGCTGCATGGGCACCCACACAGGTCCCGCCGGCATCTCCAGTTTTCATACTGTGGTCACCGCTGGCTTCACTGCCCAACAGCGATGGTAGCGCGCCGCAACTGGCAACCGCCATCAGGATTAACTAGTCAAATGTGGGATCACCAGACTTTCTTTTCTTTCGCGCAGTTTCTGTTTTTGGCGATGTCTTTGTTTCTCTGCCCCAATAGAGCCCCGCGCCGAGGAGAGCATGTTCCTGAGACTGAAGAGCTGAGCTTCCTTTTCGCCGGTGACCTCAGCTGTTCCAATTTACAGGTCAAAGCAGCCCTGCAAGACCCTGCCGGCCATCTTCATAGCTTCAGGTAGTACTTTGCACACACAGGGCACCTGATCCAAAGCGCAGATGTTGCTGTGGCCAACTTGGAATGCGTGCTGGGCCGTCCGCACAGCCAATCCGCCGTAGTGGTTGGTGGGCGCTTCTTACCCCGACTTGTTGCGCCCGATTGATATGCACAAGCGATTCGGGAAGCAGGTTTCACTGTGCTCACCATGGCAAACAATCACGCCATGGACAATGGGGTGGCAGGGCTGCGCCACACGCTGGATGTGCTTGATAGCCATGGGCTTGCTCACGTTGGCGCTTACAGGAACGCTCAGGAGCGCCAACAATTCCAGAACTCTGTAATCATTGAGCAGAAGGGCATCCGCGTTGCGCTGCTTGCCTACACTTATGGACTGAACTGCACGGCCCCAGACGCAGAACCAGAAATGGTCAGTCGCATTGAACAGGAACAAATGTCCCGCGAAGTGGCCGCGGCCCGAGCGCACAACGTGCACAAGGTGATTGTTTCCCTGCACCTTGGGATGGAGTACACCTTCCGCCCAAGATATGACTGTGCCAACCCTGGGGACCCCCCGTGGCTCCCGCAAGCACGGCAGCTGGAGGCCTGCCGATGGCTGCTGGACAACGGTTTGGACATTGTCGTGGGGAGCCAGCCCCATGCCCCACAACCGATGGAGCACAGGCAGCCAGGCAGTTCCCATGAAAAACAGATTGCTTCGTCCCTAGGGGATACCAATGCCCACCACATGCTGGCACCTGACCGGCTGGAACGCCGTGGAATGAGTGCAAATAACAGGGGCATTGCCGGAGTTGGGGCTTGGCTGCGTTTTGCTCTGCACAGTAATGATGCTGGGGAGGTAAGGCTGAAGGACGTGGGTTATCGCCTGAGCTGGAGGCATTGCACCGTTCTTAATGGGGTCCCAATGTGGCACATCATGCCAGCCCCGCCCGGGGGCCAGCCTGTGGAGGCAAGGGACCTTAAAGGACTGGCAAAGGAGGATGCAGAGGATGTTGTTAAAAGCCTGCTCGGCATAAGACACCTTTACCAGGAGCTGAATATCAATGTACCCGAAGTGCCTGCGTGGGCAGAGTGGGGTTAGAGGAAAAAGGAAAGCACTTTGAGGTTCGCAAAGCATCAGAGTTTGTGTCACAGTAATACTGTGCGGAGCAGTTTGCATCTGCATGGGGCTGGTGCCCACAGCGCTTCATTGTGACCACAAATATGTGTGAATGGATAACACGTCTTGTGGTTTCTTTCTCATCCGCAGCCGAAACCCGAGCCCAAAGGCACACACCCACGGCGCCCACCCCAGCCAGGAGTGGCGGGGTGCAAGTGGAGCGCCCACACCAGCACACACACACCCCAACACCCCAGCCAGGAGTGGCGGTGCACAGCCGAAACCCGAGCCCAAACACACACACCCACGGCGCCCACCCCAGCCAGGAGTGGCAGGGTGCAAGCGGAGCGCCCACACCAGCACACACACACCCCAACACCCCAGCCAGGAGTGGCGGGGCACAGCCGAAACCCGAGCCCAAACACACAAACCCACGGCGCCCACCACAACCAGGAGTGGCGGGGTGCAAGCGGAGCGCCCACACCAGCACACACACACCCCAACACCCGAGCCAGGAGTGGCGGGCTGCAGCCGAAACCCGAGCCCAAACACACACACCCACGGCGCGCAACCCAGCCAGGAGTCGCAGGGTGCAAGCGGAGCGCCCACACCAGCACACACACACCCCAACACCCCAGCCAGGAGTGGCGGGGCGCAGCCGAAACCCGAGCCCAAACACACACAGCCACACCGCGCACCCCTGCCAGGAGTGGCTTGGTGCAAGCGGAGCACGCACACGAGCACACACACAGCCCAATACCCCAGCCAGGAGTGGCGGGGTGCAGCCGAAACCCGAGCCAAAACACACACACCCACACCGCGCACCCCAGCCAGGAGTGGCGGGGTGCAAGCGAAGCGCGCACACGAGCACACACACAGCCAAACACCCCAGCCAGGAGTGGCGGGGCGCAGCCAAAACCCGAGCCCGAGCACACACACCCACAACGCACACCCCAGCCAGGAGTGGCGGGGCGCAGCCGAAACCCGAGCCCATACACACACACCCACACCGCGCACCCGTGCCAGGAGTGGCTGGGTGCAAGCGGAGCGCGCACACCAGCACACACACACCCCAACACCCCAGCCAGGAGTGGCGGGGCGCAGCCAAAACCCGAGCCCGAGCACACACACCCACAACGCACACCCCAGCCAGGAGTGGCGGGGCGCAGCCCAAAGCCGAGCCCAAACAGACACACCCACACCGCGCACCCGTGCCAGGAGTGGCTTGGTGCAAGCGGAGCGCGCACACGAGCACACACACAGCCCAACACCCCTGCCAGGAGTGGCGGGGCGCAGCCGAAACCCGAGCTGAAGCACACACACCCATGCCACACACCCCAGCCAGGAGTGGCGGGGTGCAACCGGAGCGCGCACACAAGCAGACACAAACCCCGACACCCCAGCCAGGAGTGGCGGGGCGCAGCCGGAACCCGAACCCAACCACACACACCCACACCGCACACCCCAGCCAGGAGTGGCAGGGTACAAGCGGAGCGCGCACACAAGCAGACACAAACCCCAACACCCCAGCCAGGAGTGGCGGGGCGCAGCCGGAACCCGGACCCAACCACACACGGCCACACCGCACACCCCAGCCAGGAGTGGCAGGGTACAAGAGGAGCGCACACACAAGCGCACACACACCCCAACACCCCAGCCAGGAGTGGCGGGGCGCAGCCGAAACCCGAACCCAACCACAACCCAGACCCAAACACAAGCGCCACGCAATAGTAGAAAACCCAGTGTCCATAGCCCGGGCACTGAGGCAGCCCGTGCCATGCAGGTGACCCGGCCAAACGAGATCCGGAGACCGGGGGTAAGGCTGCATCCTAAGGCCTGCGCTGCTTTGATACTCGAGGCGGAGCGTGCGACACCCAAGCACCTCGGAACCCGAGTACCAAGAACATGCATGCATGCCCTCGGAACGGGATACGCCAGGAAGTCCGGTGAACCCCTAGGGTTCCGCCCAAAGGAGGGGACGTGCGCAAGCACGGGGGCCCACCCTCCCGGCATGACAAGCAGTCACGCTGGCGGCGATCAGCCCTCCCGGTGTTGCCCGGGGCCGCTTTGTTGGGGGCCACCAGTCAGGCCTAGCGGGAAGTAAGCGGCCTCCCCTCTTCGGGCGCGGAACCTCTTCCTGTTCGTCACAGGGGCGACTCCAGGGGGAACCATGGGGCGCCTCTCCATGACCGAGTGCACCTACCTACCTACCTGGGATCACCAGACAGTTACAGTCAACCAAAGATGGTGCATGCGACAAGCGAATCACAGAATAATTGGTTGCGCGAAAACAGTGTGACAGGTTGATGTTTCAAATGAAGAAAGTTTTTCAAACAGCGATTTTTACGTAGATACAGTTACGCAATTATTTTTCACAGCAACAATGCCCCTGCGAAAAGAGGTGGACCTTGAGAAGACAGTGGCAGCAGTATCTGGAGTTTTCCGCGATGTCTGTTCAGAGGAACTGCCGTCCCACACGGCAGAAGAATTGTGGGAAGGGCTAAAACAGGGGGACGAGGGCGCGCAATTGTTGTTTGTGTTTTTTCTGCGTCTGCGCCAAAATGAACGGACGTGTTGCAGCGTTGAAAAGGCGATTGCGGCAGAAGGCAAGAGATGAGTTGGTGTTCTGATAGAGGAGGCCTGGCGCCTTTATTTGCTGATGCGCCACCGCGCAGTTCCATACCAGGGAAAACCAAAGTCAGTTATTGCGATAGAGGGAAGTAGGGCGCAGCGTCGCATTTTAGCAAGGTCAGGTCTGGCGCGATACAGCGCACCTTCGCTGGAAGAGAAGGCCGCAGCCAGGTTTCAGACTACATGGAACAAAATACACCAGCAGTGGGTTGTGTTATGGATGGACAACTGGTACAACAAACAGTTTAACACCGATCCTGACAAGAACGACAAAAGCCTGAACGCAACAGCCTTGGCTGTGTTGCTACTGAGGGATGCACCGCGCTACTGGCATGGTCATCCTATCCTGGAAGAGCGTGAACGGCGTGTTCCTGTTGTTGCACGCAAGCTGGGGAACGCCTAGGGAACGTTTGCGCGTATCCTGCGTGATCTAGGATTTGCAAGCACAGGGCCTGTTGTTCGAAACATTAGGGCGCCGCTTGACATTATTCGCCCTGTACCTGCCAAGAGACCACATTGGCGACCCCTTTGTCTACGCAAAGAAAAGGTGGGCGGCAATGTCTCGCTGCTTAACCTAGTGCAATTCACTAGGGACTTGGCGCAGCACACTCGACCAGTTGTGCCTGTTTTATGTGATGAAAACATCCATTACCACATTTGTAAGATGATGTACGGTGAAAAAACAACGGGTTGTAATGTCCGGCTCTTCTTGCGGTCACACCCTATATTGTATGGTTTCTGGCACGCGTACAAGTTTTGCGTTACACAAACATTTCGCTCATTTTTGCCTATCGTGACTTTCTTCCGTAAAGGTTTGTTGCGCAGCGGTGACACAGTCCCCTGTTTTCCCAAGCTGATCACAATGGAGATAACTGTTGCCGCACTGCTGTTGGGTATGGGCCCCCACATACGCCGCCTCAACAGAAAATGTCATTCCCTTGGGCTGGCACGTCCTGCAAATCGGCGAGGCCGCCTCCGTTACGCTGTGTGTAAGGCCATGCCGGTTCTGTTAACACAATACTGTCCTATGTTACTATACCTAGGACACCTCGTTAGACAGTGCAATTGGGCCGGGGAGACGGCCAACACGGGTGTTTTTGCTTCTGAGGGATTGCAGATTGTTATGTGTCTGTTAGACCGTTTGAACATGGGGGACATAATTTTAGAATACGAACACACTGTTGCAACTGCCCTATTGTGCCACACTGCATGGCACACAGCCATGCCTGGACAGGCTTTTGCCGAGGAGCTTTCCGAAAGTCTGCTTTCCAGCCTTGTGACAGAGAAGGGCCAAAACAGAGGTGCAGTGACCATTGATGGTGTTGACAATCTGTATCATCTCATCACCATCCGCAAAGAAGGTCACATGGTGAACGTCTGCAAAATCCCCAATTCCTTTGTCAATTCCGTGCGTCAGCTGTTAACTGCTTACTTGAACGCAGAGCGTGTATACGTGCCTTGGGTTAGGTGGTGTGCTGAGCCTACTTGTACAATCCAGGCGCATCGGCCGCGCAGGGGCATACCTAACTTTCCACCGTCTCTTCTAATTCCAAAGGGTTCTAACCACTACAAACAAGTTCTTGTGTCTGTGTTGTTGGTGCTAACGCAGCAGGGGCCGCTTAAGGCCTGTTCTAAGCGAAAACTGTCGAAGCTGATCCCCCAACACAGTGTGTTGGAGGAACAGAGAGAGGCCGACACGCTGCAAAACGTTCGAAGAAGATTGAAGACCATCCAGTGATGCGCGAGGCCTCGCGCAAACAGCATGAAACAACAGGTTAGTACACCCCCTCTCTTGCGCGAGGCCTCGCGCAAGGTTGACAGTCGAAAACAGTGACGTGCCCCTTCAGTTTTGCATTCTCAACCATACTGTACTCGTATTCGCTAAAAGCGCCTCACATATGCATTATTGACGACGATTTTAACCCTTTTCCATGTTTCGTTTTCTGCAATACAGGCTTTCTCCTTATCACAGAATCGCAAGCCCCGCAAAAAAACAGCCGAGAAACGAGAAGATACCGACTATGACCCTGGGACCTCAGGATCGGAGGCTGGAACACCAAAGAAGGGGCGGAAGAAGAAGGAAACACCAGATCCTGGCCTAACATTGGGTACTGACATCGAGGACCACCTGAAGCCAGATGGGAGGCAGGTGGAGGTTAAGCTGGACAACGTGAGAATCAACCAGGAGAAGACAAAGGAGCAGATCAGATGGAAAGATACGAAGTTACTGCAGAAGCGTATTGAGTCACTCGAAGCAGCACTGCCAACAGACCCATTACACGTCCTTCTCTCTTGGAAGATAATAGTATGTTGCCAACCGACTGTTCGCTCTTTTCGTTGCGCGAGCCCTCGCGCATAGAGGTGTCTCATATTTGCAGATGGCGATTATTGGTGTGTATCTGGACAGCACAGCGTGGAAGCGATTGCGAAGATTCGGGAGAAGCGACGCACAGCATGTCTGGATCTGGAGCAGTGGCATACTACATGCATCGCCGATATTTTGAAGCCTACGACACCGTGGGCCTTCCGTGCAAAGCTGTCGGGACAAGCACAAGGAGGCGCACAAGACATTGAGCCAATACCGCTGTATGAGGCAGCAGATAACCTCATTCGATGTGTTGAAGATCAGCGGTGGCGAGGCCTGGGTGACACGTACAGCAATCTCAAGATCGCCATTGTGGATGCTGTGCAGATGAGTGCCCTGGTTCCAACCGCTGAACTGAAGCAGCCTGGTCAATTTGTATGTTCATCAATCGTTGTTTCGATGCTCTTCGTTGCGCGTGGCCTCGCGCATAACGTTGTCACTTTCAGGACAAAACGTACAAATTGTGGAAAGATTTTATGACGTTTGCCTACTATGCTGGTCCGGAAGCTGTGAAAGGTCTGCGGAAGTTCCACGACAAAGGGGAGAAAGTCACGAAGAACGCGCTGAAGAAACTGGACGGGATCCTCTTGCCAGAGTTCTACAAGAAAGTGGCAGAAGTGATGAAGGAAGAAAAGACACCCCTTAAATCCTTGCAGAATTTGTTTGACGACATCATCCTTGACCAGTGGGTCTCAATGCATCTGGACCACCCGCACAACGGCCAGTACGTTTGACCTGAGAAAGGTGTGTACCATCGACGCGACGTGGGTTCCGTTTCTGCATTGGTGCGCTGCACTTTCTCCATTTCTGTTCTTCAGCCAAGGACATGGGCACCCGCAACGAGGTTGCTGCACTTGGAAGGCCTGCCCTGAAGGTGACTCTTGGTACATCGGGCTATTGGCGTGAGTCTGAAGGCAAAAGTCGCGGTCCACCGCCGGCATGGAAATCCATGCTTCGCGCACCACTGTGGCAGGTGGCAGAGAAAGCGAAACCCGCCTCCCTGAAAATCCTCAACGTCCAAAAACTCATGGGTCAAGAGCCTACCCAGAGCTGTGTGGTCCCCCCAGCTGCTGGCGTTACTGGTGACTTCAAGACATTGCAACAGCAGGATCCATTATTGGCAAGTCAAACTATCACAATTAAGGCGACACGAATTGCAGCGTTGGCCCACGATCCCCCGAGGCGGTTTATTGAGATTGGCAAGAACCTGATTGTCATCAACGGCGACATATTTGAACATCTTGCTCCTGAGATGATGTGCCCAGTCTGGCTGTATGAAGAGATTGCGCGTGCCGATACCCTTATCTGCGGCTCTCAAACTGTTGTTGACAACATGTTCGACGTGCTGGAAACAGAAAGAGAGAGGCGTCTCAACGATAATTTCAACGCGCCGCGCATGGCTAACATGTTGCGTGTTCCCATCTTCAGTTGGCCAGTCAAACGGAAGCCTGCAGGGGATCCTACAACGTTCGACGTTTGCTGGTTGCTGATTTCGTCACCGGATAGCTGGACGAGAAGAGTATAATTCCCTCATTACGTCCGCTCTTTGCGGGAGGCCGCGCGCAATAACTTCTCCCTCATTGCAGATTCCGAATTATCTGACGTTTCGACGTACTCAAGTAGGGGAGATGGAACCTGTTGAATTTGGCGGTCACCTTCGGATAACGACGGTTATGTGGTATTTCGACACTCACCTCTTTTACCTGAAGCAGGATAAGAGCTTCAAGCCTGCGTTTGTGTTCATTGATCATCAGCCGGATCTGGTGTGCATCATCGCGTCCATCGAGCCGGATTCTCGCATGTACCTTCTTGGTGTCACCACCGACAATCTCTCCGATTGGGTCAACAGAGTGCAGACTCAGTTGAACCACGTCTTGACACAAGGGTCGAAACTGGACGTGTCCCGTGATTGGGACCAGCAGGCCAACTGGGCAAACCGTGGTATTCGCCTTTGGGTTCGCGATGACAAGATGGGCTCTGAGGCGTTGTCGCTGAAGGAGGAAGAGACTGTTGAGAAAGGTCAAGCTGCAGAAGCACTGGCCGCTGCAAAGCGGAAGTCTACTGGTGGGGAACCAGCCCCCAAGAAGAAGAAGACTGCTTCCAAGCCTCAGGCAGGGAAGTCGGTTACCGGTGCAGAATCCAACGAGAGCGATGGGGATGAAGAGGAGGAGAGCGAGGAAGAGGAGGAGAAGGACCCGCAGGTCTCCCAGGGCAAGGCAGCAAAGAAAGTGGCAGCGAAGCCGAGGTCCGAGGAAACCGGGGCCCGAGCTCCATTCGAGCAGCCAGCCCGTCAGTCCCAACCAAGAAGCGACCCCGCAAAGCCACCGCCTAAGGGTAAGACGTCAGTTGCTAAGGCACTGGGTTCTAAGATGCAAACTGTTCCGAAGAAAAAGTAATTTCTTCTTTTGTTCCCATATATTATGCGCGAGGGCTCGCGCTATGCATTCCTCTTCGACGACCTTTATGCCGTCACCTTGTGCGGCACGGTTTTCTCTGTGATGCAGTTTATTGCGCTGTTGTGTTGGTGTTTGCGCGAGGCCTCGCGCAAAGAAGGGGTGCCAAAAAATGCTTCTTGTGGTGCTGCGTGCAACATAGTTTTCAAAAACTGGTTTTCGAAAAGATTGAAAGCTCATCGGTGTTTTTATTGCAAAGCATAAGTGGTCGAGGAAACAAAAAGTCGTGGTTTTCCCAAGAAAGTACTTCATTTTTGGAGAAATAAATCATTTTCCCGGGCAGTCGGTTTTCTTGAAAATAAATGAAAATGGACCGGTTAATTGCTTTTCACAGGACGTTTGGTTCTTGTGTTTTAGGTCCCCCCGAAAAGAACTATTTTTTTGCAGTGCCGCGGAGAGGCAGTCTTGGGCGCATTTTGACCATGCAACTTGAGCCGCCTAAGGATGTACGACCCTCAACCTTTGTCAAGCTCCAATGGTTTGGTGGTGTAAACCGTGTATGGGTTGTATGCTTTCCCCACTCTCTCCCCATTGATTTTGACCTCTTATTGTTGTGGATGTCCTTCATAGGACCACCATTGTCCACAATATTGCATCATGAGGGCATGATCGAGCAACTCAACTCAAGTTCATCGAGGTTGTGACTAGGGTAACTTGGCACTCAAGGACTCAACCCACACAACCCACACGTCCATCCATTGCATTTGTGCATTTGCCTTGTGTCTTGGGGCTGAAGGTCTTCTAGGAATCCCCACCCCCATCCACAAGCATAGGGCACTTTTTTTTTTATAAAACTCTGCAAGAGGCTTTCATTTTGGTAGTAAAACATTGATCCTGTGCCCTTGGTTCCTATAAAGGAAAAGTGCTTCCATAAATAGTCAAATATTTTTGGATCGTTTTATTTTTCTGAAATGGATACCGAGGAAATAATACGGTCACCACCAACCGTATTACATGGTAGCAGTTCTCGTTCCCTTCTTGGGGCCTGGTTGGAGGATGCCGGTGGCATCGAATCAATTCGCCACCCCAAAGTTTCCCCCCAAATCTTACGGAAGCTTGGGAAGCACTCCCCCTAGTTCGGCTCAGCCCCAAGACACAAGGGAAGGTCTTGGTTCTCTCCTTCCTCTCCTCCCTTGTCCCGTAGGATCAGTTACGGTCAAGATAAGGGTAAAGGTACAAGGGATGACATAGAGGTCTATAGTGGTATAGCCACTAGAACACTAGGACTATAACACTAGGACAGAGGATGGGACCCCTGAGGTGAGCTCTTTTATGCCACCTCAGGCATTCAAAGCCCTTGTGAGGAGGGTCATTCGGCACATTGGGAAGGCTCAAGAAGGCCCCTCCCCAGATCCATTGGGACCATCTGAAGGCCGTGAGCAAGAGGATCCCATGGCATCTAGTGCCGTATTTTCGGTGGAAAAACCTCAAAATGAGGACAGAGTCTTAGGCGGTGTTAGAGCAGACGTCAATGGTTTAGGTGTCGCCTTCACACGCCTTAGGAGTCAAGTCTCTAGGTTCGCCCGTCGTGTGCGTGAATTAGAAGAAACAACAGAGCGCACGGTAAACCGGGTGACCGAAACAGAGAAAACAGCAGCCGGGGCGCACAACGGGGCGGACCGGGCTGCCACGGCGGCCGAGCAAGGTGCAGCCAAGGCCGCAGGCGCGAGCGCAACGGCAACGGCGGCAAACAGAAGCGCCGAGGCCGAGGTCCGGGCGCGCCAACAGGAGGCCGCGGCCCACAGCACAGCCATCAGCGGGCTGCAAAACGGCCTGGAGGCCCTCGAGATCACCTTCCACGAACGCGCGGCCCGGCAACCCCCGGCAGCCAACTCCGTCGCCGTGACCGCATTGCTGCACGAGGTGAAGTCCATCACCAACGACGCGCGCTCCGCCCCGCAGGCGGGCGAAGTCCTGCGAGGAACGCTGGCTGTGCTGGACTCTGTCCAGATCGAGATTGAGGCAGTACGACGAGCCGCCGACCGAGGCGCCAAAAAGGTCTGACGCCGCGACGGCAACCGCCGAGGGTGCCCGGGCGAAGGCATCCGCCCCCACCACCGAGGCCGTGGGGGCGACGCAAGCGGCCAGTCGAGCCGCCGCAAACGCCACAGCTGTCGGGCCCAACGCCGACGAGGCTGCAGCGGCAGCACGAAGCGCCGAGGTGACCGCCGCCCGCGCGAACGACAACATCGAGGAGGCAGCAGCCGCAGCCCGACGCGCGGAGGCAACCGCCGCCCGCGCCACCGAGACCAATGACACCGCGGTGACACGGCTCCAGCAGGAGCTGCAGCAAACCGCAGCGGCGGCGCAGCAAGCCAAGGAGGACGCGGCGCGGGCAACGCGGCGCAACGACGAACTCGAGCAGCTCGTCAACGACGCCATCCGCGAGGCGCAAGCCGCGCAAACCGAGGCGTCGGCGGCACGAGCCGCCGTGGAACAAGCAAACGGAGCGCGCGCGAGTGCCCAGAACCAGATGGGTGAGGTCGAAAGGGCAGTCCAAAAAGTCCAGGATGATGTCAGGCGTGAAGTTTTAGAGGTAAAACGTCGCTTCAAGGAGATACGTCATGAGTCTTCAGTCACTAGGGTACGAGTAGAGGCGCTAGCATCGGACTCCGATAAGTCTTTTCCACCGATTGTGGCGAAAACGTCGGAAATTGCGGGTCAAAACTCAGAATATGCAGAAATTCTGCAATCTGCACAACAGTGCATCCTCGAGGCCCAAAATGAGGTTAACAGGGCCCAGTGAAGTGGACCCACAATCCTAAGCACCACAGGTAAAAAAGGTTTTGACAGATCGACACATTGATGTCATTTTACTGGCATGCATGTCATTTGCTGATGCATGATGATCATGATTTAGATGGTCACTGATGCATGATGATCATGATTTAGATGGTCATTTATACTGATTTTGTATCATTGCAACCCTGTGTCTCTAAGGCTATTGGAGTCGCTTTTACTACTATTTAACACAGTTTCGTGCTATGCGCCCCTCTTTGAGCGGGAGCCTCTGTGGGCTATTGGCGCTATTCATTCTTCTGCTCTTGGTAGGAAATACCCATGGTGGTCACATGTGCACAACAAAAATAACAAGCAAAGGGCAATAGAGAAAGCAAACAAGCAAAGCGTGTAAAGTAAACGAAGTGAATGGGAAACTGCGAGTGTAAATAAGTCAGTGGTTTGTCACATACTCTGTGTTTGTACAGCCTCAGTGTGATACAATGAATGAGTCCAAGGTGCAGTGCTTTCTAAGGGGTGCTGGTTAGAGCCTAAATCTTAGTGGTAGCAGAGCGAACGATTCTGAAGGTGTCAACTATACAAAGGCGCCTGATTCTGTCTGTGTCTGTCTGTTCTGTCAGTTCTGTGAACAGTTCTGCCTGTTTGAATCTGAAATGTGATAAACAAGACGAGTGACATGGATCCCCCAACCACAACTGAGGCGAAAGAAAAAGACACCCCTACAACAACCTCCACAGATAAGTCCCTTGAGACCACCTCAGAGTCTGTGAAAGAATACAGGCGAGAGTTAAAGGAAGTCCTTGAATCTAAACCCTCATCCTCAGAAAACCCTACGTCTAAAAGTCTCAACCCTGATCCAGAGGTAAAGGTGCGAGATGTGTCGGGTCCCAGCGCAGAGACAAAAGTGCGCGAAGACGCTTGTGAACACGAACCCATGCGCGAAGACGCTCGAGGTGAAAGGCACGAAAGCGTCGACAGGGACGACGCCAAGCACGAAGACGGCAGCATAGGTGAACCGGAGGAATGGAAGCAAGCAGTTGACTTTGCGAAGGAACTAGCGAGCGAGGGTAAGCTAGAGTGGTTTAGGACCATGATGGCCAGGATTGAGTCAGGGGGAGTAGACGAGAGGAAGGATGAGGATAGGGAGTCGAGAACAACAGTGTCCGAGAGGTCAAAGGGGAAGAAGCATGACATAGGTGAGTTCAAGTTTGGAAAACCAGGACCACCTTCCTCACCTCCCACTTCCTCGACAAGTTCTCACCCTCCTCGTTCGACAAAGACAAAAAGGTCGACAACCAGTAAAGGTGCGTCAGCGGCGTCCACGACATCGAAGCTGAGCCGTGCGACGGAAATCCAAGACTCGTTGTTGAAGATGTTGGAGGAACAGAAGAAGATCTCCCGACGTTTAGACGAGTTGGAGGAGTCTGGGAAAAGTCGCATCGAAAGTGACCTGAACACTTCTGCGCTCTCCAAGGTAACAGGACTCCACCTGTTAGACGAACATCAAAAAGGCATTTCACCCTTCCTTCCGAGGATCAAGGAGTCGTACCTGCCGGACGACTTTGCTGTGAGAATCAAGGTGGGTAGCTTGCAGGAGGCGCGCGACAAGCATGGGTTAACGGCGCTTGCACTGCTCGCCGTTTCAGCTTCCAAGGTGGATGACAGCGACCTCGACGACAGCAAAGATTCAGGGAGTGGTACGAAGGGCACAGCGAAAGGAAAGCTGGAGATACCTCTACCTGTGTTCACTGGGAAGCGCCTCGACCTGTACGCGCGTGACTTCGTGAGGTACCTGCGAATGACAGGGCAGAAAGCTGCAGATGAGATGACCCGCGCCGACCTGATCGTGACAGGCTGCAAGAACGAATGGCTTCGAGGAGTGGTAGACGACATCTTAACCACGTCGGAATCATGGGTACACTTTCTGAAACAAGTGGAGTCTGCCTTCTCTCACTTCGAGACAGATGCCTCCATTCGCGGAGCCTTGGAGAAAGTACAGAAACTTAAAGAACTCCCAACTCCTGCCGATGTTCGTCAACTGCTGCAGAAGCTCAAAAGCCTTATGACCCAGTTGAAGATTCCTATGTCCGAGACTGAGGAACTCCTTTTGCTGACCCGAAAGATTCAGAAGAAGACTTGGACCGAATGTCGGTCGACCGTGGAAAGGAAGGCGAAGACGCACACCTATCAAGACTTGGCTGACTTGCTGGAGGAACTCGCCCTCGAACGAATATCAGACCAACATGTCGAAGGTGAACGCGAAGCTCAACTCAATTTCCTGAAAGGAGGGAACAAGAACAAAAACCAAAACCAAGAACCGCCTCCCGAAGCTGGTCAAGACGAAGAAATCCAAGACTTATATACTGGTCAGAAGGACAAAAAGGCAACGGAGGCAAAGGCAAAGGAGAAGGACGTGGGAAAGGTAGCGGTCGTGGAGGCGGTCGCAGAGAGTGGGTATGGCAACCGCCTCAATTCCATTCCATTGTGTGGTGCGAGTACTGTGGAAAAAGGAACCATGCTCATGACCAATGCTGGACGAAAGAAAGGGACGAGAGGAAAGCCCGCGCTGCAGCCAAGAAACAAGGACAAGATCCTGGCAAAGGGAAAGGCAAAGGCGACGGAAAAGGCAAAGGCGACGGAAAGGGCAAAGGCAACGGAGAGAAAGGTGGCAAAGGAGAATCCGGCAAAGGACAACCAAGCCAAACCACACCGCCACCCAACGTGATTCCCTTGCCTGAAGCCGCTGAAGGAGAAGAGGGACCAAGCAATCGAAAGAGAAGGAGGTTCCTCAAGCTTCAAGAGAACCTTACCAACATGGCCAAATCCTGTGGACTTGCGTTGACGATGGACGCAAAGCCACTCCCTCCGCAAGACAAGTAGGGAGGCGGCTCTTTGGGGAAGGGCTACCTGTTGCCAGTCGAAGTAACCGAAGCATCCGCGATTGAAAGTTTTATTGATACGGGGGCTACCAGCAGTATAATGGCGGCGAAACACGTACCTGAGGGAGAAATTGAGTACGCGCCGAGCGTAGGTATTCGTATTGGCCCCGGGAGAATATGCCTGACCGAAGGGAAGTACAAAGGGACGGTGATTCTGGGGAGAAGGAGATTACCGAAAAGTTTCTTAGTCCTCGAGACGGACGCGTTCGACGCAGCGCTCGGTGAGGACTTCTTCGAGGAGAACCCAGAGATTCGTTACCTGGGCCTTCAGTCACCGAGACACCTCCTAGTACGGACAGACGACGGAGAGTGGGAGAAGGTGCACCTCGAAGAGACCGCGGAGATTGTCGAAGGAGTAAAGGTCTTGAGGGACATCAGCTTTGACCTGGACACGGAAGTTAATGTCGAGGGACTGCTGCGTTTGGAGAAAGAAATGCTACTAACCCTGGAGACCTACACCTTAGCGACGGAGATGAAGCTACACGCGTACGAGGAGTTGAACATCGAAGGTGATCCCTGCGGTGACGATTTTATCGAACTCTTCGCTAACCACGTTAACGCAGACAGCGAACTCTACTGTTGGAGACAAGGCAACAGCGCCTGGTGGTACAATTGGCGAGACCTGGGGAGATGGAAGTACCTGTACGCCAACCCACCGTTCTCCGAAATGGAGAAAGTCTTGACGAAAGTCGCGTTGGAAGGTGCACGAGTAATCCTTGTCGTACCTGAAGAAGGGAAATGGATGAAGAAAGCGTGGAGAGAATTACTGACCAAGGTGACAATAACCCAAGTACGACTACCCGATGTTCCTATGTACAAAGGTGACTACGGGGTGGAGCTACTGCCCGCTCCCAAGTGGCGAACGAATTATGTCTTGATGACGGATCGCTCAACCCGGTGGCGCGAGAGGACTTGAACCCCGAAGTTGTCGAGAAGATCACGAAGAACAACCGAGGATGGGGAAGAAAGCACATGTTACAACACTTCCCTGACCTGAAGGAATCGCAACAAGACCAAAAACGCGAAGACATGAAGGTGACCATCAAAGAACTACCTAAAGGAAACCGAGAACTCCCGGCGGAAGAGAAAAGTGAACTCTCAGAAGAAGTGCACGACAGCGATGGGCTGTCGGAAGCTCCTAGTATAAGCACCATCACACCTGTGACTGAAGGGAGCTACCCAACTTCGATGGAGTACGAGGACATGTTCAACGACGTTCTTTTGGCTTGTGAAAACGAAGAATTGTTGCTCCGACGAACCATCGAGGAGAACCTACAGCCGAAGAGGGAATGGCATGGATTCCAGTACGGGTTCGAAACAAAGAAGCGAAAGTCGAATCTAGCCAAGCCGACAGAGTCGTGGCCCATGTCAAAGCAGGATCGAGAAGAAGTGAAGGCCCTACTCTGGACGCGCGTCGATCAGATTCAGAAAGAGGAGTTGAAAGACCTCTGGAAGTCTAAGGTTTACTTGCCCGATCACGATGATGGAGCGGCAGACGAGTACTCGGAGGTCTTGAACTACACCGATCTGTGTGACCTGTTAGAAGAGTACAGGGAGACTACGGACTACTATGCCGATGAGGAACTCAACACAGGTGGCACGAAGAGATGCAAGAAGAACAAGCGCCAGAGGAAGAAAGAACGTACCAAAAGATGTGAACGTGCTTTTGGGTTGACTGAAGTCGGGATACCCGAAGAAGTGAAACCGGACGGTCTCCACAACCAAAAGAAGGATGAGTTCGGGCGAAGCAACCTGCAAGCCAGCGAGGACTTCATGAGCAAAGTTAAAGAACACGACGAGCGCGTGTGGAACATCTTACACAAGTACCAAGAGGTGTTCGGACCATTGCCATCACCTGGAACCTGCAAAAAGCTGGTACAGCTTGACTTGGAGCTGAGAGAAGAGCACGCCAAGGATCGAATAAGGTCGAAGCCTTATCCGTGTTCCAAAGCTGACATGGACGAGATCATGCGGCAAGTTTTGGAGTGCGTGGAGGCGGGGCTGATCGAGGAATACAAGGAGGGAGACTACCCCAAGCATTGTTCCCCTTGTTTCCTAGTGGCGAAGCCAGGGTCTACGGCGAAGAGGTTAGTCGTGGACCACCAAAAGCTCATCCGCAAGATCAAGCAGCACAGTGGGTCCCTGCCGTTTTTGGAGAACACGGTGGAAAACGCAGCAGACTGCAAGTTCAAGACAAAGATGGACAAGAGGTCAGGCTTTTGGCAAGTGGACCTGACGGAGCGCGCAAAGGACATGATGGCTTTCATCACTCCACAAGGCCGTATTTTTAAGTGGCGAGTGATGCCTTTTGGCATTAGCAACGCCCCAGCCTTGTTCCAGGAGATGATGTCTCAAGTCCTGTGCCTCGTCAAGAAGAGACCAGCCGTTCAAGAGCTACTCACAAGAGGTGCCGTGTAGGAGGCGCACATTGACGACGTGCTGCTAGGGACCAACTCGGTCGAAGACCATTTAGTACTCTTCAGCGAGTTTTTCGAAGTCTGTCAAGAGCAACACTTGAGGATAAAGCTGGAGAAGTGCGAGTTCCTCCGGAGTGAAATGGAGTATCTGGGGTTTACGATTGGACCGGGATGGTGGAAGCCAACGGATGCAAAGTTGCGACCAATGCTCGACTTTGACCTGTCTGAAGTCAATGGAAAAGCCGAAGGTGTCAAGAAAATACGCCAGTTCGTGGGGTCGTGTAACTTTTACCGAAGACACCTGAAGAACTTCACCTTCAGTAGTGCACCCTTGACCGACCTCATCAAGAACGAGACCAAGTGGCAATGGACAGAGAAAGAGCAAGCAGCACTGGAGGAAATGAAAGGAAAACTCAAGAACTGCCTGATCTTAGGCGTACCTCGGCCAGTTGGTGAGATGTTGCTGGTCACGGACGCGTCGGATGTTGGAGGCGGAGGTACACTCTTCCAATGGCAACGCCTGAACAGGGAATTGTGCCAAGAAGTGGACCAAAAGCTCAGAACGCTGGGCGTAAACAGAGACGGAACGCTACGACACGAGTACAATGAAGACGAGTGGCGTTTGGTCCCGCTAGGCCACTGGAACTGGAAGTGGAATGACCCCCGGAAGAACTACCCAACCTACGAGCAGGAGATCATGAGCGGAGTCCTGTTGCTGGCAAGCCAGACTCGCATCGTGGGGTCAAAACCTGTTACGTGGTTGTGTGATCAGGAACCGGCACAAGCATTCCTACATAAGCCTCCACCCGAACAAAAGAGGATCAGGAGATGGTGGACCTTTTTATCACAACTTCGATTGGCGACCTTCCACATTCCTGGCGTGAAGAACGAGTTATGCGACTACCTTTCACGAGGTTCGTTCAACGACTTGCTGGGACGAGACACGGAAGAACTCGCGAAGGAGGCTTTCGCTAAGATGGACGTGCAGTTGGACCTCTTCGCAAAGGCTACACCCTCGAAATCTACAGAATGGAAGGTCACAGACCTGTTGCCCGAGTATCCCATCCAAACGTTGAAGGAGGGACGAAGCTTCGTAGATGACGGAGGAGTCCAATGGGCACGTACGGCGAGTCACCTGTACAGAGAAGAAGTGATATGTGTACCGTCAACACACGTGAAGTCAATGGGGCGATGGGCACACAAGACGAACGGACATCCTGGAGTGGAACGAACACGTTGGTTTTTCGAGAAGCATTTCTACACAACCCTGAGCCAAGAGCGACTGAACGAAGTCTTAAGGGAAGTTTGCACGGAATGCTCATGCTCGAAGGCCAAGCAAAGCACAAGTGCTGATCAAGGTTTAACAGCTCACTTACCAATACCAAGAATGGTGAACAGTGTTCTGTACCTGGACTTCACGGAGATGCCCAAGTATTCAGGGCACGACTTCGCCTTGCTCGTGACCTGTGGATTGAGCAGGTACACACGTGTGTTTCCGCTCACGAAGAGATGCGATGGAGAAACTGTCTTGAAAGAGCTGTTCGAAGGTTGGATACAAGCCTACGGGAAGCCGAAACGGATACACAGTGACAGAGACATCAGATTTACCTCAAACACTGGCTGGTACACCGGAGTCCTCAAGAACATGGGCGTCGAGGTCGACTTCGGGACGCCGAACTATAAGAGGAAGAACACGCAGTGCGAGAGGCAGATCAAAGCGTTCAAGGCGATTACAAGAATACTACTTGCCGAAGAAAGTAGCCGCAACTGGATTAAGCTGGGGCCTGTAGCCGTTTACATGATGAACAATCAAATCTCAAGTCGGACCGGATACGCACCCACCGAATTGTTTTTGGGACGTCCGGGTTTCTTTTACGAGTTCCCCACCGCGGATGATTGCAACGTGAAGGTGAAAGGATGGCTTAAAGAGCAAAGAACCATGGCTGAGAAGGCACAAGAGCTGCTGACCAGAGTGCGTAATCGAGAACACCGTCGACAAAAGAGAGGGAAATCACACACCGAGTACAGAGAGGGAGACCTGGTACTCATTCATCATACTCATTTTCCTCGATGGCCATGAAACGACATGGACCTGCCGTACTTCGGACCATACCTGGTGACGGAAGTTGGGCCCAGTACTGTCAAAGTTAAGGCGAGCCCAAGCATGGGAGGGTTCGTCGATGTGGGTTACAACCAACTGAAAAAGTACACCGCGGTGGAAGATGACGACCTGGAAGCATGGGAAGAAATGGCGATCGAAGCGGAGAGGTCGAAGATGGCGGCTGACGAGGATGAAAACGAAGGTGGCGTGCAAGAAGAAGACGGGGTACAGCAGCTTCCTGAAATGGACGACGAAGAAATGAAAGAGAAGGACTGCTACACCGTGGACTCGATCCTGCAGCACAAGTACAAGCACGGGTGGCGATTTCTCACACGATGGGCTGAATACGAAGTTAGCGACAGCACGTGGGAACCTATCAGCGCATTCGTGTTAGACAACGGTAATTTGACATACCAGTTTGTCTCTTACTGTCGGTTGCACGATCTCAGTGGGATCCTGGAAACGGCAAGGAAGATGGCTCAAAGGAAGTCGGAACGAACGCTACGTCGCGAAGAGAAAAGGGAAGAGGCACGCAAACGAGTAGACGATGAGCAGGAGCCAGAGGCAGTACCAAGAAGGAGCAAAAGATTACGAGCAAACTGACCTCCGTATAGGTGCATCCAGGTGAGGTACAAGTTGGAGAAGAAGTGGTTGTAGGCGGCGAGGAAGACGGAGAGCAGCGCGGCGGCGACGGCGGCGTTGGCTGCGCGCTGGTGCTCAGGGCCGATGCACTCCACTTCCACGATCACCTCCAGGTCCTCAACCTCCAAGAGGAGTTCCTCCGGGGGGACAGCGGGAGGGCCATGGCGAGGAGGGATTACCCACTCCTCGGGCACAGGAACACTGGGGCCCGGAGGGTCCCAGGTCCACACCCAGTGGACCCCAGCAGGGGTGAGCCGGGGGGCGCGCCGCATGGAGCGGCGGGGCACGCCTGGAAGCGCGGCGCCTCCTGATCCGAACCACAGGGCAGGAGTTGCAGTTGGAGTCTGCAAGATCCAGGCCCCATGGAACGGAACCCACGTCGGCGTGGTCAACCCAGCAGGCCGTCCGTGCTCATACGCCGCGCTGACGTACGACGGCAGCAACGGAGGCGGGTTGCTGGGGAGACGTGGGGTTTGAGGGGCGACTGGCACAGGCACTGCAAGAGCAGCAGCTGGCGCAGTCGCCGGAGGAGAGGCCCAACGGCGGGGCACACTCTTCTTTTTAACCATACTGTTGACAAGAAAAAGAATAAAAAAAGGGACGAAAAGATCGACTTATGCAAGCTGAAAGGAGTGGTCTGCAAAATTGGAACAAGTCCGGCCGATATCTGAAGCGCGCACGTGCGCTTTGTCTGAGACCAGGGGGGAAAGCAAGAAGACCCAAAAAGAGTGCCTGACTTGAAACTCTGCTGTTTGTTGACTGTTTAACCACAGACTGTTTGTTTGCAATAGTCCAGAGAGAGTTGGGAATAGGTGGAGTGTGACTGACTGTACACTGCTGACTGAAAACACTGTTGCGCCTGAGTGTAGTAGATACTGGAAGAGTAGTTGGTTTTGAGACCCTAAGGTTAGGTTTGTATGGCACTGCCCCGCAATGGAGTCGGTACCCCAGCAAATCTGTGCGTTCGTCAACCTGCACAATCACTATATCAGACGGATGCAAAATCGTCGACGCGCTGGGCCAAAATGAAGTAAATCAAACTTGGAGTCGACTGAACGAATGGCCGAAGCATCAAAGAAGGCCTATGAAGACTGAAGTCAATGGGGGACTATGACAACTGCGAAGCCTCCAGGAATATGAGTACTGCAGACTGAGGCCCTTCGAAAAGATGCGAACTGCGTGAAGAACGACAACCGTCCTGCGTCGTCCCCAACGCGCGAATTGGAGAATGAGCAAGGAGTACAACAAGATCCAGCCGAAGTGCAGAAGAGAATGAGGACAGCGACAACGCGTCTGAAAGGAAATCGAGTACAACGCGTAGCTGTGGACCTCAAGCAGGGCAGCGTCGAAGCCTTGAAGAGCGACAGCGACCTGGTGGGAGTCTGAAGGATCGTAGGAGTGAGGAGTCGTCAACAGCGACAAGATCGGCGCCAATCACAACACCGCAGCGTCGAAAAGCCACGAAGACGCGACGAAGTACGCCCATGTGGCCTTCGACGAGGGGGGAGTGGGGTGGACCCACAATCCTAAGCACCACAGGTTAAAAAGGTTTTGACAGATCGACACATTGATGTCATTTTACTGGCATGCATGTCATTTGCTGATGCATGATGATCATGATTTAGATGGTCACTGATGCATGATGATCATGATTTAGATGGTCATTTATACTGATTTTGTATCATTGCAACCCTGTGTCTCTAAGGCTATTGGAGTTGCTTTTACTACTATTTAACACAGTTTCGTGCTATGCGCCCCTCTTTGAGTGGGAGCCTTTGTGGGCTATTGGCGCTATTCATTCTTTTGCTCTTGGTGGGAAATACCCATGGTGGTCACATGTGCACAACACAAATAACAAGCAAAGGGCAATAGAGAAAGCAAACAAGCAAAGCGTGTAAAGTAAACGAAGTGAATGGGAAACTGCGAGTGTAAATAAGTCAGTGGTTTGTCACATACTCTGTGTTTGTACAGCCTCAGTGTGATACAATGAATGAGTCCAAGGTGCAGTGCTTTGTGGAAATTGCTGCCCTAGGTCGTGGATGGTGCCGGAGGGCTCAGGGCCGGCAAGACCCGGGGGGCAGGCACGCGAGGAGTCGACCTGAACGCTGCTGTTGGGGGCAGAACCGGATACACGGACACCAACGGAGGCAAGAGCGGCGACAACGGAGGCAAGATCCATGCTGATTGTTATCCGGCAAAAAATCCCAGTCTATGAATAAAATTGATGTGGATAATCCTAAGTACATCTGAGTGTCCATATCTGTCTGAAAAGATTTACATAAATCCGATTGTGAAAAAATATTTGGCCGATCTGGCTCGCGCACGCGCGTCAGCGGCAAATGGCGATTCCGGGTAAATGATCGGAACGCGGCGGATTTACGATGAATGGACCGCGGAATCAGATGCGGCACATCAGAAATATATAGGTCTGATCCTGAGACTGAGCTGCGGGGCGGCGATTCCGCCGAAGCAGAGAAAATGACCAAAATGTAGCCAATCTGGGGCAGATCTGCTAAAATCTGAGCAGATGGGGGTTAGCCGCACCTACACTCCCCCTCCAAAAACACACTGGGGTGTGTCGCTACGTCAACGAAGAACGTAGTGCGGGTAAGTCCCAGAAAAAAATAGAAATGTAGCCTCGATGATGCGAAATCTGCTTGACCTGACCTGATTTGGGCTGAATTGGCACTGAATCAGGATGGATGAACCTGAAATGAGACAGAATGAGGAGTGACGAACAGTCCTCCGTGCAGTAAAACATTAGGTTAAGGGCTAAAAAGCATGCAAACGTATCGAGAATCGATACCAAACCATGCCCTGGTTGAGAATGAAGTAGATTATTGGTGGATTGAGTGGGAGAATCAGGAAATGGAGTGACATCTCGGCGCTCTGGCACAGTTTAGCTGTCGCGGGCACGCTACGGTGTCCTCCACGTACTCTACATCGTGTTACTCCCGCTTTTCTCGTTCTGAAAAGTGCAGCATGTGCTTCAGATTTGGCGCATCTGGTGGATGATCACAAGATTCAGCAAGATTGAGAATCAATTTGAGCAGAGATGAAGGAGATGAAACAATCACCGAGAGGGAAAACAAGTACAATTGTAGTCTGCAGGCCCTAAGTGAACAGAAAAACATCAGCGTTAACGAAGTTAGGCAAAGCCGTAAACAGATCTTCGAGGAATGAGAGGAGATGACAAGGAAATCAACCTAAACTGTCCTAAAGTGAGGCAAATTCCCTCAGATGAAGGTGAAATGAAGCGGAATGTCTAGAACTGAAACTACTAACACCTTCGTTTAGACTAGAGTTAATATATATTGTCGTTTATTCAGCTGAATTGTGCTTTCCGACACCTTCGTTCGCGAGCATCCAACGGATTCCATGAAAATGTGAATCATGTGATGATGCATCATGATGGGACATGATAGCCCTGGATCCTTGGCATGTAACGCGCCGAAGGTTCGCTGAAGGCGCTTTACTGACAGTATGTAACTGAGAGACACCGAATAGTCCTTTATTTACAGTGGCGGCGGTGTCAATCGACTTGGACAAGGCCCATCTTTCGATTGAGTCCCACAAGACACTTGGACTCACCATTTTCGACAGTTTCAGGTCGGATTGAGCTCACATTGGCGTGTGCCAAAAATACACCGAAGCTTACGGACCTCAGAGGTTGCTGTTAGAAGTCCCTAGAGCTCCTATATGAAGGTTGTCTGAACAATTGACGTCGGGGTTTTGCGCAACAGTGGCAGAATGATGGACAAACCTGAGGAATTCAAGGTAAATTCAAGGAATCTGGATCTGAATCTGGACTTTGGCTTCAGCATCACGGCAAATGAAGGTAAGATCTGAGTTCCTGGCGTCGCAACTGGTGCGGCCGGAACTACAGGGGGTACCTGTAGGGGTGCAAGTCGCTGCGCAGCGTTTTTACTATGTACATTTGCTTCCATCTGAACGAGTAGCCAAATTCCAAAGATGCACAGACCAACAGAGACAAGATTACCCCGGATCTGCCTGAATTAAGCCTGAGTTTGGTTTTTTCTGGACACGGCAGCACACTCCGTGGCTTTCGGCAGCGTATCTACGCCTTGTCTGCCGAACGGAGACCAAAGAAAAGTTGATTGACGTCAAATTATCAAACATTCGCAGTTCTCCACATCATGTCGTAATCAGGAAGAATGAACAGTGGATTGAGCAGAATGTGGTTTTTTCAAGTCGTCAGAACACTCACATTGGAATAAGTGGTCGACGGGGCGAGGCTGGAGCTTTTGGAGGAGTTGGACATGCAAGGGTTTCGAACCTACACCCTTGAGCCCTAGCGACGAGTGCCATGACGCCCTGGACTAGACGACTGTTACCCAGATTATGGCGTCGGCGACTCAAGTCGCGACGGGTCTCCCTCAATTCGGCCAAGCACGAATACATGTGACCACCAACCTGTCTGGTGGGGCCCTCGTACGGCTTGGGCGCTGCAAATCAGCGGCCGAACTCGAAGCTTGGTCCTCATTTGGCTCCTGGGCTGGCCTGACCGCAGGAGGGGGGATCGACGGATCAGCCCTGGAATGTGGCTGCTGAGGGCCGTAAAAGGCTGGATCTCGATTCACCACAGGTCTTTTTCCGTCGCTCTCCACCTGTCTGTCGGGTTTCGACAAACAGTCTGTCAGGAGTACGCCAATTTCGGGGTGCTTCTTGAGGAAGTCGATGAACCCCTTGGTGTACCCATGGACAAAAGAATGGGCTGGTTCCCAGTTGTTGTGACTGGAATCAAAGCCCCTCCACTCACATAGAAATTCCCATTCGCCCTTTTCGTCACGTCTTGCTTCTAAAATCCTCTTGAGTTCGTACTTCCCCCCTTCGATGACCCGATCGGACAAAAATTTCGAAGTCCAAAAAAGGGGTTTAACCCGATCCTTGGGGGAGGGGATCTCTCTCTTGAGGCGATCGCCCGAAACTTCAATTTCCCTGCTGACATCCACACGAATCCTCCACCTGTTCTCACCTAGACGCGCTGTAACAGCGAATGGCCCCTCCCACAAGGGAAGAAGCTTATCATCTCCGTCCAGGGTGGTTTCGGATTTTCGAAGCCAAACTCGATCATCGACTTCAAAATTGTGGGGGTTTTTTTGGCCTTGATTCTGGACCCAAAGCCAGTCAGCTTGATGCTTATCGATTAATTTCGAGACAGTTTTTTCTGCTCGTTGGATTTCGTCCAAAAACAACGAAGCATCTTTACAAGGGCGAGGATTATTCAACGGCATGTTCCACCAACACTTACTTCGTCCAAAGACAATTTCATTTGGAGAAAGGCCATGGTACAAAGGCGTGTTGTGGTAACGGCGAAGCAATGCGAAGAGAACTTCAAGCCAATGGAAGTCTTTCTCACTGGCGAGCTCCTTACGAAGCATATTTATAATTGAGCGGCCGGCTCTTTCGCCTGGCAGCGCTCGATGTGAGTGGATTTCACATCTTAGGTGGTGGATTCCAAGGCGAGCACATAATTCCTTCCACCATTCGGAGGTGTACTCTTTGCCTGAGTCCGTAACCACCTCGGATGGGACGTCCCGACCTCCCATCCAGGTCTGCGCGCACCATTTGGCGGCAGCCTTGCCAGTCATTGACTCGATGTTGCAAGGCAACACCTGAATGTAGCCAGAATGACGGCATTGTATAAGGAGCACTCCATTGACCTTTTTGTTGGTCAAATGGCACTCTTCGTCGTCGAGTTCACCAAGATGGAAAAAATCACTGGTGACTCTGTTAAAGAGGCGCTCCGGAATAGGATGTGGCCTCAGATGGCCGTGCTTCTTCGCGCTGGGGGGCGTCGAGACAGCACATTGGGCACATCCGGCGGCTACTTTCATGCAATGAGTATATAGCCTTGAGCCGAACAACCTATGTTTAATCATCGACCATAATCTACGGCCATGTGCGTGGGGGGACTCCCATTTGTGCCACCAGTTTAACACTCGGGGGGCCAGGGCGTCTGGTACGCACAATTTACCCTCCATCCACAGCTTCCCCCCATCCAACGAATATTCCTAAAAAATTACATCCTTATGAGCATCTTTGGATTTGAGATTCTCAAAGACCTCTTTAAACATGGAATCATGCAGATAATCGGACGTCCAGTCACGGATGATAAGGGAATCTTTTGGCAGGGGTGGAGTTTTGGCCGGATCTCGACGCTTAATGCCCTGGATCAACCGAAATCCACTTACAGGTCGGGTATACTGGAACCGTTTCACACTCCCTGAGGAGGGATCGGTGACTTTCTCCACGACTTTCAGTGATTTGGTGACAATCTCATGAGCATGCGCCGGATCTGAGAAGGCCGTTATGTCATGACACGGTAATGCATGCTGTTTAACAGAGCATTGCATGCATTCACGTCGAATGAGCTTTTTTTCTTCTTGATCCCACTCGATTACGACGTGGCGGTCCTGCTCCGTACCATGGATGTTGGTACTTTGCAGCCCCTCTGAAGCGGGGTAAGCCCATCGGCTCAGAGCATCCGCTACCGTGTTGTGTTTTCCAGGCAAATATGACACATGGAGGTCAAACAGACTGAGAAATTCATGCCATCTGGCCCGTCGAGCAGCTGGGCTCGCGACAGTATCAATGTGTTCGGTGGCCCAATACTCCAGAGATCGATGATCCGTCAGGACCTCGACTCGATTGGTGCCAACCCACGATTGGTACTTATTCAGAGCGCAGATTATGGCATACGTCTCTTGCTCACGCGGTGACCATTGCATCTGGCGTGGAGCTAGCTTCCGCGACCAAAATGCAAGAGGGTAATGATCACCTGTGGCTTCATCAACCTGTTCAAGGACAGCTCCGATCGCGTACCTAGAAGCGTCGGTTCTTATGTAGAAGGGTCGGTCGAATTTCGGCACATGCAACGTGGCGACTTCGCAGAGGGCCGCCTTCAAGTGATGGAAGGCCTCCTCGCACTCGTCAGTCCACTTGACACGAACCTTTGAACCTGCCTTACCCGCATCTCTCCCTACCTTCAATAGTTCAGTGAGGGGGGCAGCAAATTTGGCATAATTCGGCACAAAAGTATGGTAAAAATTGCAACAACCCAGGAATCCTCTCAATTCCGTGATCGTCTCAGGGCGCTTCCACTTCTGAATAGCGACGAGCTTCCCTGGACTGGGTCGTCGGGTGCCATTCTCAAGGACAGAACCACAAAATTCGACTGATTTTAAAAATAATTTTCCCTTCTTTGGCCCACAAATCAGCTGATTGGCATCAAGAATGTCCAAGACCTGGTTCAGCTGCTTTTCATGTAGGGCCACCAGCTCGGCTTCGGTCAGTCCCTCCCCCTCTGTCGCGATGATTATGTCATCTATGTACACACTCACGAAGGCACGAAGCTCAGGATGAGCTGTAAAAAGCACATCCTCCATCATTCTTTGAAAAAACGAAGGGGCGTTCTTCAGGCCCATGGGCATGACGGTCCACTGGACTGGGCCACATGGCGTGCACATACAGGTGAGAGGTCGGCTGTCCTTCCTCAACGGCATTTGGTGAAAGCCGTGACGGAGATCCAGCACAGAAAACAAACGACCTCTTGCCCTCTTGGCGATTTCCTCCTCAATGAGGGGCAGGGGGTGTGAATCCGCCTTGGTTTCGGCGTTGAGGTTGCGAAAATCAACAACCATTCGCCAACCATCAATAGTGTTCTGGTCTGCAGGCGGCGGCCTCGGGACTGTGAAGGGTGCACAGCACCACTCGCTGGTCATACAACCCTCAAGCCAACCAAATTCCCTGAGATTTCTCTCGATTATTTTTCTGAGTATCTCATGTTTCTGTCCATGGTTCTCATAAGGACGCTGTTTCTTCGCCTTGTACCCTTCACGAAGCTCGATGAAGGCTTCACCGAACTGCCCACGGACAGGGGGGTTTTTGATCAACTTCCCCGAAAGAATTGTGTCCTTCCGTTCCTCAAAAATCTTGTCTCTTTTCTTGGAACACAACTCAGTGTCCACCTGATCGCCAGGAATTACTGTCGAAAAAACTTTGGCGATTTCTTCGGCCTTGGCAGGAAGAATCTTCTTACGGATGTCCCTAAAAAGGTCCGTATCAACTGCCTCTTGAAGATAAGTGGGTCGAGTGTCGACATTCCAGAGATTCTCTTCGTGATCCAGCTCCTCGAAAGGATCTATGAAAGCTTCCACACGGGGTTTTTCATAAAAAACTCTGAATTTGCGGCGCGAAGAAAATTTTTTTGTCGTCCGTGCGCCGTAGATTCTTTTGGATGTAGATCGTATTGGGGAAGAGGGAGACGAGGCGGATCCATTTGACGTTGGATCACCTTGGGCATCTGACGGACAAAAATCAGAAAAAATAGATTCATCATCAGTACCACGCTCAACCTCAGATTCAGACCCAACACAGGAATCAGTACTAGAATCAGCAGAATCAGAGTCAGAAAGCTTTCCATCCACCAGGAATGCAAGCGAACTCCAGGGCCGCTGTGGCAGGGGACCTGTGTCGTCCCTGGCATACAGCTTAATCTTCCTGGGAAGTTCGATGTAATCTACACGAATGTCTTGCAATTCCTGAAACCAAGGCTTGTCGTCCCACAAGGGCACAACTCAAATCGCCTGGGTTTTATCTTGCTTGATTTTGTGGATGACCTGCTGGATTAAGTGAAACGGAGGATTAATCCATAACTTCTTGTCCCATTTATGGGTCCAAGCGTCGCGAAAGTGCTTGTCAAAGCGCTTGTTCTCGCGGTTAGCAAAGGCATCATACTGTGGCCAAAAGGAATGGTGTTCATAAAAATATTCACAAATTGTATCGCGCCATTTGTCGACAACTCTGTAGGATGAAGAGTGCCAGCGCGAAGGGCGTCGTGGCTGCGAGTCCCTACGAAGACATTCTAACTCTCGGGAGTAATCGGCACTCCCATTCACCTCTGCAATGGTGACATCTTCGCCAAACTTTGGTGTAACCTTTTGTTTCAAAAATTCTTCTGCACTTTTAAACCTTGCGTGCAAAAAACGAAATTCAGGACGCTCCAAGGGACCTGACTCCAGCAAAAAGCAACGCCGATGACCTACGGGCGCCACCCTGTTCTTGCGAAGCCAAGGATGGCCCAAGTAAAGGTCATACTTTATGTCGGCACGATAGAAGTAGTCATCCTTAAGGATAACTTCCTCCACATTACCTTCTTCCCAAAGGTCTTGAGCGACCAAATGAGTTGATATATAACAACCGCGTTGCCCACCTGCGAGAGAATGTCCAGAAACTCCCTCGAGGGTAACAGGATGAGGCGAATCAAACACGCAGTCGTCAGGCAAAAAGGAATTGGATTGAAGATTTACCTCCGATCCATTGTCACACAAACAAGTGGCGAGGTGGAAACTGCCCTTGCAATCAGAGACCCACAGCTTTGTGACAAACTGACGGGCCCTGTGCTTGGACTGTACACCAACCTCGTCCACTACAACAGAAGGATCCGCTGCCCGATCCAGGGGAGAGGAGACAAGCGACCCTACATCAAGTAGTGGTCGAGAAGGAATCTGGGGATCATGCCTGAAATCGCCTGGGGAGGGGCGATTTTCGTTGCTCCCCTAGGCGTTCTGACCTCCAGTGGCTGCGTTAACATTATGGACTCACCCTGATTCGTCGACCCACTCATCTTGGAGCGGATAATCTGCTGGATTCAAGGCATTTTCAACGTAATCTCGGTCCGCATCGGACACCTGATCTGCACCTGAGACCTGATCCACACGATGGTTGCCCTTTCCACGTCCACGGCCACAGCCGCCGGATGATGGACCTCCACCTTCGCCACGCCCTCTGCCCTTACCAGAGGAAGGGGTTCCCGAAGGATTTCCCTTACCCTTACCCTGGAATCCTAGAGCATTTCCCTTGTTTGCACCGGATTGAGGGGTTTGGCCTGGATTTCGATTTCCGCCTCCGACGTTGCTATTGGGATTTTTCTGGCCGTTCGGCTGCCCACCGGAGCCGGATGGAGTCCGATTTCGTGTGCCTTGGGACCCACCAGGGCCTCCAGGATTTTTGTTTCCACCGGAGGGGGTCGGATTCCCTTTTCCAGCCTTCCCACCGTGCACCTGTCTGTCATTCCTGTCTGAATTCTGCGAATTACTGATATTTTCACCAATCACCTTGTGATCGTAAGGAGACCATCGGTGCTTATCAGTAGAATGCGTCTTAGCTCGGTTCGTAGAACCTAAAAGAAGGCAGATGCTACAGTGCTGCTGAACATTCCGGGTGTCATTCACCTTTTTGTTGCCCTTTTGGGCCCCATTTTGGGTGTTTTGCTGGGTATTCTTGTTTCCCCCAAGACCCTCATGGAAATTCTGATTGGCGGCGTCGGCGAGCCGCTCAACCTCCTCCCAGAGTTCCTTCGGGGTGTACGAAAACACCCAGTTTTTGGCCTTCAGGCGATGGCCATGGAGGCTGACTCCCCTGTTGAGGACTTGGACAAACAAGTCCCGATCCTCGTGTTCATGAAACTTGATTTTCCACGTCTCCTCAGTGAATTTCACCTTGGAGAAGGACGTGGGGGAGCACTTTTGAAGTGCCTCTCTGACGGAGAACTTGTTGGCAGAGGCATCGAAGCCTTCCACCTCCGCCCACCAGGTCTTGACCTTTTCTTCGGACTGTTTGTTCCGAAGGGTGGCGGCAGTTTCTGAGGGGATCTTGTGAAAAATCAGACTTTTCAGCTCGGCACTAGAAAATTTTTCGCCTGAATGTTCAGCTTCTTCCACTAAATTCCAGAAGCGCTGTTTTTTGTCTTGCACTTCGTGCAAGATTAATCGCGAGAATGAAGGAAAATTCTTCAACATTTGGTGGTAGTGGTCCTCTGGCAGCCGGGATCCACGTACCTCCAACTGTACCCACACCTCATCAAAGGTAAGGGGGGAACTTGTATCCTCGCGATCACTCCAAGTCCTGAGCCAAGTGTTGGCCGGCGCTCCCTCAAGGCAATCCAAGAGGGCCATCAGGAACTGATCATCTTGGAGTTTTTGAGTCTTAACCCACAGTTTAAATTCCCGTTGGAACTGAGGCCAACGTCGGGGGTTCCCATTATACTTCGGTTGCTTGGCAACCTGACGAAGTCGCAAGGAAGTAGGGTTAAGAAGCGAATCAAGCCCAACACCGGCCGTAATGGCAGACACCTTGGCGGCATCATTCGCCACACCAGCTCCGGCGAGGGTCTGGGCGAGCAACAGCTGGGCTAAGGTATTGGAATCAGCAGCAGGAGGGGCAGTACGGGAGGCAGTTCGCTTGGCATTCTGAGCCTCAGTCCTAGCCTTCGCCGTCCTACTCTCAGAACGAGAGATTTTAACCCTTTCCTTTAGCTTGGTCCTGCTAATCCTTGCATCGGTCGTCCTGGAGTCCACCGAAGGAGCAATTGAAAAAATTTCTGTCGCCTCCTCCGATGGCTCTGTTGCTTGTTCCACCGATGAGGCGCCCTCAGACCGCATGTGGGTCTTGAAAAGATTTTTTATTCCCAGCGTTTGAATGATGAGGTGCATTTGATCTTTGAGCAATTGGAGCTCAGTATCTCGCTGGAATCTGGAGGAGCAGTCGGCAAGACAGTACATGCCGTGTCCTGAAGGGCCTGAGCAGGCTGTCGGACCGCTGATCTCGGTGGTCCGCAGCCAGAAGTCCACTTGGGGAGCCTCTTCAGCCCTGATTTCCAGGCTTGCCTGCCTGGTCGCCTCTAAAATTCCCTCCTCAACCGCGGCGGCTAGATCGTCGCGGATGGAAACAGGGGGATGAGGGGCGGAGGGCCCGGGAACAGGTGCCCGGACCTTCTCCTTCGGGAAGGGGCTTGCCTCCCAGATCTGCACAAAAATGGCAAAAGAGTCATCTTCTTGAGAACGCCACCACATCCTGGTATTAATTTCGTTCTGAAGGAGGAAAAAATATTCCGTTAAAAAATCAGAGGCGATTCTTTCTTGTTCGATCAACTTAGACGAGGCTAAGTAACAAAGGGCCTCAAGGGCCTCAAGGTTACGGGTCACTTCTGGGGACAAATGGTCGCCCCAGTGTGCCCAAGAGGCTGGTCGATTATAGCTAGGTACCTCACCTGGACCGCCCATCTCAATGTCGTTCAGATCGGCGTCAATGGTCTCAAATGTTGGACACGCGTAAGGAATGTTGGTACCTGTCAGCTCCGTAAGCTCCACCGGAGCATTGCCATCGTCGTAGGCCGGCGGATTCCAGCTGCTCGATGGCCAGTTTCGACTGGGATTATGGTAATCTGGGTCCCCACAGCTGCTGATGTGCGCCCTCCTTGGGCAGCTTGGACTTGCGCAAGGCATTCCTCTCAAGGCCTCGTTCGCACAGCACCAAGGCAGCGTAATCGTTACTTCTCCAGAAGCGGCGGGGTCTACGGGGCCGTACTGGGGGGCGGGCTGTGGATAGGACGCCACAGGAACAGCATTCAGGTAGCCTCTGCTACCATGAAAGTGCTGCCCTAGGTCGTGGATGGTGCCGGAGGGCTCAGGGCCGGCAAGACCCGGGGGGCAGGCACGCGAGGAGTCGACCTGAACGCTGCTGTTGGGGGCAGAACCGGATACACGGACACCAACGGAGGCAAGAGCGGCGACAACGGAGGCAAGATCCATGCTGATTGTTATCCGGCAAAAAATCCAAGTCTATGAAGAAAATTGATGTGGATAATCCTAAGTACATCTGAGTGTCCATATCTGTCTGAAAAGATTTATATAAATCCGATTGTGAAAAAATATTTGGCCGATCTGGCTCGCGCACGCGCGTCAGCGGCAAATGGCGATTCCGGGTAAATGATCGGAACGCGGCGGATTTACGATGAATGGACCGCGGAATCAGATCCGGCACATCAGAAATATATAGGTCTGATCCTGAGACTGAGCTGCGGGGCGGCGATTCCGCCGAAGCAGAGAAAATGACCAAAATGTAGCCAATCTGGGGCAGATCTGCTAAAATCTGAGCAGATGGGGGTTAGCCGCACTTACATTTCTAAGGGGTGCTGGTTAGAGCCTAAATCTTAGTGGCCCAAAGTGAGGCTAACAGGGCTCAAATTGAGGCCCAAGGGGCACAAGGAATCCAGCTGGCAACCGAGACCATGCTGGATAGAGCTTGTCCCGAAATTGTGGACGAGGTGGGTCGGTTCGAGGCAGCAGTCCTGACAATGCAGGGCACCTCTGGTCTAGTTGACCAGAGAATCAAATGTTTCGAAGAATTGGCAGCAAAATGCACCAGGATGACTCATGTTGCTTTGGACAAGCTGTCCACCAGCCAAAGTAGTGGCCCATCTGCCCCTCCTCCGCCATGGAGTAGTGGCTCGGTGCCTCACTTGGAGGCAGAAATTCGCAAAGTCCAGGATATGGCTGAGGCATGTCGTTTGCATGCCGGAAATGTAATGCGGAGTGCCCAGGAGGCACTGGGAAGCCAAACTGCGGCACATGAAAATGTTCTCGCTGCAGCCGAAGCCGCTGCCGGAACGTCTAGGGTAGACACTCAAGTTGCAGGTCCGTCATCACACACATGCACGGCACTATTTACTCCGGAGCTGCAGGTTCAAATTGAACTCTTGAACCCCCAAATGAAGGAGATGAATAATGCCCTGCAACTGGCAATCAACAATGTCGCTGACATGGCCACAAACAAGTTTGCATCTGTGAGCAAGAGAGTTCAGGACTTTGAAGATTCATTGCTTAGGAAATTGGGGTCAACCGAAAATGGAGGTCCGAGACTGGGTGACCTGGACCTAGACATCCGAGCTCATAGCGATCAGCTCACTCGCATCTGGGAGCAGCTTGAGATGCAAAATCATGACCTGGATTCGTACCTTGAAACATTGCGACGCATGGAGAAAAAAAGGACCCAAACTGAGACAGAACGACAGCAAAATAGTCGTTCGGAGGGTCCTCGTGACTCTCGGGTCAACCCGCAGCCCACAAGTTGCCGAACAGGCGGAGAAACAGGTCCCTGGTACGACGACCGACGGTCAGAGCGGTCTGACGGGTCTCGTAGGTCAGGCTCTAGGGATAGGCCTAGGCATGATGTACCGCATTGGCGGACTAGGCGTAGGGAAAGCCTTGAGAGTGACCGAAGCGGCCGGTCTAGGCTTCTTAGGCGTAGGGATTCTGAACACCTGCATGATGATCTCGAGGATCTTCCATCACCACCATCTTGGTGGAAGAAAGGCCCGTCGGGTCCACTACCGGGGTACCACGGGGTCCCAGGTGATGTTAGGTGGTTCCGGATAGCCCCTTACATGTATGGGGCATACTTTGCGCCAGGTAAGGCCTACAGAGCCAACAAAATGGCGGATGGGCTCGGGGCAGAACAAGGACAGATCTTGCCTCGAAGGAACAAGATTCAGCCCACCGGCATAGCAGGTGACATGGCTTTCCGGGAAACCAGACCTCCCCTGAAGTTCAAGGACTTCGAAAGGGTCCAACTGGATGCGGTGGCGGGTGCAAGTGGGGGATGCTTTGGGGAGCGGAAAAAGTCTTGACTAGACCAAACGATCAGAGAAGCTCTCGAGAAGACCGCCAAGGTTCCCCTTTGGGACGGGGATCAAAAAACCCTTGAGGATTTGTCGCAGAAAATGCTCCGTTGGAGGAAGGACCATGTCTTCCGGTTTAATGACAAGCAACAGGCCAATATCCTCATTGCCGCGGTCCACAACAAGGGCGACCAGGACAGAATCTATAAGGCATATCATCGCAAAGATATGTCAACGGATGAGCTCGGGCGCTACGTTGCCGGACGTTTCATGGGTGACTTTAATCGTCCTGAGACAGTGTGGCGTAAGCGCACCATTCCAGACGTTGTTTTGACCTCCAGGATATAGACTGACTGGATGGCAGAATGGATCGAGGAAGGCGCTGGCATTCCTTATGGGGTTACCATCCGTGAGGCAACCACGGTAATGATCACACTGCTCAAGGAGCACTGCAAACAAGTTCCCCAAGATAATGATGCCCAAAGAGCATATCACAAGATATATTCTGTCCAAGCTGATTATGGTGGAGTCGAGCTTAATTATCTCGAGATATTCTTGTTGGTATTGCTCTTTATCTACACCAGGGAATACAAGGAGCGAAAAGAGGAGCATATCCTCTCTTGCCAAGGGCCAGAAATTAAAACGATTCGGGCCTTTGGGGACCACAAAGGCGGATCTGGCGGAGATAGACACCACAGCTGCAGCCGGGATGATTACCGTCGTAGCGGTGGCGGAGAGAGTCATGGATCCTCCTCCGGAGGTCATAAAAGTCCTGCTGGCGTGACCAGTACCTCCTCGTTTGCCACTACAGTGAGCAGACAGAGCCACAGGACTGAGCACATGCAGAAATCTCGCCGCGAAAGAGAAAAATGCCGAATTTGTAGTCAAAGGGGCCACTACCATAGGGATTGCCCGGCGAGGAAGAAAGGGAATGACCACAAGCAGGAGCACCGCTCCAGATCCGGGTCGAAAGCCAAGTCAGATGACATTTGCCGCAAATGTGGTACAAAAGGCAATTGGGCTTCAGAGTGTCCGGAGCGGAGCCCGTCAAAGGAGCAACCCCGCAGCAGGAGCCTTTCACAAGGTAAACATCCTGGCGGGGACCAGAGGTCCAATTCCAAGGGGAGGCCCAGGGACGAAAATGACCATCCGAGGTCCGGAGACCGACGGGATGGGTTCAGGAACGGGCGTCCTGGATCTAATGGATCCCAAACGCGGTTTTACGAACCCCACAGGGACCGGTCCAAGTCAAGGTCACCTGGCCGCAGTGACCAACACCGACGCACAAGTAAAATGCAGTAGGGGCCTGGCACGCTACCAAAGTCACAGCCCAGCTGTGGCAGGAGCGCCCGGGAGCCACGCCCCACGTCAACGACCACTGCGGGGGGGCCAGTCCGGTAGTTTGCCCTACGGGCTGCCAGGACTAACGGGGCAGCAGCACCGCACCCCGGAAATCATCCCAGGCAGGTCCCAGGGCAGGGAAGCGCTCTGTGCGCCCTGGGACCCCTCCGCCTGCCGACAGCGCCCCAGGCCGTGGGAGTGTGGGACCCAGCTAGTACGGCGGCGCCACCTGTGCCATTTGGCAGTCAAGGAGCGCGGGTCCCCCCCCATCGTGCCCAGAGCACGCCCGTCCCCGTGCATTTACAGTCGTGGGACGGGCAGGCAGTGTGTCCCTGTGACATGGAGGTTGCGAGGCCCTGGCCCAATGATCCCCGGTGGGCTCAGCGTAAGGCTCCCTTGGCCTCCCCACCGGGCCTGGAGCACCTGGCCACACTTACCCCCCACGCGTGAGGCCCTGCTCCCCAGCCCAGCCCACGCACAACGGCACGCGCACACGCCCGCACACACGCTCATGCCTGCACACACCCAGAGGGCTAGGCCTCAGTGATAGTGCGGCCGGGCTCTGTCAACGCCGTCCAGTCGGAGCCCTGCCGCCATAGACCTACTCCGCCCCGACGGCCCCCTCGGACGGTTGCACCAACGGCGCCTACCTCAGCTGCACGGACCATGCTGAGCACCCGAGACTACTGAGATCACCACACATCATATGCCTCCTCTCCTCCCTGCCCTTGACTGCCCACCCCAGCCGTGCCCCACTGCACCCTTGCCCTACCCTTCTGCTCCGCCGTGCGACTGCTGTAAATCACCGCACCCCCAGCCACGAGAGCTGACGAAGGTGAACCGTAGGCGGGGCCCCGATGGCCAGAACCAGGTAGATACAGCGACCAGCCGTGAGTGCTGCAGCAAGCGTATGCCAGACAACCCCTGACCGGACAGAGTAGACAGGTGCACCCCAGTAGTGCGACGAGGCCCCAGGGCCCCGCGCCCCCCAATGCAACCTGGCCCAACCCCTGCCCTGCTCCCCATACCTTGCCCCCCCTGCACCCTCTCCCTTCACAGGACTCAGCAACCATGCCCGCCAAGAACCACCCCTTTGCTGCCAAGTCGCCCGCAGAGAAGGCCGCAGCGATTCGCCCGGCCGACGCTTGGCCTGCGACGGCAGTGGGATGGCGTGCCACCGATGGCAAGCCTCTTGCATGACGGTCATTCACCACGAGGCCAACTCCCCTGTTGAGGCCTTCGCAGCTGACGACAACATGCTGGGAGCGCTGTGCCTCCTGTGGTCCGTGGCCACCGGTTCGCTGCCAGCCCTGGACGCCGCCACCCTGGTGAAGAGGGATCCCAACTATCAGTGGTCCGAGTACCAGTCCGCCATGCACCACCAGGTCAACTTCCTGGCCTCCGTCCCCGCCGACGCCGCGCAGGACCTTCAGCAGCGAGCGGCTGCACACGTGGCCCCGTATGGTGACTTCCTCCGTGCGGTCTCCCCTGACGCCTTCTTGCAACTCCTCGCCTGGGATGAAGACCTGAAACGGCCAGTGCACCGTATCCCGCTTCTTCACTGGCTCCTCACGTGGCAGGCCCAGCACAATCGGTCCACGCTACGTTGCCAGATCGTTGCGCATGACAAAACCCAATTACCTGCCCCCTGCCCCCTCTCACTGCAGCAATGGAACGCAGAACTGATCAGTCAGAAGTCCGCCTTGACGTTCCCAGGCATCCTCCCCAGGATAGCCATCAAGCAGGGGGAACTCAGCAACCCCTCCGGCAGCACCAAGCCCCTCTGGCGCCGCATGCTCAGCCGCCCCGACCAGCTCTCCGCGTCCGTGGATTTCACAGCCAACATCGAACGCCTGGCGAGAACCTCCGATGACCGGGCCGAGCACATTGCTCAAGTTGTACGCGTCATGTGCGCTGACGTTGCCGTCCCCGACTCCTCCATGGCCACCCTGCGGTCGGTCCGGACGGCCCGGGCCCTTGCCTCTGCCGTCAAACCAGTTTGGCTGGCCTCCGGCACTAGCGTGCGGCCAGCCCTACAGGCCAACCTCACCGGCCTCATCACCACCGTGGGGGAACAACACGGCACAGCCGGCATGGAGACTGCACGCCTCAACGCCCTCACCACCCTGGACCCCATTATTGAATGTGCCTCCGTCCGCCCCGGGTTGGTATGGTCCAACGTCGCGCCAGCCCTGCTTGCAGTCCAGCCCCCAGTGGTGCCCCCCGTGGCATCCGACTGGTTCCTCAATGTCCGGGACCCCATCACTTTCCGCCAGACCACCTCCCAGGCAGTGCAGGCGATCAACCGCCCCCAGCAGCTGGACCGTTTCATCGCTGAACTCCGCAAAGCACTGGACCCCCCCTTCTCTCGTCCTCCGCCTACGCCTCCTTCGAACGCTGTCCTGGACACCCCCTCCCAGTTCCGGCCCCACCTCCCAGCGCAGCGGCCCCAGCGAACCCCCTTCAGACCCCCTTCATCCACCCTGGGCCTGCCCCCCAGCTACCCGCAGCCCAGACTGGTTTGCTCCCTCCCTCGCAGGCACCACCTCACAAGGTCGTCCGCCTCCGCGGCCTACGCTCGGTCGCTGACGTCACCCAACTGTCCACGGCCCTTACGCACAACCTGGGTACCCCCATAACGGTCCCCCCGATGGCACTCAAAGAAGGGGCCCACTTTGTGTCCCTCCCCTCCAGCGTGTTCCAGGCCCTATTCGCCAGCTCCCCAGCCCGCACATACGTGGACCCTCACCATGGGTACACCATCCACATAGAGTCCCGCACAGCCGCAGGTGAGCCCTTCTACCTCTCCGACAGCCCAGCCCCGCCCAAGACCAGCAAAGACCTCAAGCGTCCCAAGAACAGTGGAAAGGCAAAGCGCGCGGTGCAGATTCCGGCCCCGCCAACCAATCCCCCTCCAGGCTTCCAGACCACCCCGGACGCCGCAGCATCATCAGCGACCAACCGCCCCCCCCCCAGTAGAGTATTCCGCCCACCAACGGGCCCGCGACACCGCGGCCACATCTTACCGTTGCACTCCGTATCACGGCTCCCCCTACCGCTGACTGGCCCTGCCCCATGTACTTCCAGTGGGCGTCCTGTCCTCAGACCCCCTGCTCCTCTTTGCACTCACGCTCGCCCACGCGCACCCCTCGCCCCGCGTTCTCCTCCGGATTACGTCCCGCTTGCCCCCAGTCCCGTCCTCTGATCCCGGTGGCACCCCCCCCTCCACTCATCTCAGTCATGACCCTCTGCCGCCTCTCGGCCCTCGGATGTGCCCGGCCTGCGGCATTGTCTCCAACGACCCAGCACCCCCACTGCTGTGCCGTGTGTGCAACACCTGCTCTTACGTTCTCCTACCGCCTCCGCCAGCTGCCCCCCCCACAGGTACCCACAGCCAGTTTCTACAAGCAATTCTGCCGCTCCTGCCATGATGGGCTGCGGCGCACCTGCGGCACCTGCCGACAGCCCTGGCCTACTACGCCCTACGTGACTTCGTCGTCTGGATTACCAACGTCGCAGCCACCCTCCGCTCTGACGACCAGGACCTGGTGGCCAGCGTTCCCTTGTACACCAATGGCCGTCTTGTGTGGTTCCATGATGACAGCCCCACCCACCTCTCCCCCTGGAAGAGTCCTACGGCCAGCTACAGGATATGGCACCCCTTGACCCCAGGCAGGCGCCGTTGCCTCAGCCCCCTTCCCCCGCCCACCGGGGTTGCCCTCCTTGCCTGGTTCTGCCCTTCCTGCGGGCGACCCAGACTGCCCCACCTGGAGCTGCATGCCCCCCACGCCCCCCTGGTGCTCCCAAATGCCATATGCCTCGTTCCAGCGCCCGGCGCCTCTCACCTCACCTCCCTTACAGCCGCCCACTCGTACGTCACAGTACCGGGCTTCCCAACCCTCCGCGATGTACCAGCCGCCCCTGTCCGCCCTGGCACCGTCTGCTATCACCCAGACCACACCCTCCTACTCCCCTCCACGCCCTGGGCTCGCAATCTGGATTTGGCCACCTTCTCGCCCCCCCACCTCCGCCGTTATTGCGGCCTCACGTTTCTCACGTGGAGCGTTGGCGGTGTAGAGACCCATGTCGACATCGTCATCGGCCTCCTGGTCGCCCTCGAAGTGGAGTTCTTTGCTCTGCAGGAGCTCTGGGACTTCGAAACCATCTTGCAGGCCCTTCCCCCGTGCTTCGCATGCTTCACCAGTACAGGTGTGGGCTGCGGCACCGGCTTCATGGTGGGCTGGCTGCGCAGCAAACAACACCGCACCACCCGCCCCCGAGTGGAACACGATGCCGCCGACCTCCTCGTCGCCACTGTCCGTCATCACACCCTTGGATTCGTCCTGCTGGCCTCCGTTCATGTGCACCCTGACCTGGATTACCGAGGGCGGCGTGCCGTCCTCATCAACCTCTCCACCCTCGCCACCTACCTACGTCCTGCGCTTGAGCTGATAGGTGGTGACTTCAACATGTCCATCACCAACCCCCGCTGGCCACTTGCCCCAGCGTGTCGCGCCCAGGGGTGTCTCCAGCGGTCTCGGCCAGCCCTCCCTGCGCACACGCCCACGCACTACACATCCACTAACGGCCGGCAGAGCGCCACTGCCATGGACCATATCTTTCTCCGGGGGGCACGATCTGTACCTGGCGCCGATGTCCTCCCCTCTCCCACCCCCCATTGCCCTGTGCTGGCCACCGTGGAGCCCATGGAGGGCCTGGCCGACGTCCGCTCTTGGCGCCTCATTCGCTGGCACAGCGCCCTGGAAGGGGCAGTACCCCGGCTAGCGGCCCTCCTCGATGTGCTGTGGGGCTGGCTGACTATGCACCACCTCACTCCTAACGCCTTCCTGCAGGCTCTGTGGTCAGCAGCCCGCCACGTCATACCCCAGCTCCGCCCCGTCGATCACGTGCTGCATGACCTCCGCACGCGCAGCCACCCTCGGACGGCCGAGGACATCGCAGACCTCCAGGCACTCCTCAGCGACACAGCGGCCCGCCACAGGCAAGAACGCCCAGACCAGGTACTCCGCCAGACCTCGATCACCTCCGCCACCAGGAGTGCCCTGCATCGCCCCTCGAAGCCCCTCGCCCCGTACAGCCGGATCCAGCCGGATCGCGGTGTCGAGCTCCCCACGGCAACGGCCCGGCTGGCAGAAGTCACTGAGCAAGCGTCGGCCACGACCCGCCATCGTGGCCAGACCATGGATATCGACTTCCTGACTTCGGCCTACGATCCCCAGAAGTGGACCCCTTTCTTCGACCCCATCCAGCACGTGCCATCCAACCTGCTGGGCGACATGCTCTTCCACGGTGTGGACCCGCGGGATCCCCGGGCCCGGGGCCTCTACAGCGTCCGATCAGCGGCCGGCTCACCCCTCCGGGACGATCGCGTATGGACCTCAGGCATAACAGCGGGGTTTCTCCTCGCGGGGCCTGGACCACTGCCCTCAAGCCCTCCTCCACCACCTCAGCCATGGTGGGGTCCAGGGAGTACAGCACCACTTACAGCTCGTCGATTCAGGCTGCGACTCCCTGTCCTTGGACTCCGTGATGATGTGAATAGACAAGAACAAGCTAAACTCCCATCTTTTCAAATCCCACCGCCCGGTCACCCTCACCTCAGCCCTCACCCGCACAGAATCACGGTCCGTCCGCGACATGCTCGTCCCCTCCCTGGAGATCTCCGGCCACCTCACCCCCGACGCCTTCACCTATCGAGCCGACCACCGGGCTGCCTTCCTCGCCCTCGCCTTCCGAGCTGCCTCCACCAGCAGCCTCGACCAGCATCGCACAGTGACCGTGACCGATTGGGACTCAGCAGACCCCTTCCTCCGGCAACAGCGCGAAGACTGCACCCCCCTCCACCGACTCCTCTGCCTGCCATGGAACTTTGGGGCCTGGGCCCTGAGGTACTATGGCCGCCTGCGCATCCACCCCCTCACAGACGACGGCTTTGCCCCCCCCTACAGCACAGAAGAGGGGTGGAATCAGGGGGACAACCCCTCTGGGGACACTTACCAGACGGGCGAACTAGCTGTAGGTGGCTGCCTCCCCCTGTCCCAGAGCCTCCACGTCCCGCCGGGCGCCGCCGGCGTACCCATCAACGCCCTCTCCTACTCAGACGACCGCCGCCTACTCGACCCTGATCTGTCCTGCCTCGTTGAGCTCACTCGCCTGTGCACCAGGGCCACAGTGGCCAAAGGCGGCTTGGTCCACATGGACAGGCTGCAGTTCTTCGCGTTTAGCGTGCAGAGCGGCACCCTCCGACAGCTCACTCAACCAGTCCCCTACTATAACACCATCACTGCATCCTCCAGCCCCGCGGTCGTTGAAAGCCCCCTCACCCACGCGCTCCCACCGACCCCAGACTACACCGACCTCGCCGAGGAGGTCCGGCGCCAGCGCCAGCACGTCTCGTCCACCCCAACCCACGTCTTCCTGCCGTTGCGCACGCTGTGAACTTTCTTCCTCTCGCGGTTCGACTACGTCGCCCCGGGGGTAGCGGTACCTGCCCACCACATCCGCGACTTAGCGGTCCAGGTACGCCTCTACTACCGCCACGTTCTGGGCCTCCCCTGCTGGACGTCCCGAGCCCTGCAGTCCCTTCCCATGGTCCAGGTTGGGCCCGGCTGTCCTGACCTCACCCTGCGGGCGGCAGTGCGCCTCCTGCTGACGTACACCCAGGCCTCCTTCTCCCGGAATCTACTGGCCCGGCGCTACGCTCGGTATCTGAGCACGGCGCGCGTCCCAGGCAGTGAGGCGGAGCCCCTGGCGGCCGCCGCCGCAGCCCTCAGCGTGCAGGTAGTAGTCCTGCCGGATCCAGGCGTCAGAGACCTGCAAGTCCACCTGGATGGCGACCGCGAGGCCCTGATGGCCCAACCGCCCCTCCTGCTTGCCACTGACGGAGCACTCCGGCAGCAAGCCGGTGGTGGGGGCATAGTGTTCTATGCCCCTGGCGCAGGAGTGGTCCTGCGCGCGTGGTTCCGCTGCCTCGTGTGGGCCTCCCCCAGCTCCAGGGAGTGGCTCGCCTGCTTGGTCGCCCTCGCCTTGCTGGATGGATGGAAGGGCACTCTCCTCTCCGCCCTCGATGCCACATCCGCCCTCTTCCGCTCCTACACCCGCCAGCCTCCCAAGTTCACCCTCCTTGACGCCCTGTGGTGCCACCTCATCCCCACGCTGCTGCACCTCGAAGCCCACCACGAGCTGTGGCTTCGTGCTCAGCACGATACCACCGACCGTGACCTTCTGGCCTCCCTAAAGAGCATGGCCCACTCCCTCGCCACCCGGGGTGCCCGCGGGGCCACCCCCTGGACGATTCCCCTGCTGCCCCGTCTCCATGAGCGCCTGGTGCTGTTTCACTGTGGAGCCCTCCTCCTTGACCCCGAGCTCGGCCTTGACGCCGCTTACCATGCGGCGGCCAGTGCCGCCTACTTCACAGCACGCCGCGAGACGTGTCTCCGCGCTGACGGAGCCCACTTCCTGGCGCTGCTGGAGGGCGATAAGCTGCCGACAGTGGCAGTCAAGCGCGCCTTCGCCTACCGCATCCTGGAGTGGCAGCCACCGCCTGCCCTTTACATCCCCATGGAGTGCCACTTTTGCGCGCTCACCAACCGCCAGCCGGCCCGCCACGTGCGCAGTCGCTGCATGCCAGAATACCAGCGCCTCCTGTGGGCCCAGGCCATCGTCCTCCAATCAGTCCCTGCCGCCCAGGGTGGGTATGTATGCCCTGACGGCACCCTGTACTAGTCAGCCGGACGCCCCCTCCTTTGATGCACATGGGACGGCCTCTTCCTGAACACCGACGTCCTGCCCGACACTGTCACCCTATCTGGCCTCTGGTACCCTGCCAACGGCACAGACAGCTCCCCACTCCTGCCTGTGAAGCGCCGTGCCGTCGTCCAACGCGTTACCCAAGCCCTGGCTACCGCAGTGCCCGACCTGCCGTCCGTCCTCAACGAATGGGCTGCCCTGCAACCCCGCCTTTGACCCCCGCCGTACACTCCGCCGCAGCACCTCCCAGTGTCAGCGGACCGCTCTGGAGATCAACTAAGTTGGGAATATTCTATACTTATGGCCTTGCTGGTGCAAGGGCTGGTCAAGTGGCGCGTGCGCTGCTCAGGCCCCCTCCAGGTGGCCCTGCCCGTCAACCCGATTGGCACCCGGCGGAGGCCACTACCCTGTTGGCGGCACCGCCCGCGCGCCTGCCCTGGGCGCTGGCTCAGCTGGCGGACCTGTCCGCCCTGCGCTCCTCCGGGGGCTATGCCCTCCTCACGGGTGAATCCACCGGGAGCGCGGCGCTGGCTCTCTAAGAGCCTATGCAGCCACACCCGATCCGGGCCGTGTGGCTCTACGTCAGCCCAGGAGTACCGCACACTTGGCCCTTGCGCGGCGATCTGCCGCCCACAGCGTGAACACTCGACAGTAAAGAAATTAGAGGCATCCCCCGCGTTGTGCCTGCTGTGTGTGTGCCGCCTGCCTGCCTGCCTGATAGGAAGCCAGATGACCCCCCCCGGGAACACCCCCCCCCCGGGAAAGCCCCATCCCGAGAGACACAGACGGGGAAGGGGGGCGACGTGAGACCGAAGACCCTAAGCCCCGGCGCCCAGGGCATGTGGGCCAGGCGCGGCAAGTCCGTGTGACCCGGCATGCGCTGAGGACAGCCAGGGCGCCGTGCCCCGCGCGCTCTGCACCCGACAGCCCAGCCCAAGCCCTGCCCGCGCGCACGCCTACACACAGGACGACGGTATCTTCCGCGCTTCCGCGCTTCGCTGGGGTCTAGTGGCGGTTGATAGTCCGCTAGGCCTTGGAATCGGACAGTCAGGTTGTTCAGCCTCGTGGTGGGGCAGGGAAGCACGCCCACACCCAAGGGCCTGCTCCTGCACCAGGCTGCCAGCCCAACCCAACCCAACCCATGTCAACGACCACCAAATGGGGTCGTCACAAGCCTACAGTGCGGGCTGTCCAGATGTGTGCGGTGCTTTCCAAGCACAATGTCCATATCTTGCAGGTAGGATTGGACGAGGCTGATACCGAGGTCCTCCGGTATCCTTTGAAGTCTGAAGATAAGTCCACCAACAAAGTGATAGAGTTGGTGATTCCGGCAGGTATCCAGCTCAGTGACAAGCTCAATCTGCCCGAAAAACAACATCCGGCCTTGGTTGACACTGGGGCCCAGATTGAGGTCCTAGCTGGAGAAGAGCTTTTTCCACAAGAGGCTCTTTTGGATGCACCAAATCCTGTGCAGTTCATTACTGTTGGCAGGAAACCCCTGTCAGAAGGCCGCAAGGGTGTCATCGCCACCGTAGGGGTATTGGCCGAGACTCCTGACGCGTTGCAGGTATATAAGTGTGTTCAAGTTTTCATACATGTAGCCGCTATAGGACCTAGGCTGATAATTGGATTTCCATTCCTTTTGAGGTATGGGTTAGCGGTAGTGCCCGCAAAGGAGACCCTAGTCAGTGTAGGTAGTTTTCTGAAGCATAGGAAGCCAGCATCTTAGCATGGCAAGCATGGCCAGCATGGCTTGTCCGATGAAGTGGGAGTAGATGAAGCCCAAATTGAGGCCTATTATGGCCAGGCAGCCAGAAGGGTATTTAAATGGGTCCCTTCGAACGTCCCATTGCATCCATGCTTGGTGGCTTCTAAGTATGAGGATGGTCGCACTAGAGCAGGTAAGACGTCAGAATCTGGGGATACTCCGTCGGTTAGCTTCAACAGCGAGACGCTTAGCTATGTTCAGACCGAGTGTATGCAGCCCAGGTGCTGGTGTCCAACACACTTAGTATTCAAAGATGATTCTCAGCTCAGCACTACAGGTCTGTGTATGTTTTGTCACGAGAGTGCCACAGGCGAGTCAGTGCCTGATTGGGCACGTAGGGGTATTCAACAGCAGAGGAAGGGGGTACGACGGGCCGCCAACCCAGTATTCCCCGCGCACATCGGAGGGGAGGAGCGAGCACGCTTAGTACGCGAAGCATTAGGCGTCAACAGCCTCAAAGCCAACTACACACGCTCTAAGCGGCGCGCTTCTCTACCTATACAACCATACCGTCCAGAAACCCCTACCGTACCCCGTCAAGATACAATACCTATTACTTCTTCCCTTTCCCCCTCAGTACGTTTCTCTTCTTCATGTATGTTTCCTTCTCTGATGGAGTTAGTCTCCACACATATCTTCCCATCCTTTTCCGGTGAAACGGCTCAGAACTGAGTCCGTTTTACCTACCAGAGGTACTCCAGGCTCGGCGGGTTACGACTTATACGCCGCAGCCGAAGTCGAGATCCCGCCACGGGGTCAAAAACGAGTACCCACAGGACTAGCCTTCACAACTCCCATACTTACTTACGGCAAAGTCCAAGACAGGTCAGGGAACGCGGCTAAGCCCTTCCTCAGAACCACAGCCGGGGTCGTCGACACGGACTACATCAGCGAGGTAGACGTATTACTCACTAGTTTGAACTCCGAGGGTCAAACGGTAAGGATCGGAGACAAGATTGCTCAATTAACCCTCGAACTTCATCTAACTCCAGAGATTCAAGAGGTAACCAAACTTCCAGTAACAGAATGCGGTTCGCGAGGTTTCAGTTCCACAGACATACCAGGTAATCAGGTAATCCCCTCCCCTGGTAAGCCACACACCCCCTCCCAGCCCAAAGGAGCACATATTTCAGGCGTTACGCAAACTAAGCAATCATTCACTTTCGCGCAGGAGAAATGCCTCCTGTTATGCGCTTATATTTCCAGTTTATTGGCCGCATACAACGGTTCCTCTAGTCAGGGATCTCCGGAATCTCCAGAGATTGGTTCTGCAGTGCACCAGGCGTTGGGGTTGTTATGTAGCTTGACGAAATCATTAGTATCAGCCTTTCCTCATAGACCAGGAATCCCCAGTAGGGTAGATTCAGCCGACGGAGGCAGTCTAGTGGGTATGGATAGTTATCCTCCGGTACCTGTACAGGAGACCCAGGCCCTCATTCCGGTAAGGCGGCCGGAAGCGGTTAAGGGTGATGATGTGGATATTGGGTCCTCCACGTTACTCGCAGACGTACATGCGGAGTTTACCGGTACTGGACCGCAGTTGGTAGAGGTTGAAACCACAGGTTATCACGCTTACTGGACTGGATGCGCCATCCAACCTAGCCACGGAGCCCATCCCTCGGCCAGCCCTTTCGGGTTGGGGTAAGGCTCGTATAAAATCAACTCAGGAGCATACCGAGTTGAGGGCGGTAGCGTGTGATGGTCTGGTGTTTACAGACTTGGATCTGTGGGCGGATTCAGAGCAATCTGAGTCCGAAACGGGACCATGGCCCAGTTTGGATATCTCCACCAGCCAAAGGTTGAAGACAAATGCGCTATCAAAGAGCCCAGGCGTCCCAAAGTCCTCACCTATAGTCCAAAGGGGCCGAGTCACCGTGATATAAATCAGAGCGTCGGCCAGACATAAAGCCCGCCAAAAAGTGGCGTGAGGATAGGGATGATTTGGCTGTATGACAGGACGTAGTTTAACGCATCGAGCGGTGGGCCAAGTCACTGGTGGAATATGGTCATTTCAAGGATTTCACGGACGTGTTTAGTAGTAAACGCCTGGCCAGGTTTCCCAAATTTTGGGATACGACGAAGGACGGGCTCTCAGAGCCTTAGTCAGCGAAAAACCTCTGGCTACATCCGCCGGATGAGTTGTGGGAGCCAACAGTCCAAAAATTCAAATTCGAACAAGGCCAAGGCATAGCCATAGTACCTACGTGTACAGATAGGGATCGGTGGTGGTCTCTGAGCGAGGTAGTAGTAGATTGGATAGATGTGCCTAGAAGTGAGCCACTCTTCGTCGATAAGTATGGTAAAGTATGCTCAGCAGATAGGGATTATCGGGTGGTATTAGTAGATGCATTAGCGTGGACTCCAGAGGAGTCAGAGTCCGAGTCGCCGTTCACGTCCTCTTCCAACACAGAAGGAGCGGTCGTGAACCAAGGCGAAACCACAACATCACACCCACACCCCAAGCCATCGGTAAAGTCCCCTCTGCACGACTGTCACAACGACAGTGACAGTTCGGACGAGCCAGACAGGCAGATAAGTCGCCAAGCACGGCGTAGGGCAGTCAGACAGGCTCATAAGGCTCAAAAGAAGTCCCAACAAGAAGAGACCAGTCATTCAGAGTCGGAACTATCTCCGGGAGCAATTTTTTCATGAACACACGAGTCCACAGTCCAGCAGAAGTGACACACGGTAACTCAGCCCCCGGTAATTCACCCTACTAGGCAGGATAGGAATACTCTAGGGCCCGCGGAGACCACCCGACACAGTCGGCCACGAGGTTATAGACGATACGTCCGTTCCGCAATCCAATCTGATGAATACTGGGCTGGTTGTGAAGATCTGAAGGAGAAGTTCATGAACCGATATGAAGCCACGGTCTTTAGACCCATACGCACCCAGGATGTTACTGAAAAGGCAACGAAGACCAGAGGCCCACATTCTACGCTCAAATTAGAGCTTTTGCCTGAGCATGCAGGCCCAAGGGCTGATAAGCCTATACGGGCAGTGGGTGAACGCGAAAAGGCGTTATGGGAGAGGATTTTGAAGTTTAAAGACCGAGGCATGCTTCGAGATGCCAAAGGGCAGCGACAGTGGGTGGCTAGAGCGTTTCTGGTCCCTAGATCAGGAAAAACCCAGTGGCGTTTGATTATTGATTACCGCCACCTGAATTCTTGCTTGAAAGGCAACAGCTTCCCCTTGCCTGTGATCGAGGACCAAATTGCCAACCAACAAGGCAATTTCATTTTTACTATCATTTATCTGGAAGACGGTTTCGATCAGATGCACCTAGAGAAAGAAAGCAAACATCTTACTGCTTTTTGCACTCCATTGGGAATTTTCGAATGGAATGTTCTTCCCATGGGTGTCAAGGTGGGGCCAGCTGCCTATCAACAAATGGTCCAGTACATGACAAGGAATTGTCAGCAGTCACACCATTCTTTTGATGACATCTTGTCATCAACGGGTTCTAAAGTTGTAGACCCGGGCAAGCTCACAATTGAGCAAAAGCAGGAACCAGAAACGCTCAGGACGTACTCTGAGGCACATTACGAGGACTTGTGCAAACTTTTTGATGCACTAGAGGAGGCTCAATTGACCGTTAAGCTTTCTAAAGTCCACCTGTTCAAGCGGGCAGTCCAGTATGTTGGACACATACTTAAGGACGGCTGTAGGTTTCCATCGCCGACATAATATTCGGCCATTAAGGAGTGGAAATGGGAATCCATTGTCACAGCCAAGCACATGAAAGGCCTTCTGGGTCTCATGGGCTGGTATCAGGTATATATCAAGGGATTCGCCGAGTTGGCGGCACCCTTGATGAATGCCTTGAAGGGCAAGTACCAGTATGAGCCCAAGGATCCCAATGAGCCTAAAACCGCCACAGGCGTGCCCAAAAAGGTTAAGAAGATCAAGCTATCACCAAAAGAAGCTCGTATCAACTGGACTGATGAAATGAAGCAGAACTTTGAGCTTCTGAAAAAGGCGTTAGATGATCAAACACGTTTGTACTTACCCAAGCCAGGGTTGCCATGGCGTATCATCGCCGACGCATCCAATTATGCTGTTTGTGGTGTGTTGGAGCAGAAACAAGAGGATGACAACTGGCATCCTGTTGCTTTTTACTCCCGGCAGCTGCAAGGCACCCGAGCTGGCATACATGGGTGTACGAAAAACACAGGGCAGTTTGCCTGGACTCCAAGGGAGCAGAACACCTATGCCATTGTGTGTTGTTTGCTGACGTTTCAGTCTTTGGTCGCCAACTGAGAGGTCGAGATCAGACTGATCATTCGGCAATTGTGAAATGGTACAAAGAGGACCTATGTACCGTTTCCGGACCGCTTGGACGGCGGGGGCGTTGGCATGAGTTCTTGAGCGGATTCAACTTGATCATCACTTACCCTGAAGGTAAGGAGAACCAGGTTGCAGATGCCCTCTCTAGGTTCGCTTATCCGGCCGGAGAGTCCCAGGACACCAATTGTCATGGTGGCAATGAGGACTTGGAGGGCTGGGGAAAAGCGGAGCAGGAGGAGTGACAAACGGTACGGGATTGCCTCAAAACGGCACAGCCTGCAGCCTTTTTGGAGGGGCACACTATGCTACAACAGTTTGAGTTCGCCAAAGTGGCTGGTCTTGAAGCACTTGTGTCTGTGTCCCACGTGGACGCAGAACCATGGCATGTTGGGGCAGATGGAGCCACATATGACACGCTGATTGAACGTTTTGTTCAAGCGGTGTCACATCCGGACCGCTCCGGAAGCCCTGAACCCGAAGTGATGAAGGCGGTCAGATTTACAGGGCACCAATATTCCCGTTCTGCAAAGAAAGAGCTCAATCGCAAAGCCAAAACGCAGCATAAGGCATGGAGGTCCACATTGACATTGGCCCAGACAGCCTCTAGCATGAGTTGGCATATACCTGGTCAGGCCACTTGTATGATCAGTGATATAGAATCCATCAAGGTTTCCCCAGAGGTCCAGGTCTTGTACGAGGATTGGACTAGCCACTGTTCGAATGACCCACACTTTCAGCCCCATTGGAATGAGCTGAGGGTTAATAAGTACGTTGAAATTCAGGGCAAGTCCTATACTCCGCATCACGGTAAGGTGCGCACGGAGGGCTGTATCTGCGTGCCTTTTGCTTGCGTCAAGCAAGTAATCAAGGCGTGCCATGAATACGCCCATCCAGAGGTTGATAAGACTCTGCAGATCTTTAACAGATCATATGTCTGCTTCGGCTACAAGCCTGATGACATCCGCACTATGGTTGCATCAGTGGTGAACCCATGTCCTATTTGCGGACAAATGCAAACACAGGACCCAACAGGAGAGAAAGAAGAGGGCCCGAGAACCGGCGCCAAGGAAGCAGGCAAGGGGAAAGACCGAGACACACACCAGGGCGGAGACAGGGAAAAAGTGCATGCCAGGGAGGAGGGCGAGCCAACGGAGGGCAGGGGAAAGGGTAAAGAACGACGAAGCCACGAAAGAAACGGGAGATAGCCAGCAGACGAGCCAGGGACGCGCGTAGGGAAGGGGGCACGGCAAGCACACGGGGAGCACAACACCGCAACAAAGCACCAGAGAGGGGGGCACCAGAGGGACAGGCGAAGGGCAACACCCAGCACCACGGCACGCACCGCACAGGCACCACACACACCGCACACACCCACACCCGCACCCACGGCACGTGGCCAGCAGGCCCCGGCAGCCCGCCCAGAGGGCGGGCAGCAGGGAAGAGGGGGGGCCTGAACCCAGACGCCCCCCGCCACCCCCGTGGCGCGCAGCCCCCCACAGGGCACGCGGGCCACGGGGCCGGTGCAGGGCCCCCAAGCCCGCACACCCGCGCCCACAGCACGTGGGTAGCGGACCCCGACAGCCCGCCCAGAGGGCGGGCCGCCGGGGGAGGGGGAGCGCCTGACCCCAGACGCCCCTCAGAACGGCGAACGGCACCCCCCCCGGGGACGCCCTTCCGCCACCCCCACGGCGAGCAACGCCGGCCCGCAAGGGAGCGCGCCGTGGGGCCGGTGCTGGATCCCCACGCCCGCACGTACCGCACCCGGGACACACGGGTCGTGGAACCCTGGCTGCCGGCCCCAGAGGAAAGGCGGCCAGGGGAGGGACAGCGCCTGAAACCGGAAGCCCCTCACAGCAGTGGCAGGCCATCCCACCCAGGGACGTCCCCCCGCCACCCCCGCGGCACGCAACCCCCACAGGGCATGCAGGCCAAGGGGACAGCGTTGGGCGCCCACATCCACACACCCGCGCCAACAGCATGTGGGTGGCCGACCCCAACAGCCCGCCCAGAGGGCGGGCAGTCGGGGGAGGGGGAGCGCCTGACCACAGACGCCCCTCACAACGGTGGAAGGCACCCCCCCCCGGGGACGCCCTTCCGCAACCCCCACAGCGAGCAACGCTCGCCCGCAAGGGCGCACGCTGTGGGGACGGTGCTGGGTCCCCACGCCCGCACAGACCGCACCCGGGACACACGGGTCGCGGAACCCTGGCTGCCCACCCCAGAAGACGGGCGGCCGGGGGAGGGACAGCGCCTGACACCAGACGCCCCTCACAACGGCGGCAGGCCACCCCCCCCGGGGACAGCCCCCGACCACCCCCGCGGCACGCAGCCCCCACAGGGCATGCAGGCCAAGAGGACAGTGTTGGGCCCCCACACCCACACACCCGCGCCCACAGCACGTGGGTGGCGGACCCCAACAGCCCGCCCAGTGGGCGGGCAGTCGGGGGAGGGGGAGCGCCTGGCCTCAGACGCCCCTCAAAACGGTGGAAGGCACCCCCCCTGGGGACGCGCTTCCTCCACCCCCACAGCGAGTGACGCCGGCCCGTAAGGACGCACGCTTTGGGGCCAGTGCTGGGTCCCCACGCCCGCACCAACCGCACCGGGGACACACGGGTCGTGGAACCCCGGCTGCCCGCCCCAGAGGACAGGCGGCTGGGGGAGGGACAGCGCCTGACACAAGACGCCCCTCACAACGGTGGAAGGCACCCCCCCCGGGGACGCCCTTCCTCCACCCCCACAGCGAGCGACGCCGGCCCGCAAGGACGCACGCTGTGGGGCTAGTGCTGGGTCCCCACGCCCGCACCGACCGCACCCGGGACACACGGGTCGTGGAACCCCGGCTGCCCGCCCCAGAGGACGGGCGGCTGGGGGAGGGACAACGCCTGACACCAGACGCCCCTCACAACGGTGGCAGGCCACCCCCCCAGGGGACAGCCCCCCACCACCCCTGCGGCACGCAGCCCCCACAGGGCATGCAGGCCAAGGGGACAGTGTCGGGCCCCCACACCCAAACGCCCGCGCCCACAGCACGTGGGTGGCGGACCCCAACAGCCCGCCCAGCGGGCGGGCAGTCGGGGGAGGAGGAGCGCCTGACTTCAGACGCCCCTCACAACGGTGCAAGGCACCCCCCCCGGGGACGCCCCTCCGCCACCCCCACAGCGAGCAACGCCGGCCCGCAAGGGCGCACGCTGTGGGCCTGGTGCTAGGTCCCGACGCCCGCACTGACCGCACCTGGGACACACGGGTCGCGGAACCCTGGCTGCCCGCCCCAGAAGACGGGCGGCCGGGGGAGGGACAGCGCCTGACACCAGACGCCCCTCACAACGGTGGCAGGCCAGCCCCCCCGGGGACGGCCCCCCACCACCCCCGCGGCACGCAGCCCCCACAGGGCATGCAGGGCAAGGGGACAGTGTCGGGCGCCCACACCCACGCGCCCGCGCCCACAGCACGTGGGTGGCGGACCCCAACAGCCCGCCCAGTGGGCGGGCAGTCAGGGAGATGGAGCGCCTGACCTCAGACGCCCCTCACAACGGTGGAAGGCACCCCCCTGGGGACGCCCTCCCGCCAACCCCACAGCAAGCAACGCCGGCTCGCAAGGGCGCACGCTGTGGGGACGGTGCTGGGTCCCAACGCCCGCACCGACCGCACCCGGGACACACGGGTTGCGGAACCCCAGCTGCCTGCCCCAGAGGTTTGACGGCTGGGGGAGGGACAGCGCCTGACACCAGACGCCCCTCACAACAGTGGCAGGCCAGCCCCCCCGGGGACAGCCCCCCACCACCCCCGCGGCACGCAGCCCCCATAGGGCATGTAGGCCAAGGGGACAGTGTTGGGCCCCCACACCCCCACGCCCGCGCCCACAGCACGTGGGTGGCCGACCCCAACAGCCCGCCCGGTGGGCGGGCAGGCAGGGGAGGGGGAGCGCCTGACCTCAGACGCCGCTCACAACGGTGGAAGGCACCCCCCCCGGGGACGCCCCTCCGCCACCCCCACAGCAAGCAACGCCGGCCCGCGAGGGCGCACGCTGTGAACCGGTGCTGGGTCTCCACGCCCGCACCGACCGCACCCGGCACACACGAGTCGCGGAACCCCGGCTGCCCACCCCAGAGGACGGGCGGCTGGGGAAGGGACCGCGCCTGACACCAGACGCCCCTCACAACGGTGGCAGGCCACCCCCCCTGGGGACGGCCTTCCACCACCCCTCGCGGCACGCAGCCCCCACAGGGCATGCAGGCCAAGGGGACATTGTCGGGCCCCAACACCCACGCGCCTGCGCCCACAGCACGAGGGTGGCGGACCCCGACAGCCCGCCCAGTGGGCGGGCAGTCGGGGGACATGGAGCGCCTGACCTCAGACGCCCCTCACAACGGTGGAAGGCACCCCCCCCGGGGACGCCCTTCCGCCACCCCCACAGCAAGCAACGCCGGCCCGCAAGGGCGCACGCTGTGGGGCTGGTGCCGGGTCCCAACACCCGCACCGACCGCACCCGGGACACACGGGTCGCGGAACCCCGGCCGCCCGTCCCAGAGGATGGGCGGCTGGGGGAGGGACAGCGCCTGACACCAGACGCCCCTCACAACGGTGGCAGGCCACTCCCCCCGGGGACGGCCCCCCACCACCCCCGCGGCACCCAGCCCCCACAGGGCATGCAGGCCAAGGGGACAGTGTCGTGCCCCCACACCCACCCGCCCGCGCCCACAGCACGTGGGTGGCGGACCCAAACAGCCCGCCCAGTGGGCAGGCATTCGGGGGAGATGGAGCGCCTGACCTCAGACGCCCCTCAAAACGGTGGAAGGCATCCCCCCGGGGGACGCCCTTCCGCCATCCCCACAGCAAGCAACGCCGGCCCGAAAGGGCGCACGCTGTGGGGCCGGTGCTGGGTTCTAACGCCCGCACCGACCGCACCAGGGACACACGGGTCGCGGAACCCCGGCCGCCCGCCCCAGAGGACAGGCGGCTGTGGGAGGGACAGCGCCTGACACCAGACGCCCCTCACAACAGTGGCAGGCCACCCCCCCCGGGGACGGCCCCCCACCATCCCCGCGGCATGCAGCCCCCACAGGGCATGCGGGCCAAGGGGACAGTGCCGGGCCCCCACAACCGCCCACCCGCGCCCACAGCGCGTGGGTGGCGGACCCCAACGGCCCGCCCAGTGGGCGGGCAGTCGGGAGAGGGGGAGCGCCTGACCTCAGACGCCCCTTTACAACGGTGGCGAGCCACCCCCCCCGGGGACGGCTCCCCACCACCCCGGCGGCACGCAGCTCCCACAGGGCATGCAGGCCGAGGGGACAGTGTCGGGCCCCCACACCCGCACACCCCCGCCCACAGCACGTGGATGACGGACCCCGGCAGCCCGCCCAGTGGGCGGGCAGTCGGCAGAGGGGGGGCGCCTGGCCTCAGACGCCCCTCACAACAGTGGCAGGCCACCCCCCCGGGGGACGGCCCCCCACCACCCCCGCAGTATGCAGCCCCCACAGGGCATGCAGGCCAAGGGGACATAACCGGGCCCCCACTACCGCACACCCGCACCCACAGCACGTGGGTGATGGACCCAGACGGCCCGCCCGGAGAGCGGGCAACAGCCGGGAGAGGGCGAGCGCCTGACCTCAGACGTCAGACGCCCCCTGCAACGGCGAGAGGCACCCCCCCGGGGGACGCCCTTCCGCCACCCCCACAGCGAGCAACGCTAGCCCACGAGGGCGCATGCTGTGAGACCGGTGCAGGGTCCCCGCGCCCGCACCAACTGCACCGGGGACACACCAATTGCGGAACCCCGGCTGCCCGCCCCAGAGGGTGGGCGGCCGAGGGGAGGGACAGCGCCTGACTCCAGGCGCCCCTCACAACGGTGGCAGGCCAGCCCCCCCGGGGGCGGCCCCCCACCAACCCCGCGGCACGCAGCCCCCACAGGGCATGCGAGCCAAGGAGACAGTGCTGGACCCCCACGGCCGCACACCCGCGCCCACAGAACGTGGGTAACGGACCCCGACAGCCCGCCTGAAGGGCGGGCAGCCGGGAGAGGGGGAGCGCCCGGCCGCAGACGCCACTCCCAACGGTAAAGGCATACCCCCCGGGTACGCCCTTCCGCCACCCCTACGGTGGGCCACGCCAGCTCGCAAGGGCGCGCGCTAGGGGGCTGGCACCGCCCGCACCGACCACACCCGGGGCATACGGGTCGCGGAACCCAGGCCGCCCGCCCCAGAGGGCGGGCGACCGGGGGAGGAACGGCGCCCAGGGAGGCCAGACGCCCCTCACAACGGTGGCAGGCCCCCAAGGAACGACGGCGCCCCACCACCCCCGCGGCACACAGCCCCCACAGGGCGTGCAAGCCAAGGGGACAGTGCTGGGCCTCCACACCCGCACAACTGCACCCACGGCACAGCGGCAGACCCCGACAACCCGCCCGGAGGGCGGGTGTGGGGGGGGGGGGGGGGGCCTGACCTCAGACGCCCCTCACGGCGGCGAACGGGCCCCCCCCCGGGGCTGCCCTTCCGCCACCCCCACAGCGCGCAACACCGGCCCGCAAGGGCGCACGCTATGGGGCCGGTGCTGGGCCCCCACGCCCGCACCAACCGCACCCGGGACACACAGGCCGCGGAACCCCGGCTGCCGGCCCCCGAGGACGGGCAGCCCAGGGACGGCGCCTGACACCAGACGCCCCTCACAGGGCATACCAGCCACGGGGACAGACAGTGCTGGGCCCCATACCTGCACACTCGTGCCCACAGCACGTGGACAGCGGGCCCTGGCGGCCCCCGGGAAGAGGGCGGCCGGAGGACGGAGAGCGCCCGGCCCCGGACGTCCCTTGCAACGGCTTCACCACGGAAGGCGGGGGGAGAGCCCACATGCACACACCAACGCCGGCCCGCGGAACCAGCGTACGCGCTCCCCAATCCACGCCCCGCAGCGCCCACAGCAGGTACACCAGCCACGGGAAATCCGCGCCCCATCCCCTGCTCTTAGGCACAGCGACACACCAATGGCGGAACCCGTGGCCCCACGCAAAACACGCCCCCGATCTCTGACGCTGGACGCAGCACACGAGGTCATCAGGGCGCTGGGACTCAGAGGCGGCGAATGATACCCCCCACAAGAGGACGCGGGCGCGGACTCCGACCTGGAGGAAATCCCGGAGCCCTCCACGGGCAGCACGCCCGCGGAGCCTGCGCCGCCAGCGGGCAGCGTGCCCACCCTCTGCCCCGCATGGAAACGGGGCCACTGCACCGGCGAAGGCTGGTGCCCCAAGCAGCACCCCCGGCCCGGCCCTGATGACGGAGCGCTGCCCGCGGTGGGACACGCGGCCGCACGCGCCGCCCTAGGGTACGGGGTGGCGCAGGGCTGGATCCTGGATGAGACCGCGCGCGGCAGCGTGAACATCCAAGAGGCCGTCGACCGAGTCGCCGACACGGGCCAAGCGGAAGTGGCCTTGCAGACCCGGGGCCGCCACGGCGGACCCGCGGAGGGAATCATTGTGGAGCCCTCGGGAATGGTGCTGGTCCTGGCGGCGGACATGGTCCGAGGGGTGCTCCACGCATCCCGCGTGCGGCGGGCGCGCCCACAGTGGACCATCTAGGTGTACACCCCCCCGCGGGCGTGGCCCTTCTCCACATGGGCGGTGCTCGCCGTCATGTGGCACCTGGCACCGGAGGACGCCCCCACAGGAACCGCGGAAGAAATTGCCCGGGACCTCCACACCTGGCCGGCCAGCCGGGATTTCCCCTGGCGCAGGCCCCGGGGCGGCCTCCCAGTGGCACCCGCGGCAGAGGGGTTCAGCCTCGCGGCAACCCTCCAGCGGCATCCCGACAAGAGGGCGCGCCACTTCCTGCAGATGGGCACGGTCCCGGCCGCCCCGCCAGACTCCGAGTGGCGGTGGGACGCAGGGGGGGCGCAACCGCTGCCGGGCCCCCGGGTCCTCCCATTGTGGTATTTGCCCATGGGCACCCTGGCCCATGCCACCCAGGGCGTCAAGGGGGCTTTCCCGCAGCCACTCCTCCCCGGCATGGCCCTGCTCCGCAGCCTACAGGCGGGGGCGGCCTGGGTACGCCGGAGGGAAGCAGACAGGCGCCCGAGCCCGTATTTCCCCCTGGTCCAGGGCCAGGCGCAACTCCACGCCCAGGGCATGGGGACGGTGGAATGGGGGGCGATCCGGCCCGGCACGGCGTGCAGGTGGATCGCTGCGGCCGCCCCGCAACCCATGCGATTGCCACCGGCGGGCCACTGCCTCCTACGGGCGGTCCCCTCCTTGGCCCCCGAACACGCCCTTACGAGGGACGTATGGGGGGCAATACTGGGCCACACCAGGGAGTGGCTGACGAACCCGGGTGCACGGTACCCGCCGGGGCCACTGCTCGAACAGCTCACGGCCCCCACACCCGGGGTCCGCCATGCCCTGCACAGAGCGTCGGCCCTCACGGAGCAGCTCACGGACGAGGTGCTAGACCTGGCACTGGAGCCGCTGCGGGTGCTCTACCCGCAGACCCACATCCCGCCCGCGGGCACGTCCAACCGCCTGGGCCGCCTGGGTTTGCAGCGCGGCGTCGAGGCCGCGCACCCAGGGGGCGTGGTGGAACAGTGGCTAATGCTCCGCAGCCCGTCCACTGCACAAGGCCACTGGTACCTACACCAACTCCTCTTCCTACCCCGGGCGGCCCCGGAGCACCGCCGGCAACACCTGTAGCACACGCACCCGGAGCGCCGGGGCGCGCAGAGCTTCCCGCAGCCGGCCCCGCCCGCCCTCTCGCCGGGGCAGGGCCCGGAGGCGCTGCAGCAGGGCCCCCCGCTCGACACGGTCACCACGGTACAGCAAGAGGGAAGCAACGGCGCGGATGGGGCCGAACCGGACTGCACGAACTGCGGAGCGGTGGTCTGGATGGCAGCCTGCAGGCACCTCGCCCCAGATACCACGGGACTCAGGCAGTACAGGCCAGCGGACTGCACGGCGCTGGCGTCTGCGGTCGCGGCCGTCACCATGGGTCCCGTGGTGGCGTGGCCAGCGCAACTGCTGCCCCACGTCCCCCGCCGGGACACGCAGCCCCGCCAGCCGGCCGCAACGCACGCGCCAACGGCACCCCTCACGACGGAGCAGCTATACGTCTTCGCGGCGACGCTGCTGGCAGACAGCGGGGAGAGTTTTGTCCACCACCACGGCCCGGCGCAGATCGCGGGCAGCATGCAAGGGCCGCAGCGCGATGCACCCCACCCGTGGCACGCCAACCTCCGCGGGCGCACCCGCGTCAGGGATGCAGGCGGCAGCACGGCCCCTCCCGGGCCTCAGCACGGGGAGGCACTGGTGCTGCAGACGGCAGGCTACCAGGCCATCCTACACGGCCACGCCAGAGGGTACCGGTCGCACGTCATGACCGGGGGCCGCTGGACTTTCTGGCAAATCACTGCCAGGCAAGGGGCATTCCCGCCCCTGCCCCATGTCGACTGGCAGCAGGGGCCCACCCAGGCCTACTATATGTCGGCGGACCCCTGGCCACTAGCAGTCCTGCTACACACCGCCGGCGCCCCCAACAAGAGGCAGCAATCGGGATGGGTCAACCCCCCCGCGCTAGTCTGGAGCCCCGACAAGGAGGAGCATCTGCGGGCCGCGTGGCAGGGAGACGCCATCAGGGCCACGGACGTCCTGGACCTCCACGCGGGGCCAATCACGCACGCCCGCCCGGCGGCTACCCTAGCGGTGGCCCAACAGGGACAGCAGAACCCGCAGTGGGTGGTCTGCATGTTCAGCCCCGCGGACGCGCACATCGTCGTCTGCGACCCCGAGCGCCTGCTGGGGCCCGAAGGCGTGGTCCGCGTGGCGGACTGTACCCGCATGATCGTCAAGGCGCTGCGGGAGGGCGAGCACCACGCCCTCCTGCTCCAGGTCCGGCTGAAGGACAACGCCCGGGCAGCGAGGCCGGGAGTGTGGCCGGCAGCAGCGCACCCCGCTGACCTCGAGCTCCAGCCTGCGGTCCCGACCACAGTGGACCACTGGCTACAAGCCTTCCACGACCTGCGGTGGAGGAGCAAACCCGACCGCCAAATCAGCGCCACGCACTGGCAAGCGTGGCTGCAGGCAGACACGCCGCGCGAGGCCGTCCGGAGTCTTGGGCCCGCGCCCGCAACACAAGCCCTTGATGCGGCGGCCCCGGGCCACGCGTTGGCCCCACACACGGTTCCACTGGCCAACCTGCGCTTCGAACCAGCGACGAAGGGCGCCGTCCAAAAGTCGGTGTCGCTCTCCCCGGCGCGAGGGGCCACGGAACCAACGAAATGCCCCCTGCGTGCAGACAAGTACTAAACAAGCGGGGCAATGCTGGAACACCTGGCATGGCACGCAGTGCACGCTGCGGCCCCGGTGGACGACAAGGAGGCGGCCTCCAACATCCTCCAAGGGAGGGCACAGAGTGCCCTGTGGCACGCCCCATACACCCGGCGCCCCCCGCCCCAGGCGGCCAACCACGCAGACGGCGATGAGGAGGCGCCCGAAGCGGCCCCGGGGACCGGCTGTGCGGCCCAACAAGGGTCCATCCCCGCGGGACTGGCCCCCCTGGCCCCCCTGCGGGCCCCGCTGGGAACGAGCTCCCCGCACCCCATGGCCCCGGCGCACCCGGGAGCCCTGGCTGCCCCAGCAGACCCAGCGGCGTTGCCGATGCGTGACGGCTGACTCCAGGAGGACACAGCGGACGACACCCTATGGCTCCTCTCGTGGAACCTGCGCAACGGCCTGGTCCCGCCAGACCGGTCCCTCCGGGACACGCTCCAGCGGCGCCGGGGACCGGCGGCCTGTACCGACAAGGAGCAACTCATCACCGGCATGCTGGCCCGGGAGGGGGGATTTGCCATCATGCTCCAGGAAACAGGGATCGCCACCCGGGCGCAGGAGATGCACGTGGCCGCGACGCTCCGGGACAAGGGGTACACCCCCTTCTTCAGCAGCCGGCTGACGGAGACGGGAGCCACTTCCACCTCGAGAGGGGGAGGCCTCGTCACCGTGGTCAGCAGACCACAAGCAGACCACAAGATGCTCCGTTTCACGGAAATCCTCCCCGGGAAGGCCGCGGCCCTGGAGATCCGCACGGACGGGGGGGGGCTCACCCTCATCAACGTCCACGGGCCACAGGCAGGCTGCTCCCCGTGGGCGGGACGGGCGGCGTTCTGGGCCGACATACAAATGTATGCCACGGCACGCAGCCTCGATGGGAGACACTCGGTGGTCATCGCAGGTGACGCCAACGTCTACATGGATGCCACCTCCAACCCGGCCACGGGCTGGGAGGCCTGCGGTTTCCGGAGGGCCACGGCAGGCGGCGAGGAGGACATGACCTCCACGCTCCACCCGTCCCGGCACAGGGTGGACACCGTCCTGGTCAACGAGCCCTTCCTGCCGTGGTCCCTGCGGGAGAGCGTCTGGGCTCGTGGCATGGCACACCCCCAGGTGCTCGGTGCGGACCACGTCCCGGTCCACCGGGCCTTGCCGGGCCTCCTCACCGCGGCGGGGCGCGCGACGATGCCCACCCCCTACAGCCACAAGGAGGGCGGCCTCCTTCCGTACGACGCCGAGGCCGCGCCCGTCCAACACTGCTGGGCAGCGGTCACCGGCGCGCAGGATGAACCCTCCCTGGCGCCCTGGCTGGCTCCCGCGGACCAGCACGCCTACGGGTCCATGCTCGCGGCCGCAGTGGATAAGGTGTTCGAACACCTCCACGCGGCGCATGACGTCCTGGCGCGTGTGGTGGGGCGCCAGCAGCCTTCCCCGGCGGGGACGGACCCGGCGGGAGGGGACCCCCCGGAGAGTGGGCCACGGCTCCAGGCGGCCGTCCTCCGCTCTGACACCCTTGCAGCGTGCGCGCCGGCGGCGTACCAGGGGGACGCGGCACGGCATGGCATCCGGTCCGAGGCGGCGCTCCTGCTCGCGGAGGAGCTGCGGGGTGCGTCGCCCGGGTTCCGCCCGGCCACACAGGGCCAGCGACAGGAGGAGCTGGAGAGGCAAGCAGCCGCCCTTGAAGAGGACATCCGCGGACTCCGCGCACTCCTGGCGGCAGACCGCAAACGCGCCATCAAGGATTTCTGGCGCCGCCACGCCCCCGACATCGCCCAGCGGTGGAAAGCCGTACGGGGAGCCATAGAGGTAGAGGCCCCGGGCCCGTCAGGCCTCTGGAACGTGCGGGTCCCCAACACCCAAACGCTCCTCACGGAGGCCCACGACGTGATGTTTGCGGTTCGCGCCTTCTGGCGGGAACTGTATGACAAACGCCCGGTGGACCTCCCCGGCTTCCAAGCGGTCCTCAGCCGCCATGTCCCCCGGGTCCCTGAGGGGGCCTGGACACAGGTCCAGCAGTACTCCATGCAGGACCTCCAGTCCGCCCTGGACAAGGCCGGTGGCAAGGCCCCAGGTCCCAACCACGTGGAGGCCCCTTTCATCAAGGCCCTCCCGGCACCCGTCCAGTGGCTCCTGGTCCACTCCTACCGGGCCATCCTCCGCGGCGCCCCGCCACCGATGCACTGGAGGGAAACGCACATCTGGCTCCGCCCCAAGGTACCGGGCTCCGCCAGACTGGACGACTACAGGCCCATAGCCCTAGGCCAGCTGGACATGAAGCTGCTCACGGGCCCCCTCACCAGGCGCATCACAGAAGTGCTTACACGGCACAGAGTGGTCAGCGATTGGCAGCAAGGGGCCCTCCCTGGCTCCAACACAGGCCCCCCACTGTTCATTGCGCAGCGGCAGGTCCAACAGGGAAGGCCCAACTACGTTTTCTCCTTCGACGCCCGCAAGGCCTTCGACACCGCCCCGCACGGCGCCCTCCACCTCATCCTGCTTCACCTCTCCGTGCCGCCAGAGGTCATCGACCTCCTGCTCTTCCTCCACACGTGCGCCAGGCTGCGCATCGTCACAGCGCACGGGCTAACACAGCCCGTCCACATGCTGCGCGGCGTCCGGCAGTCCGGCGTCCGGCAGGGCAACCCCGAGAGCCCCCTGCTGTACGCGCTCCTCCTGGAGCCCCTGCTCAGGGCGCAGGGGCACCGCCTGCGCCCGCCGGGAGAGGCCGAACGGGGCCTCATCCAAGCCTACATCGACGACCTGCTGGTAGTGGCCCACACGCTGCGGCATTTCGTCGAGGGCGTGGAGGTGGTGGCCGCGTACCTGGGGATGATGGGCATGGAGCTCAACCCCCGCAAGTGCGCCATGGCCACCACAGGCCGGGCGTGGCTCAAGGAACACGTGACGGCACTCCAGTCCTGGGCAAGCACGATCGCCGGCGCGGAAATCCGGCTGCACGACCACCCGGCAGTCCGCCCAGGCGACACCACGGCGCTGAGCGTGGACCAACTGACCTCCAGCCACCCAGATGTCCGATGGCACTCCGCGGACCTCAACGCGGGGTGGCTCAGCCCCACCGGGTACTACTGGATCCCGGAGGCCTGGGGCCACACCTCCTCCGATGCGTCGGGGGGCGGACCCTGCAAGCACGCCACCAGCGTCGCTCTCGCCGCCGACGTCACCCGCACGTGGGCGGTGGCCATCTCGGGCACGGTGCCCGACGGGGAGGGGGTGGCCGCCTCCCTCCCCCTGCAATACGGCGACCACCGACTGTGGGTCCATACGGTGGACGCCGAAGTCATCCTCCACCTCCTGCAACACGCGGATCGCGAGCGGACTACGAGGGTCCCCGCCGGCGCGGCGAAGATAGTCAACCAGATGCCCCTACGGTGGCCCCGGGACGGCCTGCGCGCGCGAGGGCGACACGCCGGGCACCCGTTCAGGTATGTCCGAGCCAGCTCGCACCACAGTGACGCCCTACTGCACAAGGCAGACTGGGCGGCGTTCCAGGACACCGTCCTGCAGAACACGCCCCCGGGCCCTAGCCACGCCCAACTCATTGTCGCCAGTCACGACGGCCACCTCGACCTACGGCCCCCCACGATGCGGACGCTCGGCGAGGTCGCGCAGCGAGCGCAGACGGACCATGCGCTGACGCACCGAGGGCACACACCTCTGGGCGCGGCCCACGCCACAGCCTATGTCCACGCCCGGGACCTCACCGCGACGACCACCAACCACCAGGCGCTGCGGGCCAGAGACGGCCACACGCCGGTGCAGCGTAGGCTCCGCGCCGGTGAGGAGCGGCTCTCCGGCGTCGCCGTCCTCCCACAACCGTGCCTCCTATGCGGCGGCCCGGAGGAGACCCCGGTGCACATGCACGTGGGGTGCGCCCACTCACGGCTCCTCTGGCCCCACTACCGCCAGGCGGTGCACAAGGCGGCCCGCCACCTCCCACCCGGGGACAAAGCCCTGTGGGTGGCCTCGTGGCGCTGCGCAGGCGCCGCATGGACGCAGACCTTCTGCTCTGGGCTGGTGCCTGAGGAGGCAGAGTCGCAGCTCCGCGCCATAGCCCGCTACGACCCGCCAGGAGGGACCTCCGTGGACGATTTCCACCACATGCTCCGGCTAGGAGACTTCGCATGGGAGCTTCGCAACCACCGGCTGGAGCACCTCCTCCGCGAGCCCCCAAGCGCGGCGGCCCGGGTACACCGATGGCTCACCGCGGCAGAGGGCAACTGCCCCCCCCCCTCCCCCGCACCCTGGCAAGGACTTCGTACCCTCCCTCCGTGTTGTGAATGGCACTCTGGAGTGCCCGCCACAAGAGGACCCCCACCCGTACCGGGACCTGCTGGGGGGTTTCTCGGGGCACCTGCAAGACGCTCTCCTCCCACCGTGGATCATCGGGCGCGGCTCCATGACCGCGTGGGAGGCACGCGTAGTGGGTGAGGAGTGGGTGCGCGAGTGGGGCCGGTGGTGCGCCGCCACGCGCGCCCCAGAGACCCCTACGCAACGATACGCCGCCATCCCGCTCAAGGGGTGGGAGTAAGAAAAAGTGCTTTTCCTTTGCTTTGGGACATACTCTAGTTGTATTAGAGATGCTCTGAGCATCCATGCATTTTTATCTTAGTATTGGTCCAGTCAAAAGTGGTGAGAACACATTTTGACCTATGGAACCAAACACCCAATCAGGATATGGAGTGGACCCCTTAATCCCCTTTCAATCAGAAGTAAAACATCTCTTCCTGAGTTGACTGAGCACTGACATACCTAAGGTAGAGCCTATGAATTTATCTATGTTTTTCCATGAATACTTATCTGCCCTAGTGGTATGCACCATAGGGGGTTAGGCACCTCTTTTTGAGAGGTCCTGGGTTCAATTCCCGGTCAGCCTAACTAAGTAGGAAGATCCCAACTGAGTAGGAAGATCCCATGTGACATGGCAGTGACCTCATCGCCACATACCATGCCACCTCAGCACATGTGGGAGCCAAAACAAAGAGTGCACATCTCCTAAGATGGCACTATGGAGAGAGAGTGATCCTGAGGCAGTTTTCCAACTCTTTTCCCAAAACATTTCAGCTATCTCTGTGAATATGCATTCATTTGTATCCTGAGTTGCAGTTTCTGTGAATATCTAATCATCCTTCACTGTTTACACTGCAGCCCTTCATGCTTTGATCCTGAATTACCTTCTCTTTGCATACTGTTGGCTTGGGCTATCCTGGATTGAGTTGGCTTTACTGTATTTCTACAAACAAAAGCTTTTCATCATCCAAAACCAGCAGCAGGACACCCTACAGCAACAACAAGCAGCAGGAGAAGCAAAAACACAGTGCTGAAAACACTATAAACTTTTCTGGTAGCAAGAGGCAGCCTGTCTCTGTGCACCGGCAGCGACCCCGCGCCGTACAACCAGTGCTCCGAGCAGGCAAACATAAGCAGAAGGGTGGATTAAGATGGATCCAGGAAGAGTGGACGCCGAGGTGAACACAGCGCCAGCGCCAGAGACACCGGCAAGGCCGGCGCCTGACGCTGTACCTTCGGTGGGGCCCTTACATGGGCCAATGGATACGGCGGAGGACTCCTTGGATGGCCTCCAGACGGCCTTTGGGGCCCTGTCGGTGAAGGAAATGGTCTCTCAGCCTCAGCCTGTGAAGAGGAAGAGAGGAAACGAGAGCGGGAAGGATGCTGGAGAAGGAACAGACGAAGGAGAGGAGCAAGGGCAAGACCCGACGGATATCCCTACCTTCGAAGGCGCACCAAGCGCTTCTGGCCTCCAAGCATCACCCTCTCCCATAACCACCACACACCCAGCCGCCGCTACATCCACTTCCACAACCAACCAGCCTATGGCAGAGGGCACAGGCTTTACTGGCATGCCTCACTACCCCGCCTATGGCATGGGCCCACCTACCACTGCGCTCCTTGAGGCAACTACTGCAAGTGAGCCCGTGGCTTCCAGCTCTGCGCCGCGTTGGTATGCGGCTGACCATCCCCATCCACTCCACTCCACTGGAACCTACATGGAAGTTCCTGGGTATGCTCCTGGGTGTGCACCTGGGTATGCACCCCTGAGTGGGTTGAGGAGAGGACCAGAGTCTCTGGGAGGCAGGAGTAGAGGATCGGGAAGATCCTCCAACAGGTCCCTGACGCGGTCGGAGATCAACGAGGTGCTCCAAGGAGCCACTTCGAAAATCGTGAGCGACCTCACGCAAGAGATCAGGGAGAAACTGCAGCCCCTGATGATCCCGTCCCATGCGTCACCTACGACAGTGGGGATGTCACCCCACCGAGTACAGGCTAACCACCTGGCGGCAGGGTTGACGAATACCCTGGGGAGCCTGAGGAGCCAACCGATGCCGACTCCTGCAGCAGTACCAAGAAGCCCATTCGTCCCGAGGACAGCCCAGCCGCCCTACAGTCACGTGACGAACTCGACGAGGGCCGAGCTGGACCAGCTGGGGCTGACAGCCCTAAGGGCTATGGTGGACGTGGAGCCTTATGGCTCCAGTGATCTAGGCGGAGACCCCTCCGATGATGGGCCGCCTTCGATGACTTCTTCTTCGCCATCGGATGACGAAGACCCTGAGGACCCCGAGGACTCCAAGGGTAAGAAGAAGAAGAAGAAGAAGAAGAAGACCCGACGCCCTGAAGGACGCCGAGCTCAGGAGGCGAAGGCTATTGCCACCTCCAAGATAGTGGTGAACCTGCCTGAATTCACAGGCAAGGACCTCAGCGAGTTCGCTGAGAACTTTGGCCGGTTCCTACGACTGACCGGCCAAACCCACGCGAGTGGGCGAGTGAAGTGCGACCTGCTCCTGCAGTGCTGCAAGACGAAGTACCTGGAGAAGCAGGTCAGGCAGATCGTCACCAACTCCGCCACCTTTGCCGACGTGTTGGTTGCCCTGGAGAGGCAGTACCCAACCTACGAGACCGACCTCTCCATCAGGGCCGAGATCCAGAACCTGCCCGTCCTGCCCAACAACCCCAAACCCGGCAGGGTCTCCGAGCTGTTGGCGGACCTGGACCACTGGGCTGGACGACTGACGCCCGGTTCCTACAGCAGCGATGACCTGCTGTTTTGGTTGTGCTCCAAGCTCCCCCGTGAGCTATGGGACGAGTGCCGTCTGACGGCTGAGCGCAAGGCTAGATCCCTCCGCTACGAGGATCTATGCGTGCTGCTCCTGGAGATGGCGCTGGAGAAGGAGAGCGACCAACACCTGAACCACTACCGTCCTGGTGGTGGAGGTTCTGGAGGCAAAGGGTACCAAGGGTGCCGACCTGGGCAGGGGACTACCCCCAAACACGCCCACGCCCGCCTAATGGAGAACGTGAAGGAGCTATTCTGGTGTGATGCCAGAGATGAACAGGGCCACCTGCAGCATGCCTCCGACTGCGAGCAGCGAGACTGCTTTGTTGTCCAGGGGAAGCAGCAGGAAAAGATCACCGGCGCCAAGGTGAAGATGCCGGATCATTACCGCTGCACCATCACGTGTGCATTCTGCGGTAAGCGGAAGCACTATGAGGACGAGTGCTACCATAAGCAACGCCTATCGGCGAAGCTTAAGGGGGAAGATCCTGGCAAAAGCTCAGGCAAAGGTGGAGGCAAGGCCAAAGGCAACGACTCCGGCAAGGGCAAGTCGAAAGGACGTGGTCAAGGTGGTCAAGACAAGGGTCAAGGCGGACGAGGAGGAGGCGCTAATCGCCAGAACGACAACAAGAACAAGGACAAGAACGGAGGTAACCCCAACCCTAATCCAGGGGGGAACTCCGAGCCCTCTGGAGGGCAGTCTGGACCTACCACACGCTCACAGACGCAGGCCCAGCAAGAACAAGGAGCCAAGCGTGAGCATGAAGGTGGTGACGACGGCAACGCCAAGAAGAGAAGCCGTTTCATGAGGATGGCCCGCAAATTGCGGAACAAGGGGTTCGAGGTGACCTGTCCCGCGGAGTTCTGACGGGGACGCTCTGGTGGCACCCAAGACCTGGTGTTTTGGGTACGTATCCGACTAGGGGGACGTGAATACCTGGGGGTACTGGATACTGGAGCCACAATATCGATAGTGGCCAAGAAAATTTTACCTTGTGGGAGCCTGAAGAACACCATGACCACCGCCGCTATACGGATGGGGGATGGACATGTGGTGCACAGCTGCGGGGACTGCGAAGTGGAGGTACCTATGGGCTCCAAGACTATCGCCCATCGGTTCTATGTGATGGACACTGATGCCTTCGACTTTGTACTGGGTACTGACTTCTTCGTGCAGCACTCCCAGATACAATCCCTGACGCTGCAAGCGCCCTACCTCCTGTACGTGGACCACGGCAGTGGCAGAGAGTCTGTGCCACTGGAGCAGTCGGAACATACCTCGAGTTACCTGAGACTATCGAAGGAGGAGCCCTCGAACATGATGGCGGCCTCCAAAACTGAGGACTATCAACTATTGGGGGAGGTCCTAGACCAAGGTCTGAAGGAGTTGGGTTACTCTCGAGAAGACCTAAGTGTGGAACTGTTCGCCAGCGACAAGCAGCATGTACTGGACCTATACTGCAGCAAGGGGAAGAACTGCAGCTACAAATTTTACTGGCCCTCTTTCGGGATGGCCTACGGGAACCCCAGATTCAGCGAAATGGGGAAGGTGCTGACCAAGGTGGCCTTGGAACGTTCCCGTATGGTCCTGTGTTCCCCCGATTGGGGAGCCCATGGGGGCAACAAGTACTGGCGAACCCTCCTTGACAAGCTGACTATCAGCTCTGTGCGGTTACCTGATGAGGCCATCTACGTGCCTCTGGGACGCAAGACGCCCATTGGGAAGCCCGGATGGGGGAGTATGCTCAGCGTGGTGGACGGAGGTCTTACCACCATCCCCTGGGAAGACCTGGACCCTACTCTGGTCCAGGCTATACAACGAGAAAGCGATGGACTCGCCTTGGGTGACTTGAAGGATCGTCTACGACCTCAAGATGCTGTTGAAACTACACCCGGAGGAGATGAGTACGTCGTGACTGACACCAACGCCCCCAACTCTCCCTGTCATGTACCTGTTCCTGATGGAGTCTCTGAGTGTGGACTATCTGAGCTACCTAGCTCTATCCACTCAGACGACGAAACTGAGCACGACGCCTTCTTCGTGCAGACTGCGGTGGAAGAAGTGGAGAACGCCGAGTACGTCGCCCCACTAAAACCCCTACTCTCCATGAGGGTGGAAGACCCCGTGGATGAAGAGCTGGACCCTCGATCCAGGCTCAGGGAGTACGTGGATTCCAAGAGGAAGTTGGTGGCGAAAAAGCTATGCTACGCGAAGCCTACCCGCAGCTCGTGGCCACTGAAGCAAGGACGTATGGGAGACCTATCCCAACTGAAGGAGGACCTCGAACAGAAGATCACCACCTGGCAAAGGGAGGTGGATCTCAAGCTCATGAAGAGCGTATGGGGTGCCCATGTGAGGACCCCAGATGAGGACGACCTCTCGGAGGAATGTGTATGTGAACCCCCTAAAGCGTGCCTATGTTGCCATCGTCCACCGGAGATGGTTGAGCAAGACCTTCTGTATGCCTACCAAGGGCTGAAGGATGCTACCGCGGGCGAAGAATCGGTGGAGGACCACCTCCCGACTTCTATTCAAGGGGCAAGCAACTTACACTCCGACGAGGATATGGAGGACAAGATCAAGGTACTGGACCCGCGGGTACAAAAGCTGATAAGGACCTATCTGGAGGTGTTCGGAGAACTACCCCCTCCAGCCTCATGCGACAAGCTGGTACAGATGGACCTCAAGCTGAAACCCGAGTTCGTGGGTCACAAGATCCGGAGGAGACCCTATCCAGCTCCTAAAGAGCAGGCCGACGAGATTGAGCGACAGATACAAGAATGTATCGACGCTGGCCTAGTCCTGGAGTACAAAGATGGGGACTACCCCCTACACTGCAGCCCCTGTTTCCTGGTGGCTAAACCTGGGTCTACAGCCAAACGGCTGGTAGTGGACTATGGAGAGCTGAACAAGAAGACGCTGAACCACTCAGGGTCCATTCCCAATATGGAGTCTACCCTGGAGAAGATAGCCTCCTGTCGCTACAAGACCAAGATGGACAAGCGAAGTGGATTCTGGCAAGTGGACCTGACGCCCAACGCGCAGGAACTACTGGCCTTCATCACCCCTCAGGGGAGGGTATTCAAGTGGAAAGTCATGCCATTCGGCGTGGCTAACGCCCCCGCTCTGTTCCAAGAACTGATGAACAAGATCTTGTCCATCCTACGAAGGAGACCTAAGGTGCAGGAGCTCATATCCCGTGGGGCCCAGATGGAGGCTCACATCGACGATGTATGCCTCGGGACCAATACCCAGGAGGATCACCTAATCCTCTTGGGTGAGTTCTTTGCGGTCTGCCAGGAGAACCACACACGACTCAAGCTGGAGAAGTGTGAGTTCATGCAGGAGACCATGCAGTACCTGGGGTTTGACGTTGGCTATGGGTGGTGGACCCCAGCGGCCTCTAAGGCCAAACCCCTGATGGATGCCAAGGTACGACACGAAGACCCCAAGAAAGGACTTCATGATGTACGCAGTTTCATTGGGGCGTGCAACTTCTATCGCCGCCACATCAAAAACTTCACCTACACCAGCGCGGTACTGACTGACTTGATCAAGAAGAGTACTACTTGGCGCTGGGGCCCACAAGAGCAACAAGCGTTTGACGAGCTCAAAGACAAGGTAGCCAACGCTAAGTGCTTGGGCGTGCCTAGGGCACAAGGGGAGATTATCCTGGTGACCGACGCCAGCAATGTGGGCGGTGGTGGAACGTTGTTCCAGTGGCAAGCACTAGAGAAGGAGGAGCTCGACTCGGCCATTTCCCAATGGGGGACGGAAGGTCTCAACCGAGATGGAACCCTCAAGCACAGCTACCCTGACGACAAGTGGGTCCTAGTACCTCTGGGCCACTGGAACTGGAAGTGGAACCAGGCCAGGGGGAACTACTCCACCTATGAGCAGGAACTGCTCGCGGGTATGCTGGTGCTATCCTCACAAGCACGACTGTTGGGGAGTAACCCTGTGGTCTGGCTATGCGACCAAGAACCGGTCCGCAGTTTCCAGAAGGGCCCCCCACCTGAGAAGGCCAAGCTACGTCGCTGGTGGACCTACCTCAGTCAACTACGGCTGACGGTACACCATATCCAGGGAGTGAAGAACGAGTGTGCCGACTACATCAGCCGCAACAACTTCGACGCCCTGATTGGTGCCCGGTCTGAAGCGCTGGCTAAGGAAGCGTTCAGCCGTATGGACGTACACCTGGACCTGAACATGACCATGATACGCCCCCTGGATGGACTCCAACAATCGGAGTACCTACAGGAGTTTGGGGATATCTACCGGCGCCTGGAGAAACGCCTTGAACCCCTCCTGGTCAACCAAGACCAGTGGAAGCGGGACAAGAGCTACCTCTGGCACGAGGACCGCATCGTGGTGCCTAGTGACCGAGTCCCAGCGCTGCTGAAGTGGACCCATGAGTCCAGTGGTCATGTGGGTGCTGACCGTACCCTGAGGCTGTTCAAGCAGTGGTTCCACACTACGTGGACTGACGACCAGCTGCGGAAGACGCTCCTGCCTATCGTGGACAAGTGCCCGTGCAGGTCCTGTAAACCAGGGGATATCAGGGACAGAGGTCTCTACTCGACCCTGCCCATCCCTCACTGTGCTAACAGTGTTCTATACGTGGACTACACGGAGATGCCGAAGTTCGGGGGCTATGACTTCGCCCTCGTGGTAACCTGTGGGTTGACCAGGTTTACCAGGGTGTTCCCATGTACCAAGCACATTACCGGAGAGGAGACTATCAAGATACTCCTGGAGGAGTGGTTTTGTGTCTATGGGGCGCCCAAGGAGATCAACTCCGATGAGGACGTACGAGTACGCTCAGATACTGGCTGGTACAAGAGGGTCCTGAGGTCCCTCAATGTCCAGGTGTCTACGGGGATTCCCTACTCTCACACGAGCAACCCCCTATGTGAGCGACAGATTCGTGTCCTGAAGGAGAACGTCAGGATATGGTGCAAAACTGAACGCACCAGAGACTGGGTGAGACTACTCCCCGTCATATCCTTGATGATGAACTCCCAAGAGAGTTCAGCTACTGGCTACTCGCCACATGAGCTATTCATGGGGCGCCCGGCATGGTTCCTACATGCCCCCTATCCAGAGGACACCCATTCTTCTGTGGGTGAATGGGTCCAAGAGCAACAAGCGAAGGTGGACAAGGCCAAGGCTATGCTCCAGAGAGTGAGGGAGCGTCAGTGGAACAAGAAGAACAAGCACCGTGTACCGGCCACCTACCAAGAAGGGGACTGGGTGCTGGTGCACCACAGTCGACTACCCGCCTGGCCACGCTCTACCAGCGATGACCCATACTTCGGGCCGTACAAGATCCTATCTGTGGATGGGCACCGTATCACCGTGCGGTGTTCTCCCCGTCTAGGGGGGACCCTGGTGTGCGCCGCTCAACACCTGAAGCGCTACCATGATCCTGAAGACCTCTGTGGGGAGGAGTGGGAGCTGAACGACGAGGAAATCGCCGCTCTGGACCTACAAGGGGCTGCCAGCCCTATGGAGGTTGAAGGTGAACTCCCCGACATGAACGCCGAGGAGATGGCTAAGGAGGGCTTCTACCTAGTGAAGTCTGTCCTACGCCACCGCTATCGCCAGGGTTGGCGCTTCCTCACCCTCTGGGAAGGGTTTGGAGTCGAAGAGGCCACCTGGGAGCCCTTCTCTGCATTTGTTCTACCTGAGGGACGCCTAAACTCAGTTCTGGTTGACTACTTGTCCCAGAACAACCTTGGTGAGTTGTTGAGGCTCGCTGAGATGCTTGCCTCCAAGAATAAAGCTAGGGACTGAACCTTACCCTTACCTGCCAAAGCGTATGTGTGAGTGTGCTAGTCCTAAGGTCCTGGAAGCAAGCCGCAGAAGTGGTGTCCTAATTATACCCAAGTCTGCGCCCTTGCTGAACCTGGAGGGTTGGCTTATTGATGCCACGGGGTACGCCCCGGGTCTCCCCTCCCCTAAGCGCCCAATTTCTGTGCTGGCGCAAAACCTTGGGGGAATACCCAGAGTGTTAATCCAGGTATTGTTTTTCCCTACCTACCTGTCTACTACAGGGAGGGGTGGCCAAAAGCTATGAAGGCATGCAAAACGCCTGTTTGCTATGTGGCCAAAAACACTAACCTAACCCACTGTCACAGCCCACCAACCCAGCTAAAATTGCAGGAAAAGGGTGGGACAGTGACACGCCCCCTACAGGTCCTACACACCCTACAGTGGCACCATCCTGGTGGGCGAGCGCTGGGCAACTGGCTCTAGCCCCCACGCAGGACTACCACTCCTACACGCACACTCTACTTGGCGTTGCGAAGAGGAAGTTCTCGAGGGTCCTAGCGACCCACCTGTGAAATGACAAGAGAACACAGCGCTACTAAGCAACTGTGGCCTCACAGGGGACGCCACAACGCGTTTCCCCTGCAAGGGCTTGGAGGGAAGGAGTGCTCTCGTGTGCAAAGCGCAGATGTCGATGAAGTCGGACTCCCTGCTCTGCCACAGGCGGAGCGGAGTTACTTGTTTGTGTGAGCTGCGCCCCTGTTTAGCAGGGCATAAAAAAATGCTGCTGCACCACTCACCCTACCTGCCCACCTGTAAAACAAAGGCAAATGAAAGGGCGTTTGCGGCGGAGGAACCAAGGCACACTCCAGGTATTATACCCTTCTCAGTGTGCCCTATAATACGCTGTCCGCAAACACGCTGCATGGAGCAGCTACCCTTATCAAGCAAGCAAGCGTTAAGGGACTCCTCAGGTTCTCTTAAAGAACGTACCGAGGAGCCCCTGGGTAGCCTAAACAAGGTTTACCGTGCGCACTTCGCGTGGCCTACCCTTTAATGCGTGTGTGCATGCACGACTATGCACAATCACGTGGGCAAACCTGCCCATCTCCACAACAATCTTGACTCCACCAGGGGGTGGCCCCGCCTGGGCGTACCTACCTTACCTACCGCTGGGAAGTGAAGCAAGGAGAAGAACACAAGGGGCGCACGCGAAGAACGTTGCTATGCACTTGTGTGTATGACTAATCACCCTGATCTGACCGCTAATCATCTGCAATCTTTCTAATCAATCCCTCTACCGCGTTCTATCTTGGTTATCGTTGTGAACGCTGCTACACGACTCGGTCACGGAGACTCGAGACGAGCAATGTGTATGCGGCATGCAAGACGAGCATACCTGTAGTTTATACCTGATTCATTGAAGTCTTTTCAATTGATTTTCGAATTCTTGAATTTTTGAAGCTTCTATTAGTGTGGGTGGAATCTGTATGTTTGTTTATTAATGTGTGTCTCGTCATTTTCAAGACTACGTGATACATACGTTTATAATTCCATTATTTTTCCATTTTCCGGCGCTTCGCTAGGAGCCGCTCCTGCGCGCCGCCATTTTATGCGTATGAATTTCTGGACTTAAAAAATCCAGAGATGACTATAATTTCTATAAAAATGTGCTGAAGATGCACAATTGGATTCTGCTCAGGTGTGTCGTTTCAGAAAAATTCTGCGCCGTCATTTGACGGATTTTGGTGTCGTCGCTTCGTTTTTGCGTGGATTCGTCCATAATTCTCCCATTCCTGCCTCTGCAGATACCCACGCGCAGCCTCGCTGAGTAGGCCGTGTTCGGGCCGAAACGCAGGTGCCTGGAGAGACTGAGCAGAACCAAGACCCCACCAAGGCGCAAATTAATTTCTTTTCGACTCCCTACGCCCTAAGACAGGTCACAGGTCGCCAGCAGGTTTACGAGAACCCATGCGAGTGTGTATAATGTGTCTTGCGTTTGGGTTGTGTCGACGCTGCGTCTTGGAGGAAGGGATGCATATGCACATGTTTGGCATGCTCCCAATCTAACCCAACCAAGCCACAGGAGCCCCGGCAGCGCCAAGAGCGCTGAGTCTTCTGTAGGAAACTGTACAATCAGAGCAGCAAAAGGACGCCAGCCATGGTGAGCGCCCATTTTTCAGTGTGAGGGAGACTGTAGGTATTTTAAAGTAGATGTGGAAACCAAGGAAAGGCCAAGAAAAATTCCCTTTTTCCTAAAATGCGACAGTGGTGGCCACCACAGCACAAGGGGGGAGTAAGAAAAAGTGCTTTTCCTTTGCTTTGGGACATACTCTAGTTGTATTAGAGATGCTCTGAGCATCCATGCATTTTTATCTTAGTATTGGTCCAGCCAAAAGTGGTGAGAACACATTTTGACCTATGGAACCAAACACCCAATCAGGATATGGAGTGGACCCCTTAATCCCCTTTCAATCAGAAGTAAAACATCTTTTCCTGAGTTGACTGAGCACTGACATACCTAAGGTAGAGCCTATGAATTTATCTATGTTTTTCCATGAATACTTATCTGCCCTAGTGGTATGCACCATAGGGGGTTAGGCACCTCTTTTTGAGAGGTCCTGGGTTCAATTCCCGGTCAGCCTAACTAAGTAGGAAGATCCCAACTGAGTAGGAAGATCCCATGTGACATGGCAGTGACCTCATCGCCACATACCATGCCACCTCAGCACATATGGGAGCCAAAACAAAGAGTGCACATCTCCTAAGATGGCACTATGGAGAGAGAGTGATCCTGAGGCAGTTTTCCAACTCTTTTCCCAAAACATTTCAGCTATCTCTGTGAATATGCATTCATTTGTATCCTGAGTTGCAGTTTCTGTGAATATCTAATCATCCTTCACTGTTTACACTGCAGCCCTTCATGCTTTGATCCTGAATTACCTTCTCTTTGCATACTGTTGGCTTGGGCTATCCTGGATTGAGTTGGCTTTACTGTATTTCTACAAACAAAAGCTTTTCATCATCCAAAACCAGCAGCAGGACACCCTACAGCAACAACAAGCAGCAGGAGAAGCAAAAACACAGTGCTGAAAACACTATAAACTTTTCTGTGGGGGCCGCACACACGCGGGGCGGGACCTGACCATCTGTGGGACGCGGCGACGAAGGAATGGCTGCAAGCGGCCCCGGGGCCACAAACAGGATGGACTGGAGACGTGTCCTCGCTCATCAGGGCGCCCGTCCCCCCCCGCATCGTCCTTCACGCCGCCAACGTGCTCCGGGCTACGGAGATACGCCAATGGCACCCCCTGGAGGACGGGGCCGCCCGGCTCGCCGTTGCGCACTTCAAAACTGGGGGGCCAGTAGACGGCGACGCCCTGTCCCTGCCACTTCAAAACTGGGGGGCCAGTAGACGGCGACGCCCAGGAGCCCTTGCTCCTCATGCTCCCCACCAACCTTGCAGCCGCGCTGCGCCAGGAGCTGGACAGCTGCAACGAGCTTCGAGTGGAGTGGGAGGCAGTCACGGACGGCAACCTACTGGCCCTCCTCCACGGGGACGCCGCAGACGGGTGCCGGTGGGATATGCTGGCGCCCCACCTCACCGGGTGCCACGTGTATATGGCAACCCCCCCCAGGGGGCAACCCCGGCCGGCGTGGGAAGACCTCATCGCCGCCTTTTACGACCACGGGATTCTCCCTGACGACACGTGGCAGGAGGTCCAGCGGAAGACGCTCGGCAGGGACTACCGGCGCCGCGTCCGCGCCCGCCTGCTGGAGATCCGGGACCCCCTCGGGCAGAGGTGGGACGACCTCTGGCTCCGCCATCTCGGCCCTTGGTCGCCGACCCTCCCACCTCCCACACACCTGCCGGCTCTGCGGGGAATGCGACACGGTGTCCTCCGCAGCGCCGACAGGTACAACCAGGTGCGCGCAGTGCTCCCAGGTGGCCGCGTACCCCTGGCTCGAACCTCTCGCGGGCCCGCACAGGCGCACGGAGGAGGGGGCCTTGCACCGGCGCATCGAGGGGGCACACCTCCCCTCACACTAACGCGCGGGCCCCGCGGGCGCTGCCCTCCTGCGGATCCACGTGCACCTGCGGGACCCCACGTCCGTTGCGCACCTGTCGCACGTGTTCACGCCCTGACCCCCACCCGCCGCCAAACTTTGCAGAGCCCGCAGCACCATGCCTCGCCGACAGGGGAAGGGGCCGGGACACGCCAGGGCCCGCCGCCAAGCGCAGGAGGCGGCCATCCGCGGCCTGGTAGCGGACGCGGTGACAGATGCGCACGAGGCGCACGCTGCCGCACGACGTGACCTGACGGGCAGTGCGGGAGCTTTCCTCACCGAGACTGCCCTCCGGGCCGTCCGCGCCCTGAACGGAGCAGGGGCCCCTACGCTACTCCCGGCGATGCACCGGATCGTGAACGCCGTCCAGCCGGGGCTCATCAGCCCGGAGGCGGTCCTCTACGGGCACTGGATGGAGAGGCATGAGTCCAACCAGTCGGGTCGGCCCCTGTCCATGGGGGACACCCTGCGGCTGACGGGAGCGGGGTCTGCCATGTCCCTCCGCAGCAGCGCCCCAGCCCTGCTGCACGCCCTCAGGACGCGCTGCCCCGGGGACACGGCCCTGTACCTGAACCAGGCGCGGGCCACATACCCGGGGGGAGTGTCCGAGCTGGATGCGGCGCTCCACCTTCTACACCCACCGGACGAGGACCTGAAGGTGGGCGAAATCACGGTGTTCATGGAAGGCACGGACGAGGCGCCCGCCCGCCCCCGGCCGACCAACCCGGTATACGACGGCACCAGGCCGACCCCCCCGTACGCCGTCATGCGCGAGGCGTTCCCCAGGGAGCCCGCCGGGTGCCCCGCCCTCCCGCCAGCGACGCACGCGCCCCGCGGCTGGGCCAACCCAGACGTGTCCTCCCCCCTCTCCAGGACAAGGGGTGCCCACCACAGGGGGCAGGTTCTCTGGCAAGAGCGCCCGGGCACCCCCCTGCTCCTCCTCGTCGTCGCGACCGCGGGGACCTGGAACGGGTCCTGGGGATCACCCCCACCCACCTCTACGGGATGGCACCCGCGCCCCGCCCCCCCCTCCCGGCGCCCGCGGCGCGGGAAGGGGTACACACCTTCCTGCGAACGCAGGGGGTCACCGCCGTTACGGGGTCCACCTAGTGCGGCTCCCCCCGGCACCACCCGACGACCCCCGGGGGCCCAGGGCCCTGAGCCCCGCCCAAGACTGGGAGCTGTGGCGCGACGCGTGGGCCGCGTGGCCCCTCTGCCTCCCCTCCCGATGCTGATGGATGGCCACCGGCCCCCGCCCGTACAGGGCTGACGCCGCCGCGGACTCCCCTCCCCCTCCCCCCCTCCCCCCCGCGGGGCACAGCACAGCACTGCCCACGGCACGACACTGAAGCACTAGGAGGTAGTGGGAATGGCGCACCTGCCACCACGCATGCCTGCCAGGATAACAGTGATGTCGGACTCCTATGGCTCCCCCCAGCGGGACGACCGCCACCACCGCAGGTCCCGCTCCCGCTCCCCCGTCTCCCCGGAGTGTGCGGGGGAGACCCCCGCGGAGCGCGAGGAGCGGAGGCTGGCGAAGGGGACGGTGCCGGTCGGGCCACCGGCTGGGCGGCCCCGGGCGGCCTCTGACGACACCGGGCTGTCGACCAAGGAGTCTGAACCGGCCGAGGTGACCGCCACCGCCGCCCACGCAGCAAGCCCTGCCGCCCCGCCCCGGGAGGGGACCCCAGACGCACGGGGAGCCACAGACCGCAATCCCTGGCAAGCCACGCCGCGGCCCCGACCGCGGCCCCCGGCGCGCCGCCGACACGGGGGGGAGCCCCGGCGCAGGACCCGGGCGCATCGCCGAGGGCTGCCGCAGCCGCAGAGGCGAGCGGGGAGGGTGGGCGAGGGGTTGCAACCGCGGCCCCGGCGAGCCGCGCCACCGCCTCGGCCGGACACGCCGCGGCCCCCAGCACGCCACAAACGCGGGGGACGGGCCCCGCGCGGGCCACGGGCGCCTCGCCGGCGGCCGCCGCAGCAGCAGCAGTGTGCAGGGAGGGCACGAAGTACCGCGTCCACACCAACCCCACCCACACCCACACCAGCCCCCCCGAGCCGTTCCTTCCCAAGCCATTCCCCAGGGGGCGGACGGGGCATGTCCACCCCCCGGCGCCCGAGCGTTCGCCGCCGGGCGTCACGCTGCCGCAGCTGCAGAGGCAGCAGGAAGGAGGGGACGGCGCGCAGGCAGGGCAGCGTGCCGGCCACGGGAGCGCGAGGCGGGGGACAGGAGGCGACAGGGGAAGTGCCCAGGGGCACGCGCAGGGGGCGGGCCAGGGCACACGCGGCAAGGAGCAAGGGCGCAAACACGGACGGGGCGCCGAGGCCAGCAGCAGCGCAGAGGGGCAGGGCGCGGGCAGCGGACGGCGCGACACAGGGCAGGGCGCCGGGAAGGGGCCAGGGCACGGGCAAGGCGCGCAGGGGCGCGGGCAGGGCGCCCAGGCGGGCGGCCACGGGACGCATGGAGCTGAGCGGGGGACGGTGGGCGAGCACGGGCGCGGCCAAGGGCAAGGGCACAGGCACGAGAAGGGCATGGGCGCCGGCAGTGCAGGCCAGGGCGTGGGTGGCAGGGGTCGAGACCCACGGCACGGGCAGGGGGACAGGGGCGTGGGGGCCGGCAAGGGACCCAAGGGCAAGAGCAAGGGCGCCGTGGACCCCCAGGCACAGGCAGGATGGGGCATGGGAGCCCAGGGGGGAGGGCAGAACGAAGGGAGGGGGGCGGGGGGCGGGGCGCCCCCGCAGCCGGATGTGCAGCCGGTGCGGTGCGTCCCCCCCGGCGTCCAACAAATGCCGGCGTACCACACCCACCACCACCACCACCACCACCACGCCCACCTCCACAACATCGACCACGACGCTGGAGAACTCATCCCCCCCCAACCCCCAGGACCCCAGCACCAGCCAGCCCCCCCCCGCGCCGAGGGCGGAGCCGGCGCGGATGGCCTCGGCGGGGGGGGGGGGGCGGGACGCGGCGCCGGCGCCGCAGGCACAGGGGCCGCAGGGGGAGCCGGCGCGAGGGGCGGGGGGGGCCCGGCCCTGGGACCGGGACTGGGGCACGGTCCCGGACCCTCTGGGGGAAGCCCCCCCCCCTAGTGGTGGACGTGTACGGGTGGTTGAGCTGGGCCTGCTCGGGGACCACCAGGGGGATGAGGAACCGGCCTTTCGATGCCGTGCTCCTCCGGAGGGACGGAGGGAACCGGCAGGTACCCCCTGGGGGTTGGGCGGCCCCGGAGGGCCACGAGAGGGTCCTCCGGTCAGTGATCCGGGCGGCGTGGCCCGACAGGGGGCCGACGTGGCCGGCCTTCCTGGCGGGGGGGGCGGTGCTCTGCATCACGGATGCAGACGCCAACAACTGGCTCCCCCGGGCCTTGCGCAACGCCCTCACCCACTGGCGCTACCGCCGGCGAAACCCGCCACCGCCACAGCCCCAGCCCCCACACAAGCGGCGGCGCAGGTGACGGCCCGGACGACAGACGCGAGAGAGTGGGGGAGGACAGTGCCGTGGGACGCCCCCCCCGGCGGAGCCGGGCCCCCCGACCCACGCCCCCCCCACAATACGGCGCGTTGGAGGGGCGCGCGCCACCTCCCGTGGGAGGGAGGGCGGAGACAACGAGCGCGGGGGGGGACACACTGCCCCGCAGCCCACTAACCGCTGACTGCTGACCCTCACGGCTGCCCCCAGCCAGCCAGCGCCGCGCGACGACGGCGGGAGGAGCAGGGGACCCCTGCCAGGGCCTGCACGAGGGTCCGGCTTTCACAAGGTAGAGAGGGGCGGGGGAAGAGTGCGACCCCCCAGCCGACGGCTGGCCCCCCGGGGCCGGAACCGCCAGGCCGCCCCCCCGCGGCCGTCGGGGCGCGGCCCCAGGGGGCCCGAGAGGTTCCCCCCCTCTCTCCCCCCCCCCCTCAGGCCCGAGAGCGGACGGAGGCAGACCGGAGAGACGGCAGCCCCGCACCCCCCCAGGGAGGCCGCTGCAGCCGGCGGGGGGGGGGGGGGGGGGCACCGCGGCCGCGGCGAGCGCCCCCGGTGAACCGCCCTCAAGCTCCCGCCCTACCCGCTACCGACCGACAGCAGACCGGCGGCGCCCAGGACGGCGCAAACAGAGCGGCCCCTTCAGAGGCCAGCCTGGCGAAGGCAGGGGCGCGAACCGGGGCGAGGAGATCACTCCCCCCCCTCCCCCCCCCCCCCCCCCGCCGCACAGACCCGTTGGCGGCCGACCGGGCCACACCCGACGCCCACGGCCGCCCGGCGACGCCCACAGCACGAGTATACCCCGGGGGGATGGATGGCAGGCCGACGCCCGGCGGGGCGGGGGGGCGGGGGGCGGCGGAGCAGCCCCCCCTCCCCCCCCCCCGGCCCCCGCTCCCCCCCTGGCTTGAGGGCCGCAGGAGCGCCGGCCCTCCAACCCCCCGGAGCTGAAGGGACGCCCCCCCTCCCCCAGAAGGGACCGCGACGCAGGGGGGGGGAACGCAGCTGGACCTGCACACCGCGCGCCCCAGCGCCCGCAGCTGCCTGCTCCTGCGGGGGTCGGGGCCGATGGGCGAGCCCGCACCAGCGCGCCGGAGCGGCGCGCGGACCACGCCCGGGGGCGGCACGCGGAGGCGCACCGGAACAGTATGGGGGCCGCGCCCCCGAAGACCAGAGCATCGTGACACCCACAATGTTGCCCACTCGGGGAGGGCAGAGGGAGGTTACGGGTCTGAAGGGGCCCCCGGGGGAGCAGTCCACGGGCCGCCCCTCCTCCTCCTCCCCCCCCCCGCCAGGCAGGCCGGTGCACGGGGCGGCCCCGCGGCCCCGACGGAACGCACACGTCGGGCGGGAATGCGCCGACGACAAGAGGGGGGGCAGGGTAGGGAGCCGCGGGCCGCCCCCCAGAGGGCGAGCAGGGAGGCCGCGGCGCGACCCCCCCCCCTTCACCCCCCAAGCCGGCCCGCAAGCCGCAGGGGCGCCGGCCCCCACCACCCCGAGGCAGAGGGGATGGTCCCCCCTCCCCCCGGCGGGACCGCGGCGCCCGTGAGAAGGGCCGGAGCACGGCCCGCCCCCCCGCCCCAGCCGCCGGCTCCCACGGGAACCGCGGGGAGCACGCAAACCCGCGCCAATGCGCCAGGACGCCGCACGGACCGTCCCCAGAGAAGGCAGGCAAGCACGAACCGGAGCGGTATGGGGGCCACGCCCTCCACGACCAGAACGATGCCAGTGACACCTGCTTTGGTGCCTGCCCAGGGAAGGTAGAGGGACGGAACGAGGCAGAGCGACCCCCCGCCCCACTGGCCCCCCCTGGCTGCACAAACGGGGGGCGCGGCGCACGGGCCGCCCCCCCCCCCACCCCACCCCACCCCCCGGCACAGGTATGCCTCGGATGCGCGGACCCACCCCACGGGGGGCGCACAACCCCAAGCCAGGTAGGAGGGAACCGGGACCAGGCCGCCCCCCCCCCAGCACGCCAGACGGAGCAAGGGACCGGGCCAGGACATGCGGAGGGGCAGGGACCGCGTGGAACGGCCCTACCAGCGCCCAGCGCCGGGACCGCGCGAGGTGCGCACGCCACACCACCCAGGGGGGGGGGGGGAGCGGACACCGCGGGAGCGCGAGCGCACACACACACAAAGGGCACGCGGGGACTACCGGAAGGGCAACCGGACCGAGCTCGCGTAACGCACAGACCGCGTGGAATGGCGTACCAGCGAGCGAGCGTAAGGGACAGCCGGACAGGACGGCCCGCCACACACAGCGCGGGAAACGCGGGGCGGGAAGGGGGAAACGGGGGAGACACAACACCAGGCACCGGCCCGAGCCCCCCGAACCGGCCGCGAGCGCCGCGCACACACGGACGGGGCACTGCACCCGCCAAGACAGTAGTGGCGCACTGCGCCACCCCCAAACCCCTAGGCTAGGCAGCCACCGCGCCAGCCCAAGGGGGTCCCACTGGCGACAAGCCAGTAGCACAGGCCCGGCAGCGCCGGCGCCCCGGGTGACCTTGCATTAGGGAAGCGACGCAGTGGATAACGCCCGCGGCCACGGCTGCGAATTGATGCACTGACCCGGGAGTGGCGAAACGGGGAAGCCGGGAAGGGACGGGGCTCCGAGCCCTGTGAACCCGGGGGACTCCGCCACCAGGCAGGAGGTGCGTCTTTGAGGGCCCCCCACTAGGACCCGGTGGGGAGGATATCACCTGGCCCGACCAGGTGGCCCCCCGGGGCCGAAAGGTGTCCAGTACCCGCAAAATCAAACCCCAAACCTCAAACCTATTTGCGGACAAGACAAAGGCCGGAAGGGACTCCAACCTGAGTCTAATCACCCTGCACCAGTACCACAATACCCATTTTCATCCGTGTGCATTGACCTTTGCGACCTGAGTAGTCGCCCTTGTACTGCCAACAAGTGGACGCACGACTATGTGTTGGTGGTGGTGTGCCGATTGACAGGGTACATCGTAGCTGTTCCGTGCAGCAAGACTTTGGATGCCCAGGCTCTTGCTGATATGTACCTGGAAAGGGTGGTACCCATCATGGGCCTCCCACAAGAGATTTTCTCCAACCAGGATCATCTGGTTACGGCAGAATTCTTCAAGGAACTTTGTTCATTGTCGGGTATTGCCATGAAACAGTCCACCATCAAGCGACCCCAGTCAAACGGGCGAGCTGAGCGGGCCGTTCAGGTTGTTGTGGAGTCCCTAAGGCAGTGGCTGCTGAAGACGTCCAGTAAAAACTGCGCCCAGCTGCTTCCACTAGCCATCTGGGCTTCCAATGAGATTCCTGGGCCAATCAGTGGTTACTCACCCCACTACCTGGTATTTGGCAGGAATCCTGTTGGATTTGGGGACTGGCCACCCGTGGTGCCCAAGTGTGAGTCCAGAGATGCAGTTGGCCTCTTGGAGAAGCTAGTAGCAGACCGCAAAATGGTACAGAATGAACTCAATAGGTTGCACCGTCGGAGGGCGGAGCAATTCCTCAAAGCACACCCCCTACATGTCTACGTGTTCGGGGAGCGGGTCTGGTACTGTGATTATCGGTCCAAAAAGGCTACAGACAAGTTGCACCGCGTCTGGGAAGGGCCAGGATAAATCCTACAGCGCCTGGGCCGCAACACTTATCTGGTAGCGATTGAGTGCGGTGAACTGGCGCTAGATTCTATGCATCTGAAGCCGTATTTGGCTCCAGAAGAAGGGCCCCCCCCGCTACATTACTATACCGACCAAGAACTCTTAGTTGAATCAGACAAATATGTGATCGAGGATATTCTTTCACCTCAAAAGGTCAGTAGGGATCCCCGGAAGCGTATTGAATGGGAGGTCAGGTACAGGGGATTCCCGAACACGGAATTCCAGCCAGCAAGGCTCTTTGTGATACGGGATCCATCGGCACACCGGGCGGTACAGGAAAGCGGAGCCCAGCCATTTGTGCTACTCTGTGGCCTATGGGAGGACACCGAGATGTTCATAGGTGAGATTCTCCCCGGCCCGATCATCGGCACGGTCCTACATGTGGCACCGCTGCCGAAAGACTGGATAATCTTATTCTCGGCCAACCTACCTGATGGAGTGTGGCGGGTGCCGGGGAGTCATAAGACGCGGGCCAGTGTGACTCATCGTGGATACATCACTCCGGCGTTATATCAACAAGAACGGACGGGGGTCAAGATCAAAGATGCAACGGACCTTGTGCGGCTGCCCCTGAACCTTGAATTCGGGGGCATTCAAGTCTTCCAGCTCAAGCAAGGTCACATTATCTATGTCGCTCCGAAGTGCCATGGGCAAAAGCAGCATATTCTGAGCCAGATCAAATTGGCTTGGGAAGTGTTGCCTATGTCTACGGGCGTTCCTGGGGATAGGGAGGCGTGGCAAGCTGGCCATCACTTCAAATTCCGATATGTCCCTGTCTGGGGGTACCACGACTATCCAGCGTCGTTGGTGCCGGAAATCAAGAGGACTTTCTCATGGGCCCCCGACGGATGCCATATGTGGTTGACCAACATCATCTACAATTGGTATCCGGCGAGCGACTTGGAGCGGGGGATCGAATGGTGGAGCCGGATGCCGCGGGCACAGCGGGTCATCTCCAAGTCCTGCGCTCGAAAAAATCGCGCCCAACTCAAGAAGAACGGTATTCCCCTTCGCCCTTCGCTCTTCACATCTTTGCATCTCAGAATTATATGCGGAAGGACTAGGGTAGACAAACTAGGGCACCTTAGGAACTAGGAGGTCTACGGGATGGCTTTAGGGCTGCCTTGGTACAGCTATAGGGTGTTAGAAGGTGTCTAGTAGTAATCAGGGAGAACTTAGTCTCTTGCGTATGTGCTGATACGCATTTGGATACGTTCCCTTGTGTGAACCTGCCCGTGTGCGTATTTCTGACCACGGTCCCTCACGCAAGCGTGTGGTGTGACTCTGCGATAGTTTCAGCACTTCTTCAGAGGTGTAATCAGAACTTTCAGCACACTGAAGTTCCAATGCCGGGCTGAGTACGGTCCCTTCCCTCAGAACTTGGGATTGCGGAGACCCTGCACAGCCGACAGAAATTTTGGACACGGCCCCTCCACACGTGCGTGGTTGAGTAGACCCTGTCCGGAATTCAGGAATTTTCAGATCCCTGGTCTAATGTGCTGAGTTTGGCGTGCTGAATTTAGTCTGATGTGCTGAACTGGGTGTGCTGAAATTTGTCTGATGATATTCTGATGGGCTGAGAACCATTGTATCCGGTCCCCACCCCACCCAGAGGGTGTGTGCGGTCCCTTGAGTGACCCTATGCACTAATGGGCAACCGAGCAACACGGTCCCTTCCCTCAGAGCTTGGGATCGGTTAGACCCTGATGTAAGGTGGGGTGTTCGGGGCATGTTACATGTTCCCATTCCCCGCTCTTCTCATCTCAGGAGCCACCTCAGAGAAGAGCCCGGGAAAAGAGTGTTGCCTTCGATAAGGGTAATGCTCTCCCTTCCCCTTGTGTGTGCCTGCCCAGCCACTCAAGGTCCCACGGGCGACCCTGTGTTGGTTTGGGATGTGTTTGGCGGACACGTTCCCGTGAGTGAACCTGTCCTGACGGCTGTGGTAACAAGGATGTGGGTTAGGGTCTCCAAAGGGTCCTCATAGGGTAAGATTCCATTCTCCAACACACTCTCCTACCCCCTTGTGTGATGCGCATGTTACTCCTCCTCCCCTCCCTTGTTCCCATTCCACCTCCCCTGCCATTTGTCTCTTTCTCTTTGTTCTTTGTTCCTTTTGTGCCAGATTTTGGAGTCCTGTTCCCGAGGCCGGGGTCCACGAGGCCGCTCATTCAGCCATTCCCGAGTCCGGGGTCCGCGAGGCCGTATCATCTTTTTTTTTTCAGTGCGTGTACCGACTTGTTCACCGAAAACATGACCGCGTGTGCGCACGGTAACCTCATATGGTGGTTCAGCGTCAGCCTGTGCGTGGACCGACTTCTTCGACATGGCCATGATCGCGTGCGAGCGCGGTAACCACTCAGGGTCAGGGTCAGGGTAGTCCGGAGAGGCAAGGAGGGACGTCAGCCCCCCTCAAGGAATTTCGCCCCCCCCCCTCCCGGTAGGACAGAATTTCTGTCCACAGCCCCCCCTCCAGGCTGCAGAAATTTGCCAGCACAGCAGGGTCACCGTGGGAGGTTCACTGTGGTCCGCAGAGGGCTGCAGTGAAGTTTTATTTTGTGGCTCAGGGAGGTCCCAAGGGATCACTAGAAAGTTTCAGATTTAAATTTTGACCCGTTTTGTAATTTTGGCGGGATTCCTGGTTGACCTCAGAGAATCCAGCCCACAGGCTGGCAGAATTCTGACAGCCCCCCCCCCCCCCCCCCCCCGGGTAAAAACGTGTTTTTTCACTTCCGGGACTCGGGCGGGTGATATAGGGTGCCAACCCCCCTATTTCAAGGGTGATGAGCGCAGCCGTGGCACTCATTTGCCTTCAATTGACAACCACCTGTCGCTGTGGGGTCCAGATTGGGTCCAGATTGACAGTTTTTCAGTTTATCAGGGTGAAAACCAATTTTTGGTGCCAAAAATGGGGTTTTTGCATTTTACGCCCAATTTGGGAAATTAAAGTGTGTAACCCCCCTATTTTGGGCATCCCGAATTCATTTTGCATACCTGTTTGGACCCACGGGACACTGATTCATCACCTCGCCATGCCCGCTGCCGATTCTGCTTTTTGGCTGGCATCAGGCAAAAATCGATTTTTTGGCAAAAAATCCATTTTTGTCATATTTCGACCCCAGGGGGCCCGTTTCCATGAGAACACCCCTTTTTTGAGGGTGCCCAACACACTGCGGACCCTCGTTTGCCACCAGGTGAGCCTCTGGGGCCTGCAGAAGGGTGCAGCAGGGTGCTGTTTGTCAAATTTCAGCACTATGTGTTTTTCCAGAGGGCTGAAAATGCTCTTTTTGGGAAAATTGGCCAGAACTGGCGTCCAGTACCCCAAAACCCCCTGATTTGAGGGTGCTGAATTCAAATATGATGCTCGTTCTGCACCATATTGCGCTGGGATTACACATTTTTCATTTTTTGGTGTCCGGAGTGCAGGTTTGCTGCTTGCCATTTTTTTTAAGGTAAAAAAGGCAATTTTGGCATACGTCGTCCATCCCGACTCCAAAGCCTCATACCCCCCTATTTTGAGGATGCCGGATTCACCTGAGGCATCCGTCTTTTCTCAAATGGCCTCCATTCACGGCTTTCGGCCGATCAGAGCCTGAATTCAGATTCGTAAGAGAAAAAATAATCTCCTCAACCCTTTTTCATTGACTTCTTGCAAATATTGGGTTCAGATCGACCACGTTCATGGCCCCCTGCCATGACGTAGTCTAGGAAGGGGGTGTCATGAAATCGGGCTTTGGAGGGTAATTTTGATCAAAGAATGCCAGAATTCTTTGAAATCTGAGATTTGGAATGCCGGACGCGGCGATCAGGATCGCCGGGCGCCGTCAGCGGTGGCGTCTTCAAGTTTTGGGGATTTCAAAAGTTTTTTCGATGTGGCAGATCTCGATCAGTTTTTTACATCAAAAAGATCGAGATTTGTGAGGGATTCCGACATGTCCCGGCCGGTTCGGGTCGAAACCGCCTTGGACCAAATTGAGTGTCCAAGTCAATGATGAAGCATCTTCCGACAATATGTGTTCTGTTGGTCTTGTTGTTGACTTGGTCCACGCCTAATCATTCCGAAGTAATGCCGACTCCATTCGCCATGAATAGGTTCATTCCGAGGTCAACATGGCCATATATGACTATGGTGAGGTCAAGGATGGTTGTCCTCTCCTCATAAGTGATTGAGGCTTGTGAACGCCTCAATTGAGATTCAAGGAAATGGGATGGGTGTTGCATACCCCAACTACCCCAAAGAATTCATTCTTTGATTTTGATTTTTCAATCCATTTTTATATCTCCAAACCTATGTCGAGCTGGGATAGGCAATTAATTATACATCAACATGGGACTATGTTTGACTCCCATGTTTCATGAACCAACCCCACTCCCCTTAGGCTTGGAGATACATTACCAAGCAAATGGACATTCTCACCGTTTTGTCCATTGTGCACCATCATGGCAAGGTCATATCTCTTAGTCATTTAGGAGTTGACACATATGCTTTGCACAACATTAACATTGGATTATGGGCAACATTTATTGTTGGTAGCTCATTTCAACTCCACACTTGGTGATCAATTCCAAATAATGTTGTCATTTGGACATAAACTTGAGCCATTTTCATTGCGATGCATTTGCAAGCATGTATTTAAACTCAAGATATCTCCAAGCCTATAGTGAGTTGAGAGCCGCCTTTCCAGGATCAATTGCTCCATGTTGCATGTGCATTGTGTGTGTGTTGTGAACCCCTCCCCATTCACGGGTATGAAGATATTGAGATTTTCATGATGTCATTTCCAATCAGTTTTTCCATCATATGGTAGTGATGTACACTCCTCAACCTTTGTCAAGCTCCAATGGTTTGGTGGTGTAAACCGTGTATGGGTCGTGTGCTTTCCCCACTCTCTCCCCATTGATTTCGTTCTCTTATTGTTGTTGATGTCTTTCATAGGACCTCCATTGTCCACAATATTGCATCATGAGGGCGTGATCGAGCAACTCAACTCAAGTTCATCGAGGTTGTGACTAAGGTAACTTGGCACTCAAGGACTCAACCCACACAACCCACACGTCCATCCATTGCATTTCTGCATTTGCCCTGTGTCTTGGGGCTGAAGGTCTTCGAGGAATCCCCACCCCCATCCACAAGCATAGGGCACTATTTTTTGTTATAAAACTCTGCAAGAGGTTTTCATTTTGGTGGTAAAACATCGATCCTGTGCCCTTGGCTCCTATAAAGGAAAAGTGCTTCCATAAATAGTCAAATATTTTTGGATTGTTTTTTTTTTCTGAAATGGATACCGAGGAAATAATACGGTCACCACGAAACGCATTACATACACCACAACCAACCAGTCTTTTATGGCCATTTCTGTACCCATCCCCAAAATCAGAGCTATGTGGGTTCAAATTCATCACCAAATTCACGTAGTTTGTGGCTGCACTACATTCGATACCGAATGAAATTAGGTCCCAAAATAACTCGGCCCCAACGCCTAGTGTAGCTTGGACACGGGTGTAGCTAGCACCGGGTGGTGGGGGGGGGGGGGGGTAGTACAAGTGGTTTCCAGTGCCGCATCTCTTGTGTGACCTACAACTGGGGGAGTTCTCCCCCACCATTGGTGGAACAAGGTCGCCTGTGTCTCTCAAGAGTGGGGCAGGAAAAGTATGGTGAAGAGGGGACATCACAACAGGAATTTCCCCCGTTCCAACTTGTGCACCATGATCAAATTGCCATTTTAACTATTCTCAGAACCCCCATAACCCGAACCACAGAATTTTAGTCTAAGTTAGCATACAAGGCAACAAGAAAAAGAGGTGTGTAGCATAGGGACAACTTGAACACATGCAAAAGATCAAACGCAAATTAGTATTCATTGTTTCTTGGCAAGAAGACAGGCTTTGGATCTGTTGCAATGGGTTTATCTATATGCATATCGAATTAAGTACCCCTCCCCAAAGTGAATATCTTGTGCTGCATGGTTGAGGATTTGGAGCGACACGGTGGTGTTTGCAAGCAGCTTAGACCACTGCCGCGCTTGCAAGTGCGCAACGGATGAAGTATGTGTTGTGGTAACATCTCCCACACATGCCGATCATCCTGAAGTACTAGTATACGTATAGTGGCACGGAGGCACTTGAGCTATGGATCAAATCCACTTATCCAGCTTTGTTGACTGACGAGGTGAAGGTAGGCAACTCGCAGTGGTTGTCTACTGTTGCACGGCCTTTTTGTGCTTCTCCGCTTCTTGATGTGCCATTTGATTGCGGAACACTAGTTAGTGATGGACGCGATGCCAAAGAAACTATCTTTCTCACCATTTGTGCCATTGTGTGCCTTTTTTCGAACAACCAAAAACAGAAAAAAATACCATTTCAGTGGAAAAGGATGTCCTTTTAGCGGAAATTCTCCAATAGATGCAATTTGCGCTCCCCTTGTTTGTGGCATGAACGTGGTGTGCATAACAAATGATTATAACATCAATTTGCGTTCTTCTTGTTCATTGGATGCCTGAAAAGAAAAAGGATTATTGATCAAATTCTATGCGCGAGGCCTCGCGCATGCTAGACAAAAGAACATTACAACAGAACGATGCAGGATTGCATACCAGTGCAAAGCATATGCAACATGTTGTTCATGGGCTGTCCCATGCGCGACACCCCGCGCATCAGTTAATCAACCACAAAGCTCAATCAATTCATTTTCCTTTGTGGAGACGGCTTCAGGGTTGAGTGATCTTGCCACCCATCTCACAACTTGATTTTTCATTTGCACTGCCCGAAGAAAGATTTATAGGTTCTGACTTCCACGTTCTGGGACTATTTTGCAGTCTGCATGCGCGAGGCCTCGCGCATAAAAAAAGCCCAAAAAAAATGTTTTTGAAAAACATTCTTATGGGTTCTCATCTGGTAGCGCTCGTTCACCAACATCATTGAAGCAACGAGTATGTAAATATACCGTTGCGGTATATTTGGTTTCTTGTTCTTCCTCCGTGAACTCTCTTAGTTTTTCAAAATCAACTTTCCAAAAGTTCTGTCATCCTTCCAACCTCCTTTCTGAGCATCCCACAATGCGAGCATGAGGAGAGTCATTCATGATTATAATAAATGAACAGAATGTTCATTTACCATGCCTGCACAACACAATAATGCAGTGCGTGCTAAAAACAACCTAAACTGTGCATGCCGAAAAATATACATGACACTCAGCAGTTTTCTACAACAAAAATGTAATCTTTCAGGCGTGTCCTGCATGCGATATTATACTTCAAAACTACATCGCAATCTCTGAGCCGTCTCTGTGTGCGTGCTTCCTGTCGGAATGTGCGTGCTCTGTCGGCTTGCGCTTCTGTTTCCTGTTTGTGACTCTTTTACCCCACTGGATTCTGATCTTAAGGGGGGGCTGTCACATAGGTATGTGGGTCTGATGCCTAGGGTATTGCACTCCCCTCCCAGAACGTTTCATGGGGGCACCAACAGTAGACCCCTGAAACGTTTGAAACAAAAACTGATACCCTGGCATCTGTCTCACGTACCTCACCCACCCCAAACTCCTTGTGGTCCTTCATGCGCCTTATGTCCCTGTAGTTTACCCCACTGAGAGTGGTTCTCTCTATACTGTTTACTATTGACATGTTATCTACAATGTTGTGGTCCCAAAAACTGTAGCGTGGGCCACCTGCACAAATCTCGCGACAGTCAGCAATTGCGTAGTTGCTGACAAAACGAAAACCCATAAAACACAAATCCAGAAATGCCTACAACGGACAGCCTGCAAACAGCACCCTTGCACGAACCAGCAGTACAAAGAAAAAGATGAGCCCTGCCTTTCAGAAAAAACTGCAATGCACTGCCATTCATGCTGATGTACCAAGCCCAGTGTGTCCTGAGTTTCGGTACGGGTATTGCTGTTGCTTGACATGCGACTTGGTCAAAAAGACTACAACAACAAGGTAATGGGCATAGTGCAAGGCACTCTGCAGAACGTGCAGTGTTCCGAGGTGCCTGGGCTGCTTTAGTGTTTTCGGCCGCTGACAAAGCAGTAAAACGTGGCGCGAAGCAGGGCTTAAAGTCCAGTAATGCCTGGACTATCTCATACATGTAGGCGGTTGGGTCTCTGGTCACCATCTCCAGTGCTGTGCAGCACCACTCCGGTCAGCAGTGCCGGGGCATGCCATCTGACTCTTCACTGTGGGGAGGGGGGGGGGCGTCCCTGTCAGCAAGAGGTATGTGTTGTCTTAAGTGCAAAACAATTGAGCTGTGAAGTCCCCTGTTGGTGTGGAATTAAAGCTTCCCTGGTGGCTGTTCGCCATGCTGTGCACAAAGTCCGCTGTCATGGGTTCTGGCCTTACCCCCTCGTGTCTGGGGATCCTGGAGGGGAATTCTGCCCTCCCTTGACACCAAGGCGAAACCCAAGCGCTGCTTGCCGTGACCCTGGGCTTGTGTCTGCTACTGACGTTACCTGCCCCTTCTGGGGTTTTTCCGGCGTAAGAAATGGAACAGCCTCTGCACCCACATTCCCATTTCCCAGCCCAGGGGTTGATGCTTGTACGATCCCAGGGCTGTTTTGGCAATCCCCTGCCCCATCTGGTCCGCACCAATAAAAACCGTGGCGGGGGGCTGCCCAAGGAAAGGGGGCTTCCCACCCCCCTCTGTGGCGATTCTGTCCAGCATGTGTATGTGTCCTAACCCCTCTCGCCGGCTCAGGCGCCGTGGCAAGCCATCTAACCTTCCTGAGCAGGCAAAAATCATATAACCGCCTGGTTTTGTGGCCTGCCATCTGGCTCCCCACTCGGTGTATGTTCACAGTGTAGAATACGCAAAGAAAGAGAACAAAACTGTCAGCACAAACCGACATAGCCGTGTAAGTTGGAATAAATCAGCTGCACAGGGGATGCATCGTTACCACGTTTAGTTCCTTAGGAACTCCTCTCTTGTAGTCCCCGTCGCTGTCGTTCTGCCCTCGTTGGGCGCACTCCTCGATCCTTTTGCCCTCTGGATACTGGTCGATTGTCCAAAGCGTTCCTGCCACGAACTCCCACGCATTCAACCCGCTCCACACTCGTACTCGCCTGCCAGGGGCGTCACGCTTGGTGTTCATGGCTTTGACAGGGGCTTCTTGTCATCTCGTTGAACAGGGACTTCTGCGCCGTTGGCCTCGCATGTTCTTGGTGTTCACCGGCGCTCTGCTGCTGCGGTAACTTCATTTTTGTTTCTTTCTCCTCCTCCAACGCCCCGAGTTGGCGCTGCTCCAATTCAAAGTGACGAAATACATGTGCCGCCACGTGCGGCTTGTTTTTCTTGAGCCACTCATACTACTCTCGTCGGCGATCGTTTTTGGTCTTAGCTTCCTCCAGCGTCGCTAGTCTCCTTGTCGTTTGCTGCCCACTGCTGGCTGACTCCTTGTCTTCAGGTATGATCAATGCCACTCGTGTCACGATGCACCTCAGCACACCTCCATGCACGAATGCAATGTCACTGTGATACCTCGTGCGCTGTCTGCAGTCATATTGGCAGCACGATTGCGTGCGTGCATTATCCTTAAAGAACTTGTCGCGCTCTTCCAACATTTGCCGGCGCCTGTCAGAGATGGCCATAAACTCCTGTGCTGCTGCTGTTACGGGTTGTCCTTGAACAGTGCGCACTCGTGCCTGAGCCTTTCTCGCGATCAGCATCACCACAATGGCCTCCTGTAGGCTGTCTTCAACGTCCACGTACTCCGGCGGCTCTTTCTTCCCCTTCTCGGCTGTCACCGCAAAATCCTCCTTCGCCGCTCGCTTGCCACACCTATTGGCTGGCCAACCCGCTGCACTAGTGCCTTCAGTCGCAGAACTCGTTGCGCTGGCGCCACAATGGTGATCCGTCTTGACCTCAGGACACGCATCCTCCTTGTCAGCAGCAGGCGCATCCTTCTTGACAGCAGTGCACGCATCCTTCTTGACAGCAGTGCACACATCCTTCCTGGCAACAGTACACGCATCCTCCATGGAAACAGTGCACGCATCCTTCTTGGCAACAGTGCACGCATCCTGCTTGACAACAGAGCACGCATCTTTCTTGGCAACAGTGCACGCATCCTGATGGATGCTCTCGACTATACCATGATCAGTCATTCCTCGTCCGCTCGCGTCCTTTTCGAAGCTAAATGAATGTAAATATACTGTTGGGGTATATTTGGTTTCGTGTTCTTCCTCCGTGAACTCTCTTAGTTTTTCAAAATCAACTTTCCAAAAGTTCTGTCATCCTTCCAACCTCCTTTCTGAGCATCCCACAACGCGAGCATGAGGAGAATCATTCATGATTATAATAAATGAACAGAGTGTTCATTTAGCATGCCTGCACAACAAAATAATGCAGTGCGTGCTAACAACAACCTAAACTATGCATGCCGAAAAAATATACATGACACTCAGCAGTTTTTCTATAATAAAATTGTAATCTTTCAGGCGTGTCCTGCATGCGATATTATACTTCAAAACTACATCGCAATCTCTGAGCCGTCTCTGTGTGCGTGCTTCCTGTCGAAATGTGCGTGTGCTCTGTCGGCTTGCGCTTTTGTTTCCTGTTTCTGACTCTTTTACCCCACTGGATTCCGAATCTTAAGGGGGGGCTGTCACATAGGTATGTGGGTCTGGTGCCGAGGGTATTGCAAGTACCTAAATTGTCATTGATTGATTGAACTTTGCCCGAATCCGGCATCCCGGGAGGCGCAAAAACTCTTGCTGAGCTTGGTTAGCTTTTGCGCTTAGCAGACTGCTTCCTGTAGGCACCTTCTTTCTCCAGGTATCCGACATCTTCTTGATTACTGGTGTGGTTTGCAGTACATTGCATTTTACTCGCGGCAAAATGAATTTTTGTGGGCCAAAAACACGTGCAAAAAATGTACCACGCATGGTAAATCTGTTTTTTCTTTCCACAATTTATTTTGATTGATAGTCAACAGCAGAAAGATGAATTTTTCTTTAGGCAAAGCGACAAGGGTGGAACCTGTCAAGCTCAAGGTCCTGCTTCATGTCCACCAATGATATTCTTGGTTTTGGTTGATAATTCCCATCGTTCTAGCCAGGTGTCCATCATCAGCAATGTTGAACGATGTACACTGTGCAACACGTCCAACATATGTGCTCCTTTTGTTAGGAAGGCAACAACATCAGAAATGATTTCTTAAATCATCAATTAGATTTGCAAGCCTTTTTTGGAGCGCTCAGTGTCCGCTTGCACAAACATATGGTACAATGTGATCAAGTCAAGGATGCCTGCAATGTCAACCCAATGTAGGTGGCTGCTTAATTTATAAATTTTACCATCATTACTTGGTTTTCGAGTGGTTTTTTTTTATGTTTCGGAAACGGCTTGATCTTTTGCAAGCCAAAGAATGGCTTTTTGTGTGTTTTTGGACACCCTGTATTTCTGGCACCTTCTGTCGTTTTATACCATGCAACTTGAGCAGCCTAAGTTAATATTTGGTTTTTTGTACCCCTAGTTAGCTAGTCTTCGTTGTGTTGTGTTGTGCCACAGCTTTAAAACCTTGTAACTCAATACTGCTAGGATTGCCATATCTCCTTAGGCGGCCGAAAGTGGTACTTTTCTTTTCCAAAAGGCGAGACAAAAATGCTAAGAAAAAAATCAGAGGCAAAATCGTCCCTCTACGATGATTTTTTGGTCGCTAATTTTTTGGACGTGTAAAAAAAAGAAAAAACTATTATTTCAAGTCACTGAAGGGCATTTTGATAATGAAAAGTGACATCAGCATCCAAGAATGCGACGCTTGCAATCAAAATGAAAAAAACAGGAAATTTGGCCTAAATACCCTCTTTTTTTGAATAGGAAGCCTCGCAACATAGCTTGAAAGCGGTCAAAATATGCTATTTTTCCTGTGCCGTGATTGTGAAGATTGGGGTAAATGCTTGTCTGTTTTTGGCAGGAGATCTCAAAACTAAGGTGAATTTGCTCAAATAACTACCTTAGAATGCAAAGGCTTGCAATCCAAATCACAATAATGGTACTTTAAGTCAAATACCCTAGTTTGTATTTTGTATTGCCAGCCCTCGCAATAGGTTGAGAAGAATGGCATGATTTACCCATGGTTGTATCTGACAACGTGAAAAACGCAACAAAGAAAGGATGGAGAAAAGTTGCAGGACACAAAGGAAACAAAAACCAAGGGTTTTCACCGGACAAAACCACCCAAAATAGACCCCAAACCAAGCAGTAATTTGCCCAAATCCTTGTACCCTTTTTGTGGTCTGAAAAACTGCAAAATGAGTGAATTTAGGTCAAAAAAAAACCCACTACTCTAGTTTACCTCCTTCAAAAAATAAGGTAATTGACGAGAACTACCTACCGCAAAGTGGCCACCATCCTTAAACTCAACAAGAGGAAAAAAGAAACACATGGCAATGTCCTGCAAACCTTCCAGCCTCCTTTGTTACAGTTACAACCCACACAGCTCTTCTTCTCGAACACACGCGGACTTGCCCAGGCGGGGGGGGTATAAGGTGCCACAGAATGAAATAATGAATGAATGAATCTCTTGGAAAAACTTTACCACATTTGGCCGCCTAAAATCTGGTTTGCACTAGTTGGCTCTTTTTTACCATCTTAGCCCACGCAAACTGCACCTTGTTTTTCACCTCAGGGGCGGCATTTGTGTGCAAAAAAAAGACGCGCAGTTTCCACGTGTTTCCACCTGAAAATTGAGAATTAAAAACCGGAGGAATCTCAAATATATTTTTTTAGGCTATCAGCGGAATGCAAGAAGTCAGAGGTACGAAAAAAACTTTTTTTGGCATGTTGAGTGCGCGAGGCCTCGCGCACTCAATTATGCAGAATATGTATTTCCCAATGGTCCTGAATAAACAGTATTCCATGCCAAATGAGGCTCTGATGTCTTCATGGGTGCCTCATGGTGTACCGTTCGGGTCATGTCAGCAGCAAGAGTGGTCAATCAATGGACGTTTTTGGTATACGCCATGCACTATGGTAGGTGTAATAGATCTAAAAAGGCGGGTTGCCCTCAGTCTTTGCTAAACACACGATTTTCAGTTAGTTTACCTACAAATGAGGTGCCCAGCCTCCCAGGTTTTGGGGTTGTACAACAATTTGTCAGAAGCGCTAGGTCACTGGACGTATGAAGCAAGTGCTCTAGAGGAGGATAGTCTAATCGCTACTCTTGAGCTCACTGTTTTCACAAAGTTCCAAAGGGGAGGAATCTCAAAAAGCCTTTTGGAGGCTATCGGCAGAATGCAAGTAGTCAGGGGTATTCAAAAACCCATGCTTCCAGCATGTTGAGTGCGCGAGCCGTCGCGCACTGAGTGTTCCGCTGTGCAAGTCTTTAACCCATATTGAATCTTGCAGTTTTGCTTTTGCTCCATCCTTGCTTCATGCCACTTCCGATGTCAAAAAGTGATCTCAATAAAGCCTGAAAATCTCACTCCAGCTGGCTGAGTGCGCGAGGCATCGAGCACTCAGCCTCCCATAATAAGTTTTTTTTCATGTGGACATGTACAAGATGTGTGAACAGCGCCCATCTTTAATAGTTTTCCAGACGATCCAAAAATTGGTATTCTTCAAATTTGCCAACAAAATCTTTTTTCGGGGAAAATGACCGGTAAACCCTCTGATTTTGGACTAAAAAATGGTTATTTGACCCCCCTAAAAACAGCAGAAAATGGGCAAAACTGATGAAAAATGCATTTTTTTGGGTGAGTTTGAAAAAGAGCATTTTCAAGGTGGCAAAAAAAACTATTTTTTTCGGTTACAAAATCTAGGTGCTTAGGTGAAAAAAAGGGGTGCAGTTTGCGTGGGCTAAGACCATGAATATCCGCCATGGCATCCGGTGAAGTGTATCACTTTGTGGTGGCTCAAATATGCTATTTGTAGTCTGCTTTCTGCCTTACTGGATGCTGACAAACATGCCACAAAATTGCATCAAGGCTACATCTACATGTGACAATTTTCATTATTGTTGCATGTTTTGCGATGTGCAAACGATTGATGTATTACTTGAAGCAATAGGCTTGCCCAACAAATTGCCAATTGAAAGCAACCTCATTAGAGACCGCAAGATGTTGGCAGAAAAGACTCAAAGATGATCTCATCCGAATTGAAAACGTGCAGTGAGGGTACGACATAGGTTGTGGATGGCGGTAACCGCTTGAATCAAAATCACTTGAAAAATACGAAAAGATGATGAGTGCCCGAAATTGTTGTATGATACACGGCTGTAGAAATAAATCATGAACACAACTGTAATAAATCGAACACAGAAATGTAATAACAATCTAACATAAACCCACAGTAGCCCACCACTATGTGTCATATGCAAAATGCCAACAAAGTGCAGTCACAATTCGATTTTGGCTACACATTGTCCTCCGTATTGGGTTCACGCCTAAAATTTGTGTAATTTTGGGCAAACATCCACACTGAAAAACTGTGTAGGCTCTAGCTCATATCCTTTGCCTTATGTGGACCAGACCCAGGCTATGCATCCTTCTATATTGGGGCCACAGCCCAAAAACGAGGGAATTCTTGCTGTATGGGGCCACACCATGCCCTCCCCCCCCCCCCGCCTCCCCCCCCCAAACACACAAAAAGGTAGGGGGAAAATGCCACAATTTTATCATCTCCATAGGACGCTTTGCACTTTTGCCCTCAAAATGGCTTGGGACATAAAGCTAAAGGTTGACGCCTTTTTTGGCATTCAAAACTACTTCTCGTTGCCCCTTCACAAATCAAAACCGGCTGCTGGTTTTTTTTATAATATTAGAAACCTGCTATTGGTTTGGAATTATGCTACTAAGCAGGCACCAGTTATAGATAATTCGGTTGTCCAATTGTTAGTTCTACAAATGGTTTGGACAATAAAGGGCCACACAACTATTTATGATTTGATTGCCAATACCTGATGTTTAGCCTAAAAAATTAAACCATTCATTGGCTTATGAACAGAAAATGGAGCCAGTTATTGGTCTCAAACAACAATGCTACAGGTCCCATTTATTGGCAATACCTGAAAACCTGGTTCCAAGTCCGATAGGGGCATATGTAAAAAAAATTAGCATTAACACAAAGAACAATACATTGGAACTGTTCTGTTTCCTTGGCATCAATAGACCAACATATATCTGCCCCTCACACTTCTTTTTGCACATTTCCTGTGTAAAACCTGACTCATCCAATGGGCACAGACCTCAGAGCCTGAAATGTAGCAGGCACATAGGCCAGTTTCCAGCGAGAAATTCAAAGCATAATCACAACCCAGGAGTCCCCCTCCTTAAGGAGAAAGCACCGCACTTTCATTCCCAGCGTGGCATTGGGAGCAGCATTCCCAACTCCATGGGCAGGGGTCAATGGAATGGTACAGGCGGCTTGCTGAGATTTGAGGGATTGTTTGGGGTGGGGGTTCATTTTGGGCACATTGAGAAATATCTGGAACCCAAGCCTCTGGAAGCCCCCCCCCCCCCAAGGCCGGTCAGTCCCCCCGCCCCCCCCCCCCCCTGCATTGTTAGTCCCCTTCTCAGTGTGCAGGTGCATTGCATCGCAGCCCATTCCTCACAAAGCGGCGCACCTAACATTGCATGCCATGTGCACCTACTGCAAACCTCCATGTTTATGCAGCCTTCGCCTTGACAGTCCCCAACTGCTCTGGCAAGGGCATGGGTGGGTATCAGCAGGTCGCCTGGGGGTCTCAGCCTTGCTCAACATAATCTGCTTTACCCCCCCCCTTTTGCAACAACAACCGTAAAATTCCAAAATATGCGGAAACAACACCTACTGTTGTTCTGACAAGAGGTTGTTCTCGCAAAGAGGGTTCAAGGGGAAATGACATTCAAATGTCAACATCTATGTCACATTCAGAGCGGAGTACCACAGCCGACCACTTCAGTTGAAGGTGTCACACGAGTGTCATATGATGCAAACAACACCAGGTTTTCACACTCCAAGGACACTGGGGGACTGCGATACATGCCAAAAGCAGTGCATGTCGTGCAATTGAGTGCTCACTGTTAAATCTCCCTGAGACACAGAACACACTTGGCAGGGGAACGGGGCGTTTTCTTCAAATGTGGATTCTTTGTCTTCTTTTAGCCTCCGGAGAGAGGCAGCAGTGCAGCTGAAAACACCGTGCTGCTGAGGAACTACTGCCATGAACACTGGCAGCCTAAGCTATAGCAGCTGAGTCCACCATCTACATGCACTTCAAATGATCCCATGTGGCGTTAACGTGGGCCTGGGGAAGGCGGACTTTCGCTGTTGGGGGAGGGGGGGGGGGTCACAGGAGCGTCCCAAAACTGCGGGGCATGGTGGAGCGCCCACAGTGCACGTGCTAGGGTAGGGTTATGGGGGTCACCTGTGGGTCCAAAACGGTTTCCCCCAAAGTTATTCCTACACCGCTTGGGGTGTCCGAACAAGTGGTTTAAGGCTGTTTTGGCCCCTTTTGGCCCATGCAATTTCTCAAAAAGCCTTGAAATGGGCAATTTTGGTACTCACGTTGCAGTACAAGGGGGGCCCTGTGGGAATACCGGGCCAGAGGGGGGGGGCCTTTTGGGCCGAAAAGGGGGCAAACAAAGGTCAATAAATATGTTTTCCACAAATAACCCCAAATCATTTGAGATGCTCCAAATGTGGCTCAAGATGGCCTTAAATCACTTGTTTGAGCACCCCATGTGGTCTAGAAACACCTTTGGAAAAATTATTTTCAACCACTTTTGCACCCACATGTGACCCCTGTAACCGTACCCTGGCATGTGCGCTGTGCGCCCTCCACCACTCATCAATGCCAAAATGGGGCATTGAAGGGTGTTGACGGCGAGAAAATGGTTTGCAAGTCAACACACACACAGTCAAACACAACACGGGAAGGTCGAAATTGAAAAACTATGCAAAAAGGGTACTTTTCAAGGCTGGTTTTGCGGGATTTTGGGCACCAAAAGAGGTTGTTGACGGTAATGGTTAGCATTAGGGTCACCGAGCTGGTGGAACCGGTCTTGGTGACTCTTTAGTGTCTAGCCCTGAAGTTGGTACTCCCGATGACGATAGATCTTGGGGTTCGGCTTCAGCTTGATCCTCGCTGTGCCAAACCTCCCACGATCTGGAGGGTTCTTGTTGGCGACGCTACTGAATAGCCGCGGATAGGCATTGATCAGCCTCTCCTTCAGCTCGGCGACCTTCGGGTTCTCCTGGGCCTGTTCAGCCGCTTGCTTCGGTATCGATACAACCGACCGCACTGCGGTATAGGCCTCTTCCGGGTCCAATTCCGACTTCTCCTCGTCCGATATGCCGTCTTCATCGTCGTGGGGAGCTCTTCCCACCGATAATCTTCGGAAATTTGCGGCATCGGCCTGGTTCTTGTCGCTACCGGCCCCCATTCTTGGAAAACCCCATGTCGGCGGGTCCGACCCAACCGGGCCATCATATTGGTCCGCGATGCTGATTTTGGCCCTACATTGCAGGCTGTGAAACGGAGCTCCGGCACTTACAACACCTGTTCCCGCCTGCCACGGTTGAGTTTGTGGCACAGTACTTTGTGTGGTTGTACCTCACACCCATAGGTAGCATCCACCAAAGCACCACGACGGAGCAGTGATTTTTCCCCATTTCGCGCGTGGTTGCTTGCTTGCTGCTTGCTGCTTGGTTGCTTGTCAAACCTGTTCCTTTTTTTTTGCCCAAAGCTGTCCTAGAACCCGCTGAAAATGGCCAAATGAAGAGAAATACTGGCTACTCTAGACATGCAGCTAGACTTCCCCGTGCCAAAGGGCCCCCTAGGGCCCTCTAACTCCACAACATGTCCGCAAACCGCCCCCAAACGGCCCCCAAAGACCCCAGAATTTGTGCACATTGGCCGCCGACAGCCCCAAACCAAAAACAGACCATATCTTGGGCTACGTGGCTCAAAACGCGATTTCGAGCACACCTAATCCACCTGCAACCACCCACTTTTGGTGGTTTCCGCCCCTCAAAATTGCCCTAACCAACGCCCAGACCCCCGTACCTCGGCCCAATGGGCTGCAGCAAGCTGCAAGTGGTAGCCCAAAGAGGTGGGTGCCAAAATGGGTAAACAAGGTCCACTGGGTGCAAAAAACAAAGACTTTTTTCAAAAACGATCCTGGACCACATGGAATGCCAAAAGAAGTGTTTTTGGCGCGTTTTGAGCTCGTGGTGGCCCATTTTGGCCCTCCTAAATATCCCAAAATACCTTGAACATGGGCCGTGTCGGGGCAAAAAATGGGTCAAAAATGGGTCAAAAATGGGTTTTTCCAAAAATGATCCTAGACCATTTGGGGTGCCTAAACAAGTGAAATCAGCCCATTTTGAGGCCATTGCAAGCCATTTTGGCCCCTCCAAAGTCACAAAATGCCTTGAAACTGGACTGTGTAGGGACAAAAAATGGGTCAAAAAAAGGTCAAACAAGTGATTTTCCAAAAATGATCCTAGACCATTTGGGGTGCCTTAACAAGTGAAATGAGCCCTTTTTGAGCCCATTGCAAGCCGTTTTGGCCACTCCACAGTCACAGAATGCCTTGAAAATGCGTTGTTTTAGGACCAAAAATCAGTCCAAAATGGATCAAAAATGTGTTTTTCCAAAGATACTTTTGGACTATTTGGGGTGCACAATCAAGTGGAATAAGCCCATGTTGAGCCCATGTTGAGCAACTTTGGCCCCTCTCAAGGCCGAAAGGGCCTTGAAAATGGCCCAATTTGGGACCACAAATGGCTCAAAAATAGGTGAAAACCATGGATTTCCAAAAATGATCCTAGTCCAATTGTGGTGCCCAAACGGATGAATACAGCTCATTTTGAGCCCCTTTTGAGCTGCTCTCATCCACTTTCCAGTGTGTACCTCACTTGTCCTTGAAGTCCCCTAGACGATGTTCCTTCCCCCACCAGCTCGGTCCCAATATTCAATCCTGGTTAGGGTTTGACCTACATGTACTCTTGCCGTAAGTAAGTGCCCTCCTCCCCTTCCAACCCCCTGCAACTCCTCCCCCCTTCCCCCATTCTGTACCCTAGAACAGCTCCCCCTCCCTGCCTCCCACTTCCAATGAAACTTGGGATGTTCCTGGGTTGGTTTGGGGGGCGTCACGGGAGGCCTTTTTTGGGGGGGGGGTCCAGCCAGGGGGCTCCCGTGACCCCCCCCCAAAAAAAGCGAAAATCCGACGTCCCCGGGTGGAACCCCTGGTACAAACTCACTACAGTCTCCGTTTGTGGAGATTGTGACCCCCCGCACAAACACAATGCACGGGTCCGAGAGCATTAGGGGAGCGGCTGGAACAACATGAAATGGCCCTTTGGGTCCACGATGGGGAAACACAAACACCCGGTTTTGCATTACTCACCAACAAGATTATGTTGTACTCACGTTTACCACAAAAAAAATTACATGACTTACAACATACACGGATGAAATCGAATCCAGGGCCTTGGGAAGTGGGTCCGTGGGTAACACAGCCAGTCCCACTTAGAGGCTCTCGTCCCTCGCACTCTTGACTGCTGTCCAATGGCCTCATCGAAAGTGCATTGCTCGGTGTGCCCTCCCTTCACTCTGGGGTTGTGCTGTCCAGTGAAAGTCCCCCTGGTGTGGATCAGGGGCCGTTCAGCCACATCCGCATGCTCCCCTGTTTTGATAATGCATCAGCAGCTCGGTGGCCATCCGGTGCACCCGCCCTTGATGTGCGTCCCACCCCCCCTCTCTGGCCCATGCACGACACAGGGTTGGCGTGGCAAGACCATGTGCTCAGGCACGGGCCTAGTCAAGATAAACGAGCTGGAGAGACACACCAGTGGCACACAAACGTGTCTGTCCACGACTGCAGTCAGCAGAGAAGAGAGGTGACTCTGCGTGTAGAGCAAGCAGCCAATGGGAGTACACTCGAAACACACAACGCACTGGAGATGCACACACATACACACATAACACACACAGCACAGAGCTCACACAGTGGCAAAAGACACAAAACACATAGAGTGGAACAGCATGTGCGCGAAATATTTGCGGTCCACAGCACTCCACGGGAATACTAATATCGCTTTGTCACTTAGTTTCATGCAGTCGTGCCCAACATGCCATCCTCCGTCGTCCATCCACAGAGCAAACAGCTACACACCCAATGTGTCGGGAGGTGTTCGCTTCCCTTTGTCTCAAGTTTACCAGTGCTCCGCATATGAATGGCATGCTCGAGCGGCTGCAGTGCACCCTCTTCAAAGACACGCCTGCCCACAGCCCTGCATCTGGGCCTGCGGCCTACAGGCCCTTGCCCGCTATGCTCTCCCCATCCTTAATATCCGCCTCCTCTCCCTCGTCCGTGTACCGCGCTATCATTCCCTCATACAGCGGCTGGTTGTAACACCAAGCGTTCATGACCCACTTCTCATTGCAGCAAACTGGGGCCTGAACACACATGGATAGTGCCGTGCAGGAGGATGCACTTGGCCGGTCTGGTGACGTCACACCAGGTGGGACAACTCATAAAGCTCATGTGGGCTCACTGGAGGGTGGGGGCAATGGAGTCCCTGTCCACTGATTGGAAGGCAAATTGTCCATCTGTGTTTCACCCCTTGTTTGGCTTTGCAGCTGGTCCACCAGCCTCAAGCCCTGTGGCCACATTTCCTGCTCGTAGTGTACGTGGTCATCACCATGGAACAATGAATGGGAGAGTCACTTTACATTACATTACAAAACGGGTTCCGATTGCGGTGAGTAATCCGCATGTACTCCTTGTCCGTACCAAGGCTCATGATCGGGGATATTGATGCAGGATGGCTGATGAATGCCTGGGACAGATCTTACTAGATGGTTGGTTTTGCATACGTCCATTTGAATTGAATTGTGACATTTTTCTCTTGAATTCTTCTGGTGAATCCGTGCAGATTTGATTCGCAAGTATTTTGCCTTCCTTTCACATGTAATTTGCCTTGTATCTCGTCAACCATATACCGAACAGAATCCAACAATGCTACACATGCCCTGTACCAGCAAGCACCACAACACACCACAAGCGGAGCAAGAGGCAACAGGGATGGCATGCGCCATGACAATGCACGAACAGAGCAACAGGGGAGGCCGGGTTTTCGTTTCGGGGGGGGGGGGGGTCGATAGAGCCCTCCGGCCGGACCCCCCCCTCCCCCAAAAAGGGCTCAATTGACAGGACCCGCAAAATCCTACCGAGTCCGACTTCCAGGCCTTGGAGGTGACCCAGACCCAAAAATCGGGAGAAAAAGAAAATGGGATTTTTGGAATCAGCGCGTCGAGGGGGTTCAGAAAAGTCATCATTTGCCATATATTTGGTGGAAAAAAATCGACCAATTTTAGTGCTCAAAAAAATTTTTTGCCGCCATTGGCGCCAGACCTCATAATGACTGATTGATAGTGCCTGTCAATTGAGCCCTTTTCCCGAACCCCCCCCCCCCAGTTTTGGGGGGCTCTATTGACCCCCCCCCCCCTGGAAGTGAAAACCCGACATGCCCAGCGCACCTTGGCCCTCCAAAGGGGGGCACAAGCCCTCTGAAAGGAGGCACTAGCCCTTGGAGCAGCAGCACAACCCCTTTGACCCGGGGTCAGGGGGTTCCAAAGAAATTGGCTAACACCCCCAAGAATAGATACCGTTTGTTGCCCATCTCAACAGTATGCCGCAGAAGCCAAAATTTTGTGAAAAGGACAGGGTCACAATCCAAGCTCCGACTAGAGGCATGTGTCTTCCACCCTACCGTCAAGCTTTGTCCCTCCTTCCCCACACGTGGGGATGAATTGCTGATATGCAGCAAATTATTCCATCTCTTGGTCTCAGTTTGAGTCTTGGCCCCGTTCTTGGTCTTGGTCTTCAGGGGAGTGTTTGTGCCACGTGTGTACCGCACGCTACTTTAACAGCGGGTTTACCCGCAATGGGTTGGTTGTTACCCGTGCCAAAATGCCCCCAAAGTAGAGCCAACCCTTGGGTACAAGACATGTGCAAACATTCCTCCTTTCCACAAACATTGCACCAGCAAAAAAAGGCAACCAGTCAATATGGTCCTTTTCACGGGATCCGGTGAAACAGCTGGTGGGTGTTTTTTCATATGTGTTTTACTCGCTGTTTCAGTGAGGATGATTGAAACCATACCTTTCCGCGATGCACCTTGACATGTATGTTCACGAACAATCTTCAAACCATTTACTACCCAACTTTTCCACAATCTTGTACTGGTATTGAACCTAGGAGCATCACACTTCCATTTTATCATGGTAGATGCTTTAGCCGGATCCACTCAAAATTTGATTTGTAAGGCAATTGATTACTTCCTCATCCCCAGAGCTACATCATAATTCTCAACATCACTCAACATCAACTTTTTCTGAAACACGCCTCAATCTAATTTTCTGAGCAACGTTTGACCCACTATTTTTGAAAAAACTGTCCGGCGAAACAACCGAAACCATAAACCAACCTTCCAACATGCGTGTGGCATCTCTTGTGCTTGGCTATACATGCATGCAAGCCTGCAAACACATTTCGTTGGATCCGGCTAAAATCAATTTCAAAGAAAATTTGGTAAATGGTTGCAAGCAAGATTCTAAAAAATCACGAAAACAGGGTTTTCCGGATTCGGATCCGGCGAAAACAGGCTAAAAATCCGGTGAAAGAAGAGGTCTGTTGCTGGCCGAGGTACCCCGAGGTGCATGTACACATTGACATCCCCAAGTTTGTTTAGAGCCCCCGTCTTGCCCTATCCCGCACCTCCCAATGACTACACATGAGTGCTGCACTATCTACACAACACCCCAGAGATACCCATTGACCCGCAATGAATAAGGTTTGGGACCACTTGCCAGTTTTTTTTTTGGGGGGGGGGCTTCTTTGTTCACAGTGCGGCACATGCCTCGTTGGGTGGTACAGCCCCATGGCACCTCAAACCCGAAATAGCGCCGTCTGGGGAGGTGGGTGCCTTCAGAGACCTCATGTTGACATACATGCTGAAGGGTCCCCCCAAGGAATGGGCAGGGATAGCGAGAGGGCAAGAAAGAGTGCGATGGAGATGGAAATAACACGTGCTGTTGGTGTAAGCGCCTGGTCCTGATTCAACCGCCTGCACCGGATATGGTTGCCCACAACCGAGATTGGGCAAGGAGGCACAGTGCCGCGCTTGTGTGAGCCATTGCTTTCGGACCTGAGGCGGGTGGGGGGGTTCATTTGGGGCCTTGGACAACCCTCCCCCCCCCCCCCCCCACCCACCCACCCACATGAGGAAAATGTTCCTCAGGGCAGGGGCCCGCCCCCCTGCCTCCGGGCCTTGAAGCCACACGGCCCCGCGCCGTGTGTTTTTTTTTCTTGCAAAGGGCATGCCCAGGGGCCAGCCCCACACCCATGGCCCTGTCGGGTGACGGGCTCTGTGATGCCGTGCGGCTGTGGCAGTGTTGTGCCTGCACGGTGGGCGCATGGCGGAGCGCGTGTCACAGCCGCACAGTGCGGCAGCACAGCACTGCGCACAACGAGGTCTCGGTGGCGGTGAGACCGGGTCCGCGCAGTGGCAGCGTGTCTGATAACCTGCATAACCACCCCCACACGGCGTGCCTGTGTGGAATGTGCCTCGGTGCCGCCTTGGCTGAGCATAGGACCCGGGCAGCATCGACGATGGAGCTGGCTTGTGTACTGAGCACGGGCACCGGCAGCAACAAGCCCCCGGACCACAGGGGAATGGCGGCGGCCATGTAGCTGGAGCAAGGACATGCAGATGTGGGGGTGCTGCGGCTAAGGACCGCTTGCGGCACGGTGTTGCACAGGCTCAGGCTCAGGTCACTGCTTAGGGGTGGGCTCAGTTGTTTCGTTAGGGGGCTCCAGACACCCAAAAAATGTTTGTGTACCTAAAATCGGCCTCTCATTTTGGGCTTCTTTAGTGAATTTCATTTTCCCGACTCCGACCGATGGTCCACCTGCTCTAATGCTCCGGCTTCGTGGGCTGCTCTGTGGCCGGCAGCGGAAGACAGAGAGGGACCGAGAGAAAGAGGGGGGCGGTGGCAGGAAGAGGATGAGGAACAGGGGCAGGGAGAGGGGGGGGGGGGGGGCAGGGTCAGTGGAGGGGGACGATGAGGGAATGTGTGTGTGGAAAGCCAAAAGACTGCAAGATGGAGTATGTGGAAGAGGAGGGGCGGTTCAAAAGGTGAGAGGGACAAGGAGAGCCCTGAAGGGTGGGTGGGATGGCAGGGATAAGGCAGGGAGAAGCAGGGAGAAGTAGGGGAGAGGCACAGGGAGACCCCGGAATGCAGCGACCCCGCGATACGCTCCCAGTCTTGGTCTACATTCTGGAAGTAGATGGCCGTGCCCTCCACCGGGGCCACGGAGACCCCGAGCATCGGAAATTGCGTGTGGCCGTTGCTGGGGGAGGGGCACAACTCGCTGGCCTTTTTGGCAACAAACTCGTAGTTGGTGCGGTACTGCGGGCCCTGGACGTCCTGCGTCACCTTGCCATCGCAGTGCATTGTGTTGAGGTACACCAACACTGTGGCAATGCGAGTGAACCCATTGGTCTGGACCTGCAGAGGTGCGGGAGGAATTGTAGTGCTTGGAAGTGCAAATTCGTACAGAATTCCAGGCCAACCTCACGGAATACGGATTGCTTTTTTTTTTTACGAAGCTGCAACAGTTCTGCAACAGTACGAGACAGTCTCGGTATCTAAGCACACTCAGCAAACTCACGGAATACAGATTGCACAGGGCACACAAGGTTCGTTGCGGGGCTATGCCCAGTAGACAGATTGACAAGAAAAAATGCACAATGTGGCATTTGCACATCACCGGTCCATAATATGTACATCATAGTTCTTTCATGCAATTCCCAAATACACCAAATCAGAGGGTGAAACATGCAAGTCAAACTCCTCCGGCGACGAAAAGATGAGTGGACATGCACAACGGATAGATGTCAATACAAGCAAACATAAGTTTCTTCTGCCTTGTGAGACATGTGGAGACTCATTGGAGCGTTGGGCTACACACTTTGGAAATTGGGATACAAATGGACACAGTGAGCAGAATTTTTGGGATACACACTATCTGCAGTACTGGCTCAGCATGTTGCTTCGTGGTATTGGCTCTGTGTTGCTCTGGTGGGTCCCTGTGTAGATCCCGCCCTGAGCCTTTAACCCACACAAAAATGCCTCTCGCACACATTGCAACAGTTTAAAACATGAATTCTTCGAGCGGAGCAGCATCCAACTGCACTGGACGCGGAGAAGGGGCTGTCTCATGGAGCGCATTTCAATGTACCTCTGGACCCAAACACCTGCAGCGTGAGGGGGTTTGGTGGGCTGGGGAGAGCTTTTTTCCAGTTTTTTCTTTCAATGTTTAAATTCCTCATTAAATTCTGTGCATTTGGATTACTCATAAATGCGGGGTAAACAACTGTTGACCACCCACAATGGAAAATGAAAAGCTGGCGAATCTCCTGAGTGCACAACGAGCCACACTGTTGTTGCCGGCCAACTGTGCAAGTGGAAAAATTGCTGTTCCCCATGGGCATAGGTTTTGCGGTCTGGGAACGGGTCTGACTGCAAGTGTGGCTGACTGAGGGTGTGGTGACTCAGCAGCAGGGCAAGAACTTGGAACAGCCAGTCTGCGGCGTCTGTTTTTGAACCTCACAGTGTGAGCAAGGCTTTTAATGGGATTATGGCCCCACACCCCCTGTGGATGGCCAAGATCCTTTTTTGGGGGGAGGGGGGTATCTGTGTACGGACTGCACCTGTGTACCCCCGATGCCGCACTAAGTCAACCAAGTTCTGCCCACCGCAGCGCGAAGTAGCCCAAACGGCCCTTTTCAAGGCCAAATGGGAACCTGACAGGACTCATCTCCCACTTGAGGGGTGCGGCTATGTCACGGGCTACTGCGATGCCTAAGAAGGCCTGTTCTCATGACAGACAAGGGTCTAAAATGGGCAGTGAGAAGAAATGCACATGGCCGCGTACAATGAGGCCCACCTATTGCTGTCCATGAGCCTGTGAAAACGGTGTTTTCAGGCTGTATCAGCCCATTTCTGCGGTGATAGGCCAAACATTAGGGCCACAGTGTGCAACATCGTTAGGGGCAATGGCTTCACGGGAACCACAGATGAGCACCATGCTGGAAACCACTGCGTGTGCTTGGACCATTGGTGGAAACTGTTGGATATCTGCACTTGCACTCAGGGGTGGTTGTGCAGGAAAACTGTGAATCAATTCAAAAAAAATTCGTGTTGCGAGTACTTTTTTTGCCGGTGACAACGAGTACCAGCTTTCTTTTACAGTAACACGTGCAATGTTTTAAAAAGATCAGAACTTCACCCCAAACAAGCACAATGCAAGGAATTATCTCCTGTAATGCGAGTGCAACTTCTTTTTTTTTTGGAAATGATGTTACTATCGCAACGCGTGCACTTGCCCGTTCCGTACTGCACTCCACAGCAACCTGAATGATGGGACGTTGAGACAAAGCACGACATATTTTGTGTGGCCACGAATTAAAGGGACTCACCCAATGTAACAGCAGATTTATACATTCCACCCGCCAAAAGAGGTGTGTGTACGAAGACCACATCGTGTTGAAGATGGCTCAGCAATCGACAGCATGCAAGCTTGTACACTCCACCCCTTCGCACTGTAGAAGAGGTGGTTGCTTGAATATAACATGGAGTTGGGAGGGAATATCTATTTCTGGCAAATGCAAACTCTGCACCATCCGCCCAGTGCCTACAATTAGCAGACAATGTCAACAATCTACAGATCGCCAGACCCATGTGCACGGCCTCCTTTCCAAACCTTGTCACTTTGCGCCTACAACATGCCAACAGTGTCAACAATTGGCAGACTGCGTCCACATGGGGCAGACAGGGTCTACAGACTACAGCCCACAATTCCTCTGGCCCCAGGTAAACAGGTGGGATGCATGGGTACACGGAGTGGCATTCGGTGTACGATTTGCTTATTCTTGCATATTGGGGGCCTTCATCCCCACATGGGGCGCAGCGCGCACCCCAGGGGGAGGGGGGGTACATTTACCACGCTTTTTTCTGTAAAGGGGAGTACCTTTTTTTGTTTTTTACGCGTTAAGGCAAGTAATTTCGTGTTGTTTGTGGTAAAGGTGGGCAACAATGATGTTTGCTTTTCATTTCAATGCCCCCTCCGTGTTGGACGCAGCACAGGCCACACATGTACTCCAAATCCAATAGCCCCGCAAATTTACGTCAAAATGTCCATCTGTGGCACTGAGAACCTGCACTTGTGGTGCAAAATGTGCCAAAACCCTCTGCTCTCTTCCAACACATCCCCGTTCCGCACCTTCATCTCAGCCTTTGTCAGCGCGTCGTAGTGGATTGCAAAGCGCTGCCCAGGGCTGTAGTGCCCCACGTGCAGCCGCCCAACGTGGCTGTGCGGGACCGCCACAACGTGCGCCACGCGCTCCTCAATCGCCCGGATCACCGCGTCCTTCGACTGGTCAATGAAAGCGGACGTGGACGTGCGTGCGTCGGACTTCATGCCAGAGACATTGAGTCGGGTGGTGCCAAGCTCTGAGGGGTTTAGACTGCTGCGGACAATGTCGCGCACATGTGCACACTCCTCTGAGGTCAGGAAGTTCGGAAGCGTCACCACCCGCGGAAAATCGCTCAGGAGCTGCGTAGGGGCCACAGGGACGATGCGCGCCATGGGGCGCATGACACATTCCTGACGAGAACACATCAACGGCACATCAGTGATCCAACATTGGCCAGGCATGAGCAGTGAAGAATGGGGGCCTCGCCCTCAGGCCCTCCCAGCCGAAGAGGTCGCACCTCTCGGCCATCATTGCACATGACACCTGATCGGGGGGTGCCAAGATCAAGACACAAGTGAGGGACAAGCAATAGGGTGGCCGTGGTGACTCCAAAAGCCAGACAGGATTAATTATGCTTCAAAATCAAAATTACCACTTAAACACAAACCCACATTACACGGGAGGAGGCGTCGGATGATTCGTACTTGCACGCTTTGGGATGCAGTGGTTAGTCCAATGAACATGAGTTCTATGTGGTCGGGCTGTGGAATAGAGTCTCAACACGATCCTACGGCACAAAATAAACGCCGTAAACCCACAACCCTGCATACATGTCAATAAGGCATCCCGTGTACATTAAGAGCACATTCCCCATCTGCACCCTCGCAAGTCGCTTCACTCCGACACCCCGGACTTGTTGCGCAGTCTGTTACTGCCCCAAATCGTGCCGAACCTACTGGGCTTGCCCACGCAGCAGCACACATAGCATGGCCATCAATATTCCTCTGTTCATTGGCGCATCCGCCTCATGCTTCCCTGCTAGCCCTATGCGCCTAAATGCAGTGGATGCCCTTCACACACGCAGATTGCGCCGAAATGTCGAAGAGTCCACGTGCTTCAAAGTCACATGTCGCCTATGAGCGCATTGTACGTCCTACATTTCACGTCCATTGCAATGGCTCAAATGCCTGTTGTATTTGCCTTAATTGTTGATTGTGGAGCGAAGAATTCCCCTGGCTACAGTGATGGTCCCGCCTACCGACGTGCAGGCATTGTTACGGGCATCCGGCGAGGGCACCACCTACGCGACGTTTTGGCATTTTTATGGGCACTTTTCTCAGGGGCGTCAAACAACGTGTGGGCAAAATTCAGCCCCCCCCCCCCCCCCGCAAACCCCAACTGGCCATTGAATGGCAAATTCACCGTGTGTCTACCGCACCTTTGCCTCCTTTGTCTAGGCCCCCTGTGCAGCCCCTCTTTGCCCGGCGGTTGAATAGCACATTCACCACATGAAGCAGTTGCGGTGCTGCGGTGCCCGCGCCCTGCAGGCGGTTGCGGCTGTGTGCACAGGGCTCCTGTATGGAGTGCTGGGCTGGGGGGTAAAAGCTCCGCATGGGTGGGGGCGGGGGCGGGGGCGGGGGCGCAATGTGGAACACCTACCCATCCCATACGCAGGGAGGTGGTATGCGGGTATCCCACGTCCTCCGAGGTACCCCATGTTTGGCAGTCGGGCATGGGCTGACTAGGGGGGCGCTTCTGCACAGCGCACAGGGTGCACACACGCGCCCATTAGTCAGGTTTCCCGTGACCACCCTGAACATGTGCACAAGGCAAAAGCAGCAGATTCAGACAGCAAACTGGCACTTTCAGTGGGAAACACAGTTTGTTTTAACTCGTTATCTAAGTTTTTGGACTGGGCAAGAATCCGAGCAGCCCTGTGCATTGGAACACAGTAGTTACTGCAGTCACCTTGGCCATCGGGGAAAACAGGTCGAAAATGGCCTACTTTTCGCGCAGGGCCCGGAAATAAGATTCGAGTTGCTCCTCGGGACCCTCACCAAAATTCAAAAGAATGGGACGCCGAGGGGGACTGGTATGGAGTGAGGGTATTGAGGAATGGTGCGGAGTAGTGGCACAAGGACCACAAGATCAGACCAACTGCTGTGGATCACACGGGAAATGTCGGTGGATGCAGCACAATGCAAGCGGCCGGCGGTGCGCGCGAACACACCCCCGACGGCCGGAAGAACCCACGCTCCGGAACCAGCGGCCCAAGGCAGCGGTTGTGGTACACATCGCCGTACCGGAAGCTGATATCATCGTCTGCCTCAAGCAGCTTTCCACAGAGCTTACATGTGAAGCACTGCGGATGCCACTTCAGGCCTGCAACCGAGATGCACTCGGACCCCTCGACCAGCGGCTGGCGGCAGCGGTAACAGGTGCGGGGCGGCAGGGGGAAGCAGTCGATGTGGTAGAGCCGGCCATTTTCGCTGAAAGGGTGGCTAAGAGGCACGAGGCCCCTGCACCAATGGCATACGAAGCATTCCCCGTGCCGGAAGGTGCCGTCGCCAAGCTTGAGCCGGGTCTGCCCTGGCACGAAGCACAGGCCGCATTCCTGACACGCCGGCCCAACCGGAGTCGCAAGATCATCAGCATCGTCGTGCTGATCGTCCGCCATGAAAACAAACCGAGACTGTGCAGTGTCGTACTGACCCTGTTGAATGGGGTCAGTCCTCCAGAAACCCCATCCACGCCCTCCCTGTGCCTGAGAACTGCTTTCATGCAAGGTGATGGTTGAGAAGAGGTTGCTGTGTGTGCTGCCAAAAAGCACACCACCACATTTTGTGGGGAATGCACAGAAAATCATTGTGTTGAATGCATTGACCCACGCACTCGTGGGGAGTTGTTTATCAAGCACAAAAAATGTCACATTCATTCTGCGGTAGGAATGGTGATGGGGTTGGTTTGGTTCAAAAGGTGGCAATTTTCTACTGTGCTTTGGAGCTTCTCTACGGGAGGGCAATTCTGTGACTAAAAGTCTTGGACAATTACCCAAAAGTAGTACGCTGGATGCACGCCAGGTGCAAACACCCCACCCCACAAACACCCCACAATGCCACCCCTTTCGAGGGGTACCAAAGGGTCCTTGAGGCTGCGAAGAGGGGTCTTTGGCATTTGGGGCGCCTTGAGTGCAGTGCACGCGCGGTGCAACTATTTTGGCCATTTGGGCACACCAAGCACCCGATGTATAATGTAGCACAGGTGGTGCACACAAAGTGCATTTTGTTGTCTATTTCGCATGTTATCTTGGCCTAAGGGAAGACGACTAACAATATTGCACATTTGTGCTGGTAATGTTAGGTTCTAGAAATGGCTTGAGACAACCCCCATGACTATACGCCATCCCAGTCCACCAGATTTGGGAAGAGCGGTCGGGCCTCATACATCATTGATGCTGTGGTGCCTTGGCTGTGCAAAGGACTTGTTTAGAAGAGCATGCATGTTGGGGCGGGGGCATGCGGTTGAATCAAAAATTTTCTGAACAAGTCTGCATGGCCTTTCCAAATACAAACCCGGCAATGGTGTTTGAGACCTCGATTCAGCATGGATATGCTATGTTATGGAGCCACTTCAATCTTTGTCAGCTCTCTTAAGTCGCACAGGACGTGTACTAAGAGTCCTTCAGCTGGGGCCTGTGTGTGGGACCCTTTGAAAATGGGGTTTCCAATGTACAGTGCCATATTGCACTTTGTACACGGTGGATTCCATGGTTTCTTCGTTTTGTGCACTGTGTAGTGACACAGACATAGGCACCACAAAAGGGCAAAACAGCTTGCACGAAGGGCGTTCATAGGTTACCAGTACTTCAGGAATGCGAAACTGGGCAGGCATACAAAGCCCAATCCTGTTGATCCTTGTGAACAACAAACCAAAAGGCATGAAAGGAGGCATTGCACAGATTAGGGTGTCCACCATACTTATGTACTGGAGGATGAAACTGCGATGTGCTGTGGGGCATAATGCAACATGCTCGCCGTTTTTCCAAGCCCTAAGAGCACTGAAAGGTGACATGAAAAATGAAATGAAATGAAAATTAAATTAAGGAAGGTGTGCTGTGCAGAGCGCATTTGTCGAAAACAAAATGCACACAATAAGCATAGAGACAGAGGTGTAAAGATGAATTAAGATCAGCCCGTCTTCGTGTGTTCAGCACCACGTGCGGCGCCCTTGGCTGTCTCCTACAATTGCACTAGGCCACACGCTCGTGCGGGGGGGGGGGGTTCTTCTGCAATGAAAGTATACTAATTTGAAGTGCAACGTGGGGGTTTGATGAGAGATAGACTCTGACGAGCACGTTGCATTCAAAAACCTTTTTCGGAGGAATGCGCTTTAAAAAGCGCAACTTCGCCAAAGTCTACTTGAACAAGGATGTGCGTGCCTAACCCACCTTCATGTTTCAATGTTGGAAAGCTATGTAAGGATGCCTTCCAAGAAAGACGATCAGGTGGCAAGACATGGGGATGGTTGTCGGAAAAGGAGTGCACCGCACTCACTGCTACCAATTTCAATTATCTTTGTTGAAGCATGCTCCAAAAACTAGGTTTGGGTCCTGAGATACGTTTTCCCTTTGTAATGCTCTTCATTTTAATCGTTTTTTCCAAAAGGTGTTGAATGCCTGCACACAAACTGGCCCAACACTCTGGCCATGTTACACTAACGCTGGGAAACGGGTGCATGAGCAAATGTCTCCTTTTGTCGTGTCATGCCATATGCCATACATGGGAAAAGCAAGAGTGCAAAAATGATAAACACACAAATTAAGGCCCACTTTTGCTCACCTGGAGTCAAAATAGCTCAAATGGCACCAAATCATTACCCAAGGATCCCCCGGGGTTGTTGGAGGCCACCCAAAAATCGCGATTTTTCAAGCAACCCACGCCGGCCTGAAAACGGCTCACCAGGGCACCATAGGGGGGCCGATTGGGGGTACTTTGAGATAGAGCCCGGTACCCCTAAATGATGAGCTTGCACGTCAACTGCATGTAGAGAAATAAGTGCAAGTGCGGGGTGGGGGGCAAGGGGGACACATGCTTGGGACCGCCCCCAACCCCCCCATCCCCCATTCTGTGGTGGGGGTACGGGTTGGCAAATCCATATGCCCCTTGGCGCTGAGCGATGCTGCTCCAATCTGCCATATCCAGTTCTCACAGGACATGTCCATATGGTTCGGTGGGTGGGTGGATGCCAGTGGAATCAGGTGGAGGGCTTTCCTAAAGTGCCCCCTGGAGGCGCATGAGCAGAGCCATTGCCCAAGAAACGCTGGACCTCAGGAGGGCTCTTTTGCTGCACTTTGACTGGGCACAGAAAGCGTTTTGTTTTGGGTGTGAGGGTGAGGGAGGAAGAGACAACAACAGTGCATTCGGCCCTGCTCTTGGAAGTACCTCAGGTGAGGGCAACGTTCTGTGGTGGTGCCATCAACTGCTCTTGTTTCATGGGCGCATGCAGCCCGGCAAGTGTCTTCAGTCAACCGGCGATGTGTTAGAAAAGCACAAAGAAGGCAATCCGACTCGGTAAAGACCGCCCAGGGGTCAATCACATCAGCGATGTACGCATCACAACTTTCTGTCACAGAACTTCGGCAGCCGCGGGCCACTAACCGCTGGCCCTGTGCCGGAGAGCACAATGCCCTATGCCGAACCGGCACTCGGCAGGGCCCATGCCGACACTTCCCACTGGCACCGAATCCCAATCCCCCGGGGAAATACCGTACCACCGCCAAGAACCCACACTCCCGTGTAGTGTGGCGCCCAATGGGGCGCGGTTGTGTATGGGAGCAGAAAGCCAGAGGAGCTGGAGCGTGCATTGTGGGGCTTGTTTCTGCCCATCACAGCATTGTGCTTTGGGGGTTTGATGTGATTGGGAGCCATGGCCAATGGTGCCGTACCCACCATGCCACCCCCTTGACGTCACGCCAGAAAGGGGGGGTCGTGGATCAAACGACCCCTGCGCACTCGGTTCACATTCTTCTGACTGTACTCTGTCTGGACCACAAACATGGGTTCCAATAATGATGGCAACACGGGTTCATTGGGGCTAGACAAGGTGTACTTACGCAGGGGGGGGGGGGGTCGAAAGTGACTGTTCTGCTGCACAATGGTGCCTTGAAAAAGCAACAAGCGTCATACAGTCTCTTTGACCATAACTGGCTCTTCCCTCTTCCCTTCATGCTCTCCCACGAGTCTACAGCGAGCTCCGATGTACACAGGTGAGACCTGTGCAGCACCCCCTGCTGAGCACGTGCTCCTTCTCAAACATCCCGCATGTGGCTCTGCTCTATCTCTCAGATATTCGAGATGCCCCCAGTCTCTGTGGGGGGTCGGGGGGTGGGGGGCTGGGGGCTGGGGGTCGGAGAAAGAACTGTCAGGGAAAGAGATCCCCCCCCCCTCCGCCGCGCTACCCCTGTACCTCCCATCACACTGGACACCCAATACTTAAGGTGACCTATTTGAGGCTGCAATGCACATGCCAACAGTTGAGAGACCATTGCTGACCTGCATGGCACTGTTTGTGGGAGGTGTTTGTATTGCTCGGCTCTCGTTTGGGTCCCCCATGGTCATCCGACTTAGAGGTCCCACACACGATGCCAAGCAGGTGACAGACTATCGGGCCCAAATGTTTGCAGGCAAGGCCTCACTTTTGGTGGATATTTCTCAGCTGCTCATGGGTGCAGCCTAACTTTCGGGGACTGTGACTCAACAGTTTGCGGATGGAGCTGAACTTTCGAAGGACGTTGGTCAAATGTTTTATATGTGCACTGCAACCCTGAACGGGTTGCCTTGATTATTCGGTGTCCGGTTCGCCCCTTGTACCCCCGAGGCCCACCCACCCCGACTCTGCCACCCCCTGCACCTTCAAAGTGACACAGGGGGTTCATGCCGTATATGTTTGGTGAATGGTTAAAGATTTTACTTGTGCATATTACGCTAAGAATGAGGCAGGGAATAAAAAAATGTCTGCAAAACCCGAAAAATCTTTTTATCCCATGTCCATACCTTGCGGTTGGGGTTCAGAACAAATTGAACAGCCCACATCAATGAGGGTGACGGCTCCAGAACAACGCGGAACTCATCTCCCATCTTTACAGACAATCGCCTTGTACAACAAGGGTTACAAGATTCCTCGATGGGCTGGGCAATACAAGGGCTAACGGCACACTCACAGCTGCACTTGGGGTTAAGGATCCTCCATCTTTACCCTAATGTTCTCAGCCCATGCCTTTGCCTGGCACTTGGTGGTGCATCCTTTGCAACGCCCACAGGGCCCATCCAAAGTTTGGAGTCTTTACTCCATTTGCACAATTTGTGTGGAGCACTGGTCTCCTTCCCCTTTCCCTTTGAAGGCGTTGAGGAGAGCTTGCGTTTGTTGCACCCGTGGTTGCACCTGCAACCACTGCCGTCTCGAGGAGGAAGAAAAAGGCGACATAACCCTTCCCGTCTCGGGGAAAAGTCAAATGGGAAAAATAAATGGGCAGGGAAACAGAGGCCCGTTACTCATATTCTTCAAATCTGAATATTTTGGTCATTGAACACATTGGGTGAAAACATTTTCTGCAGAGGCCAAAAAAATTTTGGGAACCGTTGACCCCCCTGTCCCGGCTGCGGGTTGGGGGGTCAAACAACAACATCACGCGTCATTGGGTGCTTTAGGAGGTGCTTTGATGCGTTTACCAGAATTTGCTCACGGGGAGTGGGCGACCCACTTATGTGAAGTCACAGTGCACAGAAAACTCATGGGGAATTCAACTCTGCCAAAAACACACATTTAAAACCCCCCCCTTCCCTTTTGGGAAGGCGGGGTGGGCACTTTGGGACTATTTGGTACGTGCGCAAATGATAGCGAGTGCCCCACGCAGATTTCTGGGGTTTCTCTCCAGGTGCCTGCACGTCTGCAGGATCCCCATAAGCGTGTACATGCTGCCCAAGGTATGCACACACACCCTCTGTGTATGCACGCACAGCCCATGTATGCACACAACGTTGTCCCAGGGGCGTAGGTCAGGGGGCGTGGGACGGGCGTGACGGCCTCTTCCGAGGTCATGGCCCTGTGGTCCACAACCACTGGCCTTCACTGGCCCCCTCTCTGTTTCATGCTGTCAGAGGTCTTGTCAGCCCCCGTCTCTACAGTGCCCCCCCACTAAACAGCTTCGTCTTTGCTGTGAGGTACGCCTCCACCGCCTCCGTCACCGGCTTTGGGGCGTTGGCCGCGCGGACATCCGATGCCGTGTGCCCGCCGTACTCATCGCCCCAAGTGCTCTGGAGGTATCGATCGCGTCCGGAGAGTGAGCGGTAGAACTTGTAATTCAAAGACTTCTGGTAGTAGTCCTGGTGGTAGTCCTCCGCGGGCCAGAAGTCTCCGGCTTCCAGGAGTTGGGTGGCCACGAGTTTAGGCCGCCCATTGTCCGTCCGGCCCAGAACACCGCTGGTCTCTAGAGCCACCAGCGTCTTGGCGGCGACGCGCCGCTGTTCATCGTTGTGTACAAAGACGGCGCTGCGATACTGCGGATGGAATGGGGCAAAAGCATAACGGACGCACGCGGGAGGGGGGGAACGCTGCGGCGCAACATGGGGACACAGTGCAAAGACCGCAGGCGCACTGCGACTGCACTCGGGCCGCAGGCCACACCAATTGAGCCCTGTGGCCAGGCGATGGCGAGTGCACACTGCAGGCAGATGGCGGTGCAGGCACTGGGGAGGCACTCCGATGCAGGCGCACTGCGGGGGCACGCCGCATGCGGACTGCAATGCAGGACATTCGGAGGGGGGCTCAACACCCTAGCACCCCAGCACAGAGCGGTGCGTTCCTGCTTACGGGATTCGAACCGCGTACCCCTAATTCAGGCGTCAGGTGCATGATGGCTGAGCTCCACGACTTCTTGTTTCAGCGCTATGGAAAGGTACAGGGGTCACAGTTGGGGGTCCCTTTGCGCTGTTGGCGGCCGGGGCGGAGCGCCAGCCTAGGCCCATCCCCTGGGCGCCACACACATGTTGCACATTACTACCAATCCCTGACCCACAGACGGTGTGTACACACGTCCTTTGTGGGCCACCCCAACCGAAGAAGCCCTTTTTCACAGGGCACTGCAGCGGGTGGCCCAGTGCTTCTGGGCTCTTCTTTGAGGGAAACACGGTTTTGTGGCGGAGTGGCTGTCCCTCTGCTTCCGATGGCAGCGGCTGCCCCCGGCGCGCCCAATCCACCGGCACTGACAGACCAAATGTCCCCACAACAAACAATTTGAGCCAATGGTCCTTCCGGTACTTGAGTTCGGCACATGTGTCCCCGAGGCCGGCGGTTGTAGTAGGCCGGCGCCGGCAGCGGCGGACGAGTTGCGGTAGTCGGATGCGCCGGTCCGCTTGGGCACCCCAACACGTCAGAAGATTGCCCCATGCCCAAGGGTCACATCCAGTCATTCCTCGACCCTGCGGTTTGGAGGTTCCGCACCACTGAAGTGGGGTGCGCAAAACAGGGCCAGAGGGCGACGCGCTGTGTGCCCAGGCCTTACGCCTGAGGTGCTGCTGGACCACACTTGAATGCGCGGCGTTTTGCAGTGGCTGGGCTGTCCCGGGCTGGAGGGGGTGGGGAGGGACAGGGCCCCCGCACACCGGGGGCGGCTGTGCGTCCGTCGCAGCGCGGCACTGGGCCCAAATCCTGGCGGTCCAGTTCCAAGGTCGAGCGGACTGGGACAGCCCAGTGAGGATGTGGGAGACCCGTCACGGTGCCTGCGTGTGTGTGAGGGGGGGGGGGGGGATGGGGGCTGCTGCCCTCAACACTCCACAGAGTTCGATCTGAGCGGGCGACTCGATGGGAGCGAAGCCCGAACGTCGGGTCTAAGCACCTGATCCCTGAAGAGTTCATGGAGGTCGTTGATCAAGTCCGTCAAGCCCAAGAAAAGGGAGTGGAGGACAAGGGACAAGGGACAAATATTGGGACCCAAGAAGCGGGAAGTCAACGAAGAAGCCCCGACGGTGGCGTTCGAGGCTGGCAAACAGATGAAGGGCCCCGGTGCCCCGGGCCCTGCGGGGGGGGGCTGGGGAGGGGGGGGGGGGGGGCACAAGGCCTCGGTATTAGGTTGTTTGCCTTTGGCGGCGCCTATTGGCCTCTCGTCACTGCTCATTCTGACCCTCTGTGGGTCGGAACGTGTTTTGGTTGTGTCAACGGAGCCCCTGGATGACTTGTCCTGTTTGACTACTCCGGGGTCGGCTGTCCCAGAGACGGGCCGGAGACGAGGCGCATCCTGATGCACACTCCGAGTCCAAGCTGGGTTTGCCGACTCCAGCACTGACTTGTGCGCGCTGGTGTGTGCATCTGCAGTATAATTTTCCTGACAGGGGCTTCTAACAACCACAATGATTCTTTCCCTCTTGTCCTTTCCTTCTCCTCCTTCTGCGCTCTACACCGGTGAGCGCGGTCTGCCCTGTCCTGTTCTCTCTCCTTGTTGGGAGGCTGGGGAGGGGGGGGGGGGCAGGAGGGGGGGTTGCCCCCTCGGAGATCCGGTGCGAATACCTGCGGCCCGCGGTCCGCGAACTGGCCGCCGGGGTCCGTGGCATCGATGCTCTTCCAGAACGTGTCCATCAGGTCCTCGTACGACACCCGCGCCGGGTCGTACACCACCCGCACCGCCTCGTAGTGCCCCGTGTCCTTGTAGCACACGTCCTTGTACGTGGGCGCCTGGAAGGCCCCGCCGGTGTACCCGCTGGTGGTGCTGATCACCCCTGGGAGGTCGTCGAAGGGCTTCTCCATGCACCAGAAGCAGCCGCCCGCGAAGGTGGCCACCGCGAGCCCCGGGGGGGCCTCCCGCAGGGGCCCGGGCTGTTGGGACGGGGCGGGTTTGATGGGGTCCAGGAGCCCGAGCGCGTCAGCCACGAGGACCCCCGCCCCGACGCGGGTGCCCGTCCGCAGCAGCTGCCGGCGGGAGGGTCCGGGATTGTACCGGGGCTGCTCCCCGGCGGCCTCGAGGTCGTCGTCGGGCTGCGCGGCAAGCGCCGTGGACCAGCGGGTCGCGGGCGGGGTCCGGGGCCCGGAGGTGCGCGCCGCCGTGGGCCAATGCGGCTGCGCAGGAGATGATAACAAAAGGAGGGCAACACAGCACCAGACACGTAATGCCAAGAGGAGCAGACGGACCCGGCCCCCACAGCACAGATCATGCAACAAGGGTGGGCGGGCTCAATGGGGGGGGGGGGGTCTGGCTAGACCCCCCCGCTCCCCCAAAAAGGGCTCAATTGACGGGCCCAGCAAATTCCTACCGAGACTGACCCTGGGCCCCGGAGGTGACTCGGCCCCAAACTTCGGCAAAAAATGAAAATGGGATTTTTGGAATCAGCGCGTCGAGGGGGTTCAGAAAAGTCACCACTTGCAATGTACTTTGGGAGGAGAATTTTCAATGCTTTTTTTTCGGCGCCTTTGGTGCCAGATCTCATAACAATTGATTAAAGGTCCTGTCCATTGAGCCCTTTTCCCGAACCCCAGTTTTGGGGGGCTCTATTGCCCCCACCCCCCACCCCCGGAGTTGAAAACCCGACTTCCCCACCAACGGGAGGACACCGCCCTGCCAACAAGCACAGCTCCGCCTCCACAGACCTGCAGGGCACCATGTGACCGATAAGATGGCCCATGGTCGGCGTGCCGTCGCCAGGTCCGCGCAATTGCGATGGCACTTGCTACGCAGACCCCCGCAAGGGCCGCAAGCAGCTGCCAGGGGCCCGTGTACTGAGGCAAGACACTACGATGGCTCTCAACTGCTGCACGTCGGGTGGCCCCTGCCGGAGGGCGAGGGTGTGTGTCCGGTCCCCAGCCCCCAAACGTGGCCTGGACGGAGCTTGGGCGGCGGACAGGGCGGATCAAGGGCAGGGACTGGCCGCGCGCAATGCGGGGGGCGGCCTGGGACGGGGCAGCGCTGAGCCACAGAGCAGAGCTTCGTCCTTTATCAGAGTGGAACGTCAAGAGGACGATGGCACCGAAGATGGCCCCGAACGTGCCAAGGGCTAAGCGCCAGGAGGGGGCCTGCCACTGCACGGGCGAGGCCCCTTCTGCAGCTGCAGCAAGCGGATGGGTCAGTGGGGAGGAGCACATAATGCGTGGGTCCATGAGTTTGCCCTGTGCAATGAAGAATGCGGATCCCCACAAAGGCTGACCTGCACAATGAAAAAGATGTGCAAAGCACCAAATCACAGAATTCCCATTGCACAAAAAAGCGTGACATTTGCTGTGCCTCACACATGCTGCCATGAAAGAGGGGCTGGGGCACGCATGATATCTTCACTATGTCAAAAACAGAAATGGCTACTCCATGTCTCGCGCCCCGGGAGCCTACATGTGGGCAAAGTGGCTATATGATCCGCAACGCTCGGCGCGGGGACAATATCATAAATGGCTACTTGACTGGTGCCGTCTCAGGGGCCAACATTTGGGCAAAAACGCAACATCACTCTTAGCGTCTTGGGGGGGCCCAATGCTCGGCGCAGGGACAAAAACAGAAACGGCTACTTCACACCTCCCGCCTCGGAGGCCCACATATGGGCAAAATGGCTACATCACCTTTGCCGTCTCCGGAGTACCCAATGCTCGACGCTAGAACAAAGTCAGAAATGGCTACTTCACCCATGCCATCTTGGGGACCCACATGTGTCAAAGTGGCTAAATTACCCCTGCTGTCTTGGAGATTCCCACCACTGAGCCGCGGAGAAAATGGAAATCAGAACTAGAAACTTCACCTTTGTTGTCTTTGCCCGCATGTGGGCAAAGTGGCTACATTACCCCTGCTATCTTGTAGGTACCCAACGCTCAGTGTAGGGAGCAAATCAGAACCGGCTTGGGTGGGAGGGTTTTCGTTGGTATGTGTGTATGGGGGATCAAATGGTTGGTAATGCTAGACTGAATGTCCCCGCCATATACACTTTCAGCCGTTAGTCCAAGTGTGCTCAGGATTCAAGTTCACAACATGTCCCCTTCTTGGTTGGGGTGGTCCACTATCTAAGTACAATGCACCGGTTGAGTGTGCGTTTGGCGTATGTACAGTGGGCGCCGCCGGAGGCGGTCTCCTTGTTACCTCTGTGATTGTTGTACCTGTACCATGTTGTGCGTCGCTCGTATGCGTGTATGGGGGGGGGGGGTTGATAGAGCCCTCTGGCAAGACGGGACCTCCCAAGACCAACCCGCGGGCTTCTGTGGCTCCAATGGCTGTGGTATTTGTGTTTAAGGACACAAGGACACAAGGACACAAAGACACAAGCGTTGGAGTCCTTAACCCCAACTCCGGGGGCCACACCAAGCGTGGGAGTCCTTAACCCCAACTCCAGGGGCCACATTGAAGCGTGGGAGTCCTTACCCCCAACTTGAGGGGCCAATGTGGAGAGGACCGTGAAGCGGTCATCCTCAATAGCCTCAGAAAGCTAACGAACCCGTGGGAGTCGGTAACGAGGAATGAAAAGCATGGGTATCAAAATCAGAAGTGGCTGCTTAACCCCTACCTTCTTGGGGGCCCAAAAATGGGCAAAATGGCTACATAACCTACCGTTTTGGGGCTGCCCAACAAGGGGACAAAATCAAAAGGGCATGACCCTGCCAAAAATGGCTCCTAAATTCTATTGCCTTCGGCAGTGCACCTCGAAGAGAGGTTGACAGTCAGCCAATCAGTCCCTTAGCCAGGCCAGCAGTCAGTCACACAGAAACACACAGTTTGGGTTTTTTGTCAGTGGCAGACGCGGCCCCAAGCAGTGGGGACACCTTGAGCCTCAGACTAAGCAGTGGCCGAATGGTAATGCAGCTAGCCGGAGTCTTTTTGGTCGGCAGTTTGAACCCCGGTCGGGTGGCAGTTCGAACCCCGGTCGGATGAATACGGCGGCGGCGCCGCCGCCAACAGTCGGCTGACCAGGATTCGAACCGCCGACCTACAACTTTGCGTCGGCTGTGTTACCATTCAACCGGCGGTTGTGTGATAGTGATGAGCTTCCCCACTGCTTGGAGCCTTCTAAGCGAAAACTTTTGACCCCACCCCACCCCCCACCCCACCCCCCTCAAAAAGTGATATCAAGTTTTAGGGGATAGAGGCCTCAGAATCAAAAAATCCATTGGGGGATGGTCTTATTGGGGAAAATAATGATTTTACAAGGGGTTGGACATCCAATATCATGCCTTGGGGTATGCTACGCGAATGACCCCAAAAAAGGGGGGTATACGACGCCCGTGCCTGCGCTTGATCTAACAACCTCTCTTCGAGGTGACTTCTTTTTAGTTGTGACAATGGTGTCTATCAATTCAGCCTTGTTCCCACCCCCCCCCCCAACTGTTGAGGGGCTCTATCGACCCCCCCCCCCCCGGGCAACCAAAACGCAACTTCTCTTTCTTCACCTTTGCCGTCTTGGAGGCCCACATGTGGGCAAAATGGCAACACCACATGCCGTCTTGGAGGTGCTCAACGCTTGGTTTGTGGAGAAAATCAAAAATGGCTGGTTGCCCTTTCCCCATGCGGGGACACACATGTGGGCAAAGTGGCTACATCACCCCCACCATCTTGGGGGTCCCCATCGCTCACTGCGGGGACAAAATCAGAAATGCCTACTTCACCTTTGCTGTCTCGGGGGTCCATATGTGGGCAAAGTGATCGCATCATTCCTGCTAGAATAGAAAGGAAAAAAACAAGTTTCAGCAAACGTCTCTTAGAACTGACTGTGGGGTGGCAACATGGTCACTAGTAATGGGGGCTCACACTTCCCAATGTGCTCATTCAACTCCTCCAAGGTTGTAGGCATACGGCACTACATTTGGAACCCCAATGTGCTCCATCTGTCATATTGTGAGGGAAAAAGGTTAAAATATGGCCGGGGTACTTCTTGCAGTACAAAAATATTTGAGCTGTTTCCACAGGCACCCCCATTAATTCCTTCCCGCACATTCCGGAGTCACACATTCAGTGAGAATGCCTGGCAAACCGCAACAAAAAAGCAACACAACCCCTAAAATGTGAAAATCGGCAAGTTCAGGGATGACAATAGTGACAGTGACTACAGCAAATGCCATATCAATGACAGCACCAGCAGCAGCAGCAGGAGCTGCACTATCACTTCCAACAGCACCACCACCACCCACGACCACGCCCCATGCCGCCTGCTGCTGCTTGACAACACCTGCTGCCTCGTGCCATCCAGCCGCGCACCCCACACTGCCCCCTGACCTCTGCGCTCTACTCGATGCCCGTGAGTTCCGAAAGCCAAGTACGACCTGAGGCAGCCTGGTCCATGCCGCAGCAACGGGTGGTGGTTGGCGGGGGTGCCCTTCAAGGAATAGCAGGGGCAAAGAGCCCAGTCCCGAGTTGGATGGGGCGTCCGCTCTGTGTCCAGGTACCGCACAGGGCGGCCCCTTTGTTCAACCATCTGAGTACCAACGAAATATGTACCAGACCTCAAAAAAAATGGGTGTAAAAATTGCATTGGGAATTTTCGGTCAGAAATTCATCCAACAGGACTTCTCCAACAGGACTTCCAAAGTACACATAGACCCTCCCCCCCTTTGGCAAAATTCAGAGACGGGATTGCCCCATTGCAGATGCTCGATGCCCAATTGCAAGTGCCCTTCTGTTTCCGGGCTCGGTTGTCCCGTGGGGGTTCCGTGGAGAACATGCCACAGCGCTTCTGAGCTCCACACCTTTTGCGATGGAGTAGCGGCGATGTACAGGTCACGGAGCTGTGGGTCAAATAAGAAAGGCATTGATGTGGGGACTGGACTGGAGTTGAGCGGACGCACACACACGCCCCTCTGCCCCCCCCCTCATCCCCGTCTTCCCCGGCTCCATCTCCAACTGGTAGATGGTGTCTGGTCCCTGCTCCGGGGGCTGGCGGCGACGGCGCTGGTGCTCCACGTGCGCCAGCGCCTCGTACCGCGCCGCCTGCTGGCGGCGCACCTCCCTCTCCTCCTCCGCCCTTACCGCCGCACTGACCCGTGGGGGCAACCTCGGCGGCGACTGCCTGAACGAGCGTTGGGGCTGCGGCCACTGTCGCCCCCGTCCACTCCCTTTTCCCCCCTTCCCTTATGACGCCCAAAAGTGCTGTTTCCACGGGGCAAAAAAGAGGCCTGCAACGGCCTGCTTTTCGCGTTCAAGGCAGAGTGCACACGCGTGGGACCCGGCGGGCGATGAAGGATGACGAATATGAAGGGGGCCTTTTGAACATCCGGCAGCCCCGCTGGACCAGACTTACCAGGACACGTGGTCCGGGGTCCCACCGGTCAAAATCCGTCTGCAGATCATATCGAAGAAGAGCGGTGGTGTCACCCCCCTTACTGCTTCGTGACCCGAGTCTGCGACCCCGCCGCTTCCATTTCCCGCACTGCACCAATGGCATTTGTAGCAGCAACTGCCTTGGGCCATTTGGCCCATTTCCTCCAACCGCCACACCAGCCGCTCCTTGACACCGCTCTGCCCCCGCCTCCCCCCCCCTGTCCAGCCAATGCCATTTCTGGCCAACACGTGGTCACGAATAGACCCCTCCTGAAAGCATTGGAGCCATGTCTCTGGGAGGATTGAACAGAGCATTCCTGAATCGTGGCATTTGGATCCCCATGGGCCCGCATCACCCCCTCCCCAGACACTTGCGTGTGCGGCGGGGGGTGCCATAAAGGCCCAGGAAGTGTGCTGGTTGGTACTTCCGCACGTGCGCACTTGTTCAATTTTTGGAGAGAGAAACTACACGTCTGCAATGTTTGTCCCCCAACGACGGAGAAACGCGTTTGTCCAGGTGAGAGTGGGAGGTGAGAGTGGGACAACGGGCCTCCTTTCCACAGGCGCTGCCTAAGTCACTGTGGCATCCATGGCACTGCTGGCCCGAGACAGTGGAGGTTTGGAGGGTGTCAGTGAGGGAGGTCGGAAGTGCAACACACGGCCAAGGGGGTGTCGTTTTGTTTGGTTTGGTTTGGTTTGGCAGGCACCTGGCCCGTGGCCCCATGCGTCGCTCCACACGCTAGGGCTAAGGCATGGGGTGCAAGAGATCTCAGGACGGTGACACGCACCCATGGGTGCTCGTTCCCTGTCGCACTCGGTGCCGTCCCCCGTAGACCTGGGCACGCATTTGCTGCGTAGGACGGCTCTATGTGTTGCTGCTCGCAGGTGCTTCCCTCCATCTTGTGCTGCTGCTCCGTGGCGCTTCTTTGCCTCTTGCGCCGCTGATCGTGGGCGCGTCTCTGCCTCTTGCGTTGCTGCTCATGGGCCTTTCTCCCCCTATTGTGCCGCTGCCCGTGGGCGTGCCACTGTGCCACTGGTGCTGCTGCTCGTGGGCGCTTCTCGCCTCTTGCGCTGTCGCTGTGAGGCGCTCCTCCGCCTCTTGTGCTGCTGCCCTGGGTGCTGCTCTGCCTCTTGCGCTGCTGCTCGTAATTGCTTCTCTGCCTCTTGAGTTGCTAGTTGTGGGCCGGTGCCGATGCATGGGCGCTTGTCTGCCTCTTGTGCCAATGTGTGCGCTTCTCCACTAGTTGCGCTGTTGCTCGTGGGTGCTTCTCCACCTCTCGCGCTGCTACTTGGTGTGGGGGAGTGGCCAGGCGCCGGGGGGATGGGGGGTCCATTGTGGGGCGCTGAGGGACCTGTGTTGGCCCACAGTCATGCTCATGAAAACCCTCACGCGGCAAACAGGGAATCGACGAATGGGCTTGGCCCTCTAGCCCCCCCCCTCCCACTCACCCACGTGCCGTGCACTCCGCGGCTGCTGCCGCTGGCTACCACCACAGCTGCCTGCCTGGAGCTACTGCCACTGGTGGTGGTCGTCGGCTGGCCTGCACCGCTGGTGGTGGTCACTGCTGCGATGGCTGTTGCTGCCGCGTTTCTGTGGGACCACCGTCCGCAGAGGCTATCTCCCCCACTGTTCATCTGCGGCAAGGTCGCCTTTGACGGCGGAACACAACGCCCCGGAGCCGAAGCCGCCCGCCGCTGCCGGGGCACATCGGAGGCACACTCGGTCCCTTTCGAGACGAGGGGGCTGCCTAATCACGGGGCTGCACACATGAGCAGAGCACGCCGTTCTGGAGCTGACAGCCATTTCCCGGGGGCTTGGGCACTTGGACCCACACTCTCGTGCAGGCGGGCGGCCACAAGGGCCCGGCAAGGCCACGGTGTGTCGCAGGGAAGCAGCCCTGTGCCCTTTGCCACTCCGTAATACCCGCCCGCATTACCCCCGGAACTCAGTAAGGGACAGCTGCATCCAGCGCACCCCTCTGTGGGATCCAGGTCAGGTCAGGTCAGGCATTGCCAGCTACCACCGTCCATCAGCCGGCTATCAAGCGTCCGACGGCAGGACGTCTGGCCGAAACACACGCACCAGAGAGGGCACCAGCCGGTAGAGAAGCGACCTGACCCGGACGGGGCTTGACCTGGGAAACTTGGTATGGCAGTGGTACCTCTGCCTCATCCGATGGCACCGTCCCCCGGAAGGAGCGCCCCGGCAACCGATTTGCTTGGTTTGCGCCAGGAGACTGGTCTGCCCTGCGTGAGACCTCCGTCAAGGACCTCCACCCCAATGGACCCGCTTCCCCGTGATCCGGCGCGTTTGGCCAGAACTGGGCCATCGCCGTGGGGTGCCGGATCAGCGCACGCCCCGACGGAAATGCCCACGATCCGTCATCAGTGCCAATGCGCAATGCGGGGGATCGCAGGGCCGGTGCTCAGATCAGAGGATGGGGCCTGGGGCTCGACATTTGCGTGCGGCCCGGGCACGTGTCAGCACACAAGACGACGTTGTGGAGTGTCTGTGGAGGCTCCCCTGAGGGGCCTCACATGGCCCCTCAGGCACTTGGTCACGCCTGAAACGCCAACTCAGGCACCCACTTCCTGAGACGGCTGTCACAAGCGCCTGCTCAGGGCCAACACAACCGTCTCAGGCACTTTGTCATGCCCAAAACGGTCGGGGTCCACTGGATTCGGCGCATCATAGCCACGCCCTGGACAGGCGCTCGGTGCTGCTCGAGATCATGCTGAGGGGTCAGCAATACACAGGGAAGGTCCCCGGGCCCTGTTGGCCTCCTTCTTCAGAGCACGTGTCTCATCGTGTTTATCTCTTGACTTCGTGCGCGGCAATCGGTCCCCTGGACTCCGCATTGCCGCAGGGCCTTGGCACTGCGCCTCCGTGGCTGAGGGTTCAGCGGGAGGGCAAAACGAGGGTGCGGAGGTCCGCCAAAGGGGCGCTCCGGTCCAGTGGATGCGGCCGTGCCAATCAATTGTCGAGTTGAATACTGACGCGGCGTCGGCCCTTCCTCGAGTCGGGGTTCGGGTTGGGGAACACCACGTTCAGCGCCTGCCCAGCAGGAGCCTCAGGGGCAGCCCCCGCAGCGGCGTTTGAATCCGCCCGCTGCCGAGGCTTGGGGTCCAGCGGATCAGGGGGAACAGAGTCAGGGATGGGCCGAGCGTCTGGGCCGGGGCTCGGGGTTTGGTGGTGCTGGGCACTTGGGCCGGGGGCAGGGGCGGCAGCGGGGGCAGGGGCCGAGTCGGCGCCCAGGCCGAGACCAGAGGCAGCGCTTGGGGACCCCCGGCGCAACAAGTCCCTGGGCCGGCCCACGACGGGGCTGGCATTGACGTCCCAACAGGGCACTGCACGTGAGACGGGCCGGAACGCCCCCAGTCGTTGGCGCAGGTGCTTTTCATGAGCCGCCAGCTGCCCCAGGGCCTCCTGCAGTGATGAACGGGCACCGCTCGGCAAAAGCGGGAGCTCGTGACATCATAGGCCCCGGATGGGGGGCGAACATTGCGGGGGGGGGGGGGGGGGCAGAAGGGGATCGGGCAGGGGGCTGGCTCAGTGGGGGACGGCATGTGTGGGCGTATCCCGTCCGGCTGCACGAAGTCGGAGGGCATGGCCCATAACCCACACCGTCGGCACCCCATTGACACTTGATGCCACAAGGAGCACGACCCTCCCACAAAGAGGGGTGCGTGGGCCTGCCATTGGGCCTTCAAAGTCGGGGCCCTTCGTCGAGGAGGGCACTCGTTCAGTTGCTTGGGTAACGCTTCTTTTCCGCGGGGTGCGATGTCTATTCAGATCGGGTGCGTGGGGGGCATGCTCCACCCAGGGGGGGTCCAAAAGAGGGGGGGGGGGGGGGAGTGTTCCTGGACGGCAGTTTTGCAAAAAGACCGCGTGTAGCTCAAATGTACAACCAGGGTTGGTGGCGATTGGCGGTTGGCGGTTGGCGACTGGCGGTTGGTGGCGGTTGGCGGTGGTTGGTGGTTGGTG